>CM036775.1:11663670-12263670 GCA_020796225.1 Arion vulgaris
ATACACAAATAATAAAATAAAAACACAAAATAATTCATATAATTGTGATTTATTCATCTATCGAATATAGCGACTCACAAACAAAAATATTTAAGTTCAAAAGAAAGAAAAATACATATACAGTTGTTGATTTTTTTTAATTTATGGAGCTACGGAGCACATTACTGTAACAATAAGGTATAATAAGTTCAACAGTAACAATATATGGGGAATACATAATTCTAGGTCTGGAAATATTAAATGTTTGAAAATAATGTGACTTGAAAAAGTGGGAAATTTAAGTGCAAGAAAAGGGAAGTAATTGTTAGACTTGGGTAAATACTGAGTTGGGGTCTCTGTGGCTGAGTGGTTAAGCCCTTTGCCTTGCGAGTCGAAGGTCGTGGGTTCGAATCCGGATCTCAGCCTTCTGTTCACGAGTGCAGTTTTTTCCAGAGACCCTTAGGATTGTTGCCGGAACTACGGAGTTCGTGCTTTGTGCAATACTCTCGACAGGTGGTGTGCCATTTCTGCGGAGAGGGACCGAGCCGTATGGGTAAAACCCGGTGCAATGAAGTCAATCCTTCGGCTTTTAAACCCTTTAAATACTGAGTTATGTCCAGGACGTTTCGCATCATGTTTGACAAGGACATTCTGTGAAAGCAGGTATGAATATGACATTCTGCGTGAAGATATTGTTCTTAATCAAAGTGATCAATAAAATTGTAAACATTGGCTCAGTAAAGACGCAACATAAGTAAAAAAGTAGTAAAGGAACCCTTTCATACCTCGTGGTATATATGTCAATACAGTGTTAGGCCTGTATTTTTCATTGACCGTCGGCACACGATGGGTGATGTGGTTAGCATCACGCCGGTCGCCTTTACTTTCCCAGAGCATGTCTGGTACCCAGTTGAGGCTGGGTCGACCTGAGAGCCGTCGCGGTCGGGAAAAATTCCACGCACACTGCGGGAGTTGAACCCAGACCACCAGCCTTGTGAAGCGAGTTCACTAACAACTACGCTACAGCGGCTCTCATAAAGACGCAACATTATGCTGTCTACATATTCAAAATGCTAACTTGTCTATTCCTCAAAAATAAAAACGCTAAGATGCAGCTCGTTACCAATTAGAAAGATCAATGGTGTTCATTAAGGGTGGAAGCAGTGGCGGCTCGTGATCATTTTTGTTGGTGGGGCCAGACATTTTTTTCCGTATAAATCATGGTTTTTGATTGCTATATTTTAATTTATAAAATAAAAATACACGTTATACATTATTTTTAGTGGGGCCTGGCCCCGCTGGCCCTTAATGACGAGCCGCTACTGGGGGAAGACTCACTCAGAGCATTGGAAAGGCTGACAACTTCTGTTTCGGATGCACTAGTAGGGGCTTAACAGGGGCGCAACGTTCTAACCGTTCTTGGTAAAGTTAAATATTAATTGCATATCCTTTACAGGACTTTGCGAATCAACTCCAGCTTTTTAACGCTGTTTGTAATTTTTCTAGGCATTATTACGTTCAGTAGTCTGCCACTCATTTCTGAACGGATGGTGCCATCGTCCTTTTGTAAAAATACTTTTGCAACCATTTGCAACCAAACAATTTGCAACCAAACTATCGGCAGCGTGATTCGAACTCAGAACGTCGGGGTTAATAGACCGAGTTAATAATCCCCTAACCCACAGACGCCACCCTTTTCAAACACTGTTTACATATCACAATAAGAATGATCAAAATGGCTGAGAATAACGATCAAAACAAACAAACAAATAAACAAACAAACAAACAGACAAACAGTGGTTACCTTATTTACAAAATCACAGAATAAAAATTTGACAAATATATTGTCATACAATTTGGTCACGTGCTGCTAAAGATACTTCCGTTGATGATAAACAAAGTTTAGTTTATGAATTGTAAAACAAAATTTATAAATTACCATGGCAACAATTTAAAACAACCCGCCCCTGCATCGGGAGGATTTCCTAACATAAGAAGTGCAAAGAATGCCAAACCAGCAAATGATGTACATATCACCCAGTGGCGGCTGGTAATCCTTTTGGGGAGGGAGTCGGGGGTCAGACTCAAATTTTCGGGAAAATCATGGTTTTGGGTTAGGTTATATTTTAATTTGTGAGCGTCTCTAGCTCAAGCGGTAGTGAACTCGATCACGAACCCAAGCGTACCTGGTTCAAACCCTCGGTGCAAGTTTGAAAGCAAATTCATTTCCGTGGGATTTTTACACAAGGTAAAAATAGACCTCACCGTTCAAAAAGCAATGGTAAACTACTGAACGTATAAGTGGTGCCTAGAAAAATCAACGACTCGTTTACTGTGATTGATGGCTACGTCCTTTAGGATATGCCCCGATTTTCATTTTCATATTTTAATTTATTAACTAATAAATACAGTTACACATTATTGTTGGTGGCCCGGCCCCACTGGCCCTTAATGACGAGTCGCCACTGATATCACCCATAATTATAGCATGAATCTCCACAGTTTTCTAAACGGTATACAAACAGATGTATTGATGTTCTAAGTTGAACATTTTGTTTATATTTGGAAGGGTTATATTGCAAGAAAAAATTAAGAACGAAAATCCAGTCCTTCAAAACTAAATGCTACAGAAAGATTCTACGAATACCATGGACAGAAAAAAGAAAGAACACTGATGTCCGGAAAGAACTAAACGTTAAAGAGAATTGGTTGATAAACAACATACTATACAGAAAAATTACATACTTTGGTCACATCAAGCGTCACGATGGCCTGGAAAGAACAATTCCAGAGGGCAGGGTCACAGGACGCAGAGGCAGACCAAGAAGAAGATGGCTACAAGATATTAAAGAAACCATGAATATGACCATCGACGAAGTGGGTGAACTGACTAGAGACAGAGTGAATTTCAGATGTGCTGCAAAGAGAGCAACGTCCTATAAAAGATACGCACCTTGATGATGATATTGCAAGAGCTATATCTACAAAACGAAATGTGTTAGACATATTTGGTGGTTCATACTATAATTATGGGTGTTATGTACGTCAAGAAGAGACCGGTTGAGAAATGAAGACATCAGGAAAAAGTGGGTACAACATGAGTACTAGACTTCCGCCCGAGTGGTTACCGGGGCCCAAATTTGGGGTGTAAAGAATAGAACCACTGTTACCTGCCACGCATGTCGTAAGAGGCGACTAAGGAGGTTTGGCTGAAATCGGATGCACGTGTCCTAAACGTGTAGAAGTCTATGCGTTTAGGGCCTACCAAACCAATGTGCAACGTATACACGTTCTTGGCAAAGATCAAACATATCACAAAAAGTGATTAAAATTGGTCGTAAAGAACGAACGCGAAGAAGAAGAAGTACTAGACTTCATCAACAAACAACAAATTAAATGATTCGGCCACATAAGCAGATTACCACCAGACAGTGCACCTCAAAGAGCAATGCTGATCCGATACAATGGGTACAAAGCAAAAGGCCCGCCACGCAAAAGATGGATCTCAGAGTTAAGAGAGTCGACGAAAGAGACTATCTACGAAGCGCATAGAAGGGCCCGTTTTAGAAATCTCTTCTTGACCTGACGCAGTGAGGCATACAGAATTCAAGAAAGAAGAAAAAGATAGATGTACATCATATGCTAGTTTGGCATTCTTTGCATTTCTTATGCACGTGAAATACTCTTCCTGATGCAGGGGAGGGGGATGTTACTTTAATTGTTTCTTAGGTTTTAAAATAAAAATTACTATGCATAAGCTGAACTTTTTTTTATCATCAACAGCAGTATCCTTAGCAACAGCAGTATCCTTAGCAACAGTAGTATCCTTAGCAACAGTAGTATTCTTAGCAACAGCAGTATCCTTAGCAATAGCAGTATCCTTAGCAACAGCGGTATCCTTAGCAATAGCAGTATCCTTAGCAACAGCGGTATTCTTAGCAAAAAGCAGTATCCTTAGCAACAGCAGTATTCTTAGCAACAGCAGTATCCTTAACAACAGCAGTATCCTTAGCAATAGCAGTATCCTTAGCAACAGCGGTATTCTTAGCAAAAAGCAGTATCCTTAGCAACAGCAGTATCTTTAGCAACAGTAGTATCCTTAGCAATAGCAGTATCCTTAGCAACAGCAGTATTCTTAGCAAAAAGCAGTATCCTTAGCAAAAGCAGTATCCTTAGCAACAGCAGTATTCTTAGCAAAAAGCAGTTAACTTAGCAACAGCAGTATTCTTAGCAAAAAGCAGTTACCTTAGCAACAGCAGTATTCTTAACAACAGGTTGCCAAATTATGTGTAAATATGTTTGCTGTTTATTTTGTAAAACGAAACCGAGTGACAGTTGCAGATACATTTCTCTAGACACAAGAAGATACAATTGTGGTAGTGGTAGTATGGGTAGTAGTAATAGATAAATTAGTAATAGCTGTAGCAATAGTAGTAGATTAGCAATAGCAATCAAGAAGTTAAACACAATGAAGAACATGTGGTAAAGCACCAGCAAAATATTAAAATTAAAAAGATTGAGAGCATGCATTTTCCCAGTGGCTACTTATGGTTGTGAATCATGGACCACTACACAAAAAATCATGAACGAAAATCCAGTCCATCGAAACTAAATGCTACAGAAAGATCTTACGAATACCATGGACAGAAAAAGAAAGAACACTGATGTCCGGAAAGAACTAAATGTTAAAGAGAATTGGCTGATAAACAACATACTATACAGAAAAATTAGATACTTTGGTCACAGCAAGCGTCACGATGGCATGGAAAGAGCAATACTAGAGGGCAGGGTCACAGGACGCAGAGGCAGATCAAGAAGAAGATGGCTGCAAGATATTAAAGAAACAATGAATATGACCATCGACGAAGTGGGTAAACTGGCAAGAGACAGAGTGAATTTCAGATGTGCTGCAAAGAGAGCAACGTCCTATAAAGGATACAAATATTCACAAAACAGATACGCACCTTGATGAGTAGTAGTAGTAACAGTAATAGTAGTAGCAGCAGTAACGGTAGTAATATTGGCGTGTCAATCAGTATTCTATTAGAGAAGATCAGAGTCTTTAACGTCAAGGCCTGCTTTGGAAGTAGGAATACAAGAAATGCTTCAGTCCAGGTATTCTAGCTGACCTCCGAAACTGTAACCATCACCATCATTACTCTCTCCACTACAACTACACTCTCGAATCACCGTACAATTTGGTGGGTAAACAAGACAATACGAGGAATAACAACTGTAGTAGTTTGAGGGACAAACATAAGTGGTGTTACGTGTTCATTTTAACAATTAATGTTCAAGGAACAAGCATGCATGATGTTTACTGTTCAGTATATCAATTATTATCAATTCATGAGGATATGCCACGATTTATATGTTCAAGGCACTAGGGTTAGTGATCTGTTATTAACCCTGACGTTCTGAGTTCGAATCACGTGTCGCGACAGTTTGTTGCAAATTGTTTCTGTTGATTTTAACAAAGGACGATGGCGCCACCCGTTCAGAAAGCAATGGCAAACTACTGAACGCATAAGTGGTGCCTAGAAAATCAACGACTTGTTTACTGTGTTGATGGCTACGTCCTTTGGGATATGCCACGATTTTCATTTTTCATATCAATTAATGTTCAAGAAACAAGTATAAATGATGTTTACTGTTCAGTATATCAATTCATGTTTAGGAAACAAGCATAAATGATGTTTACTGTTCAGATGTATCAATTAATGTTCAGGGAACAAGTATACGCGGTGTTAAGTGTTCAGTATATCAATTTATGTTCAGGGAACAAGTATACGCGGTGTTACGTGTTCAGTATCAGAGAAATGTCTGGTCAACCACTAATTACAACTGTTTTAAGAAAGAGAAGATGGAGATATATTGGACACACCTTGGGAAGAAATGATCAAAGAATATCAAAGCAGGCATTGAAGTGGGATGCAAAGGGTTCAATAAAGAGAGGACGACCTAAGGAGACCCTGAAACGAACTTTGCTGAGAGAGGCAGGAAATATCGGTCAGTTCCATGGAGACTAACCCACAAACTAACGAACAATCTTTGCACACTTGCAGAACTGGCTGGTCTCCAGATTTATTCTGCCAAGTCCAAAATTATGGACCTCACAAACTCGACAGACAACATCGTAATAAATGGTCAAACACTGGAGAAAGTTAAACATTTTACATATTTGGGTAGTAAAGTGTCAAACAACGGAACACGATGAAAGAAATAAACTCTCGTATTGCTATAGCAGCTAGTGCCTTCACTAAATTAACAAATATCTGGCAATCTCAAGACCTTAGTATATGCACAAAAGTTAAATTATTTAGGTCATGTGTGATTCCTGTACTGAGCTATGGTTGTGATAGTTGGAAATCAACAAAGAAAATTGATAAGAAACTGGACAGCTTTGAGAATAAATGTCTCCAAAATTATTAAAAGTAAAATGGAGTGATTTCGTTTCTAACAACACAGTGAGAGATAGAACACACCAACAACCAGTATCAAATATTATAAGGAAACGAAGGTGGAAATATTTAGGTCATGTTCTTAGATCAGACGAAAAGAGACTAAATCAAAAAGTCCTTATATGGTCACCAGTTGGGAAAAGAAAACATGGAAGATCTAAGACCACTCTTCGAAGAACCATCCAACAAGAAAGTAAACTATTGGGATGTAAAACCAAACAAGATCTCCAACTGCTAGCAACGAACCGCATCACATGGAGATTTAAAACCTCTGCCCTATGTGCCACCTCTGGCACGAAAGGAACAAACTAACTAACTTCTATGGAGGAGATTGAACGAGTTGCCCAGGATAGAGCGGTATGGAGAAATTGCTTGCCGGTCCTATATAATGTATAACAGTACGATTCTTTTTATTAAGTGTTCAATATATCAATTCATTTTCATGGAACAAACATAAGTAATGATAGAGGCTCATCAGGATATAATTTATATGTATAATTTACGTATAGTGTCATTCAATGCCCCATTGACGTACTGATCAACGGGTTCTGCTAGAGCTGCCAACAGACACAGACCCATCACTGTTGGACCCCAAGTGATGATTACGTCTGGAACAGTGGTACTCTCCCGTAAGCAGACGCACGTTATTCTGTGGATAAAATACAATTGTTATGTTATTATTGTTATAGAGAAAATTATATACATACTTGGGTAGCACTGTGATGATGCTTGTACATCGTGGGTGATGATGCTTGTAAATCACGGGTGATGATGCTCGTCCATCACGGGTGATGATGCTCATCCATCACGGGTGATGATGCTCGTCCATCACGGGTGATGATGCTTGTACATCACGGGTGATGATGCTCGTCCATCACGGGTGATGATGCTTGTCCATCACGGGCGATGATGCTCGTCCATCACGGGTGATGATGCTCGTCCATCACGGGTGATGATGCTTGTACATCACGGGTGATGATGCTTGTCCATCACGGGTGATGATGCTTGTCCATCCCGGGTGATGATGCTTGTACATCATGGGTGATGATGCTCGTCCATCCCGGGTGATGATGCTCGTCCATCACGGGTGATGATGTTCGTCCATCACGGGTGATGATGCTTGTACATCACGGGTGATGATGCTCGTCCATCACGGGTGATGATGCTCGTCCATCACGGGTGATGATGCTCGTCCATCACGGGTGATGATGCTCGTCCATCACGGGTGATGATGCTCGTCATACGAGTGATGATGCTCGTACATCACGGGTGATGATGCTCGTCCATCACGGGTGATGATGCTCGTCCATCACGGGTGATGATGTTCGTCCATCACGGGTGATGATGCTCGTCCATCACGGGTGATGATGCTCGTCCATCACGGGTGATGATGCTTGTCCATCACGGGTGATGATGCTCGTCCATCACGGGTGATGATGCTTGTACATCACGGGTGATGATGCTCGTCCATCACGGGTGATGATGCTTGTACATCACGGGTGATGATGACCACACAATTTTTATCCAAGGGAATATAGTTGCTTTATGTCTGTCTGTGTGTGTTAGATGACTAGTAGCGATAGGCTTGAAATATTCTTGCAAAGTGTGGGCAAGGTATACTTGCACTTGTGGAGAGTTTTACTGCCTTTTTGTTCCATCCGTGCTGTTCTACCTGCCTCGCAGGTCGAAGAACCGTGTCGAAGAAGTGTGCGTCAGGCTGATCTGTCTTGAGCAACATTCTCCCAGTTGTCGACATCAATGCCAAAGGATTTCATCGAGTTCGAGTTCTTGAGTGTAGACGAAGAGGAAGTTACCGATATTAGTGTCTGAATAAGAATCTCCTTCTTCTTCTTCTTCTTCTCTTCCACCATTTACTTCTTTATAGAAGTGTTGAAGAGCAAGAGGAAGACCGAGAGATAAGTGGGAGGAAACTTTAAGAAATGGACAGGTTACAGTCTGGCAGTGTGCAACACCAAGGCGAAAGACAGAGGATGCTGGAGATTCATTGCAGCCAACCTTCGATGTGGAGACGGCACCTGATGATGATGAGAAGTGTTGGGTTGGGGGGTGATGTTGTGATCGTGTGTGTGCTTGAGCTAAGAAACTTTGTAAGCTCTTATTCATTGTATTAAGGTTGTTATTTATGCAGTCACTCCTTCTTTTGCGTGGTCTTCCTCGTGCTTATACTTATATAGTATACCTGTTATACTTATTTAGTATGGCTCTCGGTGGTAGACGATACCAGGGAATTCTTGTCAGGTGTTCAAACCATTTAATCTGTTGTTCTTTTATGAATTGCATGACTGGTTTTACATCCAGTCTTCTTCTGATTTCTTCATTTCTAATTTTGTCTCTTATTGTCACACTTGTATCTCTTATTGTCACACTTGTATCTCTTATTGTCACACTTGTATCTCCAGTGCCGGATTCGCTAGCTCGGGGCCCGTAGCAAATTTTAGCGCGGGCCCTAGGTTTTGTATGATAATAAAATAAAACACAACTTTTACAAACTTGTCTCGATTTAATGTGAGCAAATTTAGAGATAACACTAGACAAATCAATTTCTCTAAGTAAATTACATTCAATGTTCATTAAGGTGAGGTTATTTAGACGATCTTGTCCCATCATGTTCCTGAACTCACTTTTTGTACGCTTTAATGTCGAAAAAGAACGTTCTCCGCTGCAGTTAGTAATAATTAAAAACAGGTAAATTCGTAATACTATTTCTACATTTGGGAAACACGACTCTAATGAATTTTCCATTATAAGTTTATAAAATTGCAGTTCAAGAGTATCATGCTTTTCGTTGCTAATAGCAGCAGCTACATTAGTTTTAAGAAGTTCAACGAACTGCACAAGTTCGTCGCCTAGGCTTTCTTCCAAATCCTCTTGGTAGAGCTGACAATATTTGGAGTTCTTTTCAAGATCTCTTCCTCTGTAATAGATTTTAACTGCCGGAGTATTCCAAATACACCAGTCACTCTATGGTACAGCCTAAATCAATAACTTTGCAAACAAAACAGAGCAGTTGTCCTTTAGTTTCTGTATAACACAACTAATCTCTCATGTGAGTTTTGTTGGTGTATGTGAAAAACGACTTTCGACAAAATCGTAAATTGTTTTCTTTATCGTATGTTTTTTTTAAGACAAGAAATCACTGTTCATATGTTGCACTTCGCTACTTTCTTTCACAATCCAATAATCTCGATTGAAGTTGTTTGGCCATTCACCAATATCGTTGGAGTACATTTTACTTTCGTTGTATTTTTGGCTTGTAGAAGATGTTGCTTCATTAGAAGCATGTCCTGTGCTTTCTGCCTCTCTTTGGCTTGAAGATGATATGGCTAAATTGGAAGGACTTTCTGTACATTCGATTTCAGTTTGTCTTGTGAAAAATGTGGCCAAATCGTGAAGAGTTACTGATCTCAATGGTAATATTGGTAATGATGATTCTTCTATAGCGCCTTCATCTACTACACAGTGAGACGAGACTTCTGTATTTTCGGCTTCGATTTCTTTGGATTCAGCACCATCACATACGACATTAAAAAATTCAGACAGCTTGCGTGTTTTGATATAACATCTGGTTATTTTTTCCATTTTCATCTCTGTCACATAGGCGAGGGGCCCCCTAGAAGCGCGGTGCCCGTAGCATTTGCTACTTCTGCTACTAGGCTAATCCGGCCCTGTGTATCTCTTATTGTCACACTTGTATCTCTTATTGTCACACTTGTATCTCTTCAAAATGCACGTAAAATAGGGTCCACAGTAATGCACAGTTTAGGAAACGCTGGATTAGACCATCATCATTGCACTGCGATGTGTAACCATATGTGCTCCAATCTCTTTCGTACACATGAAGATCTCAACGACAGAGCACGAACTCCGTAGCATTAGCGAGGGTTCCCCGATGTAATTTAGAAACAGGTGAAAATATTTTGTATAAATTTTGCTGTTTTAAATTTTCTAATGAATGTTGACGTGGGAGCGTCTTTCTCTTGCCTGCTCTTCTCAACTTTGAACTGTCAATGGTTCTTTCAGGTGCTCAATTTGAACACGGAACCTTGGTTTTTAGCGTACATCTCAGATATGACTTGAAACCTGATCTCATCTACACTGAGATCAGATATCTCTGGGATAGATCAGATATCATTGGTACAGACAATGATCAGAGAAATCACCTTTATTTTTGTCACTGGGCACGCAGGAGTTAGGGGTAATGAACGAGCTGATAGATTTGCTGGCTTGACAACAATACAGAGGAGCTGCCATGGATCGAAATGACATTCTTCACGCATTGAGAGACTCTTTCCGAACAGAGGAGTTTCAGGGCTGTGAATCCCACTTGCTGACCAGATTGAAAGAGATGGGTGTCAATATTGGTGCAGCCCGAAAAGAACGACATACTAAATATGCAAAGAGATTGATTAATCAACGTCGAACTGGCGTGTTGGGTCCTTGGACGCTGCTGGATTTGCTGAGGCGGAGATCGGAGCACCTATGGACATGTCCGAAGTGCTATGATGATAGTCCTCATATAACTGATAACTGATCTCTGGGAAAATATCCTGATGACTCCAAGAGCGGAGCGAACTGAGTAACTATTAATCAAGAGGCGATCACCTAGCCTCTACACTACATGGATAAAGGAATAGACGGATAAATATATAATAAAGATAAATGGATAGAAACATATGCATACAAATATGGGGATGTGTGGGTGTAGACACATACAACTAAGTGAATAAATGGATAACATAATAGACAATTTGTGGATACATGGATATATAGATCACTAGACGGAATGATTGATAAATACATCATCATCATCATCAGGTGCCGTGCCGGCTGGCGTAGGCGATCATGGATCTCCACAAATCTCTGTCGTTAGTGTTTGCTATCAACTCAGATGTTGACGTTCTACCGTGCCATGAAGTTAGGCTATCCAACATTTTCTCTCTCTGTCTTCTTCTGTCTCGTCTACCCTCGATTTTACCGGTTGTCACAATGTGTTCTAAACCTCCCCTCCTCACCACATGCCCGAAAAATGATGAATGCCTCTTTCTTATATTGATGATAAGCTTTCTCTGTGTCTTGACCTCATTCAGCACCTCAACATTAGTCATTTTAGCAGTCCATGGGATTCTCATCATTCTTCTGTAAAACCACATCTCTGTGGCCTCCAGAGATTTTTCGATCTGTGTGTTCATTGTCCATGACTCGCATCCGTATGTCAGTATTGGTTCTATGTAGCACTGAATAACTCGCATTCTGATCGGGATTGACAAGGACTTGTTGCAGATAATGCTTCTCATTTTCAGGAACGATGTTTTCGCTTGTCCTATTCATAGATAAATACATAGGTAGACAAATAAGTGGATAACTTGATAACCAAATATTTTAACTGATCAACTAAGGGCCATGCCTGCTGGCGTAGGCGATCATTACTTAACTTACTTAATCCCGGCATGCCTAGTGACACATGGGGCTTCAGAAAGGACTTTCCATGCTCTCCTGTCCCTTGCAACCTTCAGCGCAGAGCCCCACGTCAGAGATGCGGTGTCCAGTTCCTCTTCCATCATGCGCCTCCATGTTGTCCGTGGTCTGCCTTTCTTTCTCTTTCCCTCTGGTGTCCAAGTGAGGGCTATCCTTGCAGGCATTTCTTGTCTCATTCTCATAACATGTCCGAGCCATTTCCATCTTCTCTTTTTGAGTATGTCATTCATTGACTCTTGTCTTGTGTCTTGGAGTAGTTGGTTATTGGATATTTTTACTGGCCAAAAGATTCCCAAGATTCTGCGAAGACAAGAGTGGTGGAAAACTGACAGCCTGCTAGTATCTCCTTTGGTCATCCTCCAACACTCCGATCCGTAGAGCAAAACTGGCAAAACAATGCTTTTATAGAGTTTAAGCTTTGTGGTCCTATTGTAGATTTTGGACTTCCATACTGGTTTCATTCTGGCAAAAGCGGTTCTGGCCTTACTCAGACGTGATTTTATATCTTCCTCTGTGCCACCATTTAGTGTCAGTACGCTACCAAGATATGTAAACTGCTCAACCCTTTCCAGTGTTTCATCTTCTAACATTACTGGTTGTTGGATTTCACTGTTTGTCATAATTTTTGTTTTTCCTGTGTTTGTTTTGAGGCCTACTGTCTTTGCCGTGCTGTGAAGTATTGTACCGTAGGCGATCATGTCTCTCCACAACTCTCTCTGCCTGGTGCATGTAATCAGTTCTGCTGTCGATTTTGTGTCGAACCATGATGGCTGGCCATCCAACATCTTCACCCTCTGTCTTCCACGATCTCTCCTTCCCTGAATTTTACCTGTTGTTACCAAATGTTCTAAACCTTCTCTTCGCATTATATGCCCGAAGAACCTTGATTGTCGGATTCTTATTCTTTTGATAAGGTTTCTTTGTGTGCAGGCCTGATTTAAAACCTCATCATTTGTTCTCTTAGCTATTCATGGAATTTTCAACATTCTTCTGTAAAACCACATCTCTGTGGCTTCCAATGATCTTATTGATTGTGTGTTCATTATCCATGATTCGCTGCCATACGGAAGTATTGGATCAACAGTGTTACCTCCTTTTTTATGACAACGGCAGGCATTGGATATAAAGAAGAGCTGGAGGGAGCTACAGGAGATAGCTAGATATAGGAAGACTTGGCATGCGTTGGTTGAGGGCCTATGCCCCAACCCGGGTTAAAAAAGGCAAAGAGAGAGAGAGAGGCATTAAGCTATGCGGTCAACATCACAATGGCTTTCTGTACTGCAATGTTTCTCTGGTGCCAAATTAAGGCTGAGTCGACCTGAGCGTCAATAAAGGGTTTTTTAAAGTCCTCTTCCAGGTGGAATTTGATCCTGGAACTATGCGCCTAGAAACAAGTGCACTAAACACTTTGCTATCACTGCTTTTAAGGTAAATGAATAGACCATTAACTAATTAGGCACATACGCGTGACAGTGGTACGATACGGGATAGATGTTAAGTAAGTTAATGTACGACCAGGGCCGTGCGGTATATTTTCTCAGTATGATGCAGGTCTCCGAAATGCCGCCCGCCCGAGTCGTTACTGGGGCCCAAATTTGGGGTGTAAATAATAGAACCACTGTAACCTTCAAAGCATATCGTAAAGGCGACTAAGGAGGTTTGGCTGAAATCGGATGCACGTGTACTAAACGTGTAGAAGTCTATGTGTTTAGGGGCCTACAAACCAATGTGCAACGTATACACGTTCTTGGCAAAGATCAAACATATCACAAAGAGTGATTAAAATTGGTCGTAAAGAACGAACGCAAAAAGAAGAATAAGAAATGCCGCCCCTTGTATGTTTTTTCTTGAAAATAACCTTCGATTGTGATGATTTTTTTTAAACTACACAAAATGTACAAATACTAAATCGTATACATCAATATCAGAATAACATAAACCGAGCTACAGGTGTTCAAGATAATTGCAGCCCCATTGACAAATCGAAAGTTGCCAGATAACCTATCGCGTTGTGTTTATTTACTATTTAAACCGGTTCTGGCTAGCTTGTCCTACGTCACATTTGTTCATCGCCCTTCCCGCACTACAATTACACACCATCACACAACCTTGACCTATACCACGTCATAACTGAACCTTCTCATTTCCATACATATATGCCAGATTAGCTCCATTCATAGGCTGCTTTTAAGTTGAACACCCTGTAGAAAAGCGTTGCGTAAAGATTTTTAATTATTGAATGGTTTAAATTGTAATTTGATATCGCTGCTTATGCAGCCCCCTTACGGTGCCGCCTAATGCGGCCACCTCTATGTATCATAGCACCGCACGGCCATGTGTACGACGCACTACACTTACTTGCTAGCTTGGTAGGCAATGAAGGTGGGCAGCATGGCCGAGGCAATTCCATCAAAGATAAGGCTGTCAAACATGGCCGACACTATTGCATTGTCCTGGCGCTGGAAGAAGTGATATTAGCTTGTCAGTGGGAGATTCATATTACCCGTAGTAAGTACAAGTGTGTGTGTGTGTTTGTGTGTGTGTGTGTGTTGGTGGGTGAGTGTATGATGTATGTGTGTATGCATATATGAATACATTTGCGTATGTTTGAAAAGTTTCTGAATATATGAGTGTAATATATCTATATGTGTATGCAGAGGCGGCTCGTCATTAAGGGTCAGGAGGGCCGGGCCCCACCAAAATAAGATGTAACGTGTATTTATTATTTTATAAATTAAAATATATCCTAACCGAAACCATGATTTTTCCGAAAATATCTGTCTGGCCCCACCAACAAAAATGATTACGAGCCGCCACTGTGTGTGTATCTATTGATCCAACCGCCTTAATTTCCCAGTAATATTCCTGTTACCCAATTTAGGCTGGGTCGACCTGAGAGCCGTTACGGTGGTAACATTATTCCACGTCCACTTTGGATGTGAACTCAGACTACTAGCCTAAGAAGTAAGTTCACTAACAACTGCGCTACAGCCGCTCTAATAAGCTGTATACTAAACGTTATACAGGGTGTTCAACTTAAAAGCAACCCATGAATGGAGCTAATCTGGCATATATGTATGGAAATGAGAAGGTTCAGTTATGACGTAGTATAGGTCAAGGTTGTGTGATCGGTGTAATTGTAGTGCGGGAAGGGACGATGAACAAATGTGACGTTGGACGAGCTAGTCAGAACCGGTTTAAATAGTAAATAGACGGAGATGCAATGCGTACCTGGCAAATTTCTATTTATCAATGGAGCTGCTTTTAAGATGAACATCCTTTATAATGGTAAGTCTTCCTGTATTCTTATCTCCCTTGTTTAACCTGGTCAGTAGTTATTTAATTGTAACAAAAGATACCAGATTCAGTTTCAGTGAAAGGAGATCATCTTAAATGATTTGCACTCTGGGAGATGTTTATAGTTTCCTTCCTTAAATTGCCTCCATTCATAAAAGAATCCCACCAAAAAAGCAGCCCCAGCAAGAATTCCTTTACAGAAACCATAACCAGTTCGATGTTTTTTGATTGAATGTTAAGTTTCTCTACCCCCAAACGTACATGTTTGTGTGTTTGCCACTCAGTACTTTACTTGGCCACTCCAATCTTCAATCCAAACACTTACAATCTAGTAGTTGACATAGACTGGTTTCAATGAAAATCTTCTTTGCTGCCACACTCTACTAGGGCGTTCAGAATGCCAGCTCTATCAATTGACTGGCTCCCTGAAATATTGGCAGAACCAGCATGTATGCTCTCTCATTCTCATCGACACCCTTGAACCCCGGAACAAAGATAAACGTTACTAATGAACCAACTTCTTCTACTTCTTCGATCGTTCCACATTGACAACTCGTTAACCACTCTGTCTGATCTGTATGTGATCTGAGCCTAAGAGCAAAGGTACGTTGTGCCAGTTATGCGCCTATAAGTACGCCAGCCCATCCTATTTCTGCTTTTTATTCACTAGGGTGGCTTCCCTAGGCCCCTACCTCAACCGCCTCTTACGACATGCCTTGCAGTACTATTCTTTGCTTCCCTTGTGGGGCGCAGCACACGGGTGCACCACACGGGCGCAATAAACCAACAAAATAAAAAAGATAGAAGTACGTAATATGAAAACCACAAAGAAGACCAGACTCTACAAGAACCTACCGCTTCAAATGCTTGATACGCAGCGTGACACAGAATGTAAGAACAAGCTACAGAAGAACACATGTTGGACACATCAGGATTGAAGACATATCTCAATGATTCTCCAATGGCTATTCCAAGACCTGAAACATGTTATACAGTGTTCAACAAGAATGTACTAAAATCTAGGTCAAACATAGACAGCTTGACAAAACGGGCACAAAATAGAAATCTTTCTTTCTCGAATCCTGTATGCCTCACAGCGTCAGGTCAAGAAGAGATTTCTAAAACGGGCCCTAGTGTGCGCTTTGTAAATAGTTTCTTTCGTCGCCTCTGTTAACTCTGAGGACCATCTTTTACGTGGCCGGCCTTTTGCTTTGTACCCATTGTATCGGAGCAGCATTGCTCTTGAGGTGCACTGTCTGTTGGTAATCTGCTTACGTGGCCGAACCATTTAATTTGTTGTTTCTTGATGAAGTCTAGTACTGATGCTGTACCCACTTTTTCCTGATGTCTTCATTTCTCAACCGTTCTCTTCTTGTTACACCCAGCATTCTGCGTAGACATTTCATCTCTGTTGTGACTAGTTTTCTTCTATCGTATGTTGTCAGCGTCCAGGTCTGGCACTGGTAACATAATGTGGGGAGAAAGATTGTGTTGAATATTGTTCTTTTTGTGTTCATGGTGACGTGTTTGCATCTTAAAATAGAAATAGGTATCTTTAAAGATGGCACTGATCAAAGAAAAGAAATAAATACAAAAACGTTGATGGGGGACAAATATGAAGACTTTCCCAATGAAGATAATGTAGACAAGTATCTCTAGCAGATAAGCTATGAAAAACAAATATAATGAAGACACTTCAAGTATGTCCGATATCACACTGGATCTAAAATGATACAAATTTACGAGCAGTTCACTTATTGATGCAATTTGATTGCACAGGAAATGTTAAAAGAAATTAATACAATTGGCAACAACATCAGTTTTTAGAAAGTCTAAATAAAATATGGACTTGAAGTTTATGTATTAAAACTAAATTCAGATTTTCAATTCAAATGTTTATCAACCTAACATATCTCAGGTTGGAAAATGACTAAAGATATAAAAGCAAGTTGATTGCATTTGAACATACTGCCCAGAAATAAGAATATAAAAGGACGAATTCCTGAGAAGTGTAAATCAGAGACATGTCTTATACAGTGACACTTTATAGCAAGAAAGATGGATATATGCTTCATAGCCCTTGAGGAGAAATGATCACAAATACTCAAAGCAGGCATTCTAAGTGGATGCAAAGGGTTCTAAGCAGGTCGACAATGGAGACGAAGCACTTTCTGAGGCAGGAAATATCGGTCTTAGTTCCTGAGACTTGTGCTAGCTGCCCTGGACAGGAGGGTATGGAGAATTTACTATGCAGGCCCTTGTTACTATACTGTCAGAGTAGATATTTTTATTATCTCGTTCATATTCTATCAGATTTCAATTTGCGAACGTCGCTTACTTTCACACTCTTCAATTGCTAATATCTCTTACAAATCTCTTCTCTTCCCGTCATGTTAAGGTTTCTTGATTCCTGCTGCCACCTTCGTCTTGTCGTCCCCTTTTCTGCTTTCAGGAACCATGTTTCATTACCTTTCTCTCCAGACCACTGTGGTGTTTAATTGACCAATATTTCATTTTCGGACATGATGTTATTTCTGAGAATTTCTCTTTATTGCAGTCTTGTAGTGTCTTTTCTTCCTTTCTGTCAGGATGTTCTAAGAACTTTTCTTCACCTTGTTTCAAGAGTTTAAATTTTTTTTTACTTTGTTTATTATTAGAAAATTGTAATTTTAATTGAACATTTAACTTGAGAACTATTCACATGAAATATTTTAATTGAGAATTAATAAAATTTAGCATATCCTAAAGTGACAAGCATCAACCAAGTAAATGATCTTATTTTCTGAGCCTTATACTTTCCGTAGTTGCCATTCTTTCTGAACGGTGGGTCTATTTTTACCTATGAAAATCCTAGTAACTAATTTGCTTCCAAACTTGCCAATGTGGTTTGAAACCCAGGTAGCTTGGTTCATGATCAGGCTCACTATCTATGAGCTACACAGATAAATAGTTATATTTTTGGAGGGTATCTGCGGCTAAGTGGTTAAGCCCTGCCTTACAGAGAATGTCGTAGATTCGTACCCACATGCCCAGGATAGCTCGAAGAAGAAGAAGAAGAACAATTTCAAGTTACATTCACTCGACACATACCTGCTACACGTGCGGGATATTTGGAGAAGATGCTAACACGCATTTGACGACGCTGGTCTAAGTTTCCCGACAAGCTTGGGCATTCATTGATCAAGTGCTTCGACATTCTTGAGTAGTCACCGGTATACATCTAGGCATTCTGCTGGCGTGCCTGAAAAAGTCGTCAGAATGGACGTATATTTTCTTCAAGCAAAAACATTAATATTATATATTACTCTTGTACCGTTAAACGTTACATGTCGCCTGCAAGTAATGTCTCCATGCCGCTCTGTCCTGGACAACTCGCTCAATCTTTTCCATGGAATTGAGTCCGATATTGCCCGTATGGTGCCGGGGCCCACAAGGGAACAAAGAATAGTACCACTGCGATCTACAAGACATATCGCGATTGATGTAGGACCTAGGAAGCTACCCTAGTAAATAAAAAGCATCGCATAAATCGAATGTGTTGACCTACTTGTAGGCGCATAACTGGCACAGCATACAGTGCTCTTAGGCTCAGATCACATACAAATCACACAGAGTGGTTAACAAGTGGTCGATAAGGAGCGTTCAAAGAAGAAAAAGAGTCTGCTATTACTTGTCCCTCTCAGCAAAGTTTGTTTAACGTTTACCTGTTTTCTCTTTCTTAAACCCATGCCTTGGTATTCTTTGATCATTTCTTCTCAATGTATGCCCAACATATCTCCATCTTCTCTTTCTTATAACAGTTGTTACTAGTGGTTACCCTGACATTTCTTTCAAGGTATGCCCAACATATCTCCATCTTCACCTTCTTATAACAGTTGTTACTAGTGGTTGACCGCATTTCTTCTCAAGGTATGACTCAACATATTTCCATCTTCTCTTTCTTATAACAGTTGTTACCTTTGGTTGACCAATATTTCTTCTCAAAGTATGCCAACATATTCCTATCTTCTCCTTCTATAACAGTTGTACTTGGAAGAACTTCAGAACTTGTCAGAATATGCTGCTTTAGAAAGGTTTAAAGCTGAAGATTGACTTCTTGCCGGGTTTTCTCTATGCTCGTCCTTCAAAAATGGCACGTCGCCTGTCAGATTATTCAGTGCGAACTCCGTAGATCGCAACAATTCTGGTCTCGAAGAATGCCTCGTGAACAAACGGCGGTCCGGATTCCTCATCAACTCCACAAGTTAATCACTTGCCTAGACCTGATTACTTCTAGAAACAAAATTAATAGTTCGATCACTAGCATTACCAACAACTCCTCAAGAAATTTTCTCTGATACAATGGATAACAAAGGTCGCCACAAAAGTCCTTAGGATAACAGAGCTGATAACACTATTTATGAAGGCACACTAGGCCGTTCAAAC
The DNA here is from genome assembly GCA_020796225.1 of Arion vulgaris. Taxonomy (NCBI): domain Eukaryota; kingdom Metazoa; phylum Mollusca; class Gastropoda; order Stylommatophora; family Arionidae; genus Arion; species Arion vulgaris. The sequence goes on from CM036775.1 coordinate 11,683,329, forward strand.
TTCTATCCTGACTGTGCAATAATTCTCTTTCTCTTCCAAACCCTGTATTCTTTATAGAAGTTTGGGTGAGGGGTGGGACGTATATCTTGTGTGTGCTTGTTTTAAGGCACTCTTAGCTGATATTCATTTTGATAGGTGTTCTTAGCCGTATGCTCCATCTTGGCATGTCTTTCTCTTGCTTTGTACTCTTATACTTTCTTGGCTCTCTGTGGTACGACTCGGCATTCTTCTCAGGTGTCTAAACTATTTCTGTTTTCTTTTATGAATTGCATACTTTGGGTTCATCAGTCTCTTTCATTTCGTCATTTCATTTTGTCTCTTATTCCACTTGCTCTTCTAGACACTCATCTGTCTTATGATTATCCTCATTGCTGTGATGGCCATTTTGACACTTACATAGTATTGTCGAAAACGTTTATGATTGCTATTTACGTATCTCTTTATGTACAACAGTTGTTACTCAGCTGGTAGCTTGTCAAGATTGCATTTCCATCAACTTCCATCTGCTGTAAGCTCATATTCTCCATCTCTTCTGTATGAGGATGGAGTTGAGCGTTACTGTGCCTCCATTGGATTTCTGGACTCAATGGGGCATTTTCATATCTGACTCTTCGTCGATGCTTCAGATCCAGTAAGGCAGGTTTCGGAATGAGTGGATGTCGTCTATAGAAGTTTCTAACCTCCAGCGGCTTACGTGGATATACCGTCCTGGGCATGCGGGTGTTTACGGTAATGAGAGAGCGGACAGGCTTGCATCAACAGCATCGATTGTTGGGGAGTTGAAGATGGAAAAGGGGGATATTCTTCGGTCTTTTTGCGACTCTCTGTTGGATGAGGACACTAAAATCGATGTTGAATCGATCAAGCGATTTAAGCAGTTTGGAGTTATCCGTTGTTCAAATCGAACTGGATGCCTGAGAGGCAGAGTGAGAGGTGTGTTTAATCAGCGAGCCACAGGAACCATCAGTATGCATACTCTTCGATATCTGTTGGGGAGACTGAGCACCTATGGGTCTTCCCGGAGTGCAATGACGTCAATTTAGTAACCAATAACCAATTTGGCCTCAATTGTTTGTTTTATGTCTAAGAAACTAGGATTAAAGAAAATTAAGAAAGAAAAGTATCACAACTCAATGATAACTTATTCTAAGGAATTCTAGACTTTGAACAAGTCAATCAAACAAACAAACCTCAGCGCCGAACGTATCTAATGAGGTGTTCTTGTCGTTTGATCACTGAACTGTCAAACAGACATTAGCGACAAACTTATCTTCGATATAGTACAGATATTGCTGTATGAAGTACTGTAGATAATCAACATGTCGGATGTGCGCTGTGCTTAAACGGTGCATAATGGTGCGCAAGCAACAAAAGCTCTAGAAAGAAAATTAGATAACTTTGAGAATAAATGTCTTAGAAGAATATTGAACCTCAAATGGTCAGATTTCAGACCAATACACAAATAAGACAAGAGACCAAGCAAGAAAATGTATCAAATTTTATAAGAAAGCGCCGCTGGAACTATATCGGCCACACACTTAGAATGGATGAGAGAAGACTCCTTACCAATCCCTCATATGGACACCAGAGGGAAAAGAAAACGAGGAAGACCAAGAGAGACTCTGCGTAGAACCATCACCAGAGAAGGCTCAACGATGGGCCTAGCAAACATTAAAGACCTAAAACAGATAGCAACGAACCGCGAGACATGGAGAACTATGACCTCTGCCCTATGCGCCCCACAGGCCCAAGAGGAAAGACTAACTAACTAATGGTGCGTGCGTGGGTTTTTATAAAGCATGGTAAATAGACAGTGGACAAGTACGTAAACATCAAAATTCAGAGATGGGTGTCCATATTGGTGTATCCCAAAAGAACGACATACTAAATATGCAAAGAGACTGATTAATCAACATCGAACTGGCGTTTTGGGCCGCTGGATGCTGCTGGATTTGCTGGGACGGAGATCGGAGCACTATGGACTATGGTCCGGAGTGCTATGATGATAGTCCTCATATAACTGATAACTGATCAAAATACATCGAAAGACAACAAATGCAGTGGTTTGGACATTTAATGAGAATGAAATACTAACCCAACCACAAATAACAGCATACAATAAAAGAGATCGGTACTTGAACTAAGGGAAGACCAAGAAAAAGATGGATAGACAATATCAAGAACACACTACATAAACACGGATATAACACAACAAGGGCGACCATCTGCCTAGAACGCAAATTAAAGCTCCCATCCCTAGCTTAACGGCAAGAATGGACAGCCAACTACAACTTCCATCTGGAATAGACAAGTAAAAAAACTATGCTGAGTTCACTACCAATGACACTGCGAAAACGAATACTCGAGTGCTATATTGATCTAATACTTCTGTATGACAGCGAGTTATGGACAATGAATAAACAATCAATAAGATCATTGGAAGCCACAGAGATGTGGTTTTACAGAAGAATGCTGAAAATTAACAGCTAAGAAAACAGATCAGGAGGTTTTAAATCAGGCCTGCACACAAAGCAATCTTATCAAAAGAATAAGAATCCGACAATCAAGGTTCTTCGGGCATATAATGGGAAGAGAAGGTTTAGAACATTTGGTGACAACAGGTAAAATTCTTGGAAGGAGAGATCGCGGAAGACAGAGGGAGAAGATGCTGGATGACTTGACATTTTGGTTCGACACAAGATCGATGTCAGAACTGATTACATGCACCAAGCAGAAGAGTTGTGGAGAGACATGATCGCCTACGCCGGCAGGCATGGCACTTGATTGATTGATTCAAACAAGTAGTAAGGTCCTTCGGAAAACAACAATTGACCAAGCACAGGATCCGAACCCCAATTTTTTTTTTTTTTTCGGAACCCATTGTCCTGCTCTGCAGAGGAACGTTTTTCAGAGCATAAATAGCTCTCTCCAAAAAATAGTTTCACAAAGTCGTTCAGTCGTTTCTTTCTAAGCAGCGTCAACAACATATATCAATTGAGCCCATTGAGAAAGCAATGGCAAACTACTGAACGTATACCTAGAAAATCAAAGTCTCGCCTGCTGTGGTTGATGGCTACGTCGTGTAAAGGATATGCCACGATTTGTATTGTATTCAACAACAGAACACAGATCATAAAATGGAGTATGCTGGTATATTAGGACAGTAATCAATGTAGGTGCATGATCCTGGTCTAGAAACGCAAATCATGAGGACATATTAACAACAATACACAGCAAGGTTTCGACCAGAAGGTCTTTATCAAGCAAAGGATACAACAGAAGTGAAGAAGTAAGCATGATACAGAAGATTAAGACCAGTTATGTGCGAAGGCAGTGGATGCAATTATTCAGCGACTCTATGAGCATGATACAGAAGATCAAGACCGGTTATGTACGAAGGCAGTGGATGCAATTATTCAGTGACTCTATGAGCATGATACAGAAGAACAAGACCGGTTATGTGCGAAGGCAGTGGATGCAATTATTCAGTGACTCTATGAGCATGATACAGAAGAACAAGACCGGTTATGTACGAAGGCAGTGGATGCAATTATTCAGCGACTCTATGAGCATGATACAGAAGATTAAGACCGGTTATGTACGAAGGCAGTGGATGCAATTATTCAGCCACTCTATGAGCATGATACAGAAGAACAAGACCGGTTATGTACGAAGGCAGTGGATGCAATTATTCAGTGACTCTATGAGCATGATAAGAAGAACAAGACCGTTATGTACAAGGCAGTGGATGCAATTTTCAGTGACTCTTGAGCATGATACGAAGAACAAGACGGTTATGTACGAAGGCAGTGGATGCAATTATTCAGCGACTCTATGAGCATGATACAGAAGAACAAGACCGGTTATGTACGAAGGCAGTGGATGCAATTATTCGTGACTCTGGCATGATACAGAAGATCAAGACCGGTTATGTACGAAGGCAGTGGATGCAATTATTCAGTGACTCTATGAGCATGATACAGAAGATTAAGACCGGTTATGTACAAAGGCAGTGGATGCAATTATTCAGTGACTCTATGAGCATGATACAGAAGAACAAGACCGGTTATGTGCGAATTCAGTGGATGCAATTATTCAGCGACTCTATGAGCATGATACAGAAGATTAAGACCGGTTATGTACGAAGGCAGTGGATGCAATTATTCAGCCACTCTATGAGCATGATACAGAAGAACAAGACCGGTTATGTACGAAGGCAGTGGATGCAATTATTCAGTGACTCTATGAGCATGATACAGAAGAACAAGACCGGTTATGTACGAAGGCAGTGGATGCAATTATTCGTGACTCTTGAGCATGAGAAGATCAAGACCGGTTATGTACGAAGGCAGTGGATGCAATTATTCAGTGACTCTATGGCATGATACAGAAATTAAGACAGTTATGTACGAAGGCAGTGGATGCGATTATTCAGTGACTCTATGAGCATGATACAGAAGATTAAGACCGGTTATGTACGAAACAGTGGATGCAATTATTCAGCGACTCTATGAGCATGATACAGAAGAACAAGACCGGTTATGTGCGAAGGCAGTGGATGCAATTATTCAGCGACTCTATGAGCATGATACAGAAGATTAAGACCGGTTATGTACGAAGGCAGTGGATGCAATTATTCAGTGACTCTATGAGCATGATACAGAAGAACAAGACCGGTTATGTGCGAAGGCAGTGGATGCAATTATTCAGCGACTCTATGAGCATGATACAGAAGAACAAGACCGGTTATGTACGAAGGCAGTGGATGCAATTATTCAGTGACTCTATGAGCATGATACAGAAGATTAAGAGCGGTTATGTACGAAGGCAGTGGATGCAATTATTCAGTGACTCTATGAGCATGATACAGAAGATTAAGAGCGGTTATGTACGAAGGCAGTAGATGTAATTATTCAGTGACTCTATGAGCATGATACAGAAGAACAAGACCAGTTATGTACGAAGGCAGTGGATGCAATTATTCAGTGACTCTATGAGCATGATACAGAAGATTAAGAGCGGTTATGTACGAAGGCAGTAGATGTAATTATTCAGTGACTCTATGAGCATGATACAGAAGATTAAGAGCGGTTATGTACGAAGGCAGTAGATGTAATTATTCAGTGACTCTATGAGCATGATACAGAAGAACAAGACCAGTTATGTACGAAGGCAGTGGATGCAATTATTCAGTGACTCTATGAGCATGATACAGAAGATTAAGAGCGGTTATGTACGAAGGCAGTGGATGCAATTATTCAGTGACTCTATGAGCATGATACAGAAGATTAAGAGCGGTTATGTACGAAGGCAGTGGATGCAATTAATACAAAATGTAACAATCCAGACACTTACCCTCATCCTTGTCCCAGTTCTTGGTTATTGGTTACTAAACTGACTTCATTGCACTCCGGGCAGACCCATAGGTGCTCAGTCTCCCCAACAGATATCGAAGAGTATGCATACTGATGGTTCCCGTGGCTCACTGATCCTCACTCTGCCCCTCAGACATCCAGCTCTACTTGTACAACGGGTAAACTCCAAACTGCCTAAATCGCTTGATCGATTCAATATCGATTCTGTTCATTCTGAGGTAAGGACAATGAGAGAGCTAATGCACTGGTGATCAATCCTACGATTGAGAATAGACCATCTATTGACACAAGCGACATCATCAACGCTCTAAGTCAGCTTTTCCCAAAGTGGGTGGTACAACCTCCCAGTGGCGCTGAAGCGTTCTAGGGGGCGATAGTGGTTCAGAAGAATTTGGGGATGTTCAGGCGATTACGGGTCGGTGGATCCTTAAAGAAGAAATTAATAATAAATATTTTAAAATAAATTATTTTGTGATTTTGCGATTGAATAATCATTTAAAATTTGAATTCTTCATTTAAATTCTCTTGTGCCTGTCTTACACGATCTATTTTTCATCAAATTTTTATTGCATGCATACAATCATTTGAAAATTGACCAGTATGACATAAATATGTATCAATTTTCTATGTCAAAGAGAAAATACAGCATATGTATTGTGAGGAAGGGGGGCGTTGGCAAACTGTTATAATGTGGAGAGGGCGTTACAAAGTTTGTGCAAAGTGGGCGGTGGGCTGAAAAAGTTTGGGAAAAAATGCTCTAAGAGAAAACATATGCTTTGAAGATTTTCAACGATAAAGATAAAGAGTATTTTTTATCTCGGTTGCGCAAGTTATGCATACCGATAGATGCAGCAAGACGGGAAAACAATGAGAGAAACCCTTGTAGATAAATCAACCAGAACAGGAGTTGTTAGTCTAAACACACTGAGACACATGTTTAGGAAGAGATCGGAGCAATTATGGAGATGTCCAGAGTGCGATGAAGATGATCCTAAATAACTTCTTCTTTGTCGTCACACTGTTACCGGGTCGTTGCCCAGTGTCGTCACACTGCTACCGGGTCGTTGCCCAGTGTCGTCACACTGCTACCGGGTCGATGCCCAGTGTCGTCACACTGCTGCCGGGTTGTTTCCCGTGTCGTCACTGCTACGGTTGTTCTGTCGTGTTTTCGTTTTGTTGCGATGTTCTAGTAGCTGATTGTTATTTTTGCTCTTTGACAGGATTCTGCTATGCCATCTAACCATCTTTTCGTGGTCTTCCTCTCACCTTCTTTCCTGATGTTTTGTTGTAGAAGACTTTGTATACTGTGGAGTTTGGATGCATTCTTATTAAGTGGCCAAATCACTTCATTCTTTGCTACTCAATATAATTCCAGCAAGGTTCTGTGCCAACTTTCTTTCTTATGCTAATGTTGGTGACTGTCTTTCCTGGAGTTGTTGGTAACTTTTCGCAGCACCACATTTCACATGTAATTGTTTTTGCGACTGCGCTTTGCTCATTGTCCATGTTTGGCTCTGGTAACACAAAATAGGTATGAAAATGTTGATCATCTGTGCTTAGTGTCAGTAAGATTTTTGGGTGCCTTAACAATGGAGCTAGCTGGTATAAACAATGAACAATCTAAATAAACATTGACATTTCATGAAATAAAACAGGAAAAAAATAGATTTTCATTTTGTTTATTAAATGTTATTGATAAGATATTCTAGAGAGTTGGTTGAAAAACAAGTAAAGTATGGCTTACTCAAAGATGATAAATGTATGCAACAATAGCTGGCGTGTTTAGTAAAGACTCCGCAATGTCTCGTTCATGACTTGATCTACACATCTGTCAATGATCTTGTAAGTGAAGGCTAATGCAGCTACACCTGTAACCAGAGGCCCCCATTTGACAACTGCAGAGGGTATTGGATTAATCTCTCGCAGTACAACGGCAGTGATTCTAGAATCAGAGAATATATATATATATTAGCTATAGAAGTTTAACAATTTAGCGACAATTCGGGAACGCAGAGAGAGAGTTTAGCGACATCGAACCAAGAAGATGAGGTTGTAGCGTAAAGTATCGGTGAACCAAAGTAAAGAGTCGATCCTTAGGACATCGGAATTCGCAAGACTGATCTAAGGTAGATGAGTTTTAGGACAATGGAGACGACATAGAAACAGAGGCCGATTTGACAATTCGGAACGCAAAGAAGAGTTTAGCGACAATTCGGGAACGCAAAAGAGGATTGGACAAGGAACGCAAGAAAGAAAGTACACAATTCGGAACGCAGAAAGAGAGTTTGGACAATTCGGAACGCAGAAGAGAGTTAGGACAATTGGGAACGAAAGAAGGTTTAGCGACAATTCGGAACGCAAGAGAAGAGAGTTAGCACAATTGGAACGCAAGAGAAGAGAGTTTAGCGACAACGGGAACAAGAGAGAGAGTTTGGACAATCGAACGCAAGAAAGAGAGTTTAGCGACACGGAACGCAAGAAGAGAGACGACATCGGAACGCAAGAAAGAGAGTTTGCGACAATTCGGCCAGAAAATTTAGGACAATGGGAACGCAAGAAGAGTTTAGCGACAACGGGAACGCAAGAAGAGAGTTGACACGACGCAAAAGAAGGTTAGGACAATTCGGGAACAAGAAGAGTTTAGACAATTCGGCAAGAGAAGAAGTTTCGCAATCGACGAGAGAGAGGTTTGAAATTGGAACTGCAAGAGAAAGAGATTTAGCGACACTCGAAGCAAGAGAAAGAGAGTTTAGAAGCGACAATTGAACGCAAGAGAGAGAGAGAAGTTTAGCGACAACGGGAACGCAAAGAAAGAAGAGTTAGCGACAACCAACCACGCACACACAAACACACAGATACACTTGGAGGTCCTGTGGTAGAGGTTAGGTACTCATCTCTCATGCCAAAGGTCAGGCTGCTCCTTCATGGAGCATCTGGATATTTTCCCAGAGATCCTATCTAAGTGTAGGTGAGATCGAGTTTCTAGTCCTATAGGAGACGGACGATAAAACCAAGGTCCCGTGTTCAATTTGATCACGTAAAAGAACCCTTGGCAGTTTAAAATCGAGAAGAGCGGGCTGGAAAGCCGCTGCCCGGGCAAAATTCATTAGAAAAGATGAAAATTTAAAAAAAAAATCTTCACCATCTTCAAAATTATATCGGAGACCCTCGCCGGTGCTACGGAGTTCGTGCACTGAGGTTGAGATCTTCCTGTGTAAGAAAGAGATCAAAGCATACATGGTTACTCACCGAAGTGCAATGATGATGGTCCAATCAATCAATCAATCAATCTTCTTCTTCGAACGTTCTATATCGACCACATGTTAACCACTCTGTGTGACTTGTATGTGATCTGAGCCTAAGAGCGATTGTACGTTGTGCCAGTTATGCACCTACAAGTAGGCATGTTCAAACCATCAGTTGCATCCTGAATCATCCTTGGCAACAATGTTAAACCACACAAACGAAAGTTGAGAGATAAATGCTAATGTTGATGTTAGTCAAGTTGAAGTAATCAGCGAGCCACAGGAACCATCAGTATGCATACTCTTCGATATCTGTTGGGGAGACTGAGCACCTATGGGTCTGCCCGGAGTGCAATGACGTCAGTTTAGTAACCAATAACCAATAACCAAGTTGAAGTGATTAAAAACAACTACGTTTATCCAATAAATAAATAAACAATATTAATGTGATCGAGTCATTCTAAAGGACAAGAAATAATTTCACTGCACTGGGTTATTCGATATGGCTCGGTCCCTCTCCGTAGAAATGGCACGCCTCCCGCTGATAGTAACTTTAGAAATGACGCAATATCTGCCGATAATAACCGCAGAAATGGCACGCCGCCTGCCGATAATAACCGTAGAAATGACGCGATATCTGCCGATAATAACCGTAGAAATGACGCGATATCTGCCGATAATAACCGTAGAAATGACACGTCCGATACCGATAAGAACCGTTGAAAAGACACGCCACCTGCCGAAAATAACCGTAGAAATGACACGTCACCTACCGATAAGAACCGCAGAAAAGGCACGCCACCTGACGATAATAATGCATAAAACACAATCTCCGTAACTACGATAAAACGGATCTATAGAAACAAATTCATAATACAACGACCCGGTCCGAATTGGAACCAACGACTTAACGGAACGCAAGGCAAACGGTATGTGTACGTAAATGACTAATGAACTCGATGAGGGCTTTGAATACTTTTGGAAAATGTTGACAGAAAGTGTTTGTAATTTTGAGATGTATTGCTTTACGTGATTGCCTCTTCTGTTCTGCTGCTACAGCTCTAGATGATGATGATGATGATATGTAAAGTTTTCTCCGGAACCACTGCCAGCCATGACGGCCATCGACTAGTATGTTAAAAATCACCTTCGACGTGGCGAAGCAATATATGTTGAATCGTTCGGTTTTACCCTAGTGGTTACCGGGGCCCAAATTTGGGTGTAAAGAATAGAACCACTGTTACCTGTCACGAATGTCGTAAGAGGCGGTTAAGGAGGTGGGCGTGGGGATAGCTACCCCATACCATAAAAACACTAGATGGCTACAGAACGGAGAGCGAACCGAGTAAACGCTGGCTGAAACCGGACACCTCGCCGAAGGATAAGCAGCCCAGCCCCAAATGGTGCTGAAGATGTGACGTAAAACAAACCAATGCTAAGGTTTTCATGAATCAGATTTCCACATGAATTTATGGGGAGGTCTGGTGCATCGGTCTGGGCGGCCATCACGAGAGAGAGAAAGAGAGAGAATCGCTCGGTCTTATGTTACAGCTATCTATGTCTTAGAGTTTATACTGAAAATAAAATCGTGGCATATCCTTTACAGGACGTAGCCATTAACCACAGTAAACGATTCGTCGATTTTCTAGGCACCACTTATACGTTCAATTGTTTGTCATTGCTTTCTGAACGGTGAGGTCTACTTTTACCGTTTGTAATAATCCAAGGGAACTAAATAGCTTCCAAACTTGTCCGCCGCAGAGTTTGAACCAGGTAAGCTAGGTTGTGATCGAGCTCATTACCGCTTAAGTGGTTATACTACAGGGTGTTCAACTTAAAAGCAGCCTATGAATGGAGCTAATCTGGCATATATGTATGGAAATGAGAAGGTTCAGTTATGACGTAGTATAGGTCAAGGTTGTGTGATGGTGTGTAATTGTAGTGCGGGAAAGGGCGGTGAACAAATGTGACGTAGGACGAGCTAGTCAGAACCGGTTTAAATAGTATATATATATATTATTTTTTCCGATCCAGAAGCACTTGAGCTTTTCAGCTCTTCGGCTCGTGCCATGGACATCGTAACCCTTCGGTTTGGTGCCACGAACACCGTAAATCTGGGGAATCTGGCTTTTCTGCCATCCCGCGAAATTGAACCCGCACACACAGAGGGATAGTCACCCGTAGTCCAACGCGCTACGAACACGCTGGGCAGACGGGCTAAATAGTATATAAACACAACGCGTTAGGTTATCTGGCAACTTTCGATTTGTCAATGGGGCTGCAATTATCTTGAACACCCTGTATAAGCTATTAGTCGGGATAGAAAGCCGTGATACAAATAAACAAGTCAATGAAATGAAAACCGTTAGAATAACAATTTCTAAATAAAAACTTCTAATTAAAACCTAAAGAGACCATATAAGAAATGAGGAAATTAGAAGAACAGTCGGAACAACACCTGACGTTAGATTTATTGAAAAACAGAGACTCAAATGGTTTAGCCACTTGGTGAGAATGAATCCGAATACACCAGTTGCAAGAGCGTACAACCTGAAAATGGAATCATCAAGAGGAAAGGGCAGACTAAGAAAAAGATGAGTTGATGGAGTTACAGACATCTTAAAACTCCACAATACCACAGCATATCAAGCGACCGAACGTGCATTATCTCGGAAACCGATCATCAGTTAAACCTGCTACGCCTAGCGGCAGAAAAGCAGAGAAGGACACACCATATCAAGCGACCGAGCGTGAATTATCTCGAAACCGATCATCAGTTAAACCTGCTACGCCTAGCGGCAAAAAAAAGCAGAGAAGGACAAAAGAAAAAAAAGAAAAGAATTAAAACTTCCTGAATAAAAAATTTTAAACAAAAATGTAGAAAACCATGGCTAACTCTTCATTTAAGAAGTTCAAACTTAACATTCATTGGGGTTGAAACAGCAACAATGGCGAAACACATAAAATAATAACAATATAAAGGCCTCTTGGTCGAAACGTTGCTGTGTATTGTTATTGTTTTTGTATTTGTAAAACTACAGTACTTTGTTGTTATGTGTTTCACCATTGTTACATAGTTTTACTGCAGTCTTACCTTATATAGACACCATTGCTACATAGTTTTACTGCAGTCTTACCTTATATAGATAAAGAATAAAACATAAGTAAAAACCCCAGTTGCACTTCGTTTAAACCCTTTAGCTGCTAAAGACGTATATATACGTTTTGCCCATACACTTCTAAAGACGCATTAACATGTCTGTTATTATCTCTTCTCTGTGGGCTAAAGACGCGTTAACACGTTATACATTGCTACTGTCACTGCTATTGGTGTACATTCACGTATGTGACCTAGAAACAAAGAGTAGCTATTTTTAGCTCAGTCTTCAGAAAGTATGTAGCAGCGAAAGGGTTAAGTAGTTCAAACTTGACATACTTTGGGGTAGCAACAGCAACAACTAAAACAATAACAACATGCATACCTACCTAAGTATGTAAAAGGTCAAAGTGCACGGTATAATCGCAGAGGCAAGGCTATCAAAGATGAGAGAGTCGAAGAGAGCAGTGATTGATGCCTTCATCCCACTCTGTTGATCAGAAATATTTATTATAAATGTAGGGACTTCCGAAAAAAAATAATTTCAAAACACAGGATTCGAACCCCTTCCCCTTGTTTCTTACGGCACACATTTCCTAGTCTAGCAATACAAGCGTTCTTACGAACACAAGCAGCGAGACATTAAAAAAAATGGCTTTGCTGAGGAGCGACTTTCACCCCTGGGTGTTCTTACAAAACAACTCCTTGTTCTCATCTATAAATGTAGGGAGAATATATGCACTTATTCACAGCTATAGTTCGTTTCAAAATTCGTGATCATCTTTCTTCTTTTTTCTTTCTTTTGTCCTTCTCTGCTTTTTTGTCGCTAGGCGTAGCAGGTTTAACTGATGATCGGTTTCCGAGATAATTCACGCTCGGTCGCTTGATATGGTGTGTCCTTCTCTGCTTTTCTGCCGTTAGGCGTAGCAGGTTTAACTGATGATCGGTTTCCGAGATATTCACGCTCGGTCGCTTGATATGGTGTGGTATTGTGGAGTTTTAAGATGTCTGTAACTCCATCAACCCATCTTTTCTTGGTCTGCCCTTTCCTCTTGATGATTCCATTTTCAGGTTGTACGCTCTTGCAACTGGTGTATTCGGTTCATTCTGACCAAGTGGTCAAACCATTTGAGTCTCTGTTTTTCAATAAATCTAATAGCAGTTGTTGTTCCGATTGTTCTTCTAATTTCCTCATTTCTTATATGGTCTCTTCTTGTTTTATTTACTGCTTTTCTCAGGCATCTCATTTCGCATGTGGTAATTTTCCTTTCTTGTTCTTTTGTCAGTGCCCATGTTTGGCTCTGGTAGCACAGTGTTGGTATAAAGATTGAATTTATAATAGTGATCATCTTTACCGACCGATATAAAATCATCCACTTGACAGAAATTCTTGATTTTTGCATTGTTATATAGGTAACAGTGACGACGTTCTAAAAGTATTTTTGCCCACCCAAACCTTTAGTTCTGTAAGAATTTTATTATATGTTATTACTAAATTGACCGCGATGTTGATCTGGTATACTTGTCGAAATGTTACAGTGCGATTGTCAAGTTTGTCTATAACTAAGCATTTCCGTGTTCCAAATGCAATTCAGTGCACGTCAAAATCGGGAATCCCGTGGAATTAATCAGCTCACAATGTTTCCTACCGACTGTCATTGGCGTCTGTTCATAGTTCATAAGTACGGTTCCAACTTCACTGCAACAGGTCACCCCATAATTGCTCCGTTCCTGTGCCAATGAATATCACACGAAATGCTAACACCTGTGAAAAGTTTCCTGTGTGAACTAATTCCAGAATGAAACAGCCGCGTACCGCCACAAAAAGCAACCTGCAACTTGCGTCTGTACGCAACATTTACTTTCATTTATAGAAGTGGAAGGTATCATTTGTTCACTATGTGACCTTTCTTTTTATAATATGTAATAGGGATACGCCTTTGCAATCATTCGCCACCATTTTGTGTATTACTGTAAGTTCTAAACTTTGATGATCATTTTATTGTGCTTATGCAAAATTATATAACAAAAAACGTTTTTGCATCAACTAAGCTAACTACCAATTAGTTAAATATGGATTCGTAACGTCGTGAGGTATATAAGACTGCATGCAAAAATTACTTGTATCCATCAGATAGATTTCGTACAAATTAAACCTTAGTGTGATCACGAATTTTGGAACGAACTATAGTCTTCCGTCCAGATTGACTAACTGAAGATTGTATAGATCGATAGTTTACAGAGGAATAGAACTGTTGAATGACTAGTTAGGGAGGTTCTTTCTCTTCTTCTACGACCGCTCCATATCGATCACGTGTTAACCACTGTGTGATTTGTATGTGATCTGAGCCTAAGAGCGAGTGTACGTTGTGCAGGTTATGCGCCTACAAGTAGGCCAGCACATCCTTTTTCTGCGATGATATTTATTTACTAGTGTTGCTTCCCTAGGTCCTGGACGACCTAAGGAGACCCTGAAACGAACTTTGCTGAGAGAGGCAAGAAGTATCGGTCTCAGTTCCATGGAGGAGATTGAGCTAGTTATCCAGGATAGAACGGTATGGAGAAATTACTTGCAGGCCCTATGTAACGTATAACGGTACGAGAGAAATTATTATTATTATTCGCCCGAGTGGTTACTGGAACCCAAATTTGGGGTATAAAGAATAGAACCACTGTTACCTGCCACGCATGTCGTAAGAGGCGACTAAGGAGGTTTGGATGAAATCGGATGCACATGTCCTAAACGTGTAGAAGTCTATGCGTTTAGGGCCTACCAAACCAATGTGCAACGTATACACGTTCTTGGCAAAGATCAAACATATCACAAAGAGTGATTAAATTGATCGTAAAGAACGAACGCAAAGACGAAGAAGATTATTATTATTATTCCCTAGGTTCAACATCAGATGCCTATTACGACATACCTTGTAGGTAGCAACATTTTTTTGGGGTCCCACACGACGTGTGACACACACACTCACCATACTACACACGCTCACATACACACACAACGCACACACACACAATATATACATATATATCTTCGTACGTTAGACATTATAATACCCAAGTACTCTCATACCTCTGTCCTGGGCAATTCCTCAATTCTTTCCTGAATTCAGTCCGATATTTCCCCTCTTCTGCAAAGTTCCTCAAATTTCTAGAATCCTCTTTCTGAACCATTTGCCTCCCATTTCAATGCCTGCTTTGGTAATCTTTCATCATTTCTTCTCACGGTATGCCCAACATATTTCCTTCATATCCTTATTCTTACAATTGTTACTTGAGAGTTGACAAGACATTTCTCTGAGTTAATCCCATCTCTTCAATATGTCACAGTATCTATATAATATATATATAGGGTGTTCAAGATAAAAGCAGTCTTGAACGGAGCTAATCTCATATGTTGGAGCAGTAGACTATATATTA
The DNA here is from genome assembly GCA_020796225.1 of Arion vulgaris. Taxonomy (NCBI): domain Eukaryota; kingdom Metazoa; phylum Mollusca; class Gastropoda; order Stylommatophora; family Arionidae; genus Arion; species Arion vulgaris. The sequence continues at coordinate 11,698,475 of CM036775.1, forward strand.
TATAAATCAATATAGAGAGTTATCAGAACCTCTTGAACTTGATTGTAATGGGGCTGCTTTATCTTGAACACCCTGTATATATAGTGGTTGTGAGAAATTGATGGATTATTCTCAATGCTCTCCGAAAAAGTCCTTACGTGCTCCAATCTCTGTATCAGTCTCTCCGTCAGAGTATAGCAGCTCACAATACAAGTTCTACGTTGCTTGTACAATCGTTTATTTATTAAACCGTGGTTGTCCGTACGTGTTGCGCTAAGTTCCTATCTCCTGCATCCTTGCCAGCGACCATGATTTACATCTCTGAAATTCCTCTATTCGGTCGAAGCACAGCCAGGTTTCAGCACAGGCCAGACAACTGGCCGGGTATTCCTGACCTAGATAAGAAAAGGGATCTGGAAATTACAGATGTTTGATAGAACACTGCACGCTTTTTGCAATTTTACTCAATTCGGTGAGTCTATGGTCTTTATTGGGGAAAAATATTTATAATATTGATATTCCTTATTGTTAAATTTAACTTGTTGCATGATATAACTTCGAGTTAGCATTTTGTATTGATTTTAAAATGAATTCGTCTATATACACCAATACTGGAATGCGAGGTCACGTGGTGTAGTTGTGGTCTGAATTCCCACAATTCTTACTTGAGCCCGAAGGCCCAGTAGTTTATAGTTGGCTCTGGTCGAAGTCACCAGTACACCTAGAATGTCAGAACGGTCCAGTGCCTTGACCCAGATGCCAAGTCAGTCAACATATACGGGCTTTTGTTACCATAATTCCTGTATATCTGGGCACAACAATGAAAGGGGTTATTTTTATTCTTCAATGGCATCGCAATTTCATCCCCTGTATGCATATCAACCCTGACTTTTGCATACACACAGAGTCATTCAGCATGCACGCACAAGTGTAGTTATGTGACTTCAACCATGACACAGACTTTGTCAATGCTCTACCGTTCTTTGTTCGTCTTCTCGTGGACTTAGAGACATCCCTTCAAGTTGGTGGTTTCAATGATTCGGTGCATGAAGTTATGCCCACTCTGCTTCTGATGTCTTCATTTCGTAGTTTTATCTTTCCTGGTGACCCCACTGCCTTCCTGAAGCATTTCATTTCACATGGGTGAGCTTTCTGTGATGTGTTGCTGTAAGAGACCAAGTTTGGCACTGGTAACAAAGTGTTGGTAGGAAATTACTTTTTATCATCTGTCTTTTCACTTCCATCTTTTGTTTTGTGGCTACGCTTATCCCATTCTACTCCCTAATGAAGAGTAGGACCCATATTTCCCTTAGTTCAATAAGACACCAGTAACACAAGTTCAATCAACAAGAAACATCAACAAAAAAAGTCGATTGTTATCACCGTACAGCATTATAAGCTTGAAAAATGGCATGGGAGACGATGTAACATGTCGCAACTTGGTCCAGTATCTCACTGCCGACTTCAGAGTACTGATATTTTGTAGCTTCGCCAATAGCAAAACTATGTCCTGCAATAGAGAGTTCAAATATTATTGATTTATCAATGTGTTTTTGATTTGTTAATCTGTTATTGATTTGTTAATCTGTTATTGATTTGTCAATGTGTTATTGATTTGTTAACCTGTTATTGATTAGTCAATCTTTTATTGATTTGTTAATCTGTTATTGATTTGTTAATCTGTTATTGATTTGTTAATCTGTTATTGATTTGTTAATCTTTTATTGATTTGTTAATCTGTTATTGATTTGTTAATCTTTTATTGATTTGTTAATCTGTTATTGATTTGTTAATCTTTAATTGATTTGTTAATCTTTTATTGATTTGTTAATATTTTATTGATTTGTTAATCTTTTATTGATTTGTTAATCTGTTATTGATTTGTTAATCTTTTATTGATTTGTTAATCTGTTATTGATTTGTTAATCTGTTATTGATTTGTCAATGTGTTATTGATTTGTTAACCTGTTATTGATTTGTCAATCTTTATTGATTTGTTAATCTTTTTTTTTGTTAACTCAGATCGATTTTATCTTGAATGATTTTAATGCGTGAATCTGATTTTTAATTTTTAGATTGTAATCAGTTGACATTGTAAATTACTTTACTGGAGCTGTTAATCTGTATTAGATTCTGCATAACTTTTGACTTGAGGTACTCGTTATCTCTGAGTAAGATTGTCAACAAATCCGAAGTAGGTTGAACCGAGTTGAGGTCTAACTGTTAGCGAGCTATTCAACATCTGCAGTAATTTGTTAATCTGTTATTGATTTGTTAATCTGTTATTGATTTGTTAATCTGTTATTGATTTGTTAATCTTTTATTGATTTGTTAATCTGTTATTGATTTGTTAATCTTTTATTGATTTGTTAATCTGTTATTGATTTGTTAATCTTTTATTGATTTGTTAATTTGTTATTGATTTGTCAATGTGTTATTGATTTGTTAATCTGTTATTGATTTGTGAATCTGTTATTGATTTGTCAATGGTTATTGATTTGTAATCTTTATTGATTTGTTAATGTGTTATTGATTTGATAACCTGGCATTGTTCTGCTAATATTTTAATCATTTTTGCCCTATCCCACACCTACATTGACAGTCCTTGAATTTCTCTATAGGACACAGGTAACTTATCTGCAGCCGTCATGTTCAAATCATCAGTTACATCTTGAATTCATCTTCTCGTGGTCTTCCTTCTCCTCGTTGCTGGTATGCCTTCTTCCATGATGGTCTCTCCAGCCTTCGGATATTTTATATTTCAAAATACTTTAATTTTCTTTCTTTTTGTAGCATCAGCCAGTTTAAAAAAAATTTTCCGTTATTTCTGGATAGATCTATTTGTTCTATTCTCTGTCCATGATATACGGAGGATTCTTCTGTAACAATTATATTCAAAAGCACAATATGTTTTCCACTGCATTATTAAATATTATTGACTACATATATAAAGACAGACAGACAGGCAGTATAAAAGCAAACAGGGCGGCTCGTCATTAAGGGCCAGTGGGGCCGACCCATAATAATCGAATTGGAATAAATTCCCGAATAGGTACATAATATTAGATTCTTCAAAACCCATGATTTTTCCGATAATTTGTTTCTGGTCCCACCAAGAAAAATGACCACGATCCGCCACTGAAAACAAAGGTATTAAAAAGAGCAAACGAGAGACATGTAGACTTGATAAATAACAATAAGGAAGACAGTGATGTGAATACCCACCTAAAGCACGAATATTTGTATCTGGCCCCAAGAAAATGACAACGTGCGCCACTGAAAACAAAGGTAGTAAAAGAGCAACGAGAAACATGTAGACTTGATAAATAACAATAAGGAAGACAGTGATGTGAATACCCACCTAAGGCATGAATAAAAGTATGTCTGAAGGATCTAGACCAGCTGGAAATGGAGATACAACACGTAATGGGAAGCTTGAAGCAAGTAGCTATTTCTGATAAGTTTCTACTGATTCCTCAAATGTCTTTAGTAACGGCTGAAGTTCATCTTGGCTTCTGCAATATTAAAGGCAACATGTTTGGTATCAAATGTAATCTGTGTCTTCTGGAGAATGGGAATTCATCTGCTTCTTCTTCTGGCTATATATATATATATATAAGAAAGAGAAGATGGAGATATGTTGGGCACACCTTGAGGAGAAATGATCAACGATCATCAAAGCAGGCATTGAAGTGGGATGCAAAGGGTTCAAGAAAGAGAGGTCGACCTAAGAGACCCTAAGGAACTTTGCTGAGAGAGGCAGGAACATTCGTCCAGTTCCATGGAGGAGATTGAGCGAGTTGCCCAGGATAGAGCGGTATGGAGAAATTACTTGCAGGCCCTATGTAACGTATAACGGTACGAGAGGAATTATTATTATTATATATATATCAGTCCCAGCAAATGGGAACAACTGGCTGATGATCGAGATATATAGAAACAACATTACACAAAGGTGCAGAATCTTTTGAAGAGAGACTTAAGGATGAGCTGAAAGACAAGAGAGAGACAAGCGAAAACTCAGAAGTTGTCACAGTGAAACACTTGGCAATTGACCGTCTATAAGGCGAAAAGGCGTATATATTTATATATATATATATATATATATATATATATATATATATATATATATATATATGTATATATACAGGCGGCTCGCCATACAGCGGGGCCTGGCCCTCCAATAATCAAAAGGGGAATAATTTTCCTGAATAGTAAATACTAAAAAACATGATTTTTCCGAAAATTTGTGTCTGACTCACCAAGAAAATGCACACGAGCCGCCCTGTATATTAAAAAATCCTGCTCTACGTATCTATCTGGTAATCCTCGTCTTCTTTTAATATTTTTCAAGATATCATTAATCTCAGTGTAGGTGACTTCGAGTTCCCAGTCCTATCGGAGACGGACGATAAAACGTAGGTACTGTCGCCTGTTGGGCACGAAAAGAACCATAGGCTGTTCAAATTGAAAAGAGTGGCTGAAAACCCTGTCCGGGCAAAAGTTATAACAAAAATTATTTAAAAAAATTCGTATAAACGTTTCTCACCATTTTCTAAATCAACAGGAAAGATAGACATTTCATGTTTGGTCACTACCTTTTTGCAGGTGTACACTACTTCTGCAGGTGTACACTACTCTCTGCAGGTTACACTACTTCCTTTGCAGGTGTACACTATTTCTGCAGGTGCACACTACTCTCTGCAGGTACACTACCTCTGCAGGTGTACACTACTATCGCAGGTACACTACTTCTGCTGGGTACACTACCTCTGCAGGTGCACTACCTCTGCATGTGTCCACTACTCCTCGCAGGTGTAACCACTCTGCAGGTGTACACCTTCTGCAGGTGTGCACTACTCTCTGTGGAGAGCGAATGAGTCTTCAAATCAAAAATAAATGTGAATGCGGAGCCGGAATCCAGTTCCTAGAACACATACAGGGTGTTCAAGATAATGCAGCCCTACTGACAAATCGAAAGCTGCCAGATAACCAACCGTTGTGTTTATATACTATTTAAACTGGTTCTGACTAACTCGTACTACGTCACATTTGTTCATCGCCCTTCCGCACTACAATTACACCATCACACAACCTTTACCTATACTACGTCATAGCTGAACCTCTCATTTCATACATATATGCCAGATTAGCTCCATTCATAGGCTGCTTTGTTGAACCCCCTGTACTTTAGGACTACCCAGTTTACAGTTGGTAGAAAGGTAGCGGGAAAGACAACGGGAAGTCTCACGTGGAAGCTTTGTGTCAATCGAGACACGAAGAGGAATGATGGGACAGTTTACTATGACCGAAGATTGCAGGTATTGATAGTGTTATGAGACAGATTAGTGAAAAGTACAAACATTATAGTTTTAAAAGACAAAAACAGGACGATAAACAGAAGCCGTTACCAAAGTTATGCAAACAATAAAAGCGAAAATTGTAATAAAATGACGATCAAATATCAACGTATTAAAATTGTAAAAAAATAAGAAATAATGTAACACAAAAAAAATATAAAAAATGAAATAGAAAATGAAAATCTGTAAATATTTTGAATACATGCAATATAGCATATTATAAGCATGGAAAGAGAGATAAGAAGCATAACAAATGTAATAATGCACGATATAATTAGCAGTGGAAGAGCAAGGCACAGAAGCATACAAAAACGTAGTTGCGTCGTGCAGGGTAATACATCAACGAGTTTCCAGAATCGACTACGATCATCAGAGAACATGATCGATGGTTGCATCTCGACACGTAGTTTCGAATGGCCAGTATCATGAAAGGAGTACGCAGTTCACAGGAGTTATGCGCATGGCCGGTCGAATCAGTCGTTGGGTTCACAGTTAGCATAGCGTCAGATAATGACATAGGTCGCACTGAAACGCTTACAACGAACGTGTTTGAAAGACACGCGCGGTCAGTACATAATTGACAGTACTAGCCGGACGAGTTACAATTGATGGTAGCGCACGATGCAGCTAGCGCGACAAGTCCAATCCGCGTTTGCATGATAAAGGAAAGTGAAGACAACGTGCATCAGATCAGACGAAGAATGAGAGATGAATAAGACTTTTCACAAGGAAATCATGAGGCGAAAGACAGTTCACCTCACGTAATGACTATGCGTTAGAATCCGGCGAAATTGAAGCGCCGCATAGCAAGATCTTATCGGTAAGAAGCATTACGAAAGAATCCGCTCGAAGTTTATCGAGAATGCCTCGCCAGCAAAGTAAGGCTGCAAAGCCGAGAGAATGCGTAAAGAATAGACAAGCTCGGAATGGAAAGATGAAACAGGCGATCAGAGCTTGCAGAATGATAGGCAGTTGATATGCGACAGGCAGTATGTCAAGAAAGCGACAAGAGTGAGAGAGGAGATGCAACACGAATAGCCGATTGAAGACATTAATGAGTTCAAGAAGCGGACAACTGTTTCAGGCATAGCCGTAATGCCAATCATCAATGATCTATGATACACAAGATGAGAGGTCATCATAGAATTCCCAGTTAGGTGCTCAAGATGACTCATGAATAGACAGCATACAGTCCCTATTTGTATCATGGATTCACGATCTGACGTCATGAACGTGAAGGAGTAGAAGAAGCCAAGACAGGGAGAAAGCGAGCGGAGACAAGTTGCTCGCAAGAATGAGAGCGAGCTGTGAAGCGGAGGTAAAGCACAATCGGGAGGAAGATACGGCTTGCCAGGCAACATCTGAAAAACAGACAGTGCGGTTCGTATCTTCAGAAGAGTAGTGCAGACTATAGATGAAGATACTATCAAGAAATCAGTATCTGTGACAAGATGCAGAATGATGGCTACTGATTGTCGAAGTTTATGAGGGAGAGAGGCGGGTTTTCTAAAAGTATCATGCAGTGATGATGCGGTGTAAGTCCAGAGGAATTAGTCTAATACTGCATGACTTTACTATTGTTAGATAGTGCACATCAGAAGAATAGTTTTATAAATTAAGTTACTAGTGCTTTCCGAGTACTTTGTCCATACCACCATTGCAGTTTTATCGGCGGTTTAACAGTATCACGCACAGTGCATGACACGAATCGACGGAGCATGCTAGACGCCGGCTTGGGGAGCAGTTCAGCGTAAGTATTTGATGAGATCAAGAGCGTTGGCATCCCAAGGGGTTTTCAACATGTTTGCGAGCAGAATATTAGCGAAATAGCCATACGGATCGCGTCGTCCCGTTCCGAAAATGATTTCAGCCGGCATTGCGGTGAAAATCGGTGCACATCTTAAAGAGTAGAGCAGTGGTCAATCGGCGGTCGGAAGAACGAAACTGAGACCCTTTCTAACACATCTCCGCCGTTCGATAAGGGGTTGAGGATGAATATCCTCGTGCGGGAAGAGGAGATGCAGCAGGTAGAAGTGCAGGCAAGAAGGTTGTTTGTTGTGATGGGCGCACATAAACATGTAGCCGTCTGTCAGAACATGTTCTTACAGACAACTACATGAATTTAATGCACCCATCACCAACAAAACTTAACCTTCTTCGCCCTGTACCTTCTACCACTCCTTCCAATTGTCCACTACGATCTTCTCCTCCACACAGGTTTTAGACCTCCAGATCCTTCCTTTATCGGACAGCGAGAGATGGTTAAGGGAAGGTCTCAAGTTTGTTCCTCTGACCCACTCATTGACCACTACTCTACTCTTCAAGATGTGCACCGTCTTTACCGTGGCTTACGGCTGAAATTTCATTTCGGAACCAGGCGACACTGACCAATGTCATGACACGAGTATGTTCGCCAAATATTCTACTCGCAAACATGATTGACACCTAACCCTGGTGTCTCCAACGCTCTTGGATCTCTACATCAAGAATACTTTACACGATATTGACTGCTCCACCCAAACGCCTCGAGCATTCTAACATGTTCCGTCCGAGTTTCGTGCTCTATCACACCTCCGTCGACGTGATGACATTGTTATCAAACCCGCCGATAAAGGCGGTGCAATAGTGGCATGGAGCAAAGAACTATACCTTCAGGAAGGCAACCAATTACTTGACACCCAATTCTATAAAACTAGTTCTTCTGATGTCACACTATCTAACAATAGTAAAGTCCGTACAGTAATTAAGAACTTAATTGCCTCTAACGACCTTCCTACCGCGCATCATCACTTTGTCATTGATAGCGTTTAGAAAACCCGCCTTTTATATGCTCCCCAAAATTCATAAACTGAACAATCCGGGCAGGCCCATCGTTTCTGCTTGCTCTTGTCCTACGGAACATATCTCCGAATTTCTTGATAGCATCTTCAATCCTATAGTCACCACACTACCTTCATTCTGAAAGATACGAACTCACAATTTCGTCTGTTTTTTTCGTCTATTGAGTTGTTGCCTGGCAGGACTTAACGTCTCTTCCTCCTTGATGTGTGCTCATTGTACACCTCCATACCTCATTCCGACGGACTTCAAGCTCTCCAGTTCTTCTCGACAGGAGAACTAACCCACTTGTCTCCACCTCGGCTCTCCTTCGTCTTGCAGAACTAGTTCTAACTCTCAACTCCTTTCAGTTCAATGACCAGCTCTTGAGCAGACTAGGTCGCCATGGTACACAAATGGGACCCAGTTATGCTTGTCTATTCATGGGTCATCTTGAGCACCTAGTATGGAATTCTATGATGGTCTCTTTCCGTCTGTGTATATAGATACATTGATGATTGTATTGGCATTACGATATGCTCAGCTGATTTGTCACGCTTCATTAATTTCATTAATGTCTTCAATCCGGCTATTCGGTTTACATCTCACATCTCTACCTCTTGTGTCAATCTCTTTGACATCACTATCACTATCAGCATATCCACCATCACTACATCAGTATACTACAAGCCTACTGATGCATACATAGTTTCTCTTTATACCTCTTCCCATTCCCAGGCTTGTCGTGATTCTTTACCATTCTCTCAAAACTTGCGCCTTCGTCGCCTCTGTAGCGAGGACGACGATTTCGATAGAGCCTACAGAGATCGGATCTTTCGTAAGCGCTTATACCCGGGTAAGGTGCTTGCTTCTGCTATGCGCGCGTTCAGCAAATTCTCTCGCCAGAGGCTCTCTCTAACCAGCATAGAACTTCCAATTCTGACAGGGTGAAACTTGTCTTAACTTTCCACCCTCATAGTTCCTTTGTGAAGAAAGTCTTATTCCGTCATCTCTCCATTCTTCAGTCTGATCCTGATACAGTTCAATCTTCCAACACTATCCTTTGGTGGCGTACAGACGGGACAGAAGCCTTAGGATATGTTGGTTCACAGTCGCCTCAAGCCTAACATCCAGAGTCATTTTGGCACCATCCAGCGGCGTCGGCGCTGCAACACTTGTGCTTATGTAATACAGACCCGCACGGTGTCTTTTCCAAAGCCACGTTCGTTGTTGAAGACAGTTTCACGTGCGAGTCCGTAATATTATCTATGCCATTATCTGCAAGCGGTGCAACAAGGCCTATATTGGGAAACCGGCAGGAGACTCAGTGACCGATTCGCCCAACACTTGCGCGATATACGCCAATGCTCTGGACCCTGTAGCTACCATTTCAATGATACTGGCCATTCAGGAGCTTGCGATGTCCAGGTTCAGCAGCCATCCGATCATGTTTCTCTGATGATCGTAGTCGATTTGCTCTGGAGAATCGGTTGATTTCTTTGTATGGTACCTTGGACACGCGGCTCAACGTATTACATTCTTATGCTTCTAGTACTTTCTCTTCCCATGCTTTGTAATTCTATGGGTATATGTTGCATGTATTACATTCTTATGCTTCTTAGTACTTTCTCTTCCCATGCTTTATAATCTATATGGGTATATGTTGCATGTATTCAAGTTATATATTTACTAGATGTTTCATTGTTTTTTCATTTCTAGTTTTTATGTGTTTTTTGTGTTACATTTATTTCGTTATTCGTTTTATTCCAGATTTTCCTTAGATACGTTGGTATTTGGTCGTCCATTTGTGTTTCATTTTAATTTGTCACTCCTGTTTGTTCGTTTGCTTGATAAAGGCCTTGTTGGTCGAAACGTTGCTGTTTATCGTCACTGTTTATGTCTTTTGTAAAACTATAGTACTTTGTTTGTACGTTTTTCACTATTTACCAAGTTTTACTGCAGTCTTCCCCTTATTATGAGACAGCAGGTTGATTAAGAGCCTGGTCAAGACAATTAACCCATTCGCTCTTCCGAACCGATATACTGACTCACGGTATTTTTTAAAATGAATCACAGCCAGTATAATATTGTATACATTACAGTATTTTTGTTTCCGATCCAGAAGCACTTGAGCTTTCAGCTCTTCGGCCCAGTGCCATGGACATCGTAATCTTCGGTTCGGTGCCACGAACACCGTAAATCTGGAGAACCTGTTGCTTTTCTGCCAGCCCGCTGAATTGAACCCGCACTCACAGAGGGCTTGTAACCCGCGCTACGAACACGCTGGGCAGGCGGGCATACGTTGAGATAAAGACTTATTGACGCACAAAAAAATAAGGGAGTGAAAGGGTTAACTGTGGCCTGACAACTGCTCTGAAGATCCAATCTGATGACAAATCCTTATTAACTTACAAGAAGAAGAAAAAGAAGAAGAAGAAGAGGAGAAAGTACTTGATACTGTCGTTACCTTGTAGTTTGTATCCTCTCGATGAAGAAATGCTACAGCTGCACCGTAGAGAGTACAGTCTATCGTCTCTCGCTTACGGTGTGGACACAACACGAGAAGAATCGGTTGCCAATATTTCCTGAAACGTGTAATAAAAAGTTGTTAAATCTATTTTATTTTTTAATTGTTAATGAATAAATTCATTTTATACTTCAATATCTCATCTCTGCGCTATACCTGTCGGCGTAGGCGATCAGTTCTCCACAACTCTCTGGTTGGTCATGTAATCAGTTCTGACATCGATCTTGTGTCGAACCATGATGTCAGGCCATCCAGCATCTTTTCCCTCTGTCTTCCGCGATCTCTCCTTCCCTGAATTTTACCTGTTGTTACCAAATGTTCTAAACCTTCTCTTCGCATTATATGCCCGAAGAACCTTGATTGTCGGATTCTTATTCTTTGATAAGGTTTCTTTGTGTGCAAGCCTGATTTAAAACCTCCTCATTTGTTTCCTTCGCTGTCATGGAATTTTGAGCATTCTTCTGTAAACCCCCATCTCTGTGGCTTCCATTGATCGTATTGATTGTTTATTCATTGTCCATGATTTGCTGTCATATAGATGTATTGGATCAATATAGCACTGGAGTATTCGTTTTCGCAGTGTCATTGGTAGTGAATTCACGCAGAGTGTGTTTTTCATTTTCATAAAGGATGCTTTCGCTTGAGCTATTCTCATTCTAATCTCTGTTTTACATCTTCCATCTGATGTCAGGAGTGTTCCCAGATACTTGAACCGATGGGCTTGTTTCAGTGTTGTGTTATTATACCAATGTGAAATTATTAAAGCACTGAGTCGTCTTTCCGAACAGATGAGCTTCAGGGTTGTGAATCTTAGTCGTTGGAAAGATTGAGAGAGATGTGTGTCGATATTGAGAAGACATCAATATTGGCACAGCCCAAAAAAAGAACGACATATCAAATATGCAAACAGATTAGTTAAAAAGCAACCTTTGAAGTCGGAGAAGGCACGCTTGTATGGCGTGGGCACTGATAATAAGGAAGGTATGATTCACGCAAAAAATCAGTAAGAAGCGTCATACCAGGTGCCCTGACTACGCTTGAATGCACAGCAGGCGAACACAAGAAGAAGAAGAAGTTAAAAATCAAGAACATGGTTTGCTAATTCACGATCATTAAAACATATTTTATATAACGAACTTATAAGTTGCAAAACAAGGAAAATAAAAGCATTGAACATAATGGTAAACGCCTGAAACTGTCACGTTATGTTTATCTTTGATATATAACAACAGAAGATGACAGATGTGATAAAAGGGGAATTTGGAAGAGAATAGGAACGATTGCAAATATATTTCTATCTATCTATATCCTCTTTGTGTCCTGATTGACATAGAGCCTTAGTGGACCAGAGCAAAAGTCACGTTTTTACAAGCGCTTTCACGTTTTGATAAACAAACGCCACTTAGCGTGGCGGAATGTAAAAACGCGTCCACTTCAAACGACTACTTAGCGGGCGCTTGGTCCACTAAGAGTTAGCTAAGAGACTTCCACTGTTGCTGTTCTGCTGCCTTTCTACCAACCGTCTCCCACGTCGGGCCACACTCTTCAACTCTCTCTCCACCGTTCTTCTCCATGTTTCCTTTGGACGTCCAGGCCTTTTCTTCTCATCCGCTGTCCGAGAGCTGTTCTAGCCAATGCCCCACTGGCATACGACATACATGTCCAAATATATTTAATAACATGAAAAATATATTTAATAACATGAAAAATATATTTAATAACGTGAAAAATATATTTAATAACATGAAAAATATATTTAATAACATGAAAAATATATTTAATAACATGGAAAATATATTTAATAACATGAAAAATATATTTAATAACATGAAAAATATATTTAATAACATGGAAAATATATTTAATAACATGGAAAATATATTTAATAACATGAAAAATATATTTAATAACATGGAAAATATATTTAATAACATGAAAAATATATTTAATAACATGAAAAATATATTTAATAACATGAAAAATATATTTAATAACATGGAAAATATATTTAATAACATGAAAAATATATTTAATAACATGAAAAATATGTTTAATAACATGAAAAATATATTTAATAACATGGAAAATATATTTAATAACATGAAAAATATATTTAATAACATGAAAAATATATTTAATAACATGAAAAATATATTTAATAACATGAAAAATATATTTAATAACATGGAAAATATATTTAATAACATGAAAAATATATTTAATAACATGGAAAATATATTTAATAACATGAAAAATATATTTAATAACATGAAAAATATATTTAATAACATGAAAAATATATTTAATAACATGAAAAATATATTTAATAACATGAAAAATATATTTAATAACATGAAAAATATATTTAATAACATGGAAAATATATTTAATAACATGAAAAATATATTTAATAACATGAAAAATATATTTAATAACATGGAAAATATATTTAATAACATGAAAAATATATTTAATAACATGAAAAATATATTTAATAACATGAAAAATATATTTAATAACATGAAAAATAGCATCAAAACAAATAACCAATACACAAAAGTTGAGACTTATCAAGTGTTACATATAATCATCATTGTTGTATGGAGGAGAAACATGGACACTGAACACACGTATGAAGAGAAAAATTGAAGCTTGTAAAATGTGGATATATAGAAGAATAGAGCGTAGGCCATGGAGTGAGAACAAAAGGAATAAGCATATTCTTCGTCTCATATGAGCAACGAAGGAGGAAGATTGAATTTGATATTAAAATCAGACAGAGAAAGGCATGGAGTGCCTTCATGACCCTTCACGCAGTTTGACAACCAGCCCAATGCAAAATCAGTACCAAAATAAATATATACTTCAGTAGTGTGTTATCGTGGGCGTCTGTAGCTCAAGCGGTAGTGAGCTCGATCACAAACCCAAGCCTACTTGGTTCAAACCCCACGGTGGGCAGTTTGAAGCAAATTCTTTCCGTGGATTTTACGAAAGGTAAATAGACCTCACCGTTCAGAAAGCAATGGCAAACTACTGAACGTATAATTGGTGCTTAGAAAATCAACGACTCGTTTACTATGGTTGATGGCTACGTCCTGTAAAGGATATGCCACGATTTTCATTTCAGTGTGTTATCACCTGTGCTATACGGATATGAATGTTGGAGAATGACACAATAAGATGTGTTCAAACACTTTCGTCTTGAATACAACTTCTCTGGGAAAGAAAAAACTACTGTTCTTTATTATGTTTCGTCTTCATGTCTTGGCTAATGCGCATGTAGGGGTTGTTGCAGAGCGAAGTGAAGGCAACAACTACTGCTATATAGTATGTGGATGGAAGTTGAGGCCGTTACTGCGTCTCCCTTGGCTCTCTGTGATTTCATTTACTAGGACCGTTGTTGTATCTCTCAGTCGATGCTCCACAAGATCCAGAAGGGCTGGTTTCGGTATGAGTGGGTGTCGTCTATAGAAGTTTCTAACCTCCAGAGGCTTACGTGGATATACTATCCTGGGCATGCGAGTGTTTACGGTAATGAGAGAGTGGACAGGCTTGCATCAACGGCATCGATTGTTGGGGAGTTGAAGATGGATAAAGGGATGTTCTTCGGTCTCTTCGCGACTCTCTATTGGATAAGGACACTAAAATTCATGTTGAATCGATCAAGCGATTTAGGCAGTTTGTAGTTACCCGTTGTACACGTCGAACTGGATGCATGAGAGGCAGAGTGAGAGGTGTGTTTAATCAGCGAGCCACGGAACCATCAGTATGCATACTTTTCGATATCTGTTGGGGAGACTGAGCACCTATGGGTCTGCCCGGAGTGCAATGACGTCAGTTTAGTAACCAATAACCAATTCTTCATGTCTTCTGCCTGCTTCGATTCTTATATTTGTTTTGTCTGATAAAATTCTTGATTTTATTTTGTCGACAAAATATATTTAGATTTTCTTATCCAAATACTTTGTGTCTCTTGTGCATCTCAATGCAGTTAGCGTGTCTTCATTCTGTACTAGCACGACAAGCGGCGGTCACGTTGTGAGTGATCTACGAGGTGTGATGTCGAGTCCATGTAATGGCGCAACACGTAAAATCAAAGTACTGTAGTTTTACCAAATACAAAAACATAACAATACACAACAACGTTTCGACCAAAAGGCCTTTATCAAGCAAAGGATACAAAACAGAAGTGTAGAAACTCACTTCTTACTGGGCACACTACATATAGAATCAGACAATACATTTCTTAGCTTTGCTTTATCCTTTGTGTAGAAGGCATAAGGAAAGCAGCCAGTCCCTCAGCCCCCAGGTGGCTGACCAGACAGTTTAGCTTAGTGTAGCTTATATACTTTTTTAGCAGACAGTAGTATTGTGCACTAAATATGCATGTGTTCAACATTAGCAAGAGTGGCAATACTGGACGAGACCTGACGTAGCAAAAACCAAGGTGTAGTGACGGGGTAGTAACGTAGAGAAGAAAGATAAACAATGGACACGGACAGACGTGTGTTAATGTGTCTGTCGTTATAAACCTCAATAAAGATGAAGGAACTTAATTGAATCCTGTTTGTTCGCTATATCGTACTGTCCCGAGTTTTAGTATGTAAGGAACACCATCTATAAAATCAAAGAACCACATTGGAGCACAAAAAGGACAGAGTTCTGTCGCCAAGGACATTGTACTACCAGATTGCAAGATAGGACATTGTGATACTAATACTACAAGAAAGAGATATATATAAGGCATTCATAAGACATTCCTGTGTGTTTTTATTACCAACCAGGCCTCCCCTATAACACCACTACCACCCAGCTCGGAACTACTACATTTGTTTGAAAAGACCTTTTGTCGAAACGTTGCTCTGTATTGTTATTGTTTTTGTATTTTATAAAACTACATTGCTTTGTTTTTACGTGTTTCGCATTGATACGAGGCGTGTTCAAATGAAAACGGGACTTGTGGATTTATTTAAAAAGTATCATTCGCAAATTAACAGTTTCAACGGAATTAAACAAAGCAACCACTTGTGAATAAGAATGCACCTGGGTTCATCAGAAAAATCTCCGTATGCATTTAGGCAAGCATCCCACTGTTTAGGTAGACGTCGAATGCCGTCCGAGAAAAGGTGCGTGGCTGCTCACTGAACCATGTGGTCACCGCTCTCTTCACGTCTGCGTCTCTGTTGAATCGCTGTCCCTTTAGTGCTTTCTTCAACGGTCCGAACAAATGGAAATCACACAGGGACAAATCAGGACTATAGGCTGGGTGATGAAGAACTTCCCAATTCTTTTTTGCCAATAATTCCTGCACAATTTTTGCGACGTGCGGACGAGCGATGTCAGCAGATCTTGCACGGCCAGGTCAGGCGCATATTGTTGCAACAGAAGAAGCCATAGCCTTGCTTGATAAAGCAGTACTGACTGACCGTCGTCGGAGCATTCGTTCGCTTACAGAAGAATTCCATATGTCAATTGGGACAGCCCACATGGTTGTTCGGAAGAAATTGAACTATCGGAAGGTGTGTTCACAGTGGGTCCCACGGATGTTGACTGACCACCATAAGGAAGAACGGATGGGGTGGAGTTTGAACCACTTGATGCGTTACAGGACAGAGGGTGATGCATTTCTGTTGAGCATTGTGGCAGGTGATGAATCGTGGTGCCACCACTATGAACCGAGCAGCAAAATTGACAGCATGCAATGGAAACATCTAGGTTCACCAAAACCCAAAAATTCAAGACACAGGTTTCTGCTGGGAAGGTTATGGTGAACGAATTTTTGACCATGAAGGGCTTTTGTTGGCCGATTTTAGGAACCTGGTGTCAACATCAATGCCGCCCATTATAAAGACACTTTAGACAAGCTGCATAAGGCCATCAAGGCTAAGCGACCAGGCAAGTTTTCTCAAGGTGTGATTCTTCACGACAACGCTCGTCCGCACGTCGCAAAAATTGTGCAGGAAACATTGGCAAAGAAGAATTGGGAAGTTCTTCATCACCCAGTCTATAGTTCCGATTTGTCCCCGTGTGATTTCCATTTGTTCGGACCGTTGAAGAAAGCACTAAAGGGACAGCGATTCAACAGCGACGCAGACGTGAAGAGAGCGGTGACCACATGGTTCAGTGAGCAGCCACGCACCTTTTTCTCGGACGGCATTCGACGTCTACCTAAACAGTGGGATGCTTGCCTAAATGCATACGGAGATTTTTCTGATGAACCCAGGTGCATTCTTATTCACAAGTGGTTGCTTTGTTTAATTCCGTTGAAACTGTTAATTTGCGTATGATACTTTTAAATAAATCCACAAGTCCCGTTTTCATTTGAACACGCCTCGTATATAGTTTTACTACAGTCTTCCCTTAGGTCCATGTAATTTAATAGTCGTTAATCGCAAGTCATGATGATAACAGCCTCAGAAGTGTGTTGTTGCACCTTTCTGGTGTGTGCGGGCGTGACTGTAGAGTTTAATCCTGCAATACAATTCCCTATCATATTGGGGGCATATTTGATCAGTGTGGCACATGTGGGTGTTGTATGCTTTGTCTTTTCAGTCTCAGATCGTTGTGTTTACCCTCAGCAGTATAGCGATTCTCAGATAGTGTCTATAGTAAATCTCTGTAGGGGCTAGCTGCAGACACTATTCTTCTTCCTTATGGGTCTTTTTCACAGCTGGGGCCAGCTGCAGACACTATTCTTCTTCCTTAGGAGTCTCGTTCACTGCTGGTGCCAGCTGCAGACACTAATATTCTTCCTTAGGGGTCTTTTTCACAGCTGGGGCCAGCTGCAGGCACTAATCTTCTTCCTTATGAGTCTCTTTCACAGCTGGGGCCAGCTGCAGACACTATTCTTCTTCCTTAGGAGTCTCTTTCACAGCTGGGGCCAGCTGCAGACACTAAAATATTCTTCCTTAGGGGTCTCTTTCACAGCTGGGGCCAGCTACAGACACTATTCTTCTTCCTTGTGAGTCTCTTTCACAGCTGGGGCCAGCTGCAGACACTAATCTTCTTCCTTAGGAGTCTCACTGCTGGGGATTTGTTTGTTTATTAAGTGTTCACAATCTACATTCATTTATCACTACTTTACACCTGAGGGACATAATGAGGAATGTGCTTAACCGGCGAGACACAAGAATCATCAGCATGCATGCTTGTCGACCTCTGCTGGGGAAGACTGAGCATCAACTGCAGCTGCCGAACTACTATAATGTGTGCACAGTATCTAATATAATCAAAGAAGCCATTGTTCTACAAACTTATATCGCTGTAGGATTCCCTTCCTCAATAACATTGCTATTCACCAGAAAACAGCCGTACAAACAGGTCAGAAATATATCTTCTTCTTCTTCTTCTTTACTTCAAACGCTCTAGATCATGGGTTCCCAAACTGAGCGGTACCGCCCCTCGTGTGCGCTAAGCCTTCCAGGTGGCGATAGTGGGTTCAGAAGCATTTGGGGAGTTGTTTTCGTGATTTTGAGATTGAATAATCATTTAAAATTTGAATTCTGCATTTTATTTCATCTTATGTCCATCTTACACGATCCATTTTTTCATCAATTTTCTATTTCATGTATATAATCATTTGAAAATTGATCATGTATGGTATAAATATATATCAATTTATTTTCTATGTTAAAGTGAAAATTGAGCGTGTATGTATATGTGGGGTGGGGAGGCGTTGACAATCTGTTATAATGGGGAGGTGGGAGGGGCGTTACAAAGTTTATGTCGAGCAAAGTGGGCGGTGGGCCGAAAAAGTTTTGGGAATCTATGCTCTATATCGACCACTTGTTAACCACTCTGTGTGATTCGTATGTGATCTAAGAGCGATTGTACGCTGTGTCAGTTATTCGTCTACAAGTAGGCCAGAACATCCGATTTCTGCGACGCCTTTTATTTACTAGGGTAGCTTACCTAGGACCCTACATACGTCACCTCTTACGACATGCCTTATAAGTCGCAGTCTGCCCGTCTGTCCAGCGTGTTCGTAGCGCGTTGGACTACGGGTGACTATCCTCTGTGTGTGCGGGTTCAATTCCGCGGGATGACAGAAAAAGCCACAGATTCCCAGATTTACGGTGTTCGTGGCACCGAACCGAAGGTTACGATGTCCATGGCACCGAGCCGAAGAGCTGAGAAGCTCAAGTGCTTCTGGATCGGAAAAAAACAAACAAATAGGTCGCAGTGTTAGTATTATTTGCTCCCCTTGCGAGCCTGGCAACATATTGGAGTCGGAAACACATGAATCGTTGCAATAGCTAGAACACAGATAGAGATTTATGAACTCTATCTAACATAAAACGCCGTACAGACAGGTCGGAAACACATGAATCGTTGCAATAGCTAGAACACAGATAGAGATTTATGAACTCTATCTACCATAAAACGCCGTACAGACAGGTCGGAAACATGATATAAATCGTTGCAACAGCTAGAACACAGATAGAGATTTATGAACTCTATCTAACATAAAACGCCGTACAGACAGGTCGGAAACATATGAATCGTTGCAATAGCTAGAACACATAGAGATTTATGAACTCTATCTAACATAAAACGCCGTACAGACAGGTCGAAAACACATGAATCGTTACAATAGCTAGAACACAGATAGAGATTTAGCGAAACACGTACAAACAAAGTACTATAGTTTTACAAAATACAGAAACAGTGACGATAAACAGCAACGTTTCGACCAACAGACAGGCAGGCTCTATCTACTATAAAACGCCGTACAGACAGGCAGAAAACATATAAATCGTTGCAATAGCTAGAACAGAGATATAAATTTCTTAAATCTATCCAGAGCTAGAGAGCAGACATAAACAGAAAAAGAAAATGAAATTAAAGTAATAACTTACTACTCTGATTCCTGATCTCATTAATATATTTCTTTGAAAAAACGTTTACAAACGGTGCGACTTGATGCAGAAGTAAATGGATAAATTTCCTTCTTTGCAGCCGATAGTGCGCAAGTTAAGCTTCAAATGGCAAAATTACACATATATTTATAATAATAAAATAATTCCTCTCGTACCGTTATACGTTACATAGGGCCTGCAAGTAATTTCTCCATACCGCTCTATCCTGAGCAACTCGCTCAATATCATCCATGGAACTGAGACCGATATTTCCTTCGCAACTTCAGTGTCTCTGGGTTTCTCTTGAACTGCTAGTTTCCTGTCTTTTCGTTGTCTTGCTGTTCTGTGGCTTTGTATGTTATCTTGCTCTTCACGATCGCCACGCATCTAACCATCTTTCGGTCTCTCTTGCCTCTTCGATGTTCGTTGTTCTTAGGTCGACAATATATTTATAGCCTTTTTTACAAAGGCTATATTTTTCGTCTTTACAGAAGGTCAATTGGCAAGTGTTTTACTGTGACAACTTCTGAGTTTTCGCTTTTTCTCTTGTCTTTCAGCTCATACATAAGTCTCTTCTCAAAAGACTGCGTCCTTGCGCAATACGGTTTCCACACAACTCTGTCATCAGCTAGTTTTTTCCCATGTGCTGGGACCTATAGAAAAGTTTTTCATTGAAGCTTTGCAGACATCTTTATATCTGCCTTGGTGCCTCTTCCCCTCCGAAAGTTCACAGAGCAACATTTGTTTTGGTATACGTCAAGTTTCCATTTTTCTCACAAGCCTCAACCATCTTAGTCATCTACAGTTAAGCATGTCCATGATGGAAGACAGGTTTGCAAGTTGCAGTACTTCAGAGTTGGAATGAGTCATATAAGAACAATATAAACGAACAAATCCTTGAGGCCACAGAGATGTGGTTTTATACAGGTGTTCAAGATAATTGCAGCCCCATTGACAAATCGAAAGTTGCCAGATAACCTTTCGCGTTGTGTCAATTTACTATTTAAACCGGTTCTGACTAGCTCGTCCTACGTCACATTTGTTCATCGCCCCGCACTACAATTACACACCGTCACACAACCTTGACCCATACTACGTCATAACTGAACCTTCCATTTCCATACATATATACCAGATTAGCTCCATTCACGGGCTGCTTTTAAGTTGAACACCCTGTATTTTGTCAAACTAACATGTTTTGTGTTTCAGTATTTTATTGTTATTAACTATAAGGTAACTACTGTCGGAGTTGCGTTTGTTTGTATGTAAAGATGAGAACAAGGAGTTATTTTGTTTTTTGCAAGAACCACAGAGGAAGCGACGGAAGCAAAGAATATGATCAACAAATAAACAGTGTACAAGTATTAAGAGCTTAAAAAAAAAATAGACAAACACAGGATTCGAACCACTTACCCTCATTTCTTACGACACCCATCGCCTAGCCTAGCAATACGAGCGTCCTAACAAACACAACCAGTGATCCATTTTAAAATAAAATGGCTCACTGAAGGGTGTCTGTCTCAATACGCTTCGTTATAACTAGACACAGAATAATCAGGTAAAGTTTGATCGAACAGTGTTTGCACAAACACATGCTATAGTTAAGTTTGAATAAAAATTTCCAACGTAGACTATTATTTAAAAAAAAAGGAAAATCTGAATGAAAGCACAGATGATTAACTATTTCTTTATTGTTGTAAGCAAATCATGAGGTACAATTAACTTTAATGTGTGTCTTTAAACATCATGTAAAATGTATAGTGGGAATATAACAAGAGGGGTCCTTACCTGGAACCGACAGGGACCGAGAAAGAAGGGGAGGCCGAGAAATGCATGGAAACGAGATTTAGAGGCAGAGATTTGAACAGTATAAATAAGAGCTGGAGAGAGCTACCGGAGTTAGCTAGAGAAAGGAAGACTTGACATGAGCTGGGTGAAGACCCATGCCCCAATTCGGTTAAAAAAGGCAGAGAGAGCGAGAAAGAGAGAGAAAGAGAGAGAGGTAACAATTCTAAGGCCGATAACCATTTTAAGGTAGTACTTCAAGGGAGAGAACTATTTGAGTATTTTTCTAACACTCATGTCCATGACAGTGTTAACTGCCCCGTCCAGGGGATCGCACAGTACAATCAAAATGAGTATGCAGAAAAAGGTTGGTGCGTAATCTCTAATATCACGAGTGGCCCTGAATCTGTCCAGCAAATCGTTTGAAAGTCTGAAATACAAATGAACGGATTTAATTTTATATTGCATTGTATACAACATACAACATTTATTAGAAATAAGGGTCTCAAGAGATAACCAACAGCAAGGGTCTCTGTTGCTGCTAAATTGTTAATCCGTTGCCTTGAGTTCAAAAATCAAACAGCGTTAAAAAACTGGGGTAGATTCGCAAAGTCCTGTAAAGGATATGTACAATTAACTTTATATATATATATCAATCTGTCCACGGCATTCAGTTTCTGGTCTGTTATCTTTGTTTCAGTAACCATTTCGCCAGAAGCTTGATGTGGCATTGTTTCATGTTGTTTCCTTATATTTTTGGGCAACTCAATGTTGGTAAACACAATGTTGGTAAACTCAATGCTGTTTCAGTATAATGGTGTGGTCTGGGACCAGATGATGCATGAATTTTGGGCCTTGGTCTGTGATGTGCATGATCGCCAGACCAATAGGAAAAGGGCTGTCATTGTGCGATGTCTGTCTGTCTGTCTCTCATCTATCTATCTGTCTGCCTGCCTGTCTGTCTGTTTATCTATCTATCTATTTATCTATCTATAGATCTATCCATCTATCTATGTATATATCTATCAATCTACTAATGTTGTGCCTTTCAGCGTCAGGTCGAAAAAAGGAGATACATGGAGAGATCCTCTCAATGCACCTTGTCTTTCTTTCTCTTTTCATTCCTGATTTGTCTCACAGAAGAGATTTCTAGCACTGGCTTTTGGGTGTGCTTCATAAATAGTGTCTTTCGTCGCCTCTGTTATCTCTGAGGTCCACCTTTGTGTAGCCGACCTTTGCTTTGTATCCATTGTATCGGAGTAAGATTACTCTTGAGGATGCACTGTCTGTTGGTAATCTGCTTACGTGGCCGAACCATTTAATTTGTTGTTTCTTGATGAAGTTTAGTACTGATGTTGTACCCACTTTTTCCTGATGTCTTCATTTCTCAACCGGTCTCTTCTTGTTATCCCCAGCATTCTGCGTGGACACTTCATCTCTGTCATGTCTAGTTTTCTTCTGTCATTTAATGACAGCGTCCAGGTTTGGCACTGAAAGCAAGATGCAGGTAGAAAGGTTGGGTTAAACATGCTCTTTTCTATTCATGGCGACTTGTGTGATGTGTTATGCTGAAATTAGTAATCGATGTGCAGAAGACTTAGTCCTGTCTGACATCCTCCAGTGTAGGGGAGAAGCATTTCTGCTTCTAATAAAACAATAATTCCCTTTTTAAACATGCTTAACTAAACGTCAAGGAAAGGATACACCAGCCTAATCTTCAAAGCATCAACAAAATAACCTACACATAATTATTTCAAGAGTTAAACATACATTGCCTCTCGAATTAAACAAAACGCCATTATTGTGAAGTTCTACTAGAGCATAGATTCCAAACTTCGCCCAGGCCAACTTCACGACATAAACTTTGTATGTCCTCCCATTATAACAGTTGTCAACCCAAATATATATACATGCCATTTTGCCTTGACGTGAAAATTGATATATTTCTGTCATACATAGTCAATTTTCAAATGATTATATACATGAAATGAAAATTGTATATATTCTTCATACTCAATTTTCAAATGAGTTATTCATCCAAAATAAAAATTGAAATTTGTCTCTGTATTCAATGATTACGAAATAAAATTATATATTTCTGTTACATGGACATTTTCTAATGATTATACATAAAGAAAATTGATAATTTGTCATAAATCAATTCAAATGATTATCATAAATAAATTTATATATTTCATCATGTAATTCAAATGATATATCATAAATAAATTGTTATTACGTATACATGGTCATTCAAATATTATTACATGAAGAAAATTGTTATATTGTCCATGTCTTTCAAGTTATACGAATAGAAAATTGATATATATTTCATACATGTTAATTTTCAAATGATTATATAGAAATAGAATTGATATTTGCATGTCAATTTCAAATTTCATAGACTGAAATGAAAATTGTATATATTTCTTATACATAGTCAATTTTCAAATGATTATATACATGAAATAGAAAATTTTGAAAAAGTGGATCGTTAAAATGGGTACGATAAATTAAAATGCAGAATTCAATTTTTTAGATTTCAAATCAAAATCACGAGAAAAGAAACTCCCCAAATGCTTCTGAACCCAATAAACCCCTCCCTGGACGGCTTCAGCGCCCACGGTGGTGCTGTACCGACCACTTTGGGAACCCATGTACTAGACTGACTTGTAATGTACCCGACAGATACAGCATAAGCGATAATGCTACGTGCTTGTTATCATCATTATTTTCTACTTTGGATCTTAACAAAATTGTTATATAAATATGGTCACAATAAATGTACTATTCATATTAGACCTACTTGAAGACAATGTTAGCCACCAGAGTCGGTATCAGAGCAGAGGCCAGTAGTTCAAATATAAGTGTATCGATAACAGCTAAAATATTTCCCTGTTGATAGAACAACGAAATCACATGTTAGAAAGAAAAAATACACAGCAATATTAAACACATCAGTTATCTTATATGTTGATAGTACTAGGGCAGTGCCGCGCTATGATACAGAGAGGCGGCCGCATCAGTCGGTACCAGAGCAGAGGCCAGCAGTTCAAATATAAGTGTATCGATAACAGCTAAAATATTTCCCTGTTGATAGAACAACGAAATCACATGTTAGAAAGAAAAAATACACAGCAATATTAAACACATCAGTTATCTTATATGTTGTTTAGTACTAGGCCTTGCCGTTTATGACACAGAGAGGCGGCCGCATCAGGCGGTACCGAAAGTGGGACGGCATAAACGGCAAAATCAAAATTACAATTGAAGGTTATTTTAAGGAAAACAAACATTTAAGGGGCGGC
The DNA here is from genome assembly GCA_020796225.1 of Arion vulgaris. Taxonomy (NCBI): domain Eukaryota; kingdom Metazoa; phylum Mollusca; class Gastropoda; order Stylommatophora; family Arionidae; genus Arion; species Arion vulgaris. Next base: position 11,723,109 of record CM036775.1, read on the forward strand.
ATTTCGAAGACTTGCATCATACTGAGAAAATATACCGCACAGCCCTGGATAGAACCAAGAGAAAACAATTTCTTCAATCGTAGCATCGCGCGATGGTAACTGGTTCTGGTCGCTGTTATTGATAATTATTGATTGATTGATTATGATTGTTGATTGATTGTTTATGATTGATTTTTATTGATTGATTATTGGACCATCACCATTGCACTTCGATGAGTAACCATTTGTACTCCAATCTCTTTCTTACACAGGTAGATCTCAGCTGCGTTACACGAACTCCATAGCAATGGTGAGCGTCCCCGATGTAACTTTGAAGATGGTGAAGATATTTTTGTAGGAATTTTTATTTATCTTTTCTAATGAATTTTGCCCTGACAGTGGCTGTCCAGCCTGCTCTTTTCGTTTTTTAACGGCCAATGGGTTCTTTTTCGTGCTCGATCTCACCTACACTGAGATCAGGAATCTCTGGGATAATATCTGGGAGCGAACCTGGTACTTTTGTCACGAGAAGTGAGCACCTCCCTTCTACGCCACAGATGCCCCTGAAATTTGTCGTTGTTATTTTTATGATAACTTATTGTGTAGCAGGACAGATAAGAATGCGACAGACAAAAGTTTTTAAAAATAGACAGACGAACTAGTTTAACTCCCAGTGGACCAGGATAAAAGTCATGTTTTTGCATGCCATTTGTTTTTAGAATAAGAAACGTCATTTAGTATGGCTAAATATAAAATGGAATGAATTCAGAAGTGATGAAATCAGAGATATGTCTGGTTCAACCACTAGTGACAACTGTTATAAGAAAGAGAAGATGGAGATATGTTGGACACACTTGAGAAGAAATGATCAACGAATATCAAAGCAGGCATTGAAGTGAGATGCAAAGGGTTCAAGAAAGAAAGGTCGATCTAAGGAGACCCTGAAACGAACTTTGCTGAGAGAGGCAGGAAATATCGGTCTCAGTTCCATGGAGGAGATTGAGCGAGTTGCACAGGATAAATGGAGAAATTACTTGCAGGCCCTATGTAACGTATAACGGTACGATAGGAATTATTATTATTATTATTATTATTTAGTGTGGCTCCTGGTAAAAAGGCGTCCAACCCAAAGCCCTGTAGTGTGGCGTTTGGTCCACAAAGAGTTAACTGTAGTGGTTTGCTCGGCATGAATAGTCAAACACTACTCTGTGATCGGTACGATATTTTACTACTAATATCTGCATCGACAACCGCCCATTAAAACAAGTAAAAGACTTCGCATACATGGGGACCATTTTTTCAGCAAACGGAAGAATTAACTAATGAAATTCAACACAGATGCAACAAAGCAAACCAAACGATAGGACAAATGGCGCCAATTTTAAAATGCAAACATGTCACCATGAACACAAAAAGAGCAATGTTCAACACAATCTTTCTCCCCACATTATGTTACCAGTGCCAAACCTGGGCGCTAACAACAAACGATAGAAGAAAACTAGTCACGACAGAGATGAAGTGTCTATGCAGATTGCTGGGCGTAACAAGAAGAGACTGGTTGAGAAATGAAGACATCAGGAAAAGTGGGTACAACATCAGTACTGAACTTCATCAAAGAAACAACAAATTAAATGATTCGGCCACGTAAGCAGATTATTAACAGACAGTGCACCTCAATGAGCAATGCTGATCCGATACAATGGGTACAAAGCAAAAGGTCGGCCACGTAAAATATGGACCTCAGAGATAACATAGGTGACGAAAGAGACTATCTACGAAGCGCATACAAGGGCCCGTTTTAGAAATCTCTTCTTCCTTGAGACAAACAGTTGAAATCTCTTCGACTGATGAGAGACAAACAGTTTTAGAAATCTCTTCTTGACCTGACGCTGAGAGACAAAGTTAGAATTCTTCTGACTGACTGAGAACAAATGATTCAAGAAAAGAAAGAGAGGATATTTTACTAAGTCTGAGAAATGAGATGTGAATGGGATCTGTAATTTGACTGCGGATACCTGATTTAGACAGATAAAGATATATGCTAGAATCAATTGGACAGATGTTCGTTGGAAAACCCACCGAGATGGGACTTGAGATGAAATTAGGCATCGTCTTTGTAAAATTGTTCCCTCCCTCTCTCTCATGCCTTTTTGACCCCGTTTGAGGCATAGGCCTTAAAACAACATGCTAAATATTCATATCTTAAGCTCGTCGAGTGGTTACCGGGGCCCAAATTTGGGGTGTAAAGAATAGAACCCTGTTACCTGCCACGCATGTCGTAAGAGGCGGCTCAGGAGGTTTAGATGCAATCGGATGCACTGTCCGCTAGGGAATGCTAACCTGAAACAAATGCTTGCAGACAACAGATGCACCAGACCGTAAGGCGCATAACATGGTGCAACGACCCCTCACAACGAGGAATGGTATAACGGATTCTGCGGTCGCCAATCTGCCTCGGAGATTTAGCCACGCAGTAAGAATGTCAACCTACCATCACGAGGGTGGCCAAAACTTACTGCGGAAGAGGTCGGCACAAACAGGGAAGCAGAGATCATAGGAATTATATCCTACAGAACTGCCCCCAGTATGCAGACTTGAGAAGAGAGAGGTGGTCCACTTACACTAGCGTCCAAGACAAACTGTATGGCGTAACTGATAATCTGAGGCAGACGGCTGCCTTTATTAGAGAATCCGAAATCCCAATCTAGTGAGAACGCAGAAGAAGAATATTTTAAGCTGTCTCCTACATCCTCTTCCAGCTCTTCTGTATATTGGTACTCGTGTGTGTCCACATTTTTTCTCCATGTATGTCTAGGTCTCCCTCTCTATCACTTTCCCTTTGGGTTCCAGGAAAGGGTCCTTCTTGTTATATTCTCCTTGAATTTTCTCAAAATGTGTTCTATCCAGCGCCAGTGTCTTTTTTTTATCCTCTTGGTTCACTGGAATCTGTCTTGTTCTCTCCATAGGTTCCTTACTTGTAATCCTATCAATCAGTTAGTCTCATACCAGCTAGCTCATATTGCAAAGTTAGTCAGTTAGTCACACTGCAAGCTAATGACCCAGTCAGCTAGTCCCACAGTTATTGCAAAGTAAGTCAGTCAGTCACACTGCAAGCTAATGACCCAGTCAGCTAGTCCCACAGTTATTGCAACGTAAGTCAGTCAGTCACCCTGCAAGCTAATACCCAGTCAGCTAGTCCCACAGTTATTGCAAAGTTAGTCAGTCAGTCACACTGCAAGCTAATGACCCAGTCAGCTAGTCCCACAGTTATTGCAAAGTAAGTCAGTCAGTCACACTGCAAGCTAATGACCCAGTCAGCTAGTCCCACAGTTATTGCAAAGTTAGTCAGTTAGTCACACTGCAAGCTAATGACCCAGTCAGCTAGTCCCACAGTTATTGCAAAGTTAGTCAGTCAGTCACACTGCAAGCTAATGACCCAGTCAGCTAGTCCCACAGTTATTGCAAAGTAAGTCAGTCAGTCACTGCAAGCAATGACCAGTCAGCTAGTCCCACAGTTATTGCAAAGTTAGTCAGTCAGTCACACTGCAAGCTAATGACCCAACCAGCTAGTCCCACAGTTATTGCAAAGTAAGTCAGTCAGTCACACTGCAAGCTAATGACCCAGTCAGCTAGTCCCACAGTTATTGCAAAGTAAGTCAGTCAGTCACACTGCAAGCTAATGACCCAGTCAGCTAGTCCCACAGTTATTGCAAAGTTAGTCAGTCAGTCACACTGCAAGCTAATGACCCAGTCAGCTAGTCCCACAGTTATTGCAAAGTAAGTCAGTCAGTCACACTGCAAGCTAATGACCCAGTCAGCTAGTCCCACAGTTATTGCAAAGTTAGTCAGTCAGTCACACTGCAAGCTAATGACCCAGTCAGCTAGTCCCACAGCTATTGCAAAGTTAGTCAGTCAGTCACACTGCAAGCTAATGACCCAGTCAGCTAGTCCCACAGTTATTGCCAAGTAAGTCAGTCAGTCACACTGCAATCTAATGACCCAGCCAGCTAGTATCACAGCCAACTCTAGATAACTAGGCCAGACAACTGACAGAGGATTCCCTGACCTAGATAAGAAATGGAGGCTGAAAATTACAAATGTTTGACAGAACAATGCACGCTTTTTTTGCAATTTTACTCAATTCTGTGAGTATATAGCTATTTATTGGTGAAAATATTCATAATATTGATATTCATTATTGTTAAACTTAACTTGTTGCATAATATAACTTTGATTTAGCATTTTGTGTTGATTTTAAAATGAATTCGTCTATATACAACAATACTGGAATGCGAGGTCACGTGGTGTAGTTGGGGTCTGATTTCCATAATTCTTACCTGAGTCCGAAGGCCCATAAGTTTAAAGTTGGCTCTGGCTAGTCACACTGCAAGAAAGTCATATAGTCAGCTAGTAACACGGTCAGTTTTTGTTTTCATAATCAGCCAGCTAACTGCACAGTCAGCCACGTTTAGTTAAACAGTAATACAGTCGTTCATAAAACACCTTCCTTACAGTCAGTCCTCTACTGGCACTGCTGTTGAGACAGCAAGGGAGTCAGTAATTCCTTCAGTCAGTCAGTCAGTTACAACCAGTCACAGTCAGCCACGTTTAGTTAAACAGTAACACAGTCGTTCATAAAGCACCTTCCTTACAGTCAGTCCTCTAGTGGTACTGCTGTTGAGACATCAAGGGAGTCAGTAACTCCTTCAGTCAGTTACAACCAGTCACAGTCAGTCAATCAACAAATCATCTTACCGAGTCAATCATCACCACGACACAGTGAGCTATAATAAATAATGCTCCGATTGTGTAGAAGGCACTCAGAATATCATTGTCTATTAGCGGCCTGGCTGATTCTCCAAATGCAGAACCGTAACCTAAATCACCAGAAAAATAGAACTATCAGATATACATGAATACACACAGCAGAGACACATAACAATAAACCACCAGAAAAATAGAACTATCAGATGTACATAAATACACACAGCAATAAAACAGAACTATCAGATATACATAAATACACACAGCAGAAAAACAGAACTATCAGATGTACATAAATACACACAGCAGAAAAACAGAACTATCAGATGTACATGAATACACACAGCAGAGACACATAACAATAAACCACCAGAAAAATAGAACTATCAGATGTACATAAATACACACAGCAGAAAAATAGAACTATCAGATGTACATAAATACACACAGCAGAAAAATAGAAATATCAGATGTACATAAATACACACAGCAGAAACACATAGCAATAGTTAGTTAGTTTGTTCCTTTTGTGGCAAAAGCGGCACATAGGGCAGAGGTTTTAGATCTCCATGTGATACGGTTCTTTGCTAGCAGTTGGAGATCTTGTATGGTTTTACATCCCAATAGTTTGCATAACAATAAACCACCAGAAAAACAGAACTATCAGATGTACATGAATACACACAGCAGAAACACATAGCAATAAAAATGTCGTTACTGCCCGTAGTACCACTTTTTGAGACGGCGTGGGACAGGTGGGACGAGATCCTGAGGAATTTAATGGTCACATGGCAAGTACATTCGCCGCGAGGTTGCTCGGGTTAGGGTTTTGCTTTTATGCCTACAACAGAACATAGCAATACGTAACAATTATTATTAAATTTACGAGAATATCAGAAGCATCGTTGGTACTATACCATGCATAAAGTACACCGAGAAACACAGAATCAAGTGGTTCGGCCATCTAATGAGAATGGAACCACATTTACTACCATCATGTCCCTATAATAATCGATACTCAGGGCGCAGAGCACGAGGCAGGCCAAGAACACTATGGATAGATAACATCTCAGAGTCCCTGCGAAAGCATGGACTGGCAACGTCAAGCGCATCCCACTTGGCACAAGATAGAAACTAAATCTCCCCACGACGCTTCACGGCAAATGCTGTTAAGATAAGATAAGATTAAATTTACTCACCACTTCACTCTTCCTGGAGCATAGGGTCATAACAGTTGCTCTACACTTAACCTGGTCTCTGGTCATTTTCTTTATGACTTTCTAGTCAGGTCAGCATCGTTCAGTTCCAAAAAAAACCCTCAGTTTTCAGGTCTGTTTAGGACGTCGCTTTTTTCCGTTTTCCTTTCAAGTTCCACCCAAGTCTCTGTCTAGTTATACTCGACTGTATCTTTCGCAGGGTATGCCTGACCCATCGCCATTCTATTCTCCTGACCTGGGTCGTTATGGGTTCCTGTCCTGTTCTTACCCACAGGTCCATGTTCGTCACTCTGTCACATTATATCAGTTTGAGAATATGCCAAATACATCTGTTGAGACATGACTGTGTTCGTCGCTCTCTCATATTATCTCAGGTGGAGAATATTCCGAAGACATCTGTTGAGACATGACTGTGTTCGTCGCTCTGTCAATTATCTCAGTTGAGAATATGCCGAAGACATCTGTTGAGACATGACTGTGTTCGTCGCTCTGTCATATTATCTCAGTTGGAGAATACGCCAAATACATCTGTTGAGACATGACTGTGTTCGTCGCTCTGTCATATTATCTCAGTTGAAGAATATGCCAAATACATCTGTTGAGACATGACTGTGTTCGTCGCTCTGTCATATTATCTCAGTTGAAGAATATGCCAAATACATCTGTTGAGACATGACTGTGTTCGTCGCTCTGTCATATTATCTCAGTTGGAGAATATGCCAAATACATCTGTTGACACATGTCTGAATCTTATTTGTATTTAACCTGGGGACTAGCGAAGTTTCTGAGTAACACCAGGGTTGCAACGGATACTCTACACACATATCTACTGATAAAGTCTATGTTGCTGTTAGTAGATAGTGATGACCTTGTTGGAGCTCTGATGTCAGTGATAATGTTCATCCTGGCTTATTTGGCTCTGGTCAGTTTTGGCCGATTTAATTTTGAATTCAAGCCTGAGTAACACAGACATAATTCATCTGCTAATATCGATCTTGCTTCAATGGATGCATACTCACCGCGCGGAGCAATAGATTTGCAGCTTTTTTTAATCTGGTTAATGTCTCATTGTACTTCGATTGCTATCTTAATTCAAGTAGACAAATCTAAAACACCCATAGTCCTTCTCAATCAATGTCGGTTCTTTCTGATGTTGTTGCTTTGCAGCCTGGTTGATTTTAAGTCCAGGCCATTGCGCGTTTGCAGAGTTTGTCAATACACAGCAGAAATGTACAGAATCAATTGTGCAACTAGCAATTTGTATTAGCCAATGCATATACAAATCCCTAACGTAGAAATGACAGGACATGATAAGTTGACAACTGTTTACCACAATCTGTTTGATAACATAACTTTAACAATATCATGTTAGACAAGCACCTATTTAAATAAAACAATATAAACGCAATAGAGAACAGACGTTTAGACAACGTGAAGTATTACAGAGAAAATGTACAAACATAGTTGCGCTCCAGTCGCGCAACTTTATGACTATACAACTATTATGCAACATGAAACATCGACAACACAGATATATAGAACAACGTTAACACACTGTGATAACATAATACTAGAAACACCATACTATGATAACAACATCATCATACCGTGAAAAAACAACATACTAGACAACACGGCATATTACATAATGGTAACAACACGTAACTGTTTACATCACATTGGTAAACAACACGGTACTATTACATCAATTGGTAAAACAACGCATCCAGTGGAACAACACGGTACTATACATCAATTAGTAAACACGGTACACACATCAACATGTAAACAACACGGTACTATTACATCACATTAAAACAACACGTACTATATACATCATCATCTGTAAAACAACACGTACTAGGACAACACGGCATATTACATCATATTGGTAAAACAACACATCGCTGGAACAACACGGTACTATTACATCACATTGGTAAAACAACACGGTACTATTACATCACATTGGTAAAACAACACGGTACTATTACATCATATTGGTAAAACAACACATCCTGGGACAACACGGATATTACATCACATTGGTAAACAACACATCGCTGGACAACGATATTACATCATATTGGTAAAACAACACATCGCTGGGACAACACGGTACTATTACATCACATTGGTAAAACAACACGGTACTATTACATCACATTGGTAAAACAACACGGTACTATTACATCACATTGGTAAAACAACACGGTACTATTACATCACATTGGTAAAACAACACATCGCTGGGACAAACGGATTATTACATCAATTGGTAAAACAACACATCCTGGGACAAACGGTACTATTACATCACATTGGTAAAACAACACGGTACTATTACATCATATTGGTAAAACAACACGGTACTATTACATCACATTGGTAAAACAACACGACTATTACATCCATTGGTAAAACAACACGGTACTTTTAAACATCACATTGGTAAAACAACACGGTACAAGTACATCATATTGGTAAAACAACACATCGCTGGGACAACACGGTACTATTACATCACATTGGTAAAACAACACAGCACTATTACATCACATTGGTAAAACAACACATATTACACATGGAAAAAAACGGACTATTACATCACATTGGTAAAACAACACATCGCTGGGACAACACGGTACTATTACATCACATTGGTAAAACAACACGGTACTATTACATCACATTGGTAAAACAACACGGTACTATTACATCACATTGGTAAAACAACACATCGGGAATAGCATATTACATCACATTGGTAAAAACAATCCGGACAATACTTATTACATCAATTGGTAAAACAACATGCTGACAACACGTACTATTACATCACATTGGTAAAACAACACGGTCTATTACATCACATTGGTAAAAAAACAGCACTATTACATCACATTGGTAAACAAACAATATTTACTGGTAAAACAACACGTGCATACAATACATCATATTGGTAAAACAACACATCGCTGGGACAACACGGTACTATTACATCACATTGGTAAAACAACACAGACTATTACATCAATTGGTAAAACAACACGACTATTACATCACATTGGTAAAACAACACGTACACATTATTACATCACATTGGTAAAACAACACGGACAACTATTATCATCACATTGGTAAAACAACACGACAATACTATTACATCACATTGGTAAAACAACACGACACTATTACATCACATTGGTAAAACAACACAATTCTCAAAACTTCAAAATGACCTTACCCAGAAATCGAGTTGGTTTATCTGTAAAACTCATTGTGTTTTCGAAAAGCTAGCTTCCATACAGATGAGCACACTTGAAGTACAATATATAGGCAGACTTTCTCCTACTGTTTCTCAGCTAATGTATCTTTAATAATTCACAGATGATTTGTAGATATTTGCCCACATCAAGTTCAGTGATTTAATATCTTAAAGTGATGTCAGTTTGGCATGTGTAACTTGTAATTTCTAGCTGTTTGTTCAGACTTGTAACTTGTAAGTTCTAGCTGTTTGTTCAGACTTGTAACTAGTTCTAGCTGTGTAGACTGAAGAGATGAGATGTTGATCGATTTCTCCAAAATAGAATGAGTTTACAGAGGACATTTGCCTGGACATAGAGACAATAAAAATGTCGTTTAGTAAACATTTATAATAATTGTGACTGGTTACACAGATCATGTAGCTTTCAATTGTGTGCGGTTGTGTATTTAAGGTGGGTCTGACCCTGTAATTGATGGCAGTAGTTGAGTATCAACCAGCTTGAGAGGGGTTGTCGTATCAACACAATAAAGGAGGATGTTTACACTGCAATTGATTGGTGGGTCGTTCCAGACTAGAAACAGTTTCACGTTTTGCGATACGTATCTAGACTTGTTAGCTTTGCTGCTGACGTTCCAATTACATCTTCTTAGGAAAATCACATTTATCCCCAGCATTTTGGCATCTGATATAGCCATACATCAGGTGTTAGCATTCTATGACTTGTTGAGGTCGTTCTGGTTTAGGAACTCATCAAACGTTTTGGGATTCTGGTTTCTTGCCATCATCAGGCATTTGTTGTTTCTACTTCGTATTTTCCTTGACGAAGCAGTCACAATTGGGCTTCTGCTAAGCACATACATTCAGGGAGATCGGTTTCATCAGATTGGGCTTCTGCTAAGCACATACATTCAGGGAGGTCGGTTTCATCAGATTGGGCTTCTGCTAAGCACATACATTCAGGGAGATCGGTTTCATCAGATTGGGCTTCTGCTAAGCACATACATTCAGGGAGGTTGATTTCATCAGACGCTAGAACCAATTTTTATTTTTGCGCGCTGCCTTTATCATCTACCCAAGTTCCTGGAGGGTAGCATTTAAAAAAAAAAAGGAACGCAACTTTTGGTTTTGCGCACGGGCAACATAACCAGCATCCGTTGGTCCGATGAGAGCAGTTAGGTTAGGCTCTAGAACACAACTTTAAACTTTGATCTCAGTCAACTTCGCCAACCCTGTTAACTGCGCTTGGCATCTAGTACAGAGTTAACTGCGCTTGGCATCTAGTACAGAGTTAACTGCATGGTCTCTCCTTGCGTCGACGAGACACAGACAAAATATGACGAGCTTGCCTAGAACTGGCAGACTATTGACTTTGCGTGCTGGGAGTTGATGATTACGACTTTGCCCCGTACGTGACCTCCTATAAACACGGCCGGCGGTCTTAGGTAAAAATTATAGTAAATAAGACCACAACTGTCGCGTGATCCTCGCATTCCAGTTTTGTTGTAGATAGACAAATTCACTTTCAAAACAACATAACATGATAAATCAAGGTTATACTAAGTTATAAGTTCAGTTTAAAGTTAAGGAATATCAGTATTATTATAAATCAAGGTTATACTAAGTTATAAGTTCAGTTTAAAGTTAAGGAATATCAGTATTATTATAAATCAAGGTTATACTAAGTTATAAGTTCAGTTTAAAGTTAAGGAATATCAGTATTATTATAAATCAAGGTTATACTAAGTTATAAGTTCAGTTTAAAGTTAAGGAATATCAGTATTATTATAAATCAAGGTTATACTAAGTTATAAGTTCAGTTTAAAGTTAAGGAATATCAGTATTATTATAAATCAAGGTTATACTAAGTTATAAGTTCAGTTTAAAGTTAAGGAATATCAGTATTATTATAAATCAAGGTTATACTAAGTTATAAGTTCAGTTTAAAGTTAAGGAATATCAGTATTATTATAAATCAAGGTTATACTAAGTTATAAGTTCAGTTTAAAGTTAAGGAATATCAGTATTATTATAAATCAAGGTTATACTAAGTTATAAGTTCAGTTTAAAGTTAAGGAATATCAGTATTATTATAAATCAAGGTTATACTAAGTTATAAGTTCAGTTTAAAGTTAAGGAATATCAGTATTATTATAAATCAAGGTTATACTAAGTTATAAGTTCAGTTTAAAGTTAAGGAATATCAGTATTATTATAAATCAAGGTTATACTAAGTTATAAGTTCAGTTTAAAGTTAAGGAATATCAGTATTATTATAAATCAAGGTTATACTAAGTTATAAGTTCAGTTTAAAGTTAAGGAATATCAGTATTATTATAAATCAAGGTTATACTAAGTTATAAGTTCAGTTTAAAGTTAAGGAATATCAGTATTATTATAAATCAAGGTTATACTAAGTTATAAGTTCAGTTTAAAGTTAAGGAATATCAGTATTATTATAAATCAAGGTTATACTAAGTTATAAGTTCAGTTTAAAGTTAAGGAATATCAGTATTATTATAAATCAAGGTTATACTAAGTTATAAGTTCAGTTTAAAGTTAGGAATATCGTTTTATAAACAGGTTATACTTAAGTTATAAGTTCAGTATTAAAGTTTGGAATACAATTATTTAAACAATATTATACTATAGTTATAAGTTCAGTTTAAAGTTAAGGAATATCAGTATTATTAATATTTTTCACCAATAAATAACAATGAACGCACAGAATTAGTAAAATTGCAAGAAACAGTACAATCTTCTATCAAACATATACAAAAACCAGCAGGAATCTAACAGGAATTGTCTATGTGTCGGCTAAGCTATTCGGCCTTATGTTACCGGGAGCTGCGGCCCCGTATAGTGATCAATTGTTCTACGGTTGTACATATAATGCTTCTTTGGATATCGGCCAGGAGACGCACATGGAAGCAATCTCTGAGAAATGGTCGTTGCACTGCGAACAGATCACATATTATTCCTGATTGTGTCAACACTACTACCATACATCGTGGCAGTTCTCATTCGATCCCTACTCACTTAGCCAGACAAGAGCCGTTGTCTGTTTCCAGGCCGACCAGGAGGAGGTGGGGTAGGGTCTTGGTCTGTACCAACTCACTGACCATGACACAACGTTGTCACTGTTAATTATCGCGCGCGTGAACCCAATTTTAAATTAAATATTATGAATTTGTTAAAAAATTAATCAATTTTTTTTCAGAATTTTCGCACAGACTTGGTTGAGATATTGCTGACTTGTAAATTTGAAGGTTTATGTGGTATTTTTAGTGATGTAAAAAAAAAATTCAAATTAGCCATGATTATCGGTCTAGCTAGAGACAGCAGTGTCCAGTATAAACTACCACTAGCCACTTCTTCTTCTCACGTCACACTGCTACCGGGTTGTTGCCCAGTGTCGTGGTTTTCTATTTTTGTCTTGCGCTGTTCTGGTGGCTTGGGTGATTGTTAATTTTGCTCTTTCACAGGATTCTGCTATGCCATCTAGCCATCTTTTTCATGGTCTTCCTCTCGCCTTCTTTCCTGATGTACTGTTGTAGAAGATTTGTATACTGTGGAGTTTGATGCATTCTTATTAGTGGCCAAACCAATTCCTTTTGTTCTCAATGTAATTCAAGCAAGGTTCTGTGCCAACTTTTTCTTATGCTGGTGTTGGTGACTGTCTTTTCTGGTGTTGTTGGTAACTTTTCGCAGGTAACGCATTTCACATGTAGTTATTTTTTGTGACTAACCACTTGTCATTAGCAAACTGAACTACTTCAGACATACACAGTTAGCAAGATTATGTATTGAACATTATAAAAATAAAATGGGCTTACTTGGATATCTGACTGCATTTCTAGTTCTTGTCAATCTTACATCAGTTTCCATCAATGGCCACTGTCCTTCAGCATTCCAGGCCACATATAGAGTTCACACACTTCCTCAATCTAATCTGGTGCATTTAATACGACGTATGCAGTGCTGTTTAGTGTATAGGTAATTCCCGAACAGAACCGTCAAAGAAATGAAGACGTTTCAGAACAAACCGTGACATTGTTATTTTCTCGGAGGTGTCGTTTGCTGGTTGCTGTGACTTAATATTCTTGGATTCTCCGAAAGGAGTTAATTCTTATTTGTCATGTTTGTTGGCCTACACGCTCTGATATAACCAATAAAAGGTTCGCCTTAGGTTGAAAGAGGGGTGCCTCGGCTTAAAGAGGCTTTAATCCCCTACTAAACAAACAAACAAATTGATGTGACTACAAGTAGACTGTTGAAGAGCAAGTTATGGTTATGACACAGACGTTCAGCTGGTGGACAGAACAAACGTTTTAAGGGCACTCTTAAAGTGTCTCTGAGATGCTTCGATATATACAATACGTGCTGGGAATCCATGACACAAGATCGCCAAATGTGGCGCTGTAATAACACAAGAGGAACCCGCATAGATGAGAATCCTCGTGCCACTGAGGCACAGAAAAAACGAGCTGTGCGAAAAGACAGAACACACAACACCCACATGTCTAATCTTGATCATGTATGCCCCACCTGTGGTGGGGATTGTGTTCTAGGATTGACTCTACAGTCAGCTCCGCACACACCAGAGAGGTGCAGCAGCACACGTCTGAGACTGATGTCATCATTGCTTGCGATTGACGGCTATTATAGTTGTGATCAAGTGAGTGGCCTGGCAGGAGAGCAATGCGATACCCGTGTCTGCACTTGCAGTGACTGAACATGCTCAGGAAGGTTCAGGTTGGTTGTATGCGAAAACAGTGGCTGAAGTATATCGTGATTGTTTGCTGTTTGTCCTGTGGCTTCCAGTTAAGTACATGCCTCGCAATGTTATTAGATGGTTTTCTCACCGGGTGTCCTATCTAGTTCCATCTTTTCCTGTAGATTTCTTTCTCAGAAGTTTTTTGTTTGGTTTTATTCACTTTTCTTCTCATTATTATATGAATGGTTCCGCAGGCGCAATGAAATAAAGTGATAACGATGCGCCAGGGTAAGTGAGCTGGCCCTGATCAAGACTCTACCCCACATACAAATGGTGGCTCTGTATACATACTACCGCTCTGGTGTCTGGATAAGCGGGTAGGGATCGAAGGAGAGCTACTTTGGTATAATTAATAGTGTAAGCACAGTCACGATCGATATGAGATATACTCTCAATATCTATATATATTCACTTCGTGTCCCGATTGACACAAAAGGCTTCCACAAGAGACTTCCACTGTTGCCGTTCTGCTGCCTTTCTACCAACCGTATTCCACGTCTGGCCACACTCCTTCAACTCTCTATCCACTGTTCTTCTCCATGTTTCCATGAAATCAGTTCCCTGATTGACCTTGCTCCTTCACCCGTTGTAACAATGGTATCTCTTGCTTGTCTGTCGTAACATTATGGTTTTAAAGGAAAAATTGTTGCCCTTGCTCACCCAACCTGGAGGCCACATTTGTCTGCCCTATCCAACCTTTCTGACATGGGTGTCCTTACTAGGAGCAAAACTCCTGTCAGCATAACTTTCTGACATGGGTGTCCCTACTAGAGCAACCTTCTGTCAGCATAGCTTTCTGACATGGGTGTCCCTACTAGGAGCAAACTCCTGTCAGCATAGCTTTCTGACATGGGTGTCCTACTAGGAGCAAACTCCTGTCAGCATAACTTTCTGACATGGGTGTCCCTACTAGAGCAACGCTCTGTCAGCATAGCTTCTGACATGGGTGTCCCTACTAGGAGCAACGCTCCTGTCAGCATAGCTTTCTGACATGGGTGTCCCTACTAGGAGCAACACTTCTGTCAGCATAGCTTTCTGACATGGGTGTCCCTACTAGAGCAACACTCTGTCAGCATAGCTTTCTGACATGGGTGTCCCTACTAGGAGCAAACTCCTGTCAGCATAGCTTTCTGACATGGGTGTCCCTACTAGGAGCAAACTCCTGTCAGCATAGTTTTCTGACATGGGTGTCCCTACTAGGAGCAAAACTCCTGTCAGCATAGCTTTCTGACATGGGTGTCCCTACTAGGAGCAACGCTTCTGTCAGCATAGCTTTCTGACATGGGTGTCCCTACTAGAGCAAAAAGTCCTGTCAGCATAGCTTTCTGACATGGGTGTCCCTACAGGAGCAACGCTCTGTCAGCATAGCTTTCTGACATGGGTGTCCCTACTAGGAGCAACACTTCTGTCAGCATAGCTTTCTGACATGGGTGTCCCTACTAGGAGCAACACTCCTGTCAGCATAGCTTTCTGACATGGGTGTCCCTACTAGGAGCAAAACTCCTGTCAGCATACTTTCTGACATGGGTGTCCCTATAGGAGCAAACGCTTCTGTCAGCATAGTTTTCTGACATGGGTGTCCCTACTAGGAGCAAAACTCCTGTCAGCATAGCTTTCTGACATGGGTGTCCCTACTAGGAGCAAAACTCCTGTCAGCATAGTTTTCTGACATGGGTGTCCCTACTAGAGCAAAACTCCTGTCAGCATAGCTTGACATGGGTGTCCCTACTAGGAGCAAGCTCTGTCAGCATAGCTTTCGACATGGTGTCCCTACTAGGAGCAAAACTCCTGTCAGCATAGCTTTCTGACATGGGTGTCCCTACTAGGAGCAAAACTCCTGTCAGCATAGCTTTCTGATATGGGTGTCCCTACTAGGAGCAAAACTTCTGTCAGCATAGCTTTCTGACATGGGTGTCCCTACTAGGGGCAAAACTCCTGTCAGCATACTTTCTGACATGGGTGTCCCTACTAGGAGCAACGCTCTGTCAGCATAGTTTTCTGACATGGGTGTCCCTACTAGGAGCAAAACTCCTGTCAGCATAGCCTTCTGACATGGGTGTCCCTACTAGGAGCAAAGCTCCTGTCAGCATAGCTTTCTGATATGGGTGTCCCTACTAGGAGCAAAACTCCTGTCAGCATAGCTTTCTGACATGGGTGTCCCTATTAGGAGCAACGCTTCTGTCAGCATAGCTTTCTGACATGGGTGTCCCTACTAGGAGCAAAACTCCTGTCAGCATAGCTTCTGACATGGGTGTCCCTACTAGAGCAAAACTCCTGTCAGCATAGCTTGTTATGGGTGTCCCTACTAGGAGCAACGCTTCTGTCAGCATAGCTTTCTGACATGGGTGTCCCTACTAGGAGCAAAACTCCTGTCAGCATAGCTTTCTGATTGGGTGTCCCTAATAGGAGCAAACCTCTGTCAGCATAGCTTTCTGACATGGGTGTCCTACTAGAGCAACGCTTCTGTCAGCATAGCTTTCTGATATGGGTGTCCCTACTAGGAGCAACGCTCCTGTCAGCATAGCTATCCGGATCATGGAGGTACGCAAGCTTCCCATCACTACAAGGTAATGACCTCGTGGGGAGCCTCTCAATATAGACGAGAAGAATGATAGAGTGAATGCACCAACAAGTCTCTCCTGGCTGATGTCTATTGATGGGAAAATTTGCATGAATGCAAAACAAATGTAAGGAGTACATAAATGGTACGAGTTGTCCGTAAGCGCAAACTCCGTCCCCAGAGTCAATAGTCATACCATAATTGCCCGCTCTAGGCAAAACTCGTGAAGACTGATGTAACCTGTCGTAGCGATACAAGGGAAGATTGCAGTAAGCCTTGTACTGGAGGCCAAGTGCAGATGAATTGGTTTGGCAAGGTTGGTCGAGCACAAAACCTAATGTTACCGATGCCTCCAATATACTGGAACACTTTTTCAACCATCATTAAATTTGACAAAGGTTGCAGAGAGGGGAAAACCCACGGCGTTGAATGCAGACGACGTTGTGATCTACACGGATGGATCGGTAGTTCGTCACGAAAAGTCTGCATGGGCCTTCTGCAAGCTCATGTGGCAGAATGGTCAAGGAAGCCAGTGGTGCATTCAGTATGACAACAAGCAGCATGACAATGGAGGTACTGGCGGTGACCAATGCACTACTCTGGCTAGAGTTACAAAACTACACTCATGCGTGCATTTTGAGTGACTCATTGAGTATGATCCGAAAGGTGGAGGCCGGTTCGGTGCGCAGGCAATGGACTGAATCACTGCAGGCGTCAACAATTTGCAGAATTACACTTGTCTTTGTTCCGGGGCACATGGTGTCGTTGGCAATGAGAGAGCAGACAGGCTGGCTGGCTCTGCCGCTATATCAGACGGCCAGCCAATGGACAGAGCTAACATCGTGAACGCCCTCAAGAGCGTGGCCGCAGAGAAGACCTTCATCTAAACCAATCCACGTCAACTACTAGATTGCGAGAACTGGGTTTGAAGATTGGTGTGGCAAGAAAAGAACGGTACAACAGGTATACGAGTAGGCTCATCAATCAAAATATAACTGGTACGGTCAGTCGCTGGACGCTGATGGAGATATTGTGAAGGAGATCGGAGCACCTATGGACATGTCCGGAGTGCAATGAAGATATTCCAAACTGAAACTGAAAACCTAATGTTGCTTTCTTGTGCTTAACCCTTTAGCTGCTAAAAACGTATATATACGTTTTTACCATTCACTTCTAAATATGTATTAACACGTCTGTAATTTTCTCCTCTTGGGCTAAAGGCGTGTTAACACGTTATACATTGCTACTGTCACTGCTATAGACGTACATTCACGTTTGTGACCTAGAAACAAAGAGTAGCTATTTTTAGCTCAGCCTTCATAAAGTATGTAGCAGCGAAAGGGTTAACGAAACAATTAGAATCAGAGATTTCAAAGATCAGAATACTAAAAGCATGTATATTTTCAGCGGCAATGTGTGGGTGTGAAGCAAAGACATTTAATAAGGCAGTGAAAAAACAGATATATGCTACTGAATATAAGTGTTACAGAAGATGTCTCCATATATCAAGAGCGGAGAACAAATATATATATCCAGAAGGAACTCAAAATCAAAGTAAACTGGCTGAAGCTGAAAGTAAGAAAATTGGTGTATTTTGAACATACAAAGAGTCACGAAGGATTAGAGAAGATTAGAGAAGATTAGAGAAGATTAGTAGTAAAGAAGGGATCCAGAAAGAAGAGAGCCATGGAGAAGATAGAATCAGGATGTAACTGATGGTTTGAGCTTGATGCATGGACAACTTGTCTATGAGAAAGAGAAATTTCGAAGGACTGTTAGGGTGACAGTTCTGCTCAGGACAAGCTATTAGATGGTGATTATATATATGGAATCAGGATGTAACTGATGGTTTGAGCTTGATGGTGGGACAACTTGTCTATGAGAAAGAGAAATTTCGAAGGACTGTTAGGGTGACAGTTCTGTTCAGGACAAGCTATTTGATGATGATGATGATGATATATATGGAATCAGGATGTAACTGATGGTTTGAGCTTGATGGCGGGACAACTTGTCTATGAGAGAGAAATTTCGAAGGACTGTTAGGGTGACAGTTCTGCTCAGGACAAGCTATTAGATGGTGATTATATATATGGAATCAGGATGTAACTGATGGTTTGAGCTTGATGGTGGGACAACTTGTCTATGAGAAAGAGAAATTTCGAAGGACTGTTAGGGTGACAGTTCTGCTCAGGACAAGCTATTAGATGGTGATTATATATATGGAATCAGGATGTAACTGATGGTTTGAGCTTGATGGTGGGACAACTTGTCTATGAGAAAGAGAAATTTCGAAGGACTGTTAGGGTGACAGTTCTGCTCAGGACAAGCTATTTGATGATGATGATGATGATATATATGGAATCAGGATGTAACTGATGGTTTGAGCTTGATGGCGGGACAACTTGTCTATGAGAGAGAAATTTCGAAGGACTGTTAGGGTGACAGTTCTGCTCAGGACAAGCTATTAGATGGTGATTATATATATGGAATCAGGATGTAACTGATGGTTTGAGCTTGATGGCGGGACAACTTGTCTATGAGAGAGAATTTAGAAGGACTGTTAGGTGACAGTTCTGCTCAGGACAAGCTATTAGATGGTGATTATATATATGGAATCAGGATGTAACTGATGGTTTGAGCTTGATGGCGGGACAACTTGTCTATGAGAAAGAGAAATTCCGAAGGACTGTTAGGGTGACAGTTCTGCTCAGGACAAGGTATTTGATGATGATATATATGCCCATGGTCCCAATGTGAATTCAAGTACAGGGAAAATAGAACCACTGCTCTCTAGCATGTCGTAAAAGGGGACTAACGTGGATTTAATTTTAAAATAACAAACAGTTACAGAAACAGAAATAAAATATGCCCAAACTACTCATGCTTTAGTGGAAATTTCTTGTCTCTGTTTTATGTAATCTTGGGCTCAATGAAGACTCATGATTTAGTGGAAATTTCTTGTCTCTGTTTTATGTAATCTTGGGCTCAATGAGGACTCATGATGATGATAAGCTCATGGAATCAACCACAGCCAACTATAAACTTATGGGCCTTCGGAGTCAGGTAAGAATTATGGGAAATCAGACCACAACTACACCACGTGACCTCGCATTCCAGAATATAGACGAATTCATTTTAAAATCAACACAAAATGCAACATCAAAGTTATATTATGCAACAAGTTAAGTTTAACAATAAGAAATATCAATATTATGAATATTTTTCACCAATAAATAACCATAGACTCGCAGAATTTAGTAAAAAGAAAGCAAAAAGTTTGCAGTGTTCTATCAAATATCTATATTTTCCAGCCCCATCTCTGATCTAGGTCAGGATTTCCCAGTCAGTTGTCTGGTCTAGTTATCTAGAGTTGGCTGTGAATCCACCCTGTCATTCATTACTTGTCTCACAGCATAGATTTAAAGCTCAACTCTCACACATGTTTTTAGACACAGTAAAAAAAAAAGTTAATTGCATATCCTTTACATTCAGGACTTTGCGAATCAACCCCAGCTTTTTAACGCTGTTTGTGATTTTTCTAGGCATTATTATGCTCACTAGTTTGCCATTGCTTTCTGAAAGGGTTGTGCCATCGGTCTTTCGTAAAATCCATGCGAAACAATTTGCAACCAAACTGTCCGCAGCGTGATTCGAACTCAGAACGTCCGAGTTATTAGACCGAGTCACTATCCCCTAAGCCACAGACGCCACTACTATTAGACAGAGTAAGGACGGACAATTATTAAGTTGACATGAGCAGACATATTTAAACATAAATAAATTCAGAAAATGGCAAGAGAAAACAAAACTACTGAACTAACAAATATTTTATTGCATAGATCCAACATTAGAACATAAGAACTCATCTAACAAGAAAATCACAGTTCATTGGATTTCTAATACTTTCAGCAAACAAAAAATAATTCTCAAAATAAAGAAGCAAGTATAATACCTTTCATCCATAATATAATACTAATTCCTCTCGTACTGTTATATGTTACATAGGGCCTGCAAGTAATTTCTCCATACCGCTCTATCCTGGACAACTCGCTCAATCTCATCCATGGAACTGAGACCGATATTTCTTGCCTCTCTCAGCAAAGTTCGCTTCCGGGTCTCCTTAGGTAGTCCTCTCTTTCTTGAACCCTTTGCATCCCACTTCAATGCCTGCTTTGATATTCGTTGATCATTTCTTCAAGGTGCCCAACATATCTCCATCTTCTTTCTATAACAGTTGTCACTAGTGTGACCGACATTCTTCTAAGTATACCCAACATATCTCCATCTTCTCCTTCTTATAACAGTTGTCACTAGTGATTGACCAGACATTTCTTCTCAAGGTGTGTCCAACATATCTCCATCTTCTCCTTCTTATCTGATGATCGCAGTCGATTTGCCCTGGAGAACCGTTTTATTTCGTTGTATGGCACCTTGGACTCTTGACTCAACGCGTTACATTCCTATGCTTCTTAGTACTTTCTCATCTCATGCCTTGTAATCTATATTTGTATTTGCTTCATATATATAAGTTATATATTCACTTAATTGTTTAATGTTTCTCTTCTTTTCCACTTCTGGTTTTGTGTTTAACTCATTTCGTTATTCGTTTTTATTCCCAGGTTTTCATTAGATAGGTTTGAATGTTTCCATATGTAATCGTCCATTTGTAGTGTTCCTCGAAATCGTCATTCTTGTTGTATCGTTTGCTTGATAAAGGCCTTTGGGTCGAAACGTTGCTGTATATTGTCACTGTTTCTGTATTTTGTAAAACTATAGTACTTTGTTTTTACGTGTTTTCGCTATAACAGTTGTCACAAGTGGTTGACAAGACATTTCTTCTCAAGGTATACCCAACATATTTCCATCTTTTCCTTCTTATAACAGTTGTCACTAGTGGTTGACCAGACATTTCTTCTCAAGGTATACCCAACATATCTCCATCTTCTTCTTATAACAGTTGTTACAAGTGGTTGACCAGACATTTCTTCTCAAGGTATACCCAACATATCTCCATCTTCTCCTTCTTATAACAGTTGTCCTATGGTTGCAGTACTTTCTCTCTCAAGGTATACCTTTAACATATCTCCATCTTTCCTTCTATATAAAGTTATATATTCATAATTGTTTAATGTTTTCTTCTTTTCCAACTTCTCATTTCCTGTCTTTAACGTATTTCAAGTTGGTTTATTCCATTTTTTCATTAGCAAGAGTTTGATCTTTCCTTATGTAACGTTGTCACTATTTGCAGACATTCTCTCAAGTATACACATTCTTGTGTTCCTTGCTTGATAAGCTGGTTAAAGTGGTTGATAAGACATTTCTTCTAGTAAAACCATACATATTTATTTCTTTTCTTATAACAGTTGTTACTAGTGGTTGCCCAGACATTTCTTCTCAAGGTATACCCACATATTTCCATCTTTCCTTCTTATAACAGTTGTCATAGTGGTTGACAGACATTTCTTCTCAAGGTATACCCAACATATCTCCATCTTCTCCTTCTTATAACAGTTGTCACTAAGTGGTTGAAAAGACATTTCTTCTCAAGGTATACCCAACATATCCCCATCTTCTCCTTCTTATAACAGTTGTTACAGGTGGTTGACAAGACATTTCTCTCAAGGTATACCCAACATATCTCCATCTTCTCTTCTTATAACAGTTGTCACTAGTGGTTGACCAGACATTTCTCTCAAGGTATACCCAACATATCTCCATCTTCTCCTTCTTATAACAGTTGTTACAAGTGGTTGATCAGACATTTCTTCTCAAGGTATACCCAATATATCTCCATCTTCTCCTTCTTATAACAGTTGTTACTAGTGGTTGATCAGACATTTCTTCTCAAGGTATACCCAACATATCTCCATCTTCTCCTTCTTATAACAGTTGTTACAAGTGGTTGACCAGACATTTCTCTGATATCATGAATAACTAAAACAAAAATTTATGATAAACAATGGCTACAATATTTGTGAGTATTGAACATAAAGAAAAAAACGAGCGTCTGACTGAATGGAATAGAGAGCAGCTCCAATAGTTTCCAAACAGTTTTGCTGTGACTGCACTAGCCATGCAGCAATTAAGTTCCACATGCTCATGTCCCCCTGTCCTACATCATCCTACAAAGCGGTATTCATCATCATCATCATCATCTAATACTTATCCTGAGCAGAACTTTGCCACCCCAACAGTCCTCCGGAATTTCCTCTCTCATAGGCCAGATGTCCTGCCTCTGCAGCCGTCATGTTCAAACCATCAGCTACATCCTGAATCCATCTTCTACATGGTCTTCCTCTTCTTCTTCTTCTAAAACAACATTACAGGCAGAAAAGACAATTCGTAAAATAGAATCAGGAATGGTGAGACGCAACTGGGTGGAGGTACTGGTACAGACAATGATCAGAGAAATCACAATTTTTGTCCCTGGGCATGCAGGAGTTAGGGGTAATGAACGAGCTGATAGATTGGCTGGCTTGGCTACAATATCAGAGGGAGCTGCCATGGATCAAGTGACATTCTTCACGCATTGAGAGAGTCTTTCCGAACAGAGGAGTTTCAGGGCTGTGAATCCCACTTGCTGACCAGATTGAGAGAGATGGGTGTCAATATTGGTGCAGCCTGAAAAGAATAACATACTAAATATGCAAAGAGATTGATTAATCAACATCGAACTGGTGTTTTAGAACACTGGACGCTGCTGGATTTACTGAGACGGAGATCAGAACCATGGAATGTCCCGATTGATGAAGTGTCCCAGTGATATGATGATAGTCCTCATATAACTTTATAACTGAAAGACATAATTGTAAAAAAGCAAACATTATAAAAAAGTGAGATATAATACTCAAGTGCTAATACACAAGAGAAATATATGTTTTCCGTGACATGATGTTATTATTGACAAACCTGGACATTGACATCAAATGACAGAAGAGAACTAGAAGCAATTCTCTAACGGATTTATGTAACATATGTATTTGTGAACTGACAACACAATCTGGATTCGAATCCTCAAACTTTGGAATGCAAGTCAAATTGTTTTACTACTTCAGCAAAGAGAATCAATTCCTAAGAGTCATCAATCAATCAATCAATCAATCAAGTGCCATGTCTGCCGGCGTAGGTGATCATGTCTCTCCACAACTTTCTCTCATTGGTGCAGTTAATCAGTTCTGGCGTTGATCTTTTGTCGAACTATGATGTCAGACAACCCAACACCGGTCCGAGTGGTCACTGGGGCCCAAATTGAGGTGTAAAGAATAAACCACTGTTACCTGCCACGCATGTCGTAAGAGGCGACTAAGGAGGTAGGGTGCAGGGCTAGCTACCCCACACCGTAAAAAGCACTAGATGGCTACAGAACGGAGATCGAACCGAGTAAACGTTGGCTGAAACCGGACACATCGCAGAATGATAAGCACTAGAGCTCCAAATGGTGCTGAAGATGTGATGTAAAACACACCAATGCTAAGGCTGCATGAATCAGATTTCCACATGAATAGAATTTATGGGGAGATCTGATACATCGGTCTCAGGTGATCGCGAGAGAGATACCACCCATCAACTTTTCACCCTGTCTTCCATGATCTCTCCTTCCCTGAATTTTACCTTTTGTTACTAAATGTTCTAAACCTTCTCTTCGCATTATATGCCGAAAAACCTTGATTGTCGGATTCTTATTCTTTTGATAAGGTTTCTTTGTGTGCAGGCCTGATTTAAAACCTCCTCATTTGTTTTCTTCGCTGTCCATGGAATTTTCAGCATTCTTCTGTAAAACCACATCTCTGTGGCTTCCAACTATCTTATTAATTGTTTGTTCATTGTCCATGATTCGCTGCCATACAGAAGTATTGGATCAATATAGCACTGGAGTATTCGTTTTCGCAGTGTCACTGGTAGTGAATTCAAGTACAGTATGTTCCTTTTTTTTTTCCTGATCCAGAAGCACTTTAGCCTTTTCAGCTGTTCAGCTCGGTGCCATGGACATCGCAACCCTTCGGTTCGGTGCCACGAACGCCATAAATTTGGAGAACCTGTGACTTCTCTGCCAGCCCGCAGAATTGAACCACACTCACAGGTGACTTGTTATCCGTCATCCAACGCGCTACGAAGACACGCTGGGCACTTACTTACCTTACTTAATCCCGTCATGCCTAGTGACACATGGGGCTTCAGAAAGGACTTTCCATGCTCTCCTGTCCCGTGCAACCTTCAGCGCAGAGCCCACGTCAGAGATGCGGTGTCCAGTTCCTCTTCCATCATGCGCTCCATGTTGTCCGTGGTCTGCCTTTCTTTCTCTTTCCTTCTGGTGTCCAAGTGAGGGCTACCCTTGCAGGCATTTCTTGTCTCATTCTCATAACATGTCCGAGCCATTTCCATCTTCTCTTTTGAGTATGTCATTCATTGCCTCTTGTCTTGTATCTTGGAGTAGTTGGTTATTGGATATTTTACTGGCCAAAAGATTCCCAAGATTCTGCGAAGACAAGAGTGGTGGAAAACTGACAGCCTGCTAGTATCTCCTTTGGTCATCCTCCAACATTCCGATCCGTAGAGCAAAACTGGCAAAACAATGCTTTTTACATAAAAACTTTTTTCGTTTGAGGTATTCAACTCCTAATCTCTGTTTTACATCTTCCATCTGATGTTAGGAATGTTCTCAGATACTGGAATCATACAGATATTTAATTAAATGAGCATAAGATATAGTGTTTGGATGGGAAATACATCAAGTTAATTAATAATATATAATGATAATACAATACAACAGGTATATGAGTAGGCTCTTCTTTTCTTTTGTTGTCACACTGCTACCGGGTTGTTGCCCAGTCTCGTGGTTTTCTGTTTTGTCTTGCGCTGTTCTGGTGGCTTGGGTGATTATTATTTTTGCTCTTTGAAAGGATTCTACTATGCCATCTAACCATCTTTTTCGAGGTCTTCCTCTTGCATTCTTTCCTGATGTTCTGTTGTAGAAGACTGTATACTATGGAGTTTGAATGCATTCTTATTAACTCTTTCCACGCCCACTTATTTCCTCAATTTTTAAGCAGTTGAAGTAAGCAAGGAAGTAAGCAAAGTAAATTTTTAAGCAAGGAAGTAAAAAAATAATTTAAAAATTAATTACGATCCCAACTACTCATCAATAAATAAACATATATATATTATCATATACTAAATTTAAGAAAAATGGACAACCCAATAGAATAACAAGGTTGAAAAGTAGTAGAAGTAAAACAGTAGAAGTAAAACTAGAAAGATTTCTTATAAGGGAAGCAACTCTATGGCGCAGTTTAAAGCGTGGAAAGAGTTAAGTGGCCAAACCACTTCATTCTTTGTTTCTCAATGTAATTCAAGCAAGGTTCTGTGCCAACTTTCTTTCATATTAGATTCATAAATCAAAATTGAACTGGTATAGTCAGTCGCTGGACGCTGTTGGAGATATTGCGAAGGAGATCGGAGCACCTATGGACATGTCCGGAGTGCAATGCAGATATTCCAAACTGAAACAATGAGAACAAGTAGCAACGGTAAAAAATAAATATTATTTGCTCTAAATGGATATAAAAGGGAGACAGAAAAGGTTGTATGCCTCTTTGACTTACATACTAAACTTATACAAACTGAAGGAATGACAGATCTACAGATTGATGAAAAAAGTACTACTCAACAAATTCTCATACAAACTGAAGGAATGACAGATGAAAAAAGTACTACTCAACAAATTCTCATACAAACTGAAGGAATGACAGATGAAAAAAGTACTACTCAACAAATTCTCATACAAACTGAAGGAATGTCAGACATACACATTGATGAAAAAAATTAATATAATTGAGGAAGAAAAAGTTGAAATTGTAAAAATTAATTTAAAAAAAAATAAGTTTCACATATTTGTTCGTGAGCATCTGTAACTTAAGCAGTAGTGATCTTGATCCCAACACAAGTGTACCTGGCTCAAACTATGCAACAGGAAGGATTGGAAGCATATTTGTTCACATGAGTTTTACGAACAGTAAAAATAGACCTCACCTTTCAAAAAGCAATGGCAAACTACCAAACGTATAAATGGTGTCTAAAAAAATCAATGACTCATTTACTGTGGATCTATGGCAACGACCTGTAAAGGATATGCCACGATTTAAAAAAATATTGATTCCAGTTTTCTATGGTGTCGAAACACAGATATTGAACAAGCAGAAGATACAATTTTGAGACTTTGAGATGTGCATTTATATGAAGAATTTGGCACATTTCATGAACACAAAAATGAAGATGAAGTGTCTACACAGATGAAGTGTCTACGCAGAATGCTGGAGTAACAAGAAGAGACCGGTTGAGAAATGAAGACATCAGGAAAAAGTGAGTACAACATCAGTACTAGACTTCATCAAGAAATAACAAATTAAATGGTTCGGCCACGTAAGCAGATTACCAACAGACAGTGCGTCTCAAAGAGCAATGTTACTCCGATACAGCGGATACAAAGTAAAAGGTCGGCCACACAAAACATGGACCTCAGAAATAACAGAGACAACGAAAGACACATCTATGAAGTGCACACAAAAACTTGTTCTAGAAATCTCTTCTTATTTTAACGCTGTGAGGTAAAACAGGATTGAAGAAACGAAAGAAAGACGGCTGCCTATTCTGAGATATGGAATAGTAATCTGGTGTTCTATTGAAAATTAAACTCTAAAAACCAGAACATAAAATTGCAATATAATATAATAATAATAATTCCTCTCGTATACGCTACATAGGGCCTGCAAGTAATTTCTCCATACCGCTCTATCCTGAGCAACTCGCTCAATCTCCTCCATGGAACTGAGACCGATATTTCCTGCCTCTCTCAGCAAAGTTCGTTTCAGGGTCTCCTTAGGTCGACCTCTCTTTCTTGAACCCTTTACATATAACTATTAATATAATATACATATAACTATTAATATAAGGGAAGACTGTAGTCAAACTTTGTAGCAATGGTGAAACACGTAAAAACAAGTACTGTAGTTTTACAAAATATTAAAACAATAACAATACACGAGGGTCTCTGTGGCTAAGTCCTTTGCCTTGTGAGTCGAAGGTCGTGGGTTTGAATCCAGACCGCACCATTCTGTTCACAAGTGCAGATTTTTCCAGAGACTCTCTAGGATTGTTGCTGGAGCTATGGAGTGTGCGCTTTGTGCAATAATCTCGGCAGGTGGTGTGCCATTTCTGCGAGAGGACGAGCCAAATGGGGTAAAACCCAGTGCAATGAAGTCAATCCGTCGGCTTTTAAACCCTTTTTTAAATAACAATACACAGTGACATATCGACCAAAAAGTCTTCATCAAGCAAAGAATACAACAGAAGTGAAGAAATTCACTTCTTACACAGAACATTTAGAATCAGACAATACATTGATAACAGCCCTAAAATGAAAATCTGTGACTAAAATCCATTTTTGCATTTATTTCGTTCATAGTTCATAAATACGGTTCCAACTTCACTGCAACGGGTCACCCCATAATTGCTCCGTTCCTGTGCCAATGAATATCACACAAAATGCTAACAACTGTGAAATGTTTCCTGTGTGAACTAATTCCAGAATGAAACAGCCGCGCAATGCTACAAAAAGAAACCTGCTCCGCATAAAATGCATATGGCCGTCGCTAATGTAGCAACACAAAACTGTTCATCCCTTGCATTGACATTCTTGTCGAAGGGAACATCAATCACGACACAATCCAGCTTTCTGCACTCGCAATATAACTGCATATGGCAGTTTGAGCTTGTTCGTCATAACCTCTGTCCGACATTTTCTGAATACACACAACAACGCACGGTTGACACAGCAAAAAGCATTCCATGTAACAGTCATAGCTCACAGCGTTGCTCAAGCACTAACTCAGTAGCTCGGCACACGAAACCGGATTTATTTCGTTATTCATTGTTAAGTCACAGATTTTCATTTTAGGGCCGTTAGGAATGTATTGTCTGATTCTATATGTAGTGTGCCGTATAAGAAGTGAATTTCTTCATTTATGTTGTATCGTTTGCTTGATAAAGGCCTTTTGGTCGAAACGTCGCTGTGTATTGTTTCTGTATTTTGTAAAAACGTAATAACAAAGTACTGTAGTTTTACAAAATACAAAAACAATGACAATACACAGCAACATTTCAACCAAAACACCTTTATCAAGAAAGCGATACAACTGGAGTGCGAATTTCACAGCACACTACATATAGACTACGACAGAGACATCTCAACGGCCCTAAAATGAAAATCTGTGACTAAAAACGGATAACGAAATAAATGCAGAAAAACTAGAAGTGGAAAAAGAAGAGAAACAATAAAAATCAAATATATATATATAACTTATATACATTTAACGCCCGCCTGCTCAGCGTGTTCGTTGGACGCGGCAGTGCCGATTAGTCAGCGCGGGGCCTGTAGCAAATTTTAGCGCGGGCCCTAGGTTTTGTATGATAATAAGTAATAAAACACAGCTTTTACAACCTTGTTTCGATTTAAAGTGAGCAAATTTAGAGATAATACTAGACAAATCAAAATTTCTCTAAGTAAATTACATTCAATGTTCATTAAGGTGAGGTTATTCAGACGATCTTGTCCCATCATGTTCCTTAACTCACTTTTTATACGCTTTAATGTTGAATAAGAACATTCTCCGCTGCATTTAGTAATCATTAAAGACAAGTAAATTCGTAAGACTATTTCTACATTTGGGAAACACGAGTCTAATGAATTTTCCATTCTAAGTTTATAAAATCGCACTTGAACGAGCTACACAAGTTCGTCGCCTAGGCTTTCTTCCAAATCCTCTTGATAAGAGCTGACAATATTTAGAGTTCATCTGCCTTCATCTACTAGACAGTGATATGTGACTTCTGTATTTTCTGCTTCAGTTCTTTGGATTCAGCACCATTACACACGACACTAAAAAATTCAGACAGCTTGCGTGTTTTTAATATAGCATCCTGGTTATTTTTTTCCTTTTCATCTCTTTCACATAGGCGCGGGCCCCAGAGCGCGGGGCCCGTAGCATTTGCTACTTCTGCTACTAGGCTAATCCGCGCTGACGGCGGAGTGACAAGCCCTCTGTGAGTGCGGGTTCAATTCCGCGGGCTGGCAGATAAAGCTACAGGTTCTCCAGATTTACGGTGTTCGTGGCACCGAACCGAAGGGTTACAATGTCCACGGCACCGAGCCGAGGAACTGAAAGCTCAAGTTCTGGATCGGGAAAAAAAAAATTTACATTTAACATATACAAAATATGGAGCATGAGAATAGAAAGTACTAAGAAGCATAGAAATGTAGAGCGTTGAGTACAGCATGGGACTCCTATATCAATAATATTTTGTCAAACTACAGTACTTTATTTTTACGTGTTTCACCAATATTCATATAATAAGATTTGAGAAATACAAAGTTCACCAAAAATGGAATCAAAACTTGTCATATAACTGTCTAAATGTAGCATCCATGAGTTTGTCTGTTGCTCTATCAATAGGTTTGATGATGAATGGAATACTGCCTAATCCAACTGCCACAACACTCCAGGACCTGATCGCTGTTGGAAGACGTCGAAACTTTTTCAAAATTTGGTTCGTCATCCAGCAAATTCTGTTAATGGTGAACCCTGGGATAGCAACTGATGCCAGTCCTTGCCATATAAGAGTATCAGTTGCAGCAATTGCTGTCTGTCTATATTTAGTTTCCTGGTCCAATGTAGGCTTCTGTGAAGTTTAATGAATAGTTATATAATGAAGGCTCTCTGTGAAGTTTAATAAATAGTTATATAATGAGGCTCTCTGTGAAGTTTAATGAATAGTTAAACAATGCAAACTCCTGTGAAGTTTAATGAATAGTTATACAATGTAGGCTTCTGTGAAGTTTAATAAATAGTTATATAATGAAGGCTCTCTGTGAAGTTTAATAAATAGTTATATAATGAAGGCTCTCTGTGAAGTTTAATGAATAGTTAAACAATGAAGGCTTCTGTGAAGTTTAATGAATAGTTATACAATGTAGGCTTCTGTGAAGTTTAATGAATAGTTATACAATGAAGGCTTTTTGTGAAGTTTAATAAATAGTTAAACAATGAAGGCTTTCTGTGAAGTTTAATAAATAGTTGTACAATGTAGTGTAGCAGATCCCCCAGGTGGCAGCTGAGGAACCAAACAGTTAGCTTTAGTGTGTAGCTTGTATATATTTAGATATTTTATTAGCAGACTTAGTGTTTGCACTCTCTAAGCAGAATGGCAACACTAAAACGAGACATTGACGTAGGGAAACTAATCTACGTAGTTATGTAGTGACGAGTTAGTAACGATTAGAAAACACAAGAGAGTGTAAACACTAAGTCTGCTAATAAAATATCTAAATATATACAAGCTACACACTAAAGTTAACTGTCTGGTTTCTCAGCTGCCACCATGGGGGAATATGCTACAGTAGGCTTCTGTGAAGTTTAATAAATAGTTATATAATGAAGGCTTTCTGTGAAGTTGCACTTTGTCATTGCACTTTGGTGAGTAACCATGTGTGCTCCGATCTCTTTCTTACACAGGAAGATCTCAGCTACAGTGTTGCACAAGTAAAAGCTTACATGAGAGCACCTGAAGACACAAATCATCCTCTGTATAATGTCATAAAAGAAAACAAGGGCAGACATTTGAAGAGAGATTGATCCTGGATGGCAGAGGCTGAGGATGTTATTAAACAGGTCTTTACTCTAGATGAGCTGAAACATGGGAAAGAATGAATGTCTATTTCAGAGGATACGATTGATGACACCAGGGTTGTCAGTACACTTGGATGCTGCTGTAGGGAATGGGTGCCTTCCGTTGCCAATGCAAAGATTATGGCACTCGTGAATCAGCAATCCCGTGCAGGTGATATCATGATTTACACTTATGGCATTGTCAGACTTGGAACCAGATCAAGGTGGGCTTATTAACTCTTTTTCGCCGCACACTGCGCCACAGTGGAATTCTGTTGAACGCCATTCGCCGTACACTGCCATTCAAGTTGCTTCCCTTATAAGAAGTCTTTCTAGTTTTACTTCTACTATTTTACTTCTACTACTTTTAACCTTGTTATTCTATTAGGTTGTCCAGTTTTCTTCAATGTAGTATATAAAAAGATATATATTTGTTTATTTATTGACAAGTAGTAATGATTTGGGTTTTTAAGTTTTTTTGGGCCTCCCTTGAATTAACTGTTAATATATTTTAAAAAAATAACACGTGGACAGAGTTTAGCACAATGAAACAGAAACACACTTAATGAGGACTGTGGCACCTTCAAGACAACAAACAACATCGAGCATGACTATGGAGATCACCGCTGCCTCCAGGGCCAACTCGTGTTTGGCTGAACAACAAGCCACGCATATGATTATTATATCAGACGCAATGAATATGCTTCAAACGAATGAATCTGGAAGATTGCGCGCGAAATGAGTGGACTGCATTAGGATTTCACAACTTAAGACATTGACTTGGCTGTACACACTTGGACATGTTGGAGTACAGGCACTGATTTTCTTGCAAACAATGCCCTGACTCAAGCTGGCAGAAGTATGGACAGAGACAATGTCATCAATGCAGTGCACACTCAATTATGTGATATGGACAGGTCTCAGACACTGGAACGATTGCGATAATTAGGAGTTAAGTTTAGACATGCCAGACAGTGTCATCTTTGTGGTCAAGAGAGAAGATACACTAATCGACTTCTCATGGGTACGGTGAGTAAGTGGACTTTGGGATGACTGTTGCAGCGGAGGACGGAACACGCATGGGGTTGTCCAGTGTGCCATGTCAATCGCATAACATAATATAAACCTACAGATAAACTAGTGTTATTGGTTACTGAACTGACGTCATTGCACTCCGGGCAGACTCATAGGTGCTCAGTCTCCCCAACAGATATCGAAGAGTATGCATACTGATGGTTCCCATGGCTCATTGATTAAACACACCTGTCACTCTGCCCCTCAGACATCCAGTTCAACTTGTACGACGGGTAACTCCAAACTGCCTAAATCGCTTGATCGATTCAACATCGATTTTAGTGTCCTCATCCAACAGACAGTCGCAAAGAGACCGAAAAACATCCCCTTATCCATCTTCAACTCCCCAACAATCAATGCTGTTGTCGCCCGAGTGGTTACCGGGCCCAAATTTGGGGTGTAAAGAATAGAACCACTGTTACCTGCCATGCATGTCGTAAGAGGCGACTAGGAGGTTTGGCTGAAATCGGATGCACATGTCCTAAGTGTGTAGAAGTTTATGCGTTTAGGGGCCTACCAAACCAATGTGCAACGTATACACGTTCTTGGCAAAGATCAAACATATCACAAAGAGTGATTAAAATTGATCGTAAAGAACGATCGCAAAGAAGAAGAAGAAGACAATGCTGTTGATGAAAGCCTATCTGCTCTCTCATTACCGTAATCGCCCACATGCCCAGGACAGTATATCCACATAAGCCTCTGGAGGTTAGAAACTTCTATAGACGACATCCATTCATACTGAAACCTGCCCTTCTGGATCTTGTGCAGCATGGACTGAGAGTCAGATCAACAACGGCCCGAGTAAATGAAGTCCCAGAGAGCCAATGAAGGGCAGCAGTAACGGCCTCAACCTCCATCCACATACCAGCAGTAGTTGTCCTGTATGCCCCACTTCGCTCTGCAACAACCCTTCCATGAGCATTAGCCAAGTATTATTAAACTAATGTTACAAACTAAGGATAAAACTATTTATTTAAGGGTTCACTCTAGCAAAACTAGATACCAATTCCAGGAAGAAAAAAAACATGAATAACTCGCTTAAACAACACAGAAAAACTGTGTTTTTTTATATGTAGATGTACTTTATAAAATGACCGTCCATGTGGTGCCGGGACCCTAAGGGAAGCAAAGAATAGTACCACTGCAGCCTACAAGGCATGTCGTAAGAAGCGACTTATGTAGGACCTAGGAAGCTACCTAGTAAATAAAAAGGATCACAGAAATCAGATGTTCTGGCCTACTTTTAGGCCCATAACTGGCACAACGTACAATTGTTCTTAGGCTCGGATCACATACAAATCACACAGAGTGGTTAACAAGTGCTCAATATGAAGCGTTTGAAGAAGAACTCATCTTTCTCTGTGTTTTTGTCTGTATGTATACTTTATAAAATCAGTTTTCTCTCTGTGTGTTTGTTAATTTCTTCATTGTTAACGAGAACGACTACCTTCCACATAAGATATCCCTTGTCCACTGAGTCAGCTACAACATAACAGCTGGCAACAACATAGCTTAATTTCACCAAAGATAACGGTATCAACAACCGGAAAGATTCCCCAACCTCATTAGCATAACCTGTCGGAAACAAACAAACAAACCAATTGTGTATGATTATTTAGGTCAAACGTGAACAATAAATGTGAATAAATCAAAATCCTGGCATGTCCTTTACAGGACGTCTCCATTAAGCACAGTAAACGAGTCGTTGATTTTCTAGGCACCACTTATACATTCAGTAGGTTTCAATTGCGTTCTGAACGATGGGGTCATTTTTTACCGTTCGTAAAAATTCATACTAACAAATTTGCTTCCAAACTGCAGGCCACAGAGTTTGAACCAGGTATTCTTGTGTTGTGATCCAAGTTCACTAACGCTAAGTCACAGATCATCATCATGTGCCGTGCCAGCTGGCACAGGCGATCATGGATCTCCACAAATCTCTGATTTTGCTATCATCTCAGATGTTTGCAGTGACATGAAGTCAGGCTATCCGAAATGTTATCTCTCAAGTCACAGATGTCCACCCAATACACATGACCTATTTTTTACAGAAACAACAAAGATGACGTTATAATATTTAACAGATGCTGAATTAGGGGGCTGGATTGTACACTATCACTGGCCCGCCTGCCCAGCGTGTTCGTAGTGTGTAGGACTACGGGTGACTAGCCCTCTGTGAGTGCGGGTTCAATTCCGCGGGCTGGCAGAAAAGCCACAGGTTCCCCAGATTTATGGTGTTCGTGGCACCGAACCGAAGGGTTACGATGTCCATGGCACCGAGCCAAGAGCTGAAAGCTCAAGTGCTTCTGGTTCGAAAAAAAAAACCCACTATCGCTGAGATCTTCCTGTGTAAGAATGAGATCAGAAGCACACATGTCAGTTTGCCAAAGTGCAATCATGATGGTCCTATCAATCAATCTGTTATGACCTGTCCTGAGTTTGAGTATTATTATGTACTATTTTCTGTTGAGCTTGTAGTATGGACTATTTTTCTGGTGTTCCTGGTCTCTTCTGTTTTCCACCTCAATGTTTATTTTCTTGTGACAAATCTCTTTGTTTCTACATTGTTTATACTAATGTCATGTTGTGGTATGTTAAAATGGTGCCAATTTTAAAATTCAAATATCTGACCATGAACACAAAAGAGCATTGTTCAACACAATCTTTCTCCCCACATTATGCTATCAGTGCCAAACCTACTCACTGACAACAAATGATAGAAGAAAACTAGTCACGACAGAGATGAAGTTTCTACGCAGAATGCTGGGTGTAACAAGAGACCGGTTGAGAAATGAAGACATCAGGGAAAAAGTGGGTACAACATCAGTACTAGACTTCATCAAGAAACAACAAATTAAATGGTTCGGCCACATAAGCAGATTACCAACAGACGGTGCACTACAAAGATCAATGTTGCTCCTATACAATGAATACAAAGCAAAAGGCCAGCCACGCAAATGGTGGATCTCAGAGATAACAGGGGCGACAAAAATCACTATTTATAAAGCGCACACAAGAGTTGGTTCTAGAATTCTCTTCTTATCCTAACGCTGTGAGGCAAAATAGGATTGGAGAAAAGATAAGTTGTGGTAGTTTTGCCCTCATCTTTGTCAATCTGTGCAGCAGTCTTCGCTAAAAGATGTACAGGTCTTCTCTTGCAGATCACGCAGAGAGGTTATGAATGCTTTTCACCCGAGTGGTTACCGGGGCCCAAATTTGGGTGCAAAGAATAGAAACACTCTTACCTCCTATGCATGTCGTAAGAGGCGACTAAGGAGATTGGGCGTGAGGCTAGCTACCCCACACTGTAAATAAATCTAGATGGCTACAGAACAAAGAGTGAACCAAGTAAACGTTGGCTGAAACCGGACACTTCGCTGAAGGATAAGCACCAGAGCTCCAAATGGTGCTGAAGATGTGACATAAAACACACCAATGCTAAGGCTGCATGAATCAGATTTCCACATGAATAGAATTTATGGGGAGATCTGGTACATCAGTCTGGGCGTGATCAGAGAGAATGCTTTTAGGTATTGTGACTCCCAGATTGAACAAACTCCCTATCTGACTTTGCAAGTGCCTATTCGCACTGTGCAGTTAGTTAGTTAGTCTTTCCTCTTGGGCCTGTGGGCGGTGCATAGGGCAGAGGTCATAGCTCTCCATGTCTTGCGGTTCGTTGCTATCTGTTTTAGGTCTTTAATGTTTACTAGGGCCATCGTTGAGCCTTCTCTGATGATGGTTCTACACAGAGTCTCTCTTGGTCTTCCTCGTTTTCTTTTTCCCTCTGGTGTCCATATGAGGGATTGGTAAGGAGTCTTCTCTCATCCATTCTAAGTGTGTGGCCGATGTAGTTCCAGCGGCGCTTTATTATAAAATTTGATACATTTTCTTGCTTGGTCTCTTGTGCAGTGTACGATTCTAAATAGTAATAAATGTTATTGTACAGAATCTCATTAACTATTGTATATTTTATGATGGGGTTTCCTATCCTGCATGCATGGCAGGGTGATTGCTGAATGCAATGTAGCATACAGGACACCTGCTTCCGGTATTAGGATGGAAGGTGAGGCCATTACTGTTGTCCTCCAGTGGTTATTGGTTACTAAACTGACGTCATTGCACTCCGGGCAGACCCATAGGTGCTCAGTCTCCCCAACAGATATCGAAGAGTATGCATACTGATGGTTCCTGTGGCTGCTGATTAAACACACCTCTCACTCTGCCTCTCATGCATCCAGTTTGACTTGAACAACGGGTAACTTCAAACTGCTTAAATCGCTTGATCGATTCAACATCGATTTTAGTGTCCTCATCCAACAGAGAGTCGCGAAGAGACCGAAGAATATCCCCTTATCCATCTTCAACTCCCCAACAATCGATGCTGTTGATGCAAGCCTGTCCGCTCTCTCATTACCGTAAACACCCGCATGCCCAGGACAGTATATCCACGTAAGCCGCTGGAGGTTAGAAACTTCTATAGACGACATCCACTCATACGAAACCTGCCCTTCTGGATCTTGTGAAGTATCGACCTCCAGTGGCTCTCTGGGACTGTGTTTACTGGGGCTGTTGTTGTGTTCAACTCTCAGTTGAGCTTTGTAATTTCAAAATGGCAGGTTGCAGTGTGAGTGAATGTTGTCTATCAAGGTTTCCAACCTTCGAAGGTTTATGTGGATCTACTGTCCTGGACATGGGGGTGTTCAAGGCAATGAGGGAGCAGAGAGGATTTCAACATCAATTGTTGGTGAGTTGAAGATGGATAATACTGCAACATCAAATGTTGGGTAGTGTTTCCCCCTGCTCCCATTCCCACAGATGATGGAATATATATATATATATATATATATCACTTGTAAATCATTTATATTTGTTATTGGTTACTGATCTAACGTCATAGCACTCTTGACCGACTCATAGATGCTCAGTCTTCCCCAGCTAATGTTAAAAGGTATGTATGTGTACCAGAAAGAACTCAAAATCAAAGAAAACTGGCTGATGCTACAAATAAGAAAGAGAAAATTGAGATATTTTGGACATATAAAAAGATAGGAAGTGCTGCAGAAGACCATCATAGAAGGGGGCATACCAGCAAAGAGAAGAAGAGGAAGACCATGGAGAAGATGGATTCAAGATGTAACTGATGGTTTGAACATGACGGCTGCAGAGGCAGGATATGAGAGAAATTCCGGAGGACTTTGGGGTGGCAAAGTTCTGCTCAGGACAAGCTATTTGATGATGATGTACGCTGATGGTTCTTGTGGCTTGCTGGTTTCATTCTGCTTATCAGAAATCCAGTTCTGCTGGTTTGGAATTAAACTACTTAAACCGCTGGATAGATTCAGTATCAATTTCAGCATCTTCTTATAACAGGCGATCACTAAGAAACCATAGGTTGTCCCACATATCCATCTTCAACTCCCAGACGATCAATGTTGTTGAATGAAAGTATGATAAGTACACAATTTGATATGAATGACTAGATTAGATGACAATTTTTAAAAAAGGGACTAGCGCCTAAGTATTGACTTCATTACACCGGGTTTTACAACATATGGCTCAGTCCCTCTCTGCAGAAATGGCATGTCACCTGTCAAGAGTATTGCACAAAACACGAATTTATAACTCCAGTAGCAATCCTAGGGGTCTTTGCAAAAATGCATTTGTGAACAGAATGGCGGCAGATGCGAACACACGATCTTCGGAAAGCAAGGCAATGGCTTAACTTAGCCACAAGAGCCCCAGATCACAATAAGTACTTTCTTCGCTTCCAAGATGATCTATTACAATCGGTGTGAGTAAGCGCGTCTAATTATCAGTAAATCTGAAACTTAACGCCACTCCACTGTAACTAGTGTTACACTCTGCATACATATAAACAGCTGAGTAGCATTCGATGATGATGTCTCCCTCACTCTGCTAGCTTTGCTTCTTCTTCTTCTCTTCCACCATTTACTTCTTTATAGAAGTGTTGAAGGTGAAACGTAGTGATCTTGTGTGTGGTTGTTTTAAGGCACTTTGTAAGCTGATATTCATGTTCGTAAGGCTGTGATTGATGCCGTCGCTCCATCTTTTGCGTGGTCTTCCTTTGCCTTGTACTCATTATACTTTTTCCGTGTGGCTCTCTGCGGTAGGCGATACCAGGGCATTCTGGTCAGGTGTCCAAACCATTTAATCTGTTGGTATTTTATGAATTGCATAACTGGTTTCACATCCAGTCTCCTTCTGATTTCTTCATTTCTAATTTTGTTTCTTATTTTCACACCTGCAGCTCTTCTAAGACACCTCATCTCTGTCGTTATGATTTTCCGCTCATTAGCTGCTGTTATTGGCCATGTTTGACACTGGTAACATAGTGTTGGCCAGAAAATCGTTCTTATGAGATTTGCTGTAGTTGTTAGTGGTATCTCTTTGTGTGACAACAATAGTTGTTAACTGTCCCAGTACTTGGTTAGCTTTTGTGCAACGATTGCTGATATCGCTATCGATACTTCCATCTGCTGTGAAAATTGCTCCTAAGTATTTGGCCTCAATTGTTTGTTTTATGTCTACGTTCTGGAGTTTTATTGTAAGGCTTGGGTTCTTATTCTTTAAGGTTGTCTACTTATTGCCATTGTCCCTGTCTTTATTATATTTATTTTCATGTTGTACTCCTCACCCTTGATGTTAACTAAGCTCAAATGGTTCTGGAAAGATTCTTCATTTTCTGCAATCAGTACTTGGTCATCTGCAAATAAAAGTTCCGAAATATTATTTCCTTTCTCTATTCCTGCTTCTCTACTTATGTTGTCCATGTATGTTATAAACAGCAGGGGAGAGCACACATCCCTGTCTAACTCCTGAGTTTACTGTGAATATTTTTGATGTTCCAGCTTTTGTTCTTATGTAACTTTTATTTGAAATGTATAAACTCTTGCAGGACCTTGATGAGATGCTTGCTGATTCCATATTTTCTTAAACAATCCCATAGTTTGTTTCTATCGACTCTGTCGAAGGCCTTTTCCTGATCTATGAATGCCACACTACAGGTCTTGTTATGTTCTATTGCGCTTTCCATCAGTTGTCTTAATGTGAATATTGCATTGGTACAGCTTCTATTTCGTCTGAAACCAATCTGTGCTTCTGAGAGTTGTTCTTCAATTGTTGGTCTTAGTCTTTTTCCGTGATCGTAGCATACATTTTTTCTATGTGACTTAGTAGTGAGATTCCCCTATAATTATTACATTCCTTCTTGCTGCCTTTGTTTTTCCAAATTGGTGTGATTATTTTGCCAATCTTCTGGTGTTTCTTGGTTCTCCCATGCGATTTGGAAGATTCGTCTAACCCATTTTGCACCTGCCTCTCCAGCTGCTTTGATAGCTTCTGCAGGTAAATCATCTGTGCCTGCTGTTTTGTGTTTTGGTGCCAATTTTATTACATTTTCTAC
The DNA here is from genome assembly GCA_020796225.1 of Arion vulgaris. Lineage (NCBI taxonomy): Eukaryota > Metazoa > Mollusca > Gastropoda > Stylommatophora > Arionidae > Arion > Arion vulgaris. The sequence goes on from CM036775.1 coordinate 11,762,891, forward strand.
TTCTGCTAGTAGTATTTATGGTTCTAATTCCTCTATTTCATCCTCTGTGTTAAAGCAGTTTATTCTCCCATAAGTTTTATCACAATTAAGTAGCTCTTCAAAGTAGTTTTTCCATCTTTCTAATATTAATTTTGGACCTAAGATAGGTTGTCCTTTTTCGTCATTTAATATTTCTGTTGAGTTGTATTTTTCATTGTGCTGTCTTATTCCTCTTACTTTTCTGTAATATTCTCTTGGTGCTGTTCTTTCTTCTTCTACCAGCATGTTTCCAAATGTTTCCCATGCTTTTTTCTTTGCTCTTTTTATTGCTTTTCGTTTAAGATATAAATTAAACGGGAACAAAAGAACTTACCAAGATACCTAAAATACGAGTCTTTATAAATATCGTATTCTTTCACTTTATTTTCATCGTTCTCTGCAGTCATTTTCAATGTTCATGTGTACTTCTATATTATCAGTTTCAAACTGTGTGACTAGAATGTTGACCTTCAGTGTCATGCAAAAGCGAAAGTGTATACAATGCTGAGAACAATTTATATTAGAGTGATATCCCTTGCTTAATTCAACGCACTACCATTTTAGATACTATTAAGTTTGTTTGTTTGTTTGTAATTGTCCATATGTTTTAATTTAATTTTCACTCCTGTTGTTCGTTTGCTTGATAAAGGCCTTGTTGGTCGAAACGATGCTGTATTTTGTCATTGTTTTTGTAATTTGTAAAACTACAGTACTTTGTGAGTGTTTTGCCAATCAAATAGTTTTACTGCAGTCTCATCTATTTTGTAGATACTATTAAGTATTGATTCTAACAGTTATACGTTACTAAGTACTCGTTACTTTAGTTTTTGTAATAGTAGCATGTAACCAACTGACTTGTGAATAAAGAGTGTTAAAAGTAAACATACAGCTTGATAAGTAGACAGGACAGGTCCAATAGTTCAGGTTTAACAAGATACAGATATTTCTAGAATAATAGAGAAGCACAGGGACATTCTTCATTCACCTGCGCTGATATTTCAGGTGATTATGAAGACTTCTACGGGCCTTTGCGCCCTATACGTGGCCTATCGCATGTGACCTCTTGGGCCGTATCATGGACTCGTTATCGCTGTATCAGGGACTCGTTATGCCCTGTGTATCATGACCGTTCTCGATCATGACTGACGCCTGATATCTGGACTACCCCTATCATGGACTCATTGGCCTTGATATGTGTATCACATCGACATTTCTAAGGCACATATGTAACGCCCTTTGAAACAATTGTATATTAATAGTAGTTCTCGTTGGGGCTACTTTCTTTTGTCGTCACACTGTTGCCATTGTCGTGGTTTTTCTGTGCTTGTCCTGCTATGCTCTAGTGCAGCTTTTCCCAAACTGGGATCTGCGGACCCCAGGGATCCACGAGGAACTCACAGGCGGTGATCAAGCGCTTCTTTTTCGATCCAGAAGCACTTGAGCTTTCAGCTCTTCGGCTCGGTGCCATTGACATCGTAACCCTTCGGTCGGTGCCACGAACACCGTAAATCTGGGGAATCTGTGGCTTTTCTGCCAGTCCACGGAACTGAACCCGCATTCACAGAGGACTTGTCACCCGCAGTCCAACGAGCTACGAACACGCTGGGCAGGCGGACAACACCCTTCGCCTTGGGAAGCACAGGTCCGCAACCAGGGTCTTCAAGCCCGCCTATCCAAGCCACCTTTTCCAGATCTCTCCACTCTCTCCCCATTTTCTTGTTTTCGTCTCAACTCTCGTTTCCATGTCTTCCCTTACCTCTATTACCCTGGTGGTTCCATCGGAGAGCCTGTCTCATGATACTGTCAGGAGGTCTCATCAGTGTGTGCCTATCCATGCCACTTTGGGCCTTATCTCTTGTTCCACTTGCTGTTGTCCCACTCTACCTCACAGATCCCTGTTTGTGGTCCTGTCATACCATCGCAGATAGAGTATCATGCGCAGGTATCTATTGATGAATGTCTGCAGAGCGGCTCGTCATTAGGACCAGAGGACCGGGCCCCACCAAAATTAATGTGTAATGTGTATTTTTTAAAATAAATTAAAATATAACCTAACACAAAACCATGATTTTTCGGAAAAATGTTTGTCTGGCCCCACCAACAAAAATGATCACGAGCGCCACTGAATGTCTGCAACATTTTGGTGTTCCCTAGTTGTTCTCCATGTTCTGTTCCATATGAAGGACAGCCTTGACATTTGAGTTAAATATCATTATCTTAGTTTTATTCCCGGTGCTGTAGATGTCCTTAAATAATTTGTATGCCCGCGTGCCCAGCGTGTTCGTAGCGCGTTGGACTGTGGGTGACAGCCCTCCGTGTGTCGGTTCAATTCCGTGGGCAGGCAGAAAAGCCACAGATTCCCCAGATTCACGGTGTTCGTGGCACCGAACCGAAGGGTACGATGTCCATGGCACCGAGCCGAAGAACTGAAAGCTCAAGTGCTTCTGGATCGGAAAAAAAAAAAAATTGAAACGCCTTACAGAATTCGTCCGTCAACTTCAATGCTGCACTTGGTGAATTCTCTCACCTTGGGATTGCTTTTTCACGTGTTTCCTATAGCTTATAGTACTCTTTCTTTACTTTCTCCATCTGTTCCTCAAGCTCGGTCAAGATTTCTAACGCCTAGTACCTGTGTTCCTCAGTGCCTCTGTATTCGAGGTCTCATCTTTGCGTGCCATGCACTTTGCCTTTCCATTGTATCCAGCTTGCTGTTTGGTCCTGTCTGACTAACCTCGCCGAATTTTGTGTTCTGTGAAGTCTATACTGATGACCATTTTCCATGCATAGGTTCTGACGCAGTGCTTCTTTTGTGAAGTTTTTCTACTTTTTCAGGATTTGCACTTTTTTTCGTGTGTCTTATAGCGTTGATAGTATTAACGTACTAAATTACGAATTTTCTATTCAAATGTTGTATCAATCCTAACATATGCCAGCGAGAGTTGGAAAATGACTAAAGATATAGAAAGCAAGTTGAATGCATTTGAAAATAGATGTCTGCGAAAAATGATGAATATAAAATGGAACGAATTCAGGAGAAGTGATGAAATCAGAGACATGTCTGGTCAACCACTAGTGACAACTGTTATAAGAAAGAAGATGGAGATATGTTGGACACACCTTGAGGGAAATGATCAACGAATATCAAAGCAGGCATTGAAGTGGGATGCAAAGGGTTCAAGAAATAGAGAACGACCTAAGGAGACCGTGAAACGAACTTTGCTGAGAGAGGCAGGAAATATCAGTCTCAGTTCCATGGAGGAATTGAGCGAGTTGCCCAGGATAGAGCGGTATGGAGAAATTACTTGCAGGTCCTATGTAACGTATAACGGTACGAGAGGAATTATTATTATTATTTTTTTATGGCGTTGATAACTTCTGATGGGAGTATTTGTTGTCCTGCATGGTTGTTAATTTTGTTTATTTCTTGCGTGTTATCACTGTATAACTCTTAGTGAACCAGGGCAAAAGCCATTATAGAATAAAAACGCCACTTAGTGGGGCTCCTGGAATCATTAATGTATTCTGTCCATCTCTCTATTTTCTTGTCTGTTTCCATCAAGATATCTAAACATCCAGTAGTTAAATATCTGACAAGAATGCCCTGGTATCGCCTACCACAGAGAGTCACGTAGAAAAAGTATAATGAGTACAAAGTCAGAGGAAGACCACGCAAAGATGGAGCGACGGCATCAAGAACAGCCTTACGAAAATGAATATCAGCTTACAAAGTGCCTTAAATCAAGCACACACAAATCCTACGCCCCCAACATTTCTATAAAGAAGTAAATAGTGGCAGAAAAAGACGACACAGCAGTTGTGCGTTTACGTCTGTCAAGCAAGTCATCTACGTTTTCGTATATTTATATGTTGTCTTTTTTGTGTTATATTTCGATCTGTTTGCATTTTCTTTTAACCACTCTCCTTTTGCTGTTTTACATTTTTGTCTTATCTCTTTATTCCTCTCTCTCTCTCTCTCTCTCTCTCTCTCTCTCTCTTTAGCCTGTTACGCCCATTGGTGTATAGGGCAGCCAAAAACAGACACCATTCTTCCCTGTTCATGGCCTTCCTCTGTATTGTGTTCCAGCTATGATTCATTTCCTTCAATTCTTGCTCTATCGTTCTCCCCCAGGTCGTCTTGGGTCTTCCACGTTTTCGCCTACCCTCTGGAGTCCATCTCAGTGCAGTTTTCGTGTCGGAGCCAGTCTCCATGCGCATCACATGTCCAATCAATCTCCAGCGTCGTCTTCGGATGATAGTGTCCATATTCTCTTGTTGGCATCGTGCAAGCAATTCTTGGTTCGAGATAGTAGTCGGCCTATCTCTTTATTGATTCGATCATATTCTCATTTATTCTGTTTGATATTCCTTCTATTTTCCATTAATTCTAGAATGTCTACTGTCATCCATTTCTTTTTGATCCATTGACATGTTTTTGTGGTTAGTTCCTTTGATGTTTGTTGGACTTATACTTTGAGCATTGGTCATAGAATAAGTTTTTAGTTTTCTACTAAATTCTTCTTCTCTGATCTTCTATTGGTAAAAAAAAAGCTGAGAATCATCTTGCCGTTGAGACACAGAGAAAACGAGCTGCGTGAAAAAAAGACAGAACACACAACATACACATGTCTAACCTTGATGATGTATGCCCCACTTTTGGTAGGAGATGGTGTTCTAGGATTGGACTCTACAGTCACCTCCGCACACACAAGAGAGGTGCATCAGTACACGCCTGAAGCTGTTGTGATCATCGCTTGCGATGGACTGCTATTATTATTATTATTATTTAAAAGGACTTACAATACAATCGGATTCATTCGGTATCAGGTATTCGAGTAACGACTATAGTTACTAATCGCTCATCACTCTAAATAGATCAAAACTGCCCTTACAATTACCCTTTCCAACAAAACCTGACTACTACTCACAGCTGGCTCTAGCACTAGCTCTGTCATCTAGTAGTTTATAGTTGGCTCTGACTCATTCAACAATATAATCTCTTAAATTAGAAACTATCTGCAAACTGGGATGTGGATATGCAAATCGTAAAGTAACATATTTTGTGTATCGCATCAAGTCCTGCCTCGCGTAGGCGATCATGATCTCCACAAATCTGTTTCTGTGTGCTATCTTTCGTGTTACGCTCTTCCGTGCCAGAGGTCAGGCTGTCCCAATTTTCTCTCTCTGTACTTCCTCTGTCTCGTCATCTCGATCTTCCAGTTGTCACAATGTGTTCTTCTTACTTAATCCGGCATGCTAGTGACACTGGGGCTTCAGAAGGACTTTCCATGCTCTCTGTCCTAACCTTCAGCCAGCATGCCTGTGACCTGGGGCTTCAGAAAGGACTTTCCATGCTCTCCTTCCCTGCAACCTTCAGCGCAGAGCCCACGTCAGAGATGCGGTGTCAGTTCTCTTCTTCATGCGCCTCCATGTTGTCCGTGGTCTGCCTTTCTTTCTCTTTCCTTCTGGTGTCAGTAGGATACTGCAGGCATTTCTTGTCTCATTCTCATAACTGTCGAGCCATTTCCATCTTCTCTTTTGAGTATTCATTCATTGCCTCTTGTCTTGTATTTGGAGTAGTTGTTTGGATATTTTACTGGCCAAAGTTCCCAGATTTGCGAATGAAAGAGTGTGGCTTGACCCTTCTGTATCTCTTATTTCTCAACATCTCTATCTGTTACACAACGCAAACATCTTTTCTACGTTGCTGCCTATTTATGATTCTACCTTTATATGGTTTCCATTCTGGCAGAACGAGTTGTGGCCTTAGAGATTTTTATATCTTTGTCTTTGTGCATCCTAGATATAACTGTCACCTAGTTCATGTACATTCTTTGATTCAATGTTTAAACAATCCTATCTATCCGTTGTTAATTGACAGAAGCAATAGAACAGCAGAGTTCAGATCATTTACTAATTCTGCTAATTGATCATAAATGGAGCATTCAGGAGTTAATCAAGACTTCTGGTGTTATGACACGTTGGACTGTGGGTACTTACACACCTTGGAGATCAGGTCAATTCAGCAGGATGAAGAAAGCAAGGTGATTCAGAAGGACATGGCCCTGAAACGAACTCTGAAAGCTTTCTAGTTTCATGGAAAAATCTGTCAGTTCCATTGCACGTATGAGAATTCTTAGTCTTTCGTATCTAGATATATGTTGCTTTTTTAGGTTGATAATTTCTGTGGGAGTTCTCTGTTGCCTCATGGTTGAGATTTCGGGTTTCCTATAAACTGTGCAAAAGCCTTCTCAGATAATCAAGCACACATCACTGAGTGGTGAAGTGGGAATTCCATTCAAGTACTTTGCATCTATTTCTTGATATAATTCCTTATCTGTTCACCCAGATTAAATTTGTCGAAGCCTGTCTTCCAGTCACGTAGATAAGCTTTGATAGTCAGATGGAGATCTACTCAAGTGGCATCTCGAGGCATGCAACAAGTCTCGTTATATTCCTCAAGTGACTTATCAACACATTATGCCCTATACGTCTTCATCACGTTTCGAAGCCCTTTCGTTTAGTTAGCTTCAGCAGGTCATCCTGTTTTCGTAGTTTTATATTGTCTTCATTTTTCTTGAGTCTTCCCAGTTTCTGTAACCATCTCTTTTACTGTATTCTTGTTTGTGATGTTTTTATTCTCTTTAATTCCCCTCTTTTGTTTCTTTGATGTACCGGTGCATGAAGACCTACCCTTTTCCCTATTACAAAGTTCTCATATTGCTTTCTACATTTCACTTTCCTTGGCATTCTTTCTCACAGTTCCTAGTGTCAGAGGTTCCACATTTTGTACCCTTGGAATCCATCTGAGTGAGTTTTGTAGCGTCGCTGGATCTAAGTCAGAAATTCCTTCGTAGTATTCGTGATCCATATTTCCTTTGGCTCTAAGCATTCGTGATAGTTCCACTCTTTTTATGATCATATTTATTCTGTTTTTTCTTCTATCTTTCTAGTGTATGTATCCATTTCTTTTCCTGCAGTTTGTTTCTTGTGTTTCTACTTATACTTTAGTTCTAAATTTTTGTTTCTCATTTCTTCTACTTCTGTGTAACTTTTCTGAGCAAGAAGCTTGGCAGACAATATGCTATTATTTATCCTTTGTATTTTCTTTCTCTATACTCCACAAGAGAGTTCTGGAGTTATCATCCTTATGATCTATTTTTTAAGGACTTAAATCATGTTCATTCGAATAGTTTGGTAGCTAATTCTTCGCCTCACCTAATTTCAATTACCCAACCCTCAACAAAGACTGTACCATACGCCCTTGCTCTCTGCTCTAGTATTATTTCTCTGACTACATTCACAATAAAATTATCTTAAATTAAGAAACTATCTGTGGCAAACTGGGAGTGGATATGCAAATCGTAAAGTAAGCTATTTTGTTATCAGCATCAAGTGCCGTGCCGGCTGGCGTAGGCGATCATGGATCTCCACAAATCTCTGTTTCTGGTGTGTGCTATCATTTCAGATGTTGACGCTCTTCCGTGCCATGAGGTCAGGTGTCACAATTTTCTCTCTCTGTCTTCCTCTGTCTCGTCTCCTCTCGATCTTACCGGTTGTCACAATGTGTTCTATCTTCTTTCATTAACATCTCAAAAGCCCAGCTTCCGTTATTAGTCTCCCTATAAATCTATTTCCTCTTCTTCCGTCAACCTTACGGACCCCACAGGATGCATTCATTCCCTCCTACCCAGCGTGTTCGTGCCGTGGCCCGCAGGTTTGACATGAGCCCTCTTGAGTGCTTCATTCCCTGGATCGAAGTGGTTATGGATTCCCAAATTTGGGGTGTAAAGAATGAGACCCTTTTACCTCCAACACTGTCGTAAAAAAGGCTGCTAAGAGTTTAGTTTGGTCGGTTTTGCCCATGTCCTAAACGTGTAGAAATTCTTTGGTTTAGGAGGCCTATAAACCAATTGTGCATCTAACAGTTTTGGCAAAAGACCCCCAAACATTCAAAAGAGGTTTGATTGAAATTATCGTTAAAGAACGAGACGCAAAGAAGGGGAGAGGAGAAGAGTTCATTCCGCGGGTGGCAAAAAGCCACAGGTTCCCCAGATTCACGATGTTCGTGGCCCGAACCGAAGGGTTGAAAGCTCAAGTGCTTCTGGATCGGAAAAAACAAAACAATTCTTCTAGCCATTCTTCTCTTTTCCATCCCTTCCAATTCTTTAACGCTTTCGTATCCTTTTAATATATGTCTTCGGCTTTTTTCTCCAGGTATGTCTAGGTTTTCGCTCTTTCCTTGCAGGGTTCTTCTTGTTCTGCGTTCTCACTAGATTGGGATTTGGGATTCTCTAATAAAGGCAGCCGTCTGCCTCAGATTATCAGCCCCACCATACAGTTTGTCTTGGACGCTGGTGTAAGTGGGCCAATTCTTTCTTCTCAAGTCTGCATACTGGGGACAGTTCTGTAGGATATAATTCCTTTGATTTCTGCTTCCCCGTTTGTGTCGACCTCTTCCAGCAGTAAGTTTTGGCCACCCTTGTGATGGTAGATCTGACATTCTTACTGTGTGGCTAAATCTCCGAGGCAGATTGGCAACCGTAGAATCCGTTATCCCATTCCTCATTGTGAGGGATCGTTGCACCATGTTATGCGCCTTACGGCCTGGTGCATCCGTTTTCTGCAAGCCTTTGTTTTGAGTTAGCATTCCCTAGCGGACACGTGCATCCGTGTTTATGTAGTGTGGTTTTGATATTGTCTATCCATCCTTTTCTTGGTCTTCCCTTAGCTCTAGCACCCGATCTCTTTTTACTGTATGCTGTTATTGGTGATTGGTTGTATTTCATTCTCATTAAATGTCCAAACCACTGCTTTTGTTGTCTTTCGATGTATTCGGTGCATGAAGTTATGCCTACTCTGCTTTTGATGTCGGAGCTAATTACAAAGTTTACGTTCGTCATATTGGTACTTGTCTACAATTTCACCGCAAAAACTTGGTCATTCTAAATATTGACTGTTTGCGAGCATTGTTCTAAATATAGCGCAGAGGTTCCACATTATTTATGTTATTGACGTAAAATCCCGTCATTCCCTGAGTGAGTTTATGTAGCGTCGCTGGACTAAATCCAGAAATTTAAACCCCTTCGTAGCTATTATTGCTGATACCATAAGTTTTTGGCCCCCACAGTAACACTCCTATCCTGCCTAGTCCCATCCTGCCTCCTTCACCTCACATTCCCACATACAGTCCTTTTCAGGGCTCCCAATTCAATTAAAACACTGCTTATTTACATACAAAATACACAATAAACACCACATCCGTGACCTTTGAACCCGGTTCTCCTCCACGTCCGCAAACACTGATGGCGGACTGACGTCACTAACTTAGGTCAGCGAGGTTTCCCTTTTCCTGTGGTGAAATTGTAGACAAGTACCGTCATATTTTTAGTTTTAGTTTAGTCGTCGGATCATCATCACTTCACGTCGAACCAATTAGTCCATAAAAGCTCCCATCTCCTCAGTATGTCTCTCAGCGTGTGGCGACTAACGACCTCTGTTCTTTGTTGGTTGACTATTCTTCTTTGGCTACCAGCATAGTGTTCTTGTCTAATGGGTGTCGGAAGAAATAAGGGTAAGTGGTTCGAATCCTGTCTTTGTCATTTTTTTAATACTTGTACTCTTGTTTACATATTGATCATATTCTTTGCTTCCCTTTCTTCCCCTGGGGTTCTTGCACAAACAAAAAAACTCCTTGTTCTCATCTTATAATAAATTTGAAGCTACTTTGAATGATGTATGTATGTTTGTTATATGTGTATATATGTCTGTATGTATGATATTGGGAATAACAACTTTTATTCCCAGATTTTTATTGGACAGGTTTGAATGTTTCTACATGTAATCGTCCATTTGTAGTGTTCCTCGAAATTCAGTCATTCTTTGTATTGTTTGTGATAAAGGCCTTTTGGTCGAAACGTTGCTGTTTATCGTCACTTTTTCTGTATTTTGTAAAACTATAGTACTTTGTTTTTACGTGTTTAGCTATTTTTCCAAGTTTTACTGCAGTCTCCACCCTTGTATGATATTGTCTCGTCTCAAATATATACAAGTACAATAAGCTTATAGCATGTGTTTGTGCAAACACTGTTCGATCGAACTTTACCTGATTATTCTGTGTCTAGCTATAACGAAGTGTTTGTGAAAGACACTCCCCAGTAAAACTAACTTTCTTAATGGTAAAAAATAAGGGTTATTGGTTATTGGTAACTAAACTGACGTCATTGCACTCCGGGCAGACCCATAGGTGCTCAGTCTCCCCCAACAGATATCGAAGAGTATGCATACTGATGGTTCATGTGGCTCGCTGATTAAACACACCTCTCACTCTGCCTCTCAGGCATCCAGTTCGACTTGAACAATGGGTAACTCCACACTGTACTAGAATCGCATTGATGATTCAAATGATTTTAGATCCTTTTTCAATTTTGGTCAGAAGTCTCAACAGTGACAAGAGTATATCTTTCCTCTTAAACTTCTAAAACGCATGTCTGTTGATATCTCTCATCTGTGGCAAAGACTGCTCAACCTTATATTACCGTCACTGCATGCGTACTCCCGCATACCCAGGACAGTATATCCACGTAAGCCGCTGGAGGTTAGAAACTTCTATAGACGACATCCACTCATACCGTAACCTGCCCTTCTGGATCTTGTGAAGCATCAACTGAGAGTCAGATACAACAACGGCGCCAGTAAATGAAGTCCCAGAGATCCAATTGAGGGAAATAATAAGGGTAAGTGGTTCGAATCCTGTGTTTGTCAATTTGTGGGTTTTTTCAGAAGCTCTTAACCCTTTAGCTGCTAAGGACGTATATATACGTTTTTTCTATTCACTTCTAAAGACGCATTAACACGTCTGTTATTATCTCTCATCTGTGGGCTAAAGACGCGTTAACACGTTATACATTGCTACTGTCACTGCTATAGGCGTACTATCCCGTTTGTGACCTAGAAACAAAGAGTAGATATTTTTAGCCCAGCCTTCGGAAAGTATGTAGCAGCGAAAGGGTTAATACTTGTACACTGTTTTTTTATTGATCACATTCTTTGCTTCCGTTGCTTTCCCTGGAATTCTTACAAAAAACTCATTGTTCTTGTCAAGCTACACTACATTTGACATGAAAAACATACATTACATTGTTCAATATATAAGTTCGTTCCAAAATTCGTGATCACACTAAGGTTTAATTTGCACGAAATCTACCTGATGGATAAAATTAATTTTTGCAGCAGTCTTATATACCTCACGATCTTACGAATTCATGTTTAACTAATTGGTAGGTAGCTTAGTTGATGCAAAAAATGTTTTTTTGTTATATAACTTTGCATAAGCACAACAAAATGATAACCAAAGTTTAGAATTTACATTAATACACAAAATGGTGGCGAATGTTTTCAAAGGCGTATCCCTATTACATATTATAAAAATAAAGGTGACATTGTGAACAAATGATGCCTTCCACTTCTATAAATGAAAGTAAATGTTGCGTACATACGTCAATGACAGTCGGTATGAAACATTGTGAACTGATTAATTCCACGGGATTCCCGATCTTGACTTGCACTGAATTGCATTTGGAACACGGAAATGCTTAATTATGAACAAACTTGTCAATCGTACTGTAAAACTTCGACAAGTATACCAAATCAGCATCGCTGTTATTTTAGTAATAACATGTAATAAAATTCTTACAGCACTAAAGGTTTGGGTGGGCAAAAATACTTTTGGAAGGTCGCCACTGTTACCTATTTAAAAATGTAAAATTCAAGAATTTATGTCAAGTGGATGATTTTATATCGGTCGGTAAAGATGATCCCACGGTGGGCAAGTTTGGAAGCAAATTCGTCCCGTGGGATTTTTACAAAAGGTAAAAATAGACCTCACCGTTCAGAAAGCAATGGCAAACTACTGAACGTATAAGTGGTGCCTAGAAAATCAACGACTCGTTTACTGTGGTTGATGGCTACGTCCTTTGGGATATGCCACGATTTTCATTTTCAAAGATGATCACGAATTTTGGAACGAACTAAAGTAACAGACGTTCACATTTGCAAGGTGGCCATACTACTATAGCCTCCAGATTAACGCTATGTCGACACTGGGGTTGTTCATTTGCCTTAGCTGTCAAACACACTCGTGCCCTAGGCTTTCACGTGAATGAAACCATTTTTACCAATGAAATGAACCCCTTATTTTCCATGTCATTCGCATACATCACGCGGACCTGTTCTGGGAGTGAGTCACAACGGGCTAGGTCAGCTCTTCAATTTAACGCAATATTACAGTGGGTTGTTTCCCCTTAATTTAACTTTCGTTGTGTGGACAAAATGAGATAGGGCACCGGTGACAGATCAATTCGCCATCCATTTTTAGGGGGCACTTTTCTAGAACAAAAATATGTACCTGATATAAGATATATAAATGTCCGTATACTACTTGACCGTTTTGTCAGCCATTTATTAATGAGGGGAGGGGACGAGGGGGAGGGGGGCAGAGTCAGAACAAGCGCTGTCTTTTAAAAAAATTAACAGAAAAAAAACTAACAAACATATTGTTATACAATTTGGCCACATGTTGCAAAAGACAATGCTATTATCCAGTGGCGGCTCGTGATCATTTTTGTTAGTGGGGCCAGACAGAAATTTTCGGAAAAAATCATGGTTTCGTTTAGGTTATATTTTAGTGTATAAAATAATAAATACACGTTACACCTTATTTTTGGTGGGGCCCGGTCCGACTGGCCCTTAATGACGAGCCGCCACTGCTATTGTCTATTGTCTATTCCCAGGTGGAAGATGTAGTTGGCTGTCCACTCTTGCCGTTAAGAGTAGGGATGAGAGCTTTAATTTGCGTTCTAGGGCCAGATGAGTCACCCTTGTTGTGTTATATCCGTGTTTGTGTAGTGTAGTCTTGATATTGTCTAACCATCTTTTTCTTGGTCTTCCCTTATCTCTAGTACCCGATCTCTTTTTATTGTATGCTGTTATTGGTGGTTGGCTGTATTTCATTCTCAATGCAAAGACAATGTTTTTGATGATAAACAACGTTTAGAGGGAGGGGCGGTGTTGAGTTAATTTTTTTGAATGTTATTTATAATAATTTTTTTCATAAATAGTTACAATGGATACACTAAACTTTGCTTATTGTATACAAATTTTAGCTTCGAACCGCCGCTGTCTTTGATATAGAAATCTGAAGAATTGGTGATAGAATCTGTACTCAAACGTTTCATTTCTTTGCTTGTGTTTAGATGCTCACATATTTAATTCAGTAACTAATATTTACCTTGTTTTTCTATTTAGTTTTGGATAGTCTCAACCAGTGGCGGCTCCTGATCATTTTTGATGGTGGGGCCAGACACAAATTTTCGGAAAAATCATGGCTTTGGGTTGTTATATTTTAACTTATAAAGTAATAAATACACATTACATATTATTTTTGGTGGGGCCCGGTCCGACTGGCCCTTAATGACGAGCCGCCACTGGTCTCAACATTATACTTAGTGTTTGTATATCATAGAATGGGATCTTCTTCTTCTTCTTCTAACGCTCCATATCAATCACTTGTTAACCACTCAACGTGATTTGTATGTGATCCAAGCATAAGAGCGATTGTACGTTGTGCCAGTTATGCAGCTACAAATCGATTTCTGCGACGCTTTTTATTTACTAGTGTAGCTTCCTAGGCCCCTACCTCAGTCGCCTCTTACGACATGCCTTGTAGGTCACAGTGTTACTATTCTTTGCTCCCCTTGAGAGCCCCTGCAATCCAAGGGCGTGTGGTGTAGCAATCCAAGGGCGTGTGATGTAGCAATCCAAGGGCGTGTGGTGTAGCAATCCAAGGGCGTGTGGTGTAGCAATCCAAGGGCGTGTGATGTAGCAATCCAAGGGCGTGTGATGTAGCAATCCAAGGGCGTGTGATGTAGCAATACAAGGGCGTGTGATGTAGCAATCCAAGGGCGTGTGATGTAGCAATCCAAGGGCGTGTGATGTAGCAATCCAAGGGCGTGTGATGTAGCAATCCAAGGGCGTGTGATGTAGCAATACAAGGGCGTGTGATGTGTCAATCAAGAGGCGTGATGAGAGCAATCCAAGGGCGTGTGATTGAGCAATACAAGGGCGTGTGATGCTAGCAATCCAAGGGCGTGTGATGAGCAATCCAAGGGCGTTGATGTAGCAATCAAGGGCGTGTGATGTAGCAATCCAGGTGTCAAAGAGAAGCTTTCGATATAAATGGTAAGCAGGGATCAATCAGTATTTGTGTGACGAGGAGAAAGAAGGAAGGAGAAATCTATTCAATTAGCCTCGAGTGGTTCCCGAGCCCAAATTTGGGGTGTAAAGAATAGAACCACTGTTACCTGTCGTGTATGACGCATGTCGTAAGAGACGACTACAGAGGTTTGACTGAAATCGGATGCACATGTCCTAAACGTGTATAAATCTATGCTTTTAGGGGCCTACAAACCAATGTGAAACGTATACATGTTCTTGGCAAAGATCAAACATATCACAGAGTGATTAAAATTGGTCTTAAAGAACGAACGCAAAGAAGAAGAAGAAGAAGATCTATTTAATTCTGCGTAGTTATGTTATATACTCTGTGAACTGTAGTTCATCATGAAGATCTAGTTCCTTGACCTCCTGCGGGTGGACTTCTTCTTCTTCCAACGCTCTATATCGAACACTTGTTAAACTACTGTATGTGATCCGAGCCTAAGAAGTGTATATTGTGCCAGTTATGCGTCTACAAGTAGGCCAGCATATCAAATTTATGTGATACTTGTTATTTACTAGGTAGGCTTCCTAGACACCTACCTTAGTCGCCTCTTACGACATGTCTTGTAGGCCACAGTGTTACTATTCTTTGCTTCACTTGTGAGTTCTGACAACACAACGGACGCTGCGGGTGGACAACATATGTTTCTTGGAATCTGTGGGGTGTCGCTGTTCTGTTCCTTGATCCAGTCCCGTGCGGTATATTTTCTTAGTATGATGCAAGTCTTCGAAATGCCGCCCCTTAAATCTTTTTCTTTAAAATAACCTTCAATTGTAATTTTGATTTTTCTGCTGATGCCGCCCCCATTACAGTTCCACCTGATGCGGCCGCCGCTCTGCATCATAGCACTGCCTTGCCTTGATCTCTTGAGGAGGGTCCTCGTTCAGTTTTTGGCTTCTTTGCGAGTCGCCGAGCTGTGTATTTGCTTTCCTTGTGGCTTCTAATGCGATGTACAAAAATCATCAAATCAGGTGATTAGTTCAGATCGGAGAAAATCGTTTGAGGGCTGCGGTAATACTGAGCAAATAGACGATTGAATGAAGACAAGTATAGGCAGTATTACATAAGATGTGAAAAATTAATTATAAATAAACAACACTCGACGTTTGATGTTAGACCTTTATCAGAACATACAGACACAAACATGTACACAAACATGTTACAAAACATGTACACAAACATGTACACAAACATGTACACAACTATGTAACAACATGTACACAAACATGTACACAAACATGTACACAAACATGTACACAAACATGTACACAAACATGTACACAAACATGTACACAAACATGTACACAAACAAATTAATTAATTAAAACATATAAGCAAGATTGAAAATAAAAATAGGTAAAATTAAACAGGTGATAGCAGCAAATAGACAATAATGCGATGTACGAACATTTTTCACTATCTTATGTAATACTGAACTCCAATGTGAGACTACAAATATCTGGACTCAATAATTAACAATAACAGGACTGTCAAGAGATCTCAAGAAGATTGGCAATAACAATCAAAAGTTAAACACAATGAAGAACATGGGAAAGCACCACAAAATACTAAAATTAAAAATATTGAGTACGCATTTTCCTAGTGGCTACTTATGGTTGAATCTGGACTTACACTAAATTAAGACGAAGATCCAGTCCTTCGAAACTAAATGCTACAGAAGATCCTACGAATACCATGGACAGAAAAAAGAAAGAACACTGATGTCCTGAAGAACTAAATGTTAAAGAGAATTGGCTGATAAACAACATACTATGCAGAAAAATTACATACTTTGGTCACATCAAGCGTCACGATGGCTGGAAAGAACAATACTAGAGGGCAGGGTCCCAGGAAGAGAGGCAGACCAAGAAGAAGATGGCTACAAGATATTAAAAAATGGAACATGACCATCGACGAAGTGGGTGAACTGGCAAGAGACAGAGTGAATTTCGATGTGCTGCAAAGAGAGCAACGTCCTATAAAGGATACGCACCTTGATGATGATGATGTAATACTGCCTATACCTGTCTTCGTTCAATCGCCTTGTGGTTTCTAGTGCAGTTTCTTCACGAGTCTATGTGACGCTGTAGATCAATGTTCCATACAAGGAAAAACATTCAGAAGAAATCACAAATAACCAATAGCTAATACTATAAATTTAATACAGTCCAGTATGTTCTTCTTCTTCTGTGTGTGTGTTTCTTTGTTCATTTATTTATCAAAATCATTTTGTCTAAATCAAGATAATTTGTTTTGTTTTTTGTGTTTCATTTTTAAACTAATTTTAATTCATTGTAATAAACTATCATTTTTAACTCATCTTTAGTTTAGTTAGTTTAACTTAGCTTAGTTAAGTTTAGTTTGCCGCTCTGCTTCTAGCTTAGCCTTAATTTAAGTCTAGTTCAGTTTTAGCTTGTTTATAGTTTGTCTTAGTTCAGCTAGTTTATTTAGCTTTTTTAGCTTTATAGCTTAGTTTAGTTTAGTTAGTTAGTAGTTAGTAGTTTAGCTGTTTAGCATAGGTTAGGCTTAGTTTAGCTAGTTATTATTTAATTTATACTTAGTTTATTAGCTAGTTTAGCTTTAGTTTAGTTTAGCTTACCTAGTTTAGTTTAGTTTAGTTTATTTAGTTTAGCTTATAGCTTAGTTAGCTTAGTTTAATCTTATAGTTTGTATAAACTTAGTTTAGTTTAGTTTGAGCTTAGTTTAGATTTAGGTTAGTTTAGTTAGCTTAGTTTGCGTGTAGTTTAATTTAGTTTAGTTTAGTTTAGCTCAGTTTAGTTAAAGTTTGCTTATTTAAGCTAGTTTAGTTTAGTTTAGTTTAGCTTAAGCTAGTTTAGTTTAGTTTAGTTTAATTTAGCTTAGTTTAGCTAGCTTAGTTTTTGCTATTTAATTTGAGTTTATGCTTTAGTTTAGCTTAGTTTAGTTTGTTGGTTTAGTTTAGTTCTAGTTTAGCTTAGTATTAGTTTAGTTTAGTATGGCTAGAAAGATTAGTTTAGTTTAATTTAGTTAGTTTACTTAGCTAGTTTAGTTTTAAGTTTGTCATCTTAGTTTAGTCTTTGTTAGCTTATTTAGTTAGTTTGGCTAGGTTTAGTTTGTTTAAGTAGTTGTCTTAGTTTAGTTTAGTTAGTTTAATTGTTTGAATTTGTGTAACTGGAGTTAGTTTCAGTGTCTGAGTTTAGTTCTTATAGTTAGCTTAGCTTAGTTAGTTCTGCTTATGTTTGTTCAGCTTATTAGGTTTCTAGTTTAGCTTAGCTTACTTAGTCTATGTTAGTTCTAGTCTAATTTAGTTCACAAGGCAAACCTTAGGTTAGATAACTAGCTATCTATAGTTTATTAGTTTAGTTTAGTTCATTTAGTTCTGTTTGTTTCTTGTTCAGTTTTGGTTCTAGACTTGACTAGCTTAGTTTAGTTTAGTTTAGTTTAGTTTAGTTTAATTTAATTTGTATCTTAGTTTACTATTTAGTTTAGTTAGTTTAGACTTAGCTTAGTTTAGTTTAGTTTGGTTTAGTTTAGCTTAGCTTAGTTTAGTTAGTTTAGTTTAGTTATTTAGCTTAGCTTAGTTTAGTTTAGTTTAGTTAGTTAGTTTAGTTAGTTAGCTTGAGTTTAGTTAGTTTAGTTTAATTAGCTTAGCTTAGTTTAGTTGTTTAGCTTAGTTTAGTTTAGTTTAGGCTTAGCTAGCTTAGCTTAGTTAGTTATAGTTTAGTTTAGTTTAGTTTAGTTTAGTTTAGTTTAGTTTAGTTTAGCTTAGCTTAGCTTAGTTTAGTTTAGTTTAGTTTAGTTTAGCTTAGCTAGTTTAGTTTAGTTTGTGTTAGTTTAGTTTAGTTAGTTTAGTTTAGTTTAGCTTAGTTTAGCTTAGTTAGCTTAGATTACTTTAGTTTAGTTTAGATTTTAGCTTAGCTTAGTTAGTTTAGTTACTTAGTTTAGTTTAGTTTAGCTTAGTTTAGTTTAGCTTAGCTTAGTTTAGTTTAGTTTAGCTTAGTTTAGTTTAGTTTAGCTTAGTTTAGTTTAGTTTAGCTTAGCTTAGTTTAGTTTAGTTTAGCTTAGCTTAGTTTAGTTTAGTTTAGCTTAGCTTAGTTTAGTTTAGTTTAGATTACTTTAGTTTAGTTTAGATTACTTTAGTTTAGTTTAGTTTAGTCGTTGGATCATCATCACTGCACATCTAATCAATTAGTTTATAACTGTTCCAATCTCTCTCTCAGTATGTCTCTCAACATGTAGCGACTGAAGGCACCAGTTCTTTGTTGGTTTACTATTCTTCTGTGTCTACCAGCAAAGCGTTCTTGTCTAACTAAACCACATTTGAATTGGAATTCTTGCTGTCTGGTTAGTGTTGCAGATTCACCACTATTACTTGAATCATTTACATACCTCTCTCCTTAGAGAATTCAGAATATCTATTCATTGTAGGAGCGTCTGGTCAGGTGGATTAGAGCCCGGCTCCTATGCGGGAGACTCGTGTTCAATTCTCGATAAATCCAAGAATTTTTTTCTGTTGTGGTCATAAAGAAAAAAATCTTAACCTGAACAGCTTCGTGGCGACTAGCCATGCAGCCATTAAATTCCTCAGGCTCACGTTCCACAAGTCCTATACCGCTCTAAAATACGGTAGTACAAGCAGTAACGATAGTTTAAAAAAAATTACTCATCTGTTAGTTTTACTATTGTTTCTATTCTCTATGTTAAAGCTTCTTCTTTGAATTGAAATTGTTAGAGAATTTGCATGTTGCTACTTATAATATTTTTGTGTGGAGTTACCCCAATTTTAAAACACCCAGCTATTCCAGTAGTGACTAAAAGACAGATTATAAATTCAATCTTTATACCAACACTGTGCTACCAGAGCCAAACATGGGCATTGACAAAAGAACAAGAAAGGAAAATTACCACATGCGAAATGAGATGCCTGAGGAAAGCAGTAAATAAAACAAGAAGAGACCATATAAGAAATGAGAAATTAGAAGAACAATCGGAAATAACCTGCTTTAGATTTATTGAAAAACAGAGACTCAAATGGTTTGGCCACTTGGTCAGAATGAACCCGAATACACCAGTTGCAAGAGCGTACAACCTGAAAATGGAATCATCAAGAGGAAAGGGCAGACCAAGAAAAAGATGGGTGATGGAGTTACAGACATCTTAAAACTCCACAATACCACACCATATCAAGCGACCGAGCGTGCATTATCTCCGAAACCGATCATCAGTTAAACCTGCTACGCCTAGCGGCAAAAAAGCAGAGAAGGACAAAAGAAAGAAAGAGAAGGGTCAAAGACTTTCAATGACTCATAGTGGTAACATGAGCCAGGGTTACGAAGGGCCTTAGCTAACCTGTCCCTAACCATCTACGCGGTGACCCTGAAACAGACTCTGGTTCTGGTCTGGCTAAGAGGGCAGGATCGAAAGAAACTTTCTTTTTAGTGGTAGCAGTGGCAAATGGCGGAGAATACGATAAAGATACATACAAGATAAATGCCATAGATCTCTGACTCGCTCGTTCAGCAAGATAATGCCAGTCCCTGAACCGCAACAAGAAACAGCAGACTGAAAGCTGCCTCAGGACCTGGATGGAGGTGCATCCAGTGACCAAGACGATGATATGCCCAATCGTAGAGGGAAGCTCGAAGCCTCTGAGAGGGCAAACAGTTGCTAGCCCGTCGGCAGAATAAATAAGACAGGACAGTAACGAATAAAATCTCACCTCTCGTGTTGAGTGACGGAGAGGAGATTGCAGTTGACCCCACGTCTGGTAGCTGGTGAATACATGTACTGGCAAAGGACAGGTCTGCCATAGGCGCAAGGAAGCAGTCTGCGTATTACTGCATAACAAACTACCGCCAATGGAAAAACTTCATAAGGTATGTGCTTCGTTACAATTAACATCCCCAGAAGAACCGAGGTTGGTGATGCCAAACGTAACTGCCAGCCTTGGGGCAGCCGGGCAGGTTTGATTCAGTCTAACTAACATCCCCGGAATAACTGGGGCGGTGATGGCGGCGAGCGCAAAATCCTCAGTTACGCTCATAGTGCCGACTGAAACGACCCTCTACATTGTTGTACTCGGCCCCATGCCAGTGCTTTCGAGGTTAATTGCAAATTGCCACGTACCGATACGCGTCTAGAAAAGGCTGAGAATGTTCTTCCCGGATCAAACTCAAAATGTACGGTAAAGCAAGGCCGACAATGTACGGATCAAACAGGAAGTTCGGGTCTGAACATTGGCGAAGGCCGATACTTTACACGGTGTCTTATACGAGTAAGACGCCGTCCGAGGATAAGCTTACAAGCCCCGAGAAATATTTCTCAGTCAGAACGGCATAAACAGCGTAACTCACTGTCCCGGCGTAGATCACAAAGCCCAAAATACGGCAAAGCTGATCGTACCCTAGGGAAAGCTCACCCTAGTAAATCAAAAGCTGGCTGAAAACGAACACCCCACCGAAGGATAAGCAACTGGGCCCCAATAGGTGCTGAAGGCTGGTGCACGTACATTACGTTCGGATGTTTGGCTGTTTATATATCACAATGAGAATGATTAAAACAGGCCTAGAACGTTCGAAGAAGAAGAAGAAGAAAGAAAGCAAGAAGAATTGCATATCCTTTACAGGACTTTACGAATAAACCTCAGCTTTTTAACGCAGTTTCTGATTTTTAGGCATTATTACGTTCAGTAGTTTGCCATTGCTTTTCATCGTCCCTTTGTAAAAATCTACGCGAAAAAATTTGCAACCAAACTGTCCGCAACGTGATTCGAACTCAAGAACGTCCTGTTAATAGACCGAGTCACTATCCCCTAAGCCACAGAAGCCACATTGCAGGTTATTTACTTTCAGAAAATAAAAATCTTTACAATTTTATACTGCATTGTTTTCTGCTTAGTCTGTGTAGAAGTGAGAACAGGTGCTGGTATGGTAGTGTTCATCTATATCATGTATCAGTTATATGAGGACTATCATCATAGCATTCTAGACATGTCCATAGATGCTTGATCTCCGCCTCAACAAGTTCAGCAGCGTCCAGCGACCCAACACGCCAGTTCACACTTCATGAGGACTGCGGCGCTTTCGAGACAACGACATCGAGCATGACTATGGAGATCACTGCTGCCTCCAGGGCTCTGTCATGGGTGGCTGAGCAACAGGTTACCCATACGATCATCATATCAGACTCGATGAATATGCTTCAACTGATTGAATCTGGAAGTATGCGTGTGGAATGGGTGGACAGCATTCGGAGATCACATCTCAAGAAAATGACTTGGCTGTACACACCTGGACATGCTGGAGTGCAGGGTAACGAGCGTGCAGACTTTCTTGCAAACAATGCCCCGACTCAAACGGGCAGAAGTATGGATACAGCCGATATCATCAATGCGGTACGCTCTCAATTGTGTGACATGGGCACGTCTCAGATACTGGAACGAGTTCGAGAATTAGGCGTTAAGTGTGGACATGCCAGACAGTGTCGTCTTCGTGGTAGAGAAAGAAGATATAGTAATCAACTTCTCATGGGTACGGTGAGCAAATGGACTTTAGGATGGCTGCTGCAGTGGAGGACAGAGCATGCATGGGAATGCCCAATGTGCCGTGACGTCGATCGCATAACATAACATAACACGCCAGTTCGATGTTGATTAATTAATCTTTTTGCGTATTTGGTATGTCGTTCTTTTCCGACTGTACCAATATCGACATCCATCTCTCTCAATCTGGTCAGCGACTGGGATTTAAAATCCGAAGCTTCTCTGTTCGGAAAGACTCTCTCAATGCATTAAGAATGTCATTTTGGTCCATTGCAGCTCCCTCTGATATTGTATCCATACCGGCCAATCTATCAGCTCGTTCATTACCCCTGACTCCTGCGTGTCCTTGAACGAATATAAAAACGATTTCTCTGATCTCTGTGCCCGTATCTCCACCTCTTTTCATCTCACCATTCCTGTTTCAACTTTCCGAATTATACTCATAGAGTCACTGAGCATGAAAACACGAAAGTAGTTAAGAGATGCTAACTACATAACTGCCTCCGCTACCACGTACACCTCCATTGTCAAACTACTTGTGGTTGTTACATAGCCCCCCTCTTCCGGCATCTCGTATTATTTTCCCTTCCGAATGTGCGGAAGAAGAAAAGTCCACGCACACCGTTCTTGGAGAATGGCTGAAATATCGAGGTAACAAAAATTAGGTCTATTTCGTTACCATCTCCACTAAAACAAAGCTCACAATATTCAGCTTAAATCTGAAATCTATCTTGTTGTAGGGCTCAGAAACATGACGAGTCACTAATATAAATACCAATAAGATTCATACTTTGTCAGCAGATCTCTTCAGCGATTTGTCAAACTGAGATGGTATGACAGAGTGATAAACACGGATCTGTGGATAAAAACAGGACATGAGTCCATGAAGACCCAAGTTAAGAGGAGAATATGAAGATGGGTCGGGTATACCCTACGGAAGACACAGTTAAATGTCACTAGACAAACACTTGAGTGGAACCCGCAAAGAAAACGTAAAAGGGGATGTTATAAACAGACCTGAAGACGAAATCTTCTTGAGCAACTGAAGAGTGCTGGACTGTCCTAGAAGGCCATGAAGAAAACAGCCAAAGATCTTGAAAAGTGGCGAGCAACAGTTGAGGCTGTATGCTCCCCGAGGAGCGGAGAGGAATAAATAAGTAAGTACGCCACTGAATCTTGTTTCGAACTGCTTCCGGTAATGTTTTATTACGCTTTGTGATTCTCTTTCAATACAAGAAATGGCTGTTTATACAGGGTGTCCAAAATAATTGCAGCCCCATTGACAATTCGAAAGTTGCCAGGTACACATTGCGTTGTGTTTATTTACTATTTAAACCGGTTCTGACTAGCTCGTCCTACATCACATTTGTTCATCCCCCCTTCCCGCACTACAATTACACACCGTCACACAACCTTGACCTATACTACGTCATAACTGAACCTTCTCATTTCCATACATATATGCCAGATTAGCTCCATTCACGGGCTGCAATTATCTTGAACACCCTGTACAAAGATATTATACAAAAAAATTCTATGTGATATGTGTGATCAAATGTTTTAATAAAGAACTTGTGATAAAAACACATAATGTTACAGTGAATGTTTGTTAGCAGATTTACATATACATATGCACGTAGACAAGTAATATGTCATTGCACTTTTAGAACACATATACATATAGTTTTTTTTTAAATTATAATCATGAAACATACACACGCAATATCACAATAATGTAATGAAATATAAATGTGATTGATTGGTCGTTAACAGATTGTCTGATTTAAATTGATAGATTACTTGATTGCTTGCTTGCTTAATTGATTGATTGATTGATTAATTGATAAAAACATTAGTATCAAATAGCTTGTCATGAGCAGAACTTTGCCACACTATTAGTGTTTTGGAATTTCTCTTTCTCAAAGTCCAGATGTTCCGCCTCTGCAGCCGTCATGTTCAAATCATCAGTTACATTCTGCATCCATCTTCTCCGTGGTCTTCCTCTGCTCCTCTTTGCCTGGATGCCTTCTTCCATGATGGTCTTCTCCAGCCCTTCATGTCTCTTTATATGTCCAAAATATCTTAATTTTCTCTTTCTTATTTGTAGCATCAGTCAGTATTTTTTTTATTTTTGAGTTTCTTCTGAATAGATATATTTGTTTTCTTCTCTGTCCATGATATACTTATGACTCTTCTGTAAGACTTCTGCTACCCTAGTAAATAAAAAGCAGCGTAGAAATCGAATGAGCTGGCCTACTTGTAGGCACATAACTTGCACAACGTACGATCGCTCTTAGGCTCAGATCACATTTAAATCACACAGAGTGGTTGACCATTGGTCGATATGGAACGTTCGAAGAAGAAGATGCAGTATCCTGCTCATGCATCTATTGATGAATGTATACATTGTAACATAAATGCGATCTGAAATTTAAAAAAAAAATTACTGAGTGAAAGAGTTAAGAAACATGCATATAAATAGGTGTTTTACAGTATTCACAAAATATGTACAATTTTGAGTTGTGAAATGCATGACATTTTTATATATTTTCAAAAAAGGTGAAAATTACATTATTATTCAATGTTGTCACAATTTAAAAGCAATATAACATTTCGATTCTCACTTGTATAAAGAGCAGAATAGGTCAGGCAAAAGAAAGATTTCAGAAAACGAGAATCATAATATGTTATGTTATGCGATCGACGTCATGGCACATTGGGCATTCCCATGCATGCTCTGTCCTCCGCTGCAGCAGCCATCCCAAAGTCCATTTGTTCACCGTACCCATGAGAAGTTGATTAGTGTATCTTCTCTCTCACCACGAAGACGACACTGTCTGGCATGTCCAAACTTAATGCCTAATTCTCGAACTCGTTCCAGTTTCTGAAACTTGCCCATGTCACATAATTTAAAGCGTACGACAGTGATGAGAAGCATAATATGGAATAAACTCTCTTTAGCCTGTTACGCCCTTGGCGTTTAGGGCAGCAACAAACGTACACCATTCTTCCCTGTTCATGGCCTTCCTCTGTATTGTGTTCCAGCTATGATTCATTTCCTTCAGCTCTTGCTCTATCGTTCTCCTCCAGGTCGTCTTGGGTCTTCCACGCTATGGAATAAACTAGTAACAACTATTATAAGAAAGAGAAGATGGAGATATGTTGGACGCACCTTGAGAACAAATGATCAACGAATATCAAAGCAGGCATTGAAGTGGGATACAAAGGGTTCAAGAAGAGAGGACAACCTAAGGAGATCATGAAACGAACTTTGATGAGAGAGGCAAGAAATATAGGTCTCAGTTCCATGGAGGAGATTGAGCGAGTTGCCCAGGATAGAGCGGTATAGAGAAATTGCTTGTATGCCCTATGTAATGTTTAACGGTGCGAGAGGAATTATTATTATTATATACAATAATTCCTTGTCAGTTGAGATCTGAATGAGAGTTATACAGTGCTACATAGAACCAATACTGACAAGTTATACAGTGCTACATAGAACCAATACTGACATACGGATGTCATGAACGGTAAACAAACAGGAAATATCTGGAGGCCACAGAGATGTTCTACAGAAGAATAGTGAGGATCCCATGGACTGCTAAAATGACGAATGTTGAGGTGTTGAATGAGATCAAGACACAGAGAAAGCTTATCATCAATATAAGAAAGAGGCAGTCATCATTTTTCAGACACGTGATGAGGAGAGGAGGTATAAAACACATTGTAACAACCGGTAAAATCGAGGATAGACGAGGCAAATGAAGAGAGAGAGAGAAAATTTTGGATAGCCTGACTTCATGGCATGGTAGAGAACCAACACCTAAGATGATAGCAAACACAAGAGACGGAGATTTGTGGAGATCCACGATCGCCTACGCCAGCCGGCACGGCATCTCATGATGAGGATGATAGTATCTGGGAGGTATAGTTTCTGGAAGGTAATGCCCTGGACTACTAAAACGATGGAGGCAGCAGATCATAGAAAAACCCTTTAACCATGACGTTATGGGAGGCGGAAGAATTGGATAACGATCCAGTCTTGCAGGTTGGGCTGAGATGAAAGTAACCTTCTATCGAGTGCAAACTACATGGAGAAAATATCACCATCATCATGAAATAGCTTGTCCTGAGCAGAACTTTGTCACCCCAACAATCCTTCGGAATTTCTCTCCCTCATAGGCGAGATGTTCCGCCTCTGCAGCCGCCATGTTCAAACCATCAGTTACATCCTGAATCCACCTTCTCCGTGGTCTTCCTCTTCTTCTCTTTGCCGGGAAGTCTCCTTCCATGATGGTCTTCTCCAGCCCTTCATGTCTTTTATATGTCCAAAATATTTCATTTTTCTCTTTCTTATTTGTATCATCAGCCAGTTTTCTTAGATTTTGAAGAAAACATACACAATAAAATAACAAGTTATGACCTGTAGAAAACGAAAAGCGTATGCAAATTAAGTTACAATATGGCGTCTGTATTCTTCTTCTACTTCACTCTTCGCACCAAGGCCTTCCAAGCCTTACAAGCCTTGCAACCAAGGCCTTCCAAGCCTTCCAAGCCTCGCAACCACGGACTTCCAAGCCTTCCAAGCCTCGCAACCACGGCCTTCCAAGCCTTCCAAGCCTCGCAACCAAGGTCTTCCAAGCCTTCCAAGCCTGCAACCAAGGCCTTCAAAGCCTTCCAAGCCTTGCAACCACGGCCTTCCAAGCCTTGCAACCACGGCCTTCCAAGCCTTCCAAGCCCTGCAACTAAGGCCTTCCAAACCTTCAAGCCTCGCAACCAAGGTCTTCAAGCCTTCCAAGCCTTCCAAGCCTCAACCAAGGTCTTCCAAGCCTTCCAAGCCTTGCAACCACGGCCTTCCAAGCCTTCCAAGCCTCGCAACCAAGGCCTTCCAAACCTTCCAAGCATCGCAACCAAGGTCTTCCAAGCCTTCCAAGCCTTCCAAGCCTTGCAACCACGGCCTTCCAAGCCTTCCAAGCCTCGCAACCAAGGTCTTCAAAGCCTTCCAAGCCTTGCAACCACGGCCTTCCAAGCCTTCCAAGCCTCGCAACCAAGGCCTTCCAAGCCTTCCAAGCCTCAACCAAGGCATTCCAAGCCTTCCAAGCCCTGCAACCAAGGCCTTCCAAGCCTTCCAAGCCTTGCAACCACGGCCTTCCAAGCCTTCCAAGCCTCGCAACCAAGGCCTTCCAAGCCTTCCAAGCCTCGCAACCACGGCCTTCCAAGCCTTCCAAGCCTTGCAACCACGGCCTTCCAAGCCTTCCAAGCCTCGCAACCACGGCCTTCCAAGCCTTCCAAGCCTTGCAACCACGGCCTTCCAAGCCCGCCTATTAAAGACCATCTTTTCCAGATCTCTCCATTCTCTCCCCATGTTCTTGCTTTCAGTCTCCAACTCCCGTCTCCTGGTGTTCCTGGGTCTTCCCTTACCTTTATTGCGATGTTGTTTTTTATATCTACTATGGTATCTTCCCTAGGTTCTACATCAGTCGCCTCTTACGACACGTCTTGTAGTTCGCAGTGGTACCATTCTTTGCTTCCCTTGCGGGCCTGGTGTTATACAGGCGCAACTCTCAACAACCACTTCATTCAAAGCTTTCATTTTCAGTGCAAATATTCACAACACGTCACTAGAACTTAAACTAGATTATTGGATTTCATTAGAAATATATTTTTATGAATTTGTACAAAATATTATTTACAACACGTCGATGTCAATTGAGATCAGAAGGAGAGTTATTCAGTGCTACATAGAGCAAATACTGACATACGAATGCGAGGCATGGACAGTGAACAAACAGATATACAATTGAGATCAGAATGAGAGTTATTCAGTGCTACATAGAGCCAATACTGACATACGGAAGCGAGTCGTGAACAGTAAATAAACAGATCGAAAAATCTCTGAGGGCAACAGAGATGTGGTTTTACAGAAGAATGATGAGAATCCCATGGACTGCTAAAATGACTAATGTTGAGGTGTTGAATGAGGTCAAGACACAGAGAAAGCTTATTATCAATATAAAAAGAGGCAGTCATCATTTTTCGGAAATGTGATGAGAAGGGGAGGTTCAGAACACATTGAGGCAACTGGTAAAATCGAAGGGAGATGAGGCAGAGAAAGACAGAGAGAAAAAATTTTGGACAGCCTAACTTCATGGCACGGAAGAGCGTCAATATCTGAGATGGTAGCAAACTCCAGAGACAGACATGTGTGGAGTGACATACTACAGACACACACATACACAAAATACACATATATCCATCCACACATAGTTTCTTAATAAAGCCACGATAACCTGAGTCTGGGTCTTCTACGGTGTAGCTGTCTCCACAACTGGTAAAGTCTTTCTGGTTGTATGTTGAGCCTCCACGAAACTGGACATTACTGGACAGAAGATTGACAAGGCTGTGGACATGATTGCAGTTACCCAACTCCATCCCATGGAGCAGTGTCCAGCGCGGAATGGCCTGGACGAGTCGCAGTAGTACGAGTAGAAAGGGGAGCTAAATCCTACCGGATATAGCAGTAATCCAGCAATCAATAGAAGAACTGTGAAAACACAAAAGGAAATATTAGAAATACATACAAATAAATAAATTTACAGAATTACATTTGTCTTTGTTCCATGGCACATGGGTGTCGTTGGCAATGAGAGAGCAGACAGACTGGCTGGCTCTGCCACTATATCAGAGGGCCAGCCAATGGACAGAGCTGACATCGTGAACGCACTCATAGAGCGTGGCCGCAGAAAAGACCTTCATCTAAACCAATCCACGTCAACTACTAGATTGCGAGAACTGGGTTTGAAGATTGCTGTGGCAAGAAAAGAACGGTACAACAGGTATATGAGTAGGCTCATCAATCAAAATAGAACTGGTACGGTCAGTCGCTGGACGCTGATGGAGATATTGCGAAGGAGATCGGAGCACCTATGGACATGTCCGGAGTGCAATTTAGATATTCCAAACTGAAACTGAAACTTAAACAAATAAATAATAGATAAAAGCGTAAGATCATGACATGCGACATGATGATGATGTTGTATGGGTCGGTTCAACGTGGTGAGAAGTCAGGCTGGGGTTTCTTGGCTAATGCGCATGGTAGGGTTGTTGCAGAGTGAAGTGGAGCGTACAGGACAAATACTTCTAGTATGAGGATGGAGGTTGATGTCGTTACTGCTTCCCTCCATTGGCTCTCTGGGACTTCATTTACTAGGGCCGTTGTTGTATCTGGCTCTCAGTCGATGCTTCACAAGATAGAGAAGGGCAGGTTCCGGTATGAGTGGATGTCGTCTATAGAAGTTTCTAACCTCCAGAGGCTTACGTGGATATACTTTCCTGGGCATGCGGGTGTTTACGGTAATGAGAGAGCGGACAGGCTAGCATCAACAGCATCGATTGTTGGGGAGTTGAAGATGGATAAGGGGATATTCTTCGGTCTCTTCGCGACTCTCTATTGGATGAGGACACTAAAATAGATGATGAATCGATCCAGCGATTTAGACAGTATGAAGTTACTCGTTGTACATATAGAACTGAATGCCGCAGGGGCAGAGTTAGGAGTGTGTTTATTCAGCGAGCCATGGGAACCATCAGTATGCATGCTCTTCGATATCTGTTGGGGAGACTGAGCACATATGGGTCTGCCCGGAGTGCAATGACATCAATTTAGTCACCAAAAACCAATGCAAGATGAGATGTATACGAAATGCAACAAATAAAACAAGAAAAGAACAAAATATCAAATGTAACTCGAAGAACAAGTGTAGGAGCAACATCAATCAACAAGTTGCTAGAACTTCTTCTTCTTTGCTTTCGTTCTTTACCACCAATTTTAATCACTATTTGTGATATGTTTGATCTTTGCCAAGAACGTGTATACATTGCACAATGGTTTGGTAGGCCCTTAAATGCATAGACTTCTACAGTTTAGAACATGTGTATCCGATTTCAGCCAAACCTCCTTAGTCGCCTCTTACGACATGCGTGGCAGGTAAGAGTGGTTCTATTCTTTACACCCCAAATTTGGGCCCCGGTAACCACTCGGACGAAGCTGCTCGTAGAAAATCCCAAACTTGAATGGTTTGAACATTTGCTTAGAATGAAATAAAACCCACCAGCAACATGAGCCTACCACATGCGAATCAGTCTACAATACCACAATCTAACAAAATCGTGGTATATCCTTCTTACAGGACATAACTATCAACAACGATAAACGAGTCGTCGATTTTCTGGCACCACTTATACGTGCAGTAGTTTACCATTGTTTTCTGAACTGTCAGATCTATTTTTACAGTTCGTAAAAAATCCAAGGGAACTAATTTGCTTCCAAACTGCCCGCCGCTGAGTTTGAACCAGGTACGCTTGGGTTGTGATCGAGCTCACTGCCGCTTGAGCTACAGACGCTCACGAGAGCAAAAGGAGACCCACAAAAATATGGATAATGAAAGAGACAGTAAGACATCTCAATAATACAACAGCCCAAACCACACGACCAACGAACAAAATAAAACTATATATACCTCATCTCTGCAACGTTTCACGACACAAGAAGGAAGGAAGAAAAGGGAAAACAAGTTAAAATTAAAATAATCCAAACCGTACAGTTTACTCCATTTGAGATGGTATGACAAGACCACAAACAGAGAACTGTGGGATAGGGCAGGACAACGGCAGGTGGAACAGGAGATAATGAGCAGAAGGTGGGGATGTATAGGACACACACTGAGGAAACCCTGACAGCATCGGAGACAGGCTCTCCGATGGAACCCCCAAGGAAATAGAAGTAAGGGAAGACCCAGAAACACCTGGAGACGGGAGTTAGAAATGGAATGCAAAAAAACGGGAGAGAGTGGCGAGATCTGGAAAAGATGGCCTTGGATAGGCGGGCTTGGAAGGCCTTGGTTGCGGACCTATCCTTCCTAGGGCGAAGGTGAAGAAACCGTACAGTTTGAAATCAGCCACCCTTATCCCATTTGTCTAGAACATAGATTCCCAAACATTTTCGGCCCACCGCCCACTTTGCACGACATAAACTTTGTAACGCTGCACTCCCCATTATAACAGTTTATCAACGCCCCTACCACCACCCCCACCCCCATATATATATCGGTCTCAGTTCCATGGAGGAGATTGAGCGAGTTGCCCAGGATAGAGCGGTATGGAGAAATTACTTGCAGGCCCTATGTAACGTATAACGGTACGAGAGGAATTATTATATATATATATATGTCTCTATTTTCGCTTTGACATAAAAATTGATATATAGTTCTGTCATACATGGTCAATTTTCAAATGATTATATACATGAAATAGAAAATTGATGAAAAAATGGATCGTGTAAGATGGGCATAAGATGAATTAAAATGTAGAATTCAAATTTTTAATGATTATTTAATCGCAAAATCAGGAAAAAACTTCCCCAAATACTTCTGAACCCACTATCGCAATCCGGGAATGCTTCAACGCCCACTGGGTAGCGGTACCACCCACTTTAGGAACCCATGGTTTAGAATGTCCCTAGTGACTCATTAGTGGGGAAAACCGATGTCATGGAAATGTTTTTGTTTTTTAAATTAAAACGCACGATTTTGCACAAAAACAAATAAATTAAGTACGCGCATTAGCTGCAAATTTCTGCATGAAACCCTGCTCACAATATATGTCACTCAACACGATCCCACATCTGCGCAGTACGCTACAGGTTAATGAGAGTGACAGCGATAGAGAACTTACAATGTAGTCCCTGTGAAGATTTTCAATTTTGTTAAAATTAGAAAATCAGTTACCCATTTATATGATCAATAAATAAGCAATGTACAGGTATTAAAAGCTTCCGAAAAAACAAATAGTCAAACACAGGATTCGAACCACTTACCCTCATTTCTTACGACACCCATCGCCTAGCCTAGCCTAGCAATACGAGCTTTCTTATGAACACAATCAGCGAGCCATTCTAAAAAAAATGGCTCACTGAGGAATGTCTTTCTCAAATGCTTCGTTATAACTAGACACAGAATAATCAGGTAAGGTTCGATCGAACAGTGTTTGCACAAACACATGCTATAAGCTTATTGTGCTTGTATATATTAGAAACGAGACAATATCATACATACACACATGTATACACATAACACAAACATGCATACCTCATTCACACCGTAATCATGTATGTACCACCTATGGTAGGGGATTGGGTTCAAGGATTGAACTTTACAGTCACCTCCGAACATACCAGAGAGGTGCAGGAGCACACGTCTGAGGCTGTTGTCGTCATCGATGGTGATGGATGCTAATATGTTCAAGTTAAATACTAATAACAACACTGCTTCTTCTTCTTCTTCCAGCGATTAATATCGACCGCTTCTTAAACCACTCATTGCGATCTGTATGTGATCTGAGCCTTGTTCTTCGAGCGATTAATATCGACCGCTTCTTAAACCACTCATTGCGATCTGTATGTGATCTGAGCCTTGTTCTTCGAACAATTAATATCAACCGCTTCTTAAACCACTCATTGCGATCTGTATGTGATCTGAGCCTTGTTCTTCGAACAATTAATATCGACCGCTTCTTAAACCACTCATTGCGATCTGTATGTGATCTGAGCCTTCTTCTTCGAATACTCCATATCGACCACTTGTCAACCAATCTGTGTGACTTGTATGTGATCTGAGCCTAAGAGCGATTGTACGTTGTGCCAGTTATGCGTCTACAAGTAGTCCAGCAAATCCGCTTTTTATTTACTAGGGTAGCATCCCTAAGGCCTACATCAATCACCTCTTACGACATGCATTGTAGGTCGCAGTGTCGCTATTCTTTCCTTCCCTTGCGGGCCCCGGCACCACATGGGCGTATCTGAGCCTAAGAGCGATTGTTCGTTGTTCCAGTTATGCATCTACAAGTAGACCAGCACATTCGATTTCTGCAACGCTTTTTATTTACTAAGGAACTTCCCTAGACCCATATCTTAGTCGCCTCTTACAGCATGCCGTGTAGTTCGCCGTGTTACTATTCTTTGCTCCCCTTGTGAGCTCCAGCAACACACGGGCGGCAAGCACATCTAATTTCTGCGACGCTTTTTATTTACTAGTGTAGCTTCCCTAGTTCCCTACCTCAGTCTGCTCTAGCGACACTTGTAGATCGCAGTGTAACTATTCTTTCTCCCTTGCGAACTCCGCAACAAATGGGTGACCAGTACATCCGATTTCTGCGACGCTTTTTATTTACTAGTGTAGCTTCCTAGGCCCCTACCTCAGTCTGCTCTAGCGACACTTGTAGATCGCAGTGTAACTATTCTTTTCTCCCCTTGCGAACTCCGCAACAAATGGGTGGCCAGTACATCCAATTTCTGCGTCGCTTTTTATTTACTAGTGTAGCTTCCCTAGTTCCCTACCTCAGTCTGCTCTAGCGACACTTGTAGATCGCAGTGTAACTATTCTTTTCTCCCCTTGCAAACTCCGGCAACAAATGGGTGGCCAGTACATCCAATTTCTGCGTCGCTTTTATTTGCTAGGTAGCTCCTAGCCATCTACCTCAGACGTCTCTTACACAGCATGCCGTGTAGTTCGCTGTGTTAATATTTTTTGCTTCTCTTGCAAACCCTGATAACACACTGGCGGCCAGCACATCTGATTTCTGCGACGCTTTTTATTTACTAGGGAACTTTCCTAAACCCATATCTTAGTCGTCTCTTACAAACATGCCATGTAGTTATTCGTGTTACTATTCTTGATCCCTTTGCTAACCCGGCAACACACGGCGATGTCAGTATTTGACATTCTATGTTCAAGTTTCCAGCTGACAGTCAATAGTTGACATTCTATGTTCAAGTTTACAGCTGACAGTCAATATTTGACATTCTATGTTCAAGTTTCCAGCTGACAGTCAATATTTGACATTCTATGTTCAAGTTTCCAACTGACAGTCAATATTTGACATTCTATGTTCAAGTTTACAGCTGACAGTCAATATTTGACATTCTATGTTCAAGTTTCCAGCTGACAGTCAA
Source organism: Arion vulgaris (assembly GCA_020796225.1). Lineage (NCBI taxonomy): Eukaryota > Metazoa > Mollusca > Gastropoda > Stylommatophora > Arionidae > Arion > Arion vulgaris. The sequence continues at coordinate 11,796,710 of CM036775.1, forward strand.
TAGTTGACATTCTATGTTCAAGTTTCCAACTGACAGTCAATATTTGACATTCTATGTTCAAGTTTCCAACTGACAGTCAATATTTGACATTCTATGTTCAAGTTTACAGCTGACAGTCAATATTTGACATTCTATGTTCAAGTTTCCAGCTGACAGTCAATAGTTGACATTCTATTTTTAAGTTTCTAGTTAACAGTCAATAGTTGACATTCTTTGTTCAAGTTTCTAGCTAACAGTCAATATTTGACATTCTATGTTCAAGTTTCCAGCTGACAGTCAATATTTGACATTCTATGTTCAAGTTTACAGCTGACAGTCAATAGTTGACATTCTATGTTCAAGTTTCCAGCTGTCAGTCAATATTTGACATTCTATGTTCAAGTTTCCAGCTGACAGTCAATATTTGACATTCTATGTTCAAGTTTCCAACTGACAGTCAATATTTGACATTCTATGTTCAAGTTTCCAACTGACAGTCAATATTTGACATTCTATGTTCAAGTTTCCAACTGACAGTCAATATTTGACATTCTATGTTCAAGTTTCCAACTGACAGTCAATATTTGACATTCTATGTTCAAGTTTACAGCTGACAGTCAATATTTGACATTCTATGTTCAAGTTTCCAGCTGACAGTCAATAGTTGACATTCTATGTTCAAGTTTCCAGCTGCTAGTCAATATTTGACATTCTATGTTCAAGTTTCCAGCTGACAGTCAATATTTGACATTCTATGTTCAAGTTTCCAGCTAACAGTCAATATTTGACATTCTATTTTTAAGTTTCTAGTTAACAGTCAATAGTTGACATTCTTTGTTCAAGTTTCTAGCTAACAGTCAATATTTGACATTCTATGTTCAAGTTTCCAGCTGACAGTCAATATTTGACATTCTATGTTCAAGTTTCCAGCTGTCAGTCAATATTTGACATTCTATGTTCAAGTTTCCAGCTGACAGTCAATAGTTGACATTCTATGTTCAAGTTTCCAGCTGTCAGTCAATATTTGACATTCTATGTTCAAGTTTCCAGCTGACAGTCAATATTTGACATTCTATGTTCAAGTTTCCAGCTGTCAGTCAATATTTGACATTCTATGTTCAAGTTTCCAGCTGACAGTCAATAGTTGACATTCTATGTTCAAGTTTCCAGCTGCTAGTCAATATTTGACATTCTATGTTCAAGTTTCCAGCTGACAGTCAATATTTGACATTCTATGTTCAAGTTTCCAGCTAACAGTCAATATTTGACATTCTATTTTAAGTTTCTAGTTAACAGTCAATAGTTGACATTCTATGTTCAAGTTTCCAGCTGCTAGTCAATATTTGACATTCTATGTTCAAGTTTCCAGCTGACAGTCAATATTTGACATTCTATGTTCAAGTTTCCAGCTAACAGTCAATATTTGACATTCTATTTTTAAGTTTCTAGTTAACAGTCAATAGTTGACATTCTTTGTTCAAGTTTCTAGCTAACAGTCAATATTTGACATTCTATGTTCAAGTTTCCAGCTGACAGTCAATATTTGACATTCTATGTTCAAGTTTCCAGCTGACAGTCAATAGTTGACATTCTTTGTTCAAGTTTCTAGCTAACAGTCAATATTTGACATTCTATGTTCAAGTTTCCAGCTGACAGTCAATAGTTGACATTCTATGTTCAAGTTTCCAGCTGTCAGTCAATATTTGACATTCTATGTTCAAGTTTCCAGCTGACAGTCAATAGTTGACATTCTATGTTCAAGTTTCCAGCTGTCAGTCAATATTTGACATTCTATGTTCAAGTTTCCAGCTGACAGTCAATAGTTGACATTCTATGTTCAAGTTTCCAGCTGCTAGTCAATTTCTGACATTCTATGTTCAAGTTTCCAGCTGACAGTCAATATTTGACATTCTATGTTCAAGTTTCCAGCTGACAGTCAATATTTGACATTCTATGTTCAAGTTTCCAGCTGACAGTCAATAGTTGACATTCTATGTTCAAGTTTCCAGCTGTCAGTCAATATTTGACATTCTATGTTCAAGTTTAAAGCTGACAGTCAATATTTGACATTCTATGTTCAAGTTTCCAGCTGCTAGTCAATATTTGACATTCTATGTTCAAGTTTCCAGCTGACAGTCAATAGTTGACATTCTATGTTCAAGTTTCCAGCTGCTAGTCAATTTTTGACATTCTATGTTCAAGTTTCCAGCTGACAGTCAATATTTGACATTCTATGTTCAAGTTTCCAGCTGACAGTCAATATTTGACATTCTATGTTCAAGTTTCCAGCTGACAGTCAATAGTTGACATTCTATGTTCAAGTTTACAGCTGACAGTCAATATTTGACATTCTATGTTCAAGTTTCCAGCTGCTAGTCAATATTTGACATTCTATGTTCAAGTTTCCAGCTGACAGTCAATATTTGACATTCTATGTTCAAGTTTCCAGCTGACAGTCAATATTTGACATTCTATGTTCAAGTTTCCAGCTGACAGTCAATAGTTGACATTCTATGTTCAAGTTTCCAGCTGCTAGTCAATTTTTGACATTCTATGTTCAAGTTTACAGCTGACAGTCAATATTTGACATTCTATGTTCAAGTTTCCAGCTGACAGTCAATATTTGACATTCTATGTTCAAGTTTACAGCTGACAGTCAATAGTTGACATTCTATGTTCAAGTTTCCAGCTGACAGTCAATATTTGACATTCTATGTTCAAGTTTCCAGCTGCTAGTCAATATTTGACATTCTATGTTCAAGTTTACAGCTGACAGTCAATATTTGACATTCTATGTTCAAGTTTACAGCTGACAGTCAATATTTGACATTCTATGTTCAAGTTTACAGCTGACAGTCAATATTTGACAACAATTGTACTTTTTCTTCCACGTTTTCTTTTACATTATGATCAAATTTTTTATTAAGTTTCCATCGAAGATTCATTTCCTTTTGGATGGCCGCATTATTTTGTCACAGGTACAAAAAAAAAAAAATGTCCCTGTGAGGTAATGAGCTCATACTTGTGGACAATTATAGACTGACCGGAAGCTGACCTGACTCACAGTCCTTGTCCAACAGAATTAGGCGAGATGTGACGAGATGAGGACACATTTGGAACCGAAATTGCTTCGGTTTTTGTCCGGGAGTCATCACAAAACGCTGCCTGCTATTTGCTGGTAAATTGTGTATGAGTCAGACATTGCAATTCTTCCATGTGACAAATCAGATCTAACGGTATGTTACAGTATAACTCAGTGGATGGGGTACTACAGTGGCGGCTCGTGATAATTTTTGTTTGTGGGGCCAGACATTTTTTCCCTGATAAATCATGGTTTTTTTGGTTGCTATATTTTCATTTATAAAATAATAAATACACGTTATACATTATTTTTGGAGGAGCCAGGCACTACAAGCTTTAGAAGAACAGCAGAATCAGTCAAGCTAGATCCAGTCATTGGCATTAATCATCCACAATCTGATTTCCTCCTTTAATATTAATGTCATCCTACAGTGGATTCCTGGACACACAAATATCCCAGGAAATGACAAGGCAGATCATCTGGCCAAACAGGGATCATCAAAACCACAAATAGACAAACCTGTTAGCATACAAAGTATAAAACAGATTCTGAAAAACAACTCCAGAGAAGATTGGCTGAACTGATGGGCTATAGGGACGACTGGTCGGGACATGTATGCAGAGATGAATAGACCAAACCCCAAGGACAATATAAATCTGCTACAAAGAAAAGATCAAAGCACTATCTTTCAGTTAAGAACAGGACATGTTGGACTGAATTACCACCTACACAGAATAAACCCCACACACCTACCACACTGTAGAAAGTGCAGTCACTCATGTGAGACAGTACAACATATCTTGCTTGAATGTCCTGGACTACATAAAGCTAGACAAGAACTCCTCCCACCACACCCATCTGTTCATAATACCCTTTACACTAGTCTCCCGCAATTACAGAACACATGCAGATTCTACAAACTGGCATTGGCTGCCCAAGAGTGAAAACTCGTAGCCCTGGTTAGAAGAAGAAGAAGAAGAAGGAGGGCCCGCCCCACTGGCCCTTAATGACGAGCCGCCACTGGGGTACTATAAGGGGAAATTTGAGTAGAAGTTGTGATAAGGCTTATCTAAGCCAGCGGCTCCCAAATTTGCATTACTGCAGACCCCTTTTAAATACATTTTGTATCCTGGACTCTCAAACGATTCTAAATATGAAAATGGACAGGAATTAATTATCTGTGTGTTACAATAGTAAACAATATCTACAATTTAACATTTTAATAAACAGAAGGAGGTTTCCTTTTGCCTTGAACAAGACGCGTCCTCATTCTCAGGACATTCTGCTCAGGACAAGCTATTTGATGATGATGGTGTATATTTCATTCCAGAGGCGGTTCGTCATTAAGGGCCAGTGGGGCCTGGTCCACCAATAATCGAAAGGAAACTTCCGGAATAGGCAAATAATAGTAAATACTCAAAAACCATGATATTTCAGGAAAATTTGTGTCTGGCCCCACGAAGAAAAATGACTACGAGCCGCCACTGCTTCATTCACAGAAGGCGGAAGTATAATATTCACCGAAGACGGAAGACTAGATTGAGAGATGCTAGAGTAGACTAGGCTAGAGTGCAAAAGCAAATGCTGTAACCTACCAGCTAGCCCCATTGTTAAGGCACCCAAAATTTCACAGGCAGCTAAGCAACAGATGATCAACAGCATTTTTATACCTACTTTGTGTTACCAGAGCCAAACATGGACATTGAGCAAAGTGCAGTCACAAAAATAACTACATGTGAAATGCGTTGCCTGCGAAAAGTTACCAACAACACTAGAAAAGACAAGAGTCACCAACATCAGCATAAGAAAGAAAGTTGGCACAGCACCTTGCTTGAATTACATAGATAAACAAAGAATGAAGTGGTTTGGCCACTTAATAAGAATGCATCCAAACTCTACAGTATACAGAGTCTTCTACAACAGAATATCGGGAAAGAAGTCAAGAGGAAAACCACGAAGAAGGTTGTTAGAAGGCATAGCAGAATCTAGGCAAAAAAGCAAAATAACAATCACCCAAGCCACCAAAACAGCGCAAGACAAAAATTGAAAACCACGACACTTGGCAACAACCCGGTAGCAGTGTGACTACACTGGGCAACAACCCGGTAGCAGTGTGACTACACTGGGCAACAACCCGGTAGCAGTGTGACTACACTGGGCAACAACCGTAGCAGTGTGACTACACTGGGCAACAACCCGTAGCAGTGTGACGACACTGGACAACAACCCGGTAGCAGTGTGACTACACTGGGCAACAACCCGGTAGCAGTGTGACTACACTGGGCAACAATCCGGTAGCAGTGTGACTACACTGGACAACAACCCGGTAGCAGTGTGACGACACTGGGCAACAACCCGGTAGCAGTGTGACTACACTGGGCAGCAATCCGGTAGCAGTGTGACTACACTGGGCAACAATCCCAGTGTGACTACACTGGGCAACAACCCGGTAGCAGTGTGACGACACTGGGTAACAACCCGGTAGCAGTGTGACTACACTGGCAACAACCCGGTAGCAGTGTGACGACACTGGGCAACAACCCGGTAGCAGTGTGACGACACTTGACAACAACCCGGTAGCAGTGTGACGACACTGGCAACAACCCGGTAGCAGTGTGACTACACTGGGCAACAACCCGGTAGCAGTGTGACGACACTGGGCAACAACCCGGTAGCAGTGTGACGACACTTGGCAACAACCCAGTAGCAGTGTGACGACACTTGGCAACAACCCGGTAGCAGTGTGACGACACTTGGCAACAACCCGGTAGCAGTGTGACGTCACTTGGCAACAACCCGGTAGCAGTGTGACTACACTGGGCAACAACCCGGTAGCAGTGTGACGACACTGGGCAACAACCCGGTAGCAGTGAGACGACACTTGGCAACAACCCGGTAGCAGTGAGACGACACTTGGCAACAACCCGGTAGCAGTGTGACGACACTTGGCAACAACCCGGTAGCAGTGTGACGACACTTGGCAACAACCCGGTAGCAGTGTGACGACACTTGGCAACAACCCGGTAGCAGTGTGACGACACTTGGCAACAACCCGGTAGCAGTGTGACGACACTTGGCAACAACCCGGTAGCAGTGTGACGACACTTGGCAACAACCCGGTAGAAGTGTGACGACACTTGGCAACAACCCGGTAGCAGTGTGACGACACTTGGCAACAACCCGGTAGCAGTGTGACGACAAAAGAAGAAGAATATGTATGTTTGATTATTATTGTTTTATTAATTTTGTTTTCCTTTCTAGTTTTGTACACTTTTTTTTTCACTTTTAGTCACATATTTTTATTTTAGGGCAGTTGGGGATGTATTGTCTGACCGTTATCGCCACGTCTGATATCTATGACTATTCAGTATATATATATGGAACTGCAGTAAAACTATTTGATTGGCAAAACACGTAATTACAAAGTACTGTAGTTTTACAAATTACAAAAACAATGACAAAATACAGCAACGTTTCGACCAACAAGGCCTTTATCAAGCAAACGAACAAACAGGAGTGACAAATTAAAATGAAACACAAATGGACGACCAAATACAAACGTATCTAAGGAAAATCTGGAATAAAAACGAATAACGAAATAAATGTAACACAAAAACACACATAAAAACTAGAAATAGAAAGGAAAAGAAACAATGAAACATCTAGTAAATATATAACTGGAATACATGCAACATATACCCATATAGATTACAAAGCATGGGAAGAGAAAGTACTAAGAAGCATAAGAATGGAATATAACATGAATACATGCAACATATACCCATATAGATTACAAAGCATGGGAAGAGAAAGTACTAAGAAGCATAAGAATGTAATACGTTGAGCCCGCGTGGTCGCAAGGTACCATACAAAGAAATCAACCGATTCTCCAGAGCAAATCGACTGCGATCATCCGAGGAACATGATCGGATGGCTGTGACCTGGACATCGTGAGCACCTAAATGGCCAGTATCATTGAAATGGGTGGCTACAGGGGTCACAGAGCATTGGCGTATGTCGCGTAAGTGTTGGGCGAATCGGTCACTGAGCCTCTTGCCTGTCTCGCCGATATAAGCCTTGTTACACCGCTTACAGATAATGGCATAGATAAGATTACGGGACTCGCATGTGAACCCATCGTCAATAAGAAACGTGCCTAAAGGAAAAGATACAGTACGCGTCTGTATCACATAAGCACACGTGTTGCAACGCCGACGGCCACACTGGACAGTGCCAAAATGAGTCTGGATATTGGACTTAAGGCGACTGTGTACCAACATATCCTTAAGACTTCTGTCCCGTCTGTAAGACACCAAAGGATAGTGGGGAAGACAGAACGGGTCTCAGGATCTGATCTAAGGAGAGACAGATGACGGAATAAAACATTTTCACCAGGGAACTATGGGGGTGGTAAGTTAAGATAAGTTTTACTCTGTCAGAGTTAGTAGTCCTATGCTGACTGGTAAGGGCCTGCTGGCGAGTGATTTTCTGAACGCGATGCATAGCCGAGACAAGCACCCTCTCGTTGCTTTATATCTATGACTATAATCTTCATTCCGTTTGTTCTGGTTTTTTCTGCCTGATAAAGACCTTTTGGTCAAAACGTCACTTAATCTTGTTTTTCTACTTTGTAAAACTATATTTGTTTTCGTTTTTCAAGAGTTTCGCATTTACTATAAAGTCAGTTTTTCGGTTTGAGGCGAAACACGTAGAAAATAGTGTAGTTTTACAAAGTATTAAAAAATATGTAGCAACGTTTCGACAAAACTGTCTTTATCAAGCAAAGGATACAAAAGAAGAGAAGAGATTCGGACTTCCTATACGGTAGATATAGGGTGTTCAAGATAAAAGTAGCCCAATTGACTAATAAAAGACTGTAAATTGGGCTACTTTTATGTTGAACACCCTATATAACATATACTGCCAGACAAGAAACTCCAAACTTGCTTGATTTTTTTGTTGATAAAATCTTGCCAGTAGAGGCTATGAACAAATTTGCGCCTGTTGGACAACATGTATACACTTTCTGCTGTTGGAGACAATGGCGCCTGTTGGACAACATGCATACACTTTCTGCTGTTGGAGACAGTAGCGCCTGTTGGACAACATGCATACACTTTCTGCTGTTGGAGACAGTAGCGCCTGTTGGACAACATGTATACACTTTCTGCTATTGGAGACAATGACGCCTGTTGGACAACATGCATACACTTTCTGCTGTTGGAGACAATGGCGCCTGTTGGACAACATGCATACACTTTCTGCTGTTGGAGACAATGGCGCCTGTTGGACAACATGCATACACTTTCTGCTGTTGGAGACAATGGCGCCTGTTGGACAACATGCATACACTTTCTGCTGTTGGAGACAATGGCGCCTGTTGGACAACATGCATACACTTTCTGCTGTTGGAGACAATGGCGCCTGTTGGACAACATGCATACACTTTCTGCTGTTGGAGACAGTAGCGCCTGTTGGACAACATGTATACACTTTCTGCTATTGGAGACAATGACGCCTGTTGGACAACATGCATACACTTTCTGCTGTTGGAGACAATGGCGCCTGTTGGACAACATGCATACACTTTCTGCTGTTGGAGACAATGGCGCCTGTTGGACAACATGCATACACTTTCTGCTATTGGAGACAATGGCGCCTGTTGGACAACATGCATACACTTTCTGCTGTTGGAGACAATGGCGCCTGTTGGACAACATGCATCCACTTTCTACTGTTGGTGACATGGCGCCTGTTAGACAACATGTATACACTTTCTACTGTTGGTGACATGGCGCCTGTTGGACAACATGTATGCACTTTCTGCTGTTGGAGACAATGACGCCTGTTGGACAACATGTATACACTTTCTGCTGTTGGAGACATGGCGCCTGTTGGACAACATGTATACACTTTCTGCTGTTGGACAACATGTATACACTTTCTACTGTTGGAGACAATGGCGCCGGGCCCAGCAATGGAAGCAAAGAATAGTACCACTGCAATCTACAAGGCATGTCGTAAGAGGCGACTGATGTAGGACCTAGGAAGCTACCCTAGTAAATAAAAATCGTCGCAGAAATCGGATGTGCTGCCCTACTTGAGTACGCATAAATGGCTCAATGTACAATCGCTCTTAGGCCCAGATCACATAAAAATCACACAAAGTGATTAACAAGTGGTCGATATGGAACGTTTGCAGAAGAAGAAGAGGAAGCGAATGATGAGAATATCAGGGGGCGAAAAGATGAGAATATCATGGGGCGAAAAGATGAGAAATTATAATGTCCTCAAGAATGCAGGCAAGAACGGATCACTTTTGAAATGTTTCAGAAAAAAAAACATTCTTTGGACATGTTAGAGAAGAGAAATGTTGAATACGTTGTGACAATGGGCAAGATGTGGAAGAAGAGATTCTTCTTCTTCTTCTTTTGTCGTCACACTGCTACCAGGTTGTTGCCCAGTGTTGTGGTTTTCAATTTTTGTCTTTCGCTGTTCTGGTGGCTTGGGTGATTGTTATTTTTGCTCTTTGGCCTAGATTCTGCTATGCCATCTAACAACCTTCTTCGTTGTCTTCCTCTTGCCTTCTTTCCCGATATTCTATTGTAGAAGACTCTGTATACTTTGGAGTTTAGATGCATTCTTATTAAGTGGCGAAACTACTTCATTCTTTGTTTCTCTATGTAATTCAAACAAGGTGCTGTGCCAACTTTCTTTCTTATGTTGATATTCTATTGTAGAAGACTCTGTATACTTTGGAGTTTGGATGCATTCTTATTAAGTGGCGAAACTACTTCATTCTTTGTTTCTCAATGTAATTCAAGCAAGGTGCTGTGCCAACTTTCTTTCTTATGTTGATATTCTGTTGTAGAAGACTCTGTATACTTTGGAGTTTGGATGCATTCTTATTAAGTGGCGAAACTACTTCATTCTTTGTTTCTCTATGTAATTCAAGCAAGGTGCTGTGCCAACTTTCTTTCTTATGTTGATATTCTGTTGTAGAAGATTCTGTATACTGTAGAGTTTGGATGCATTCTTATTAAGTGGCGAAACTACTTCATTCTTTGTTTCTCTATGTAATTCAAGCAAGGTGCTGTGCCAACTTTCTTTCTTATGTTGATATTCTGTTGTAGAAGACTCTGTATACTGTAGAGTTTGGATGTATTCTTATTAAGTGGCGAAACTACTTCATTCTTTGTTTCTCAATGTAATTCACAAGTGCTGTGCCAACTTTCTTTCTTATGTTGATATTCTGTTGTAGAAGACTCTGTATACTGTGGAGTTTGGATGCATTCTCATTAAGTGGCGAAACTACTTCATTCTTTGTTTCTCAATGTAATTCAAGCAAGGTGCTGTGCCAACTTTCTTTCTTATGTTGATATTCTATTGTAGAAGACTCTGTATACTTTGGAGTTTGGATGCATTCTTATTAAGTGGCGAAACTACTTCATTCTTTGTTTCTCAATGTAATTCAAGCAAGGTGCTGTGCCAACTTTCTTTCTTATGTTGATATTCTGTTGTAGAAGACTCTGTATACTTTGGAGTTTGGATGCATTCTTATTAAGTGGCGAAACTACTTCATTCTTTGTTTCTCTATGTAATTCAAGCAAGGTGCTGTGCCAACTTTCTTTCTTATGTTGATATTCTGTTGTAGAAGACTCTGTATACTGTAGAGTTTGGATGCATTCTTATTAAGTGGCGAAACTACTTCATTCTTTGTTTCTCTATGTAATTCAAGCAAGGTGCTGTGCCAACTTTCTTTCTTATGTTGATATTCTGTTGTAGAAGACTCTGTATACTGTAGAGTTTGGATGCATTCTTATTAAGTGGCGAAACTACTTCATTCTTTGTTTCTCAATGTAATTCAAGCAAGGTGCTGTGCCAACTTTCTTTCTTATGTTGATATTCTGTTGTAGAAGACTCTGTATACTGTGGAGTTTGGATGCATTCTCATTAAGTGGCGAAACTACTTCATTCTTTGTTTCTCAATGTAATTCAAGCAAGGTGCTGTGCCAACTTTCTTTCTTATGTTGATATTCTGTTGTAGAAGACTCTGTATACTTTGGAGTTTGGATGCATTCTTATTAAGTGGCGAAACTACTTCATTCTTTGTTTATCTATGTAATTCAAGCAAGGTGCTGTGCCAACTTTCTTTCTTATGTTGATATTCTGTTGTAGAAGACTCTGTATACTGTGGAGTTTGGATGCATTCTTATTAAGTGGCGAAACTACTTCATTCTTTGTTTCTCAATGTAATTCAAACAAGGTGCTGTGCCAACAGAAAAGAGATAAACGTTTGTTGTAGTTTCAGCGAGTTCCATTAGTTGGAGGAGGATTGTTGTAGTTTCAATCGTGTGCCATTAGTTGGAAGGGAGGCCAACTGTTGTTGTAGTGATGTGCACTATCTTTGTTCACCGTCTGCCTCGTGGCGCGGTCGGTTCCGAGTTCAGCAGTATGTGTAGTTGGGCCTTCCTGTTGAGGACTTTCATTGTAACTTCCTATTTCATTAGCTTCCTTTTACTTCGTTGTAGTTCCTCTTTCCTTTTTTCTTCGTAAATTCCTTCCTTTCATTCTGTGTGTTTCTCCTTGTAGTATTTCATATTTCATTTATACAGATGGTCCTCCTGTTATATCTATTATCCCATGGTATTTAAAACAAATGTTCTCACTTCCAGACAACACAACATATTTGACAACCATGATTCATTTACAGGTTCATATATTTATTGAATGTTTCGCTGATATAGACAAACACGTCCATTCGTTTTGGAAGTCCATCCTTGTTGTTTTTTTATCGTAGCTAAGCCGTCACTACACAAAAGCTACGTCAATTGGTTTTACTACGTCAGGTCTCGTTTAGTGTTGCCACTCTGCTTATAGTGAACAGATGCAGATTTAGTGTGCAAACACTACAGTCAACTACTTAAATATCTATAAACTACACACTAAAGCTAACTGTCTGGTCCACCGGTTACCACCTGGGGTTGAGGGCCTGGATGCATGCCTTCTACATGTTGAAATGGGAAAAGGACAAGACAACTTTAACATCATGGCAGGGCATGAAAACAGTATCAGAACTCGTAGCTTAGACAAGAGACATAGAGTTATGGAAGAACTTGATAACCTACGCATGCAGGCATGGCACTTGATGATAATGAGACATGAGGATAGAGAAACGATGTATGCAGCTTGATGACGACTGACATCAATCGTAAAGGCGCAGTTAAAGGGACGTGATTGTCTATTGTCTTTTCCCAGGTGAATGATGGAATTGGTTGTCCACTCTTACCGTTAAGCGTAGGTTTGGGAGCTTTAATTTGCGTTCCAGGGACAGATGAGTCGCCTTTGTTTTTTATATATGTGTTTCTTCTTCTTCTTTGCGTTCGTTCTTTACGGCCAATTTTAATCACTCTTTGTGATATGTTTGATCTTGCCAAGAACGTGTATACGTTGCACATTGGTTTGGTAGGCCTCTAAACGCATAGACTTTACACGTTTAGGACACGTGCATCCGATTTCAGCCAAACCTCCTTAGTCGCCTCTTACGACATGCGTGACAGGTAACAGAGGTTCTATTCTTTACACCCAAATTTGGGTCCGTAACCACTCAGGCGTATCTGTGTTTATTTAGTGTTGTCTTGATATTGTCTATCCATATTTTCTCGTCTTCCTTGGCTCTTTTACCTGATCTTTTTTAATTATATGTTTTTTTATTTAATTAACGGCTTTGTCTGAGTGGTTACCGGGCCCAAATTTGGGTGTAAAGAATAGAACCACTGTTACCTGCCACGCATGTCGTAAGAAGCGACTAAGGAGGTTTGGTTGAAATCGGATGCACGTGTCCTAACCGTGTAGAAGTCTATGCGTTTATGGGCCTACCAAACCAATGTGCATCGTATACACGTTCTTGGCAAGATCAAACATATCACAAAGAGTGATTAAAATTGGTCATAAAGAACGAACGCAAAGAAGAAGAATTAACGGCTTGTTTGCCGTTACGCATAGCAGTTTTAGCTGATCCTCGGTTTCTGAGATAGTGCAAGCTCGATCGCTTGACATGCTGTAGGATTGTGAAATTTCAAGATGTCTGTAACTCTTCCGATCCATCTTTTTATTGGTCTGCCACTTTCTCACATATGACAGTTAACAATCGATAAGAATAAGCTGAAAAGTCGCAGCCTGAGTTAAATTCATTAAAATTAAAATAACATTTGTAAACGTTGTTCCCATCTTAAAAAATACATCAAGAAATTTCGTCGAAACTGCCGCTTTGATCTTCATGTATAATAAAAATATTTTAGAACATATGGATATTTACTAAAGTGTGATGATTATCGTCATATCAATCACTCAATCAATTAATTAATTCTATATTTATCATTTCTTACGCATTGAGATTTAACTAGCCCACTTTATGACATAGCAACAGCACTAGGAATAATTATAATATTAATATCACTTCCTTCTATTTGGTACGCCACTGTGAGCAATTGCTCTTTTCCTGTAACAAAACTATCAGTGGAAATGGAGCAAAACGGATTACTCCGCCAACTCTCTTGAGAATGTTCTCGTAAATTTACTCGCTACCACCCTCGCTGTTTAGTCATCAAAGAAATGAGATCTTCTGGCGAAGCCAACGACTAAACCTCCCACTTTCATTAAAAGGAAATTATCTTATTGAGTTAGGGTAACGTTCTCCACTCAAGTGGAAAGCGATGTTCAAATTAATGGCATTTCAAGGGACGTGGGTCATTTTTTTGGTCATATTCTGACAGCGGTTCTCAGAGTAAGAAGCTAAAAAAAATGTGAGTTTGTTTAAAGTGGGATTATGTTAATTACGGGTTGAGATCAGTGCCGGATTAAGCAAGCGCGGGCCTGTAGTAAATGTTACCAAGAGGCCCTAGGTTTTGTATGATAATAAAATAAAACTTAACTTTTACAAACTTGTCTCGATTTAATGAGAGCAAATTTAGAGATAACACTAGACAAATCAATTTCTAGTGTATTACTAGATATATTATTATAGTGTATTAATTTATTATCAAATAAATTACATTCAATGTTCATTAAGGTGAGGTTATTTAGACGATCTAGCCCGCTTGTCCAGCGTGTTCGCATCGCGTTCGACAACGGGTGACAAGTCCCCTGTGAGTGCGGTTAAATTCAGCGGGCTGGTAGAAAAGCCACATGTTCTCCAGATTTACGGTGTTCGTGGCACCGAACCGAAGGTTACGATGTCCATGGCACTGAGCCGAAGAGCTGCAAGCTCAAGTGCTTCTGGATCGAAAATTAAAACAATTTTTAAAATTTTTTAAATAAACATTTAGACAATCTTGTGCCATCATGTTCCTAAACTCACTTTTTTTATACGCTTTAATGTTGAAAAGGAACGTTCTCCGTTTGCAAGCGTTCTAGAATTCCGTTCCGTAAAATGTTCATTATTCCCGTTTTCAACTTACTCATCTTCAAAACTAGTCCGTACGCCTGATTACGACAATTTATCTTTTGATCCATGTTATTTGAGATGTCATCCAAAACTTGTTTGATAGTTTTACAAGCTAAACATTTTCTGCTCTAGGCGCTGGGCTTCCAGAAACGCGGGACCCGTAGTATTTTCTACTTCTGCTATAGAGCTAATCCGGCACTGGTTACACTTGCGGAAACTTGCGGAAACTTGCGTCGTACGTAGAAGAGCGTCTAAAATCTGATCAGTCTTGTCTAACTATAACACTAATTTATAACACTAATTTATAACACTAATTTATAACACTAATTTATAACACTAATTTATAACACTAATTTATAACACTAATTTATAACACTAATTTATAACACTAATTTATAACACTAATTTATAACACTAATTTATAACACTAATTTATAACACTAATTTATAACACTAATTTATAACACTAATTTATAACACTAATTTATAACACTAATTTATAACACTAATTTATAACACTAATTTATAACACTAATTTATAACACTAATTTATAACACTAATTTATAACACTAATTTATAACACTAATTTATAACACTAATTTATAACACTAATTTATAACACTAATTTATAACACTAATTTATAACACTAATTTATAACACTAATTTATAACACTAATTTATAACACTAATTTATAACACTAATTTATAACACTAATTTGTTGATAGTCCCTGGTGATATATTAAAAAAAAGATTACAGAGTCTGAAGCTAAAGGTTTATTTCATTTCATTGTTTTTTTACCCCATATGGCTTGGTCCCTCTCCGCAGAAATTGGCACGCTGTCTGCCGGGAGTATTCTTTCTTTCTTTCTTTCTCGAATCCTGTATGCCTCACAGCGTCAGGTCAGGAAGAGATTTCTAAAACGGCCCTAGTATGCGCTTCGTAGATAGTCTCTTTCGTCGCCTCTGTTATCTCTGAGGTCCATCTTTTGCGTGGCCGGCCTTTGCTTTGTACCCATTGTATCGGAGCAGCATTGCTCTTTGGGGTGCACTGTCTGATGGTAATCTGCTTACGTGACCGAACCATTTAATTTGTTGTTTCTTGATGAAGTCTAGTACTGATGTTGTACCCACTTTTTCCTGATGTCTTCATTTCTCAACCGGTCTCTTCTTGTTACACCCAGCATTCTGCGTAGACACTTCATCTCTGTTGTGACTAGTTTTCTTCTATCGTTTGTTGTCAGCGTCCAGGTTTGACACTGGTAACATAATGTGGGAGAAAGATTGTGTTGAACATTGCTCTTTTTGTGTTCATGGTGACGTGTTTGCATCTTAAAATTGGCGCCATTTGCCCTATCATTTGATTTGCTTTGTTGCATCTGTGTTGAATTTCATTAGTTATTCTTCCATTTGCTGAAAAATGCTCCCCAGGTATATGAAATCTTTTGCTTGATTTAGTAGATGATTATCGATGTAGATGTTGGTAGTGTTTTCCTCTCTGGCGAATGTCATTACTTCTGTTTTGTCGATGTTAATTCTCATGTTGTATTCGTTACATGCTAACTGGAGTCTGTTGATGTGTTGCTGTAGCTGTTCTTCTGTTGTTGAAATGATTGCCTGATCGTCTGCAAAAGAAATTCATTTAAGAGTTCTCCGAGGTTGTTTCCTTCGCTGGTGTTTGCTATTTTACAAATGTATTGCACAAAGCGCAAACTCCATGCTACAGCAATAATCCTAAGAGTCTCTGGAAAAAAAAAGCATGCGTTAACTGAACGCGCTGTTGTGATGCTTCTTAGTACTTTCTTTCCCATGCTTTGTAATCTCTATGGGTATATGTTGCATGTATTACATTCTTATGCTTCTTAGTACTTTCTCTTCCCATGCTTTATAATCTATATGGGTATATGTTGCATGTATTCAAGTTATATATTTACTAGATGTTTCATTGTTTCTTTTCTATTTCTAGTTTTTATGTGTGTTTTTGTGTTACATGTATTTCGTTATTCGTTTTTATTCCAGATTTTCCTTAGATACGTTGGTATTTGGTCGTCCATTTGTGTTTCATTTTAATTTGTCACTCCTGTTTGTTCGTTTGCTTGATAAAGGCCTTGTTGGTCGAAACGTTGCTGTTTATCGTCACTGTTTATGTATTTTGTAAAACTATAGTACTTTGTTTGTACGTGTTCCCCTGTGATGCAAACACACGACCTACGAAACTCAAGACAATGTTTTAACCGCTTATCCCAACAGCGGTGCATTACAGTTTTACATAAATAAATAACAAAGATGGTAAATAAGATCGAATGATCAGGAATAAAACTAAGATAATAATATTTTACTCAAATGTCAAGCCTGTTCTTCTATATGGAGCGGAGACATTGAGAATAACTAAGGAACACCTAAGTTGCAGATATTCATCAATAGATGACTGCGCAGGATACTCCATATGCGACGGTATGACAGGACCACAAACAGGGAACTGTAGAAAAGAGCGGAACAATGGAAGGTGTGTAGTGGATAGCCATTCTTCCTTCCCAGGTGGCAGCTGAGGTACAGACAAGTAGCTTTAGTTTATAGTATAGTTGGTAGGATATATATTATATTAGAAGAGACTTAGTGTTTGCACATGAAAAGCTAATCATATGTCTACAAGAAATAGGCCTAGATGGGGATGATATCAGACTAATAAGTAACATATACTGGGAACAGACAGCAATAATAAAATATGAAAATAGCTACTCTCCATACATAGACATAAAGAGGAGTGAGACAAGGATGCATACTGTCACCAAGCCTATTTAACATCTACACAGAGAAAATCTTCAAACAACTAGAGGAATGCCAGGACTCAAGATCAATGGAAAATAATAAATAACTTAAGATATGCAGATGACACAGTATTGGTAGCAGAAAATGAACAAGATCTACAAGAACTAGTGGACCAATTGGACAGAACTAGCAAGGAATATGGATTAGACATTAACATACAGAAAACAAAAACTATGGTAATCAACAAAGAAATGGAAAAACCTAAAATGAATATAAAAATACATGGAGAATTACTACATCAAGTAAAAGCTACTCCTATCTCGGTCAGATGATAACAGATGATGGCAGATGTATAACTGAAATTAAAAGAGAATAGGAATGGCCAAGGATAATTTCAATAGTATGAGAAAGTTACTGACATCCAAACAAATCACAAACAGGCTAAAAATTAGAATGATCAAATGCTATATATATCCTATATTAATGTATGGCTCGGAAACATGGACAATGAACAAGCAGTTAGAAGACAGAATTGATGCATTTGAGATGTGGATATATAGAAGAATAAGCAGAGTTTCATGGACAGAAAAACAGACAAATAAACAAGTTTTAGGAAAACTAGGCATGAAGAAACAATTATTAAGAGAAATAAAATTCAGACAAGTAAAGTATTTTGGGCACATAAAAAGGCATGACACCATGATAAAACATTTACTAGAGGGGAAAGTTGAGGAGAAGAGCAAGAGGAAGACCGAGAGATAAGTGGGAGGAAACTTTAAGAAATGGACAGGTTACAGTCTGGCAGTGTGCAACACCAAGGCGAAAGACAGAGGATGCTGGAGATTCATTGCAGCCAACCTTCGATGTGGAGACGGCACCTGATGATGATGAGTGTTTGCACTCTCCAAACAGATGGCAAACACTAATACAGAACATGTGACGTAGAAAAAACTAGAATACGTAATTGTGTAGTGACGGCGTAGTAACGTGAGTAAATAGTGAGAGACAACATTATTATTCAACACAGACGGACGTGTCATCAACAAAATAAATACATATAAAGTCTTCAAGAATGTGTTTGTCGATTATATTGTCCAGTATATCACCAACAATCTCTATTACCATCATCAACAATAGAAGCAAACTATAACATCACCAGATTACTAGGAACCATTACAGGTGGAACAAGAGATAAGGAGTAGAAAGGGGTGATTGATAGAACACACACTGTGGAAACCACCTAGTAGCATCACCAGACAGCCCCCGATAGAACCCTCAGGGTAAGGACCATTAGAGATAAGTAACAAGCCATGAACACCTGGAGACGAGCGTTGGAGACGGAATGCAAGAAAATGGGGAGAGAGTGAAGAGATCGGAAAAAAAGAGGACCTTGGGTAGGAGGATTTAACAATCTTGATTGCAGACCAATGCCTCACTAGAAGGGAATGAGATAGATAGAAGAAGAAGAAGTGGAAGAAGAAGAAGAAGAAGAAGAAGAAGAAGTAGATGAAGAAGAAGAAGGAGATGAAGAAGAAGATGAAGAAGAAGAAGAAGATGAAGAAGAAGAAGAAGAAGAAGATGATGAAGAAGAAGAAGATGAAGATGATGAAGAAGATGAAAAAGAAGATGAAGAAGAAGAAGAAGATGAAGAAGAAGAAGATAAAGAAGACGATGAAGAAGTAGAAGAAGAAGATGATGAAGAAGGAGAAGAAGATGAAGATGAAGATGAAGAAGAAGAAGATGAAGAAGAAGGAGAAGAAGAAGATGAAGAAGAAGATGAATAAGAAGATGAAGATGAAGAAGAAGAAGTTGAAGAAGATGAAGATGAAGAAGAAGAAGAAGAAGATGAAGAAGAAGAAGAAGGAGGAGAAGAAGAAGAAGAAGAAGAAGAAGAAGAAGAAGATGAAGAAGAAGAAGAAGAAGTTGAAGAAGATGAAGATGAAGAAGAAGAAGAAGAAGATGAAGAAGAAGAAGTAGAAGAAGAAGATGAAGAAGAAGAAGATGAAGATGATGAAGAAGATGAAAAAGAAGATGAAGAAGAAGAAGATGAAGAAGAAGAAGAAGAAGAAGATGAAGATGAAGATGAAGAAGAAGAAGATGAAGATGAAGATGAAGAAGAAGAAGATGAAGATGATGAAGAAGATGAAAAAGAAGATGAAGAAGAAGAAGATGAAGAAGAAGAAGATGATGAAGAAGAAGAAGATGAAGAAGAAGAAGATGAAGAAGAAGAAGAAGATGAAGATGAAGAAGAAGATGAAGAAGAAGAAGAAGAAGAAGAAGAAGAAGAAGAAGAAGAAGAAGATCAAGAAGACGATGAATAAGAAGATGAAGATGAAGAAGAAGAAAGAAGAAGAAGATGAAGAAGAAGAAGAAGAAGAAGAAGAAGAAGAAGATGAAGAAGAAGAAGAAGAAAAATGAAGAAGAAGAAGAAGAAGAAGAAGAAGAAGAAGAAGAAGAAGAAGAAGAAGAAGATGAAGAAGAAGAAGTAGAAGAAGAAGATGAAGAAGAAGAAGAAGAAGATGAAGAAGAAGAAGAAGAAGATGAAGAAGAAGAAGTAGAAGAAGAAGATGAAGAAGAAGAAGATGAAGATGATGAAGAAGATGATGAAAGAAGAAGAAGAAGAAGAAGAAGAAGAAGAAGAAGAAGAAGAAGAAGAAGAAGAAGAGAAGATATGATGAAGAAGAAGAAGAAGAAGAAGATGAAGATGAAGATGAAGAAGAAGAAGATGAAGAAGATGAAGATGAAGAAGAAGAAGAAGAAGATGAAGATGAAGAAGAAGAAGAAGAAGATGAAGATGAAGATGAAGAAGAAGAAGATGAAGAAGAGGAAGGAAGAAGAAGAAGATGAAGAAGAAGAAGATGAAGAAGATGAAGAAGAAGAAGATGAAGAAGATGAAGATGAAGATGAAGATGAAGAAGAAGATGAAGAAGATGAAGATGAAGATGAAGAAGAAGATGAAGAAGAAGAAGAAGAAGAAGAAGAAGATGAAGATGAAGAAGAAGAAGAAGAAGATGAAGAAGAAGAAGAAGATCAAGAACAAGATGAATAAGAAGATGAAGATGAAGAAGAAGAAGGAGAAGAAGAAGAAGAAGAAGAAAAAAAAGAAGAAGAAGATGAAGAAGAAGAAGAAGAAGATGAAGAAGATGAAGAAGAAGAAGAAGAAGAAGAAGATGAAGAAGAAGAAGTAGAAGAAGAAGATGAAGAAGAAGAAGATGAAGATGATGAAGAAGAAGGAGAAGAAGAAGAAGAAGAAGAAGAGGAAGATGAAGAAGAAGAAGATGAAGAAGATGAAGATGAAGAATAAGAAGATGAAGAAGAGGAAGATGAAGAAGAAGAAGAAGATGAAGAAGAAGAAGATGAAGAAGAAGAAGATGAAGAAGAGGAAGATGATGAAGAAGAAGAAGAAGAAGAGGAAGATGATGAAGAAGAAGAAGAAGAAGAGGAAGATGATGAAGAAGAAGATGAAGAAGAAGAAGAAGATAAAGATGAAGAAGATGAAGAAGAAATAAGAATATATGTAAACAAAACCAACTGTTCTTTATGGATCTTGTAACAAAACAAAAATAAGATAAAACATTACTACAAACTTCTGAGAAACATAGCCTTCAGGAGAATCGTTGCTCCCAACAAGGATGAAAATAGTGGAGAATGGAGAATGTGATACAATAAAGATATTTATAATTTGTTTAAATCATCATTAGTTACCAGCATCATGAACGTTTATACAATAAGATAGCTATAGGCAATTGAAAGGGGAATATAGCTATAGGATATTGAAATAGGAAGATAAGATAGCTATAGGATATTGAAATAGGAAGATAAGATAGCTATAGGATATTGAAATAGGAAGATAAGATAGCTATAGGATATTGAAAGGGGAAGATAAGATAGCTATAGGATATTGAAATAGGAAGATAATATAGCTATAGGATATTGAAAGGGGAAGATAAGATAGCTATAGGATATTGAAAGGGGAAGATAAGATAGCTATAGGATAGTGAAAAGGGAAGATATAGCTATAGGATATTGAAAGATAAGATAGCTATAGGATATTGAAAGATAAGATAGCTATAGGATATTGAAAGGGGAAAATAAGATAGCTATAGGATATTGAAAAGGAAGATATAGCTATAGGATATTGAAAAGGGGAAAATATAGCTATAGGATATTGAAAAGGGAAGATATAGCTATAGGATATTAAAAAGGGAAGATATAGCTACAGGATATTGAAAAGGGAAGATATAGCTATAGGATATTGAAAAGGGAAGATATAGCTATAGGATATTGAAAAGGGAAGATATAGCTATAGGATATTGAAAGATAAGATAGCTATAGGATATTGAAAGGAGAAGATAGCTATAGGATATTGAAAGGGGAAGATAAGATAGCTATAGGATATTGAAAAGGGAAGATAGCTATAGGATATTGAAAAGGGAAGATATAGCTATAGGATATTGAAAGGGGAAGATAAGATAGCTATAGGATATTGAAAAGGGAATATAGCTATGGGATATTGAAAAGGGAAGATAGCTATAGGATATTGAAAGGGGAAGATAAGATAGCTATAGGATAGTGAAAAGGGAAGATAGCTATAGGATAGTGAAAGGGGAAGATGGCTATAGGATATTGAAAGATAAGATAGCTATAGGATATTGAAAGGGAAAGATGGCTATAGGATATTGAATGGGGAAAATAAGATAGCTATAGGATATTGAAAGGGGAAGATAGCTATAGGATATTGAAAGGGAAAGATAGCTATAGGATATTGAAAGATAAGATAGCTACATGATATTGAAAGATAAGATAGCTACATGATATTGAAAGATAAGATAGCTACATGATATTGAAAGATAAGATAGCTACATGATATTGAAAAGGGAAGATAGCTACATGATATTGAAAGGGGGAGATGGCTATAGGATATTGAAAGGAGAAGATAGCTATAGGATATTGAAAGATAAGATAGCTATAGGATATTGAAAGATAAGATAGCTATAGGATATTGAAAGGGGAAGATAGCTATAGGATATTGAAAGATAAGATAGCTATAGGATATTGAAAGATAAGATAGCTATAGGATATTGAAAGATAAGATAGCTACATGATATTGAAAGATAAGATAGCTACATGATATTGAAAGATAAGATAGCTACATGATATTGAAAGATAAGATAGCTACAGGATATTGAAAGATAAGATAGTCATGATATTGAAAGATAAGATAGCTACATGATATTGAAAAGGGAAGATAGCTACATGATATTGAAAGGGGAAGATGGCTATAGGATATTGAAATAGGAAGATAAGATAGCTATAGGATATTGAAAGGGGAAGATGGCTATAGGATATTGAAAAGGGAAGATAGCTATAGGATATTGAAATAGGAAGATAAGATAGCTATAGGATATTGAAAAGGGAAGCATATCTATCTATCTATCTGTCTGTACTTTAATCCTGTTTTTGTTTTTAAGTGTCATGTTGAAAAAGGAAACACCTCGAGCGTGCCTCTCTATGCACCTTGTATTTTCTTCTCTTCTCCAATTCTGATTTACCTTACAGTTTTCTAGCACGGACTTTTATGTGTGCATCATAAATAGTGTCTTTCGTCGCCTCTGTTATCTCTGAGGTCCACCTTTTGCTGGGCCGGCCTTTTGCTGTGTATCAACTGTATCGGAGCAACATTGCTCTCTGTGACGAACTGCATGTTACACGTCCAGGTCACTGCCATCCGATCATGTTCATCTGATGATCGTAGTCGATTTGCCCTGGAGAATCGCTTTATTTCTTTATATGGTACCTTGCGACTTCATGGACTCAACGCTCTACATTCCTATGCTTCTTAATACTTTCTCTTCTCATGCTCTACATTTTATATGTGTATATGTTAAATGTATATGAGTTGATTTTTTATTGTTTCTCTTCTTTTTCCACTTTTAGTTTTTCTGTATTTATTTCGTTATTCGTTTTAGTCACATATTTACATTCATTTTTGACCGTTGTAATATCTTTGTCAGTCAAAGTATGTATGTAGTGTTCTGTGACATTCGTCACTTTTATTGTATCCTTTACTTGATAAAGACCTTTTTGGTCGAAACGTTGCTGTGCACTATCATTGTTTTTGTATTTTGTGAAACTACAGTACTTTGTTATTACATGTGTCGTCATGCATTACAGCAACGTGCTTCAACCAACCAGTCAGTCACGCTTGGACAATTCTACAGTATGTACTAATCGATATCGTCAATAAACAAATAATTAGTTAGCGATATAGAACCATATCCAACGACATGAGTGTGTATGTGCGTGTGTGCGTGTGTGCGTGTGTGTCGTCGGTATAATAGATTTTGTTTTAATAACACAGCTTTCTTCTTCAGGTTGGTCGAATAATTTCGGAAAAATAAATATTGTCAGAATTTTTATAGTTTTTGTTTTTATTTCAACATTGTCACCAGAAGGCGCTTGTGTGGTCCCGGGGATCGCAAGGAAGCAAAGAATAGTACCACTGTGACCTAGAAGGCATGTCGTAAGAGGCGACTGATGTAGGGGCTTTGGGAAGCTACCCTAGTAAATAAAAAGCATCGCATATTTCTTTTTCAGCATTGTCGAATAAGCGTTTGAAGAAGAAGTCACCAGGAGAAGTCACCAGAAGAAGTCACCAGGAGAAGTCACCAGAAGAAGTCTCCAGAAGAAGTCACCAGAAGAAGTCACTAGAAGAAGTCACTGAAGAAGTCACTAGAAAAGGGCACTAGAAGAAGTCACTAGAAGAAGTCACTAGAAGAAGTCACTAGAAGAAGTCACCAGAGAAGTCACCAGGGAAAAAGTCACCAGAAGAAGTCTCCAGAAGAAGTCACCAGAAGAAGTCACCAGAAGAAACCATTGATAGGACAAATGGCGCCAATTTTAAAATGCAAACACGTCACCATGAACACAAAAAGAGCAATGTTCACACAATCTTTCTCCCATATTATGTTACCAGTGCCAAACCTGGACGCTGACAACAAATGATAGAAGAAAACTTGTCACGACAGAGATGGAAGTGTCTACGCAGAATGCTGGGTGTAACAAGAAGAGACCGGTTGAGAAATGAAGATATCAGGAAAAAGTGGGTACAACATCAGTACTAGACTTCATCAAGAAACAACAAATTAAATGGTTCGGCCACGTAAGCAGATTACCAACAGACAGTGCACCTCAAAGAGCAATGCTGCTCCGATACAATGGGTACAAAGCAAAAGATAGGGCACGCAAAAGATGGACCACAGAGATAACAGAGGCGACGAAAGAAACTATCTACGAAGCGCACACAAGGGCCCGTTCTAGAAATCTCTTCTTGACCTGACGCTGTGAGGCAAACAGGATTGGAGAAAAGAAAGAAAGAATAAAGAGAGACTGAGATGGTATGATAAGATTACAAATTCAGAACTCAGAGAAAGATCTAAGCAGATACCAGTGGTTATTGGTTATTGGTTATTGGTTAATAAACTGACGTCATTGCACTCCGGGCAGACCCATAGGTGCTCAGACTCCCCAACAGATATCGAAGAGTATGCATACTGATGGTTTCCGTGGCTCGCTGATTAAATACACCTCTCACTGTCTCTCAGACATCCAGTTCGACTTGAACAACGGGTAACTCCAAACTGCTTAAATCGCTGGATCGATTCAACATCAATTTTAGTGTCCTCATCCAACAGAGAGTCGCGAAGAGACCGAAGAACATCCCCTTATCCATCTTCAACTCCCCAACAATCGATGCTGTTGATGCAAGCCTATCCGCTCTCTCATTACCGTAAACACCTGCATGCCCAGGACAGTATATCCATGTAAGCCGCTATAGGTTAGAAACTTCTACAGACGACATCCACTCATACCGAAACCTGCCCTTCTGGATCTTGTGAAGCATCGACTGAGAGTCAGATACAACAACTGCCCCAGTAAATTAAGTCCCAGAAATCCAATGGAGGACAGCAGTAACAGTGGAGAAAGAGCTAAGAAAGAGACGCTGGCGATGGATAGGACACACATTGAGAAGACAGACTGGAAGCATAACAAGACAGGCACTATTTTAGAACCTGCAAGGATAAAGAGCAGGGGAAACCTAGACAGACCTGGAGAAGAAAGCTGGAGGCTGATATTAAAAGGATAGGTAAAACATGGAAAGATGGCAGGAGAGAGGAAGAGCAGGAAGAAGTTTGTTGAAGACCTGTGCTCCGTTGGGAGTTGAAAATTTGAAGATGAAGATAACATTGTCGTTGTTGTTAACTCTACAGTTCTTTTTCAGCAACATCTCGTCTAATGTTGTTATTATTATTATCAGTGGCGGCTCGTCATTAAGGGCCAATGGGGCCGGGCCCCACCATAAATAAGGTTTAACAAGTATTTATTATTTTATACATTAAAATATATCCTAACCGAAACCATGATTTTTCCAAAACTTTTTGTCTGGCCCCACCAAAAAAAATGATTACGAGCCGCCACTGATTATTATTAATATTATTATTATTATTATTATCACTGCTACAGGTGTTTAAAGGGGGTTTTAAAGTCGAAGGATTTACTTCATTGCACCGGGTTTTACCCCATACGGCTCGGTCCCCCTCAGCAGAACTGGCACGCCATCTGCCGAGAGTATTGACAAAGCACGAACTCCGTGGCTCCAGCAACAATCCTAATGGTCTCTGGAAAAAACTGCACTCGTGAACAGAACGGCGCTGTCTGGATTCGAACCCACGACCTTCGACTCACAAGGTAAAGGGTTTAACCACTCAGCCACAGGGTCCCTACAGGTGTTGTGGTATCTTTCATTATTTGTGCTATTATTATTTCTCCGTTATGAGGTGGTCTTTGGGGAGCGGGGCGGAGGGGCGGCTGGCGTAGGCGATCATGGATCTCCACAAATCAGTGTCCCTGGTGTTTGCTATCATCTCAGATGTTGACGCTCTTCATAAAGTCAGGCTGTCTATATTATGTTCTTTCTCTGTCTTTCTCTGTCTCGTCTCCCCTAGATTTTACAGGTTGTCACAATGTGTTCTAATCCCTTCTGCTCATTACATATCCGACAAATGATGATTGTTTCTTTCTTATATTGATAATAAGTTTTCTGTGTTTTAGCCTCATTCAACACCTCCACATTAGTCATTTTAACTGTCCATGGAATTCTCATCATTCTTCTGTGAAACCACATTTCTGTGAACTCCAGAATTTTGTCAGTCTTGTTTTTACCGTCCATATCTCTCATCCGTATGTCAGTATTGGTTCTATGTAGCATTGTATAACTCTCATCCCTATGTCAGTATTGGTTCTATGTAGCATTGTATAACTCTCATCCGTATGTCAGTATTGGTTCTATGTATCATTGTATAACTCTCATCCGTATGTCAGTATTGGTTCTATGTAGCATTGTATAACTCTCATCCGTATGTCAGTATTGGTTCTATGTAGCACTGTATAACTCTCATCCGTATGTCAGTATTGGTTCTATGTAGCATTGTATAACTCTCATCCGTATGTCAGTATTGGTTCTATGTGCACTGTATAACTCTCATCCGTATGTCAGTATTGTTCTATGTAGCATGTATAACTCATTCTGATCTTAATCTCGACGAGTAACTCTATGTACACTATAATTAGTAACTGCATAGTTATTGTGTTATTGGTTTACTAAACTGACGTCATTGCACTCCGGCAGACCCATAGGTGCTCAGTCTCTCCCAACAGATATCGAAGAGTATGTATACTGATGGTTCCCGTGGCTCACTGATTAAACACACTTCACTCTGTCCCTCAGACATCCAGTTCTACTTGTACAACGGGTAACTCCAAACTGCCTAAATCGCTGGATCGATTCAACATCGATTTTAGTGTCAACATCCAACAGACAGTCGCGAAGAGACCGAAGAACATCCCCGTATCCATCTTCAACTCCCCAACAATCGATGCTGTTGATGCAAGCCTATCCGCTCTCTCATTACCGTAAACACCCGCATGCCCAGGACAGTATATCCACGTAAGCCTCTGGATGTTTAGAAACTTCTATAGACGACATCCACTCATACCGAAAACTGCCCTTCTGGATCTTGTGAAGCATCGACTGAGAGTCAGATACAACAACGGCCCCAGTTATTACTACACTATCACTACTACTTTTGTAACTACTGCTAAATAAAAGTTAATTGCATATCCTTTACAGGACTTTGCGAATCAACCCCAGCTTTTTAATGCTGTTTGTGATTTTTCTAGGCATTATTACATACAGTAGTTTGCCATTGCTTTCTGAACGGGTGGTGTTATCGTCATTTTTGTAAAAATCCAAGCGAAACAATTTGCAGCCAAACTGTCCACAGCGTGATTCGAACTCAGAACGTCGGGGTTAATAGACCGAGTGATTATTTCCTAAGCCACAGAGGCAAACTACTACTGAAAATCGTGGCATATCTTTTACAGGACGTAGCTATCAACCACAGTAAACGAGTCGTTGATTTTCTAGGCACCATTTATACGTTCAGTAGTTTGTCATTGCTTTCTGAACGGTGAGGTCTATTTTTACCTTTTGTAAAATCCCACGGAAACGAATTTGCTTCCAAACTTGCCCAAAGTGGGTTTGAAACAAGTACGCTTGGGCTTGTGATCGAGTTCACTACCGCTTGAGCTACAGACGTCCTCAAACTACTTCTGCTACTTCTAATATTACTTTTTTCACATTATACTAACCCCAATCACTATTTATAATAATAATAATTATTATTATTATTATTGTCAAATTTCTGTGTTCAATGTATTGCCACTTTGAGCATGTTCAGCCTCATGTCACGTAGTGAACAATTTACGCTTTAATCAACATTAGAGAGATGTTGTCTTGGAAACCAGCATTGGCAGAGAGGAAGTACAACCAGAGACAGCAGAGGAAGTGATCTCGAAGTCGATGAAGAAATGATTGTCCACTTGGACGGAAACACAGAAGATTGCACGTAGTTGAGTGCTACCGTTGATGACCTATGCCCCGGGGTATACATACACACACACACATACACACAGAGACTGATGAAGAAAGGGGACAAACAGATAATAAGGGGAAAAATGAGAAACAGATGGTGGAAAATAATGAAAGGAAACAAGAGTTAACTAAAGAAGAAAGTGGGGGAAAAGAAGAGGAAATAAAATGGAAACGAAAACATGGAAATAGCAGTGGAAAGGAATGAAGAGAGGAAGGACGAGTAGTACGTGAGGAAGAAAAGAAGGAAGGAAGGAAGGAAGCAAAATGAAGGGAGGAGGAAGGAAGGAAGGGAAGGAAGGAATGAAGGAAGGAAGGAAGGAAGCAGAAAGGGAGGGAGGGAGGAAGGAAGAGAAGGGAGGAATGAAGGAAGGAAGGAAGCAGAAAGGAAGGGAGGGAGGAAGGAATGAAGGAAGCAGAAAGGAAGGGAGGGAGGAAGGAAGCAGAAAGGAAGGAAGGGAGGAAGGAAGGAAGCAGAAAGGAAGGAAGGGTGGAAGCAGGAAGGGAGGAAGCAGGAAGGAAGGAAGCAGAAAGGAAGGGAGGGAGGAAGGAAGGGAGGAAGGAAGGAAGCAGGAAGTAAGGAAGCAGAAAGGAAGGGAGGGAGTAAAGAAGGAAGGGAAGGAAGGAATGAAGGAAGGAAAGAAGGGAAGGAATGAAGGGAATGAAGGAATGCAGGAAGGAGGAAAGAAGGAAGGAAGGAAGGGAGGAAGGAAGGAAGGCAGAAGGAAGGAAGGAAGAAGGAGGGAGGGAGGAGGGAGGAGGGAGGAGGGAGGGAGGGAGGAGGAAGGAGGAAGGGTAGTAAGTGAGGAAGAGTCTCTTTGTGCAAGAATCTTGGCAGGTGGTATGCCCTTTCTGTAGAGAGAGATAGAGAGAGAGAGAGAGAGAGAGAGAGAGAGAGAAAGAGAGAGAGAGACAAATGGTGACAAAACCTAATACAATGAAGTCAACTCTTTGTCTTTAATACCTTCTAGATTGTTTACAATACGTATCATCAGTGGCCATTAAGGGCTAGTCGGGCCTAACACCACCAAAAATATGATGTAACGTGTATTTATTATTTTATACATTAAAATATATCATAACCGAAATCATGATTTTTTCCGAAAATTTATGTCTGGCCCCACCAAGAAAGATTATCACGAGCCGCCACTGGGTATCATAATAGTAATATATATATATATAAATGTTGCTATCTGGGGTCCATGGTCACTGATATTCTGTTTCTTGATGAAATCAAAGCTCGAATAGGAGATGCGGCTACTACATTCGGCAAACTATCCAAGTGAGCGTGATACAACACAAAACTAACATTACAGACAAAGATTCAAATATATCGAGCTTGTGTAATTAGTTCTTTGCTATATGGCTCAGAAACATGGACAGCCTATTCAAGACACGAGAGGAGACTTAACATCTTTCATCTTTGATGTCTCCGCAAGATTATGAACATCAGGTGGTACGACAAGATAACCAACTCTGAAGTACTGCAACGTGCAAAACCTGCCTTCCATCATGGGCATGCTCAGCAGTGGACGACTAAGTTGGTCGGTGAAAGAATGGAAACTTATCGCATACCAAAATAAATGTTGCTATGTGAACTTTCGGAGGGAAAGAGGCACCAGGGCAGACCACTGCTGAGATATAAAGATATCTGCTAGGCCTCAATGAAGAACCTTTCTATAGGTCCCAGTACATGCGAAAAACTAGCTGATGACAGAATTGTGTTGAAAATCGATATTGTGCAAGAGCACAGTTTTTTGAGAAGAGACTTATGTAGAGCTGAACGACAAGAGAGAAAAGCGAAAACTCAGAAGTTGTTACAGTAAAACACTTGCCAATTGACCGTCTGTAAAGACGAAAAAACCATACATATATAACGCATCCAACATACTATTTGTGTGTCTATATATATATATTAGTTTCACTATTTTAGCTGTAATAAAAAGTTGGAAGCTTTAGTACAAAGATAAAGAAAGTGCTCTATGTGAATGCCACTAAAGCGGCTGGTCGGATGTTTGATGCACATTTACACGCCGATATAATAGTTCATGTTATGGATTGAGTTAAGCGCTTTCATATAAAGATTGATTGTCGAAGAAATAATTATCTTGCAATCATACATATAACTCACGCAATAACGTCAGCCGCCATGACAGCAAGATGAGTTATGGGTTGGGAAACACTATCACGGACAACCTTTTGGGATATTTCATCATTACCCAGGAGAAAACATAATAGTTGCCTTCAGTCTCTGCAACTAGTGGTCTCCAACATAGCACTTTGATGTAATGACCTAGTAGTGGCTCTTAGCCGCGTGATGGCACGCTCAATTCACGCCCTCACAGCAGATTCGTTATTCATAAAAGAACAACAACTCTGTCTAGAATATCAAGAGTTGTTTCCCATGTTATCATTTTGTCATGTTATATTCTGAGTTTCTGTTGTTGCATATTTATTTTCGATACAAGGGAAGACTGCAGTAAAACTATGAAACAATTGCGAAACAAGTAATAACAAAGTACTGTAGTTTTATAAAATACAGAAACGATAACAATAAACAGCAACGTTTCTACCAAAGGCCGTTATCACAAACGATACAACAGGAGTGACGAATTTCACAGCATATATAGGGTGTTCAACATAAAAGTCAGCCCAATTACAGGCTTTTATTAGTCAATTGGGCTACTTTTATCTTGAACACCCTGTATACATAGACTAAGACAGAAACAACATTTAGTCCCAGATTTTCATTTTAGGATGGTTTAGATGTGTCTGCCGTAATCTATATGTAGTGTGCTGTGAAATTCATCACTTCTGTTGTATCGGTTGCTTGATAACGGCCTTTTGGTCGAAACGTTTTTGTGTATTGTTATTGTTTCCGTATTTTGTAAAACTATAATACTTTGTTATTACGTGTTTGTGATATTTATTATAAAAAATACAACTTGTCATCTATAGCTCCAAAAGTTGAACTTCAGATAAATATGAAAAGACAAAATTAATGAAGACACCTATGACAAGAAATTCAGATATACCACTCGCCCGAGTGGTTACCGGGGCTCAAATTTGGGGTGGAAAGAATAGAACCACTGTTACCTGCCACGCATGTCGTAAGAGGCGACTAAGGAGGTTTGGATGAAATCGGATGCACATGTCCTAAACGTGTAGAAATATATGCGTTTAGAGGCCTACCAAACCAATGTGCAACGTATACACGTTCTTGGCAAAGATCAAACATATCACAAAGAGTGATTAAAATTGGTCGTAAAGAACGAACGCGAAGAAGAAGAAGAAGATATACCACTGGAATCCAAATTGATTGAAAAAAAAGTAACAGAGCAGTTCACCTATTTTAGGTAACAATTTTGGAAATGTTTTAAAAAGTAATTATGGTACGAATTGTCAAAGCAACATCAGCTTTTAAAAGTCTAAATAAAATATGGAACTGTAAGTTATATAGTATTAAAACTAAATTACGAATTTTCAATTCAAATGTTGTATCAATTCTGACATATGCCAGCGAGAGTTTGGAAATGTTGTATCAATTCTAAAATATGCCAGCGGGCGCTGGAAAATGGCTAAAGATATAGAAAGCAAGTTGAATGGATTTGAAAATAGATGTCTGTGAAAAATAATGAATATAAAATGGAACGAATGAAGGAGAAATGATGAAATTGGAGAAATGTCTGGTCAACTACTAGTAACAACTGTTATAAGAGGGAGAAGGTGAGATATGTTGACACACCTTGAGGAGAAATGATCATAGAATATCAAAGCCGGCACTGAAGTGGGATACAAAGGGTTCAAGAAAGAGAGGACGGCGTAAGGAGACCATGAAACGAGCTTTGCTGAGAGAACCGAGTAATACCGGATTCACTTCCATTAAAGAAAATGAACGTTTTGTCCATGATAGAGCGGTATGGAGACATTGGTCTCTATCAGACTGTATTCCAGCTAAGATTATGTCCATCTTTGCTAAGCTAGACAGACAAAAATATATGCGTGGCGTACAGTGTGCAAAGTGATGTGAAGTTTAACGGCGTTTAAAGATGACGTTTAAAGATTAATCACAACAGAGATGAAGCCTCTACGCAAAAAGCTGGGAGTATCCATAAGCAACCAGTGTAGAAATGAAGACATCATAAATACACTTGGTACACCATCAGTGGTGGCGTCTGTGGCTTAGGAGATAGTGACTCGTTCTATTAACCTCGACGTTATGAGTTCGAATCACGCTGCGAACAATTTTGTTGCAAATTCTTTCACGTGAATTTTAACAAAAGGACGATGTCACCACACGTTCAGAAAGCAATGGCAAACTACTGAACGTAGTAATGCCTAGAAAAATCACAAATAGCGTTAAAAAGCTGGGGGATGATTCGCAACGTCCTGTAAAGGATATGCAATTAACATTTCAACTACACCTTCAGTACTGAATTTCATCAAAAAACAACAAATTAAATAGTTCGACCACATGGCATGCATAAGAGGAGACTATGGGCCCCAAGGAAGCTACCTTAGTAAATAAACAACGTGGCAGAAGCGGATATGCTACCTACTTGTGGGCGCATAACTGGAACAATGTACAATTGCTCTTAGCCTCAAATCACATACAAATCACAAAGAGTGGTTGAACAAGTGGTCGATATGGAGCGTCCGAAGAAGAAGAAGGTACAGCACGACGCCCGTGTGTTGCCGGGGCGTGCAACGGGAGCAAAGAATAGTAACACTACGACCTTCAATTCATGTCGTAAAAGGCGACTACAGTAGGAGTCTAGGGAACCTACCCTAATAAATAAAAAGTGTCACAGCAATCTGATTTGTTAGCCTTCTTGTAGGTGCATAACTGGCACAACGTAAATCCCTCTTAGGCTCAAATCACATATAAATCACAAAGAGGGGCTTAACAAGTGGTCGATATGATGCGATTAAAGAAGAAGAAGAAAATGTAATTGTGTGAATTTAACCACAGCCAACTATAAACTTATGGGCCTTCGGACTAAGGTAAGGATTACGGGAAATCAGACCACAACTACACCACGTGATCTCGCATTCCAGTATTGGTGTATATAGACGAATTCATTTTAAAATCAACACAAAATGCTAAATCGAAGTTATATTATCCAACAAGTTAAGTTTAACAATAAGGAATAGGTAAACACGTAAAAACAAAGTACTACAGTTTTACAAAATACATAAACAGTGACGATAAACAGCAACGTTTCGACCAAAAGGCCTTTATCAAGCAAACAATACAACAAGAATGACGAATTTCGAGGAACACTACAAATGGACGATTACATGTGGAAACATAAACCTATCTGATGAAAATATGGGAATAAAAACGAACAACGAAAAGAGTGCAACACAAAAACCGAAAGTGGAAAAGGAGAGGAACAATAAACCATATAGTGGATAAATGACACATATATGGAGCAAACACACATATAGATAACAAGGCACGAGATAAGACAGTACTAAGAAGCATAGGAATGTAATGGTTGAGTCCAAGAGGTCGCAAATATTATGAATATTTTTCACTAATAAATAACCATAGACTCACAGAATTGAGTAAAATTGCAAAAAAGCTTGCAGTGTTCTATCAAACATCTGTAATTTCCAGACCCCTTCTCTGATCTAGTTCAGGGAATCCCCAGTCAGTTGTCTGGCCTAGTTATCTAGGGTTGGCTGTGATTTAATCCTCAACTCTTTTTTGACTTCAGTAGCGAGCGTTCTTTGTGTTGTGATACTAATCTCCCATGTGGGGGTGCACCACACATGAACCAGAGCCAACTATAAACAACTGGGCCTTCGGGCTCAGGTAAGAATTGTGGAAATCAGACCCCAACTACACCACGTGATCTCGCATTCCAGTATTGGTGTATATAGGCGAATCCATTTTAAAATCAACACAAAATGCTAATCGAAGTTATATTATGCAACAAGTTAAGTTTAACAGTAAGGAATATCAATATTATGAATATTTTTCACTAATAAATAACCATAGACTCACAGAATTGAGTAAAATTGCAAAAAAGCTTGCAGTGTTCTATCAAACATCTGTAATTTCCAGATCCCTTTTCTTATCTAGGTCAGGGAATACCCGGCCAGTTGTCTGGCCTGTGCTAGAGCCTGGCTGTGCATGAACAACACATTTAGACTTTTGTCCTGTTCATCGTTCACAATAAAAAAATCTTCACAATACTCTCGCCTTCTTTTGTTAAACCTTCTTAACTGTCCTACCCACTTCCACATGTTGGTACAAAACCAGAACTTATTGTGACAACTTTGTTCTCTTGTGTTCACTTCGTCCAGAAATCCTTCTTTTTATAACATCTCATTAACTTAATAACACATTTCTAATACAACGGTTAGATCTGGCTCATGCATATTCATAATCCGTTCATTACTTAATAGCTAGCCCAGGATAAATAGCCTTGATGTACATATCAATCTCCCAAAACATATTTTATTCCGCAATTTTATTCTGTCACGAAACAAAACATGTAATTCTTCATGTCAGCGGAAGTGAATCTCATCGTGTTTTGTATCTCATGAAAGAGGAACCGGAATTTGTTGAAATGACTTCTGATAATAAGTGTCTGGTCGTGTATTGATGTCGGAAATAGGATACGCCTCTGTTACTTTCGTCCGAAACGGTGCGTCTTAAACAGTTGGGATATTGAATTTGCGTGCGCGGTTTTTTTTTTAATTGGTGAATTAATTTTTAAATATTGCGTAACAACAGAAAAATTGTTATTGGTTTCTGGTTAACGCTCGTGTGACGCCGGGGCTACAAGGGAGCAAGAATACCACAACTGAGACCTACAAGGCATGTCGTAAAAGGACTGATGTAGGACCTAGGAAGCTACCTAGTAAAAAAAGCATGCAGAAATCGGATGCGCTGGCCTACTTGTAGGTACATAACTGACACAACGTACAATCGCTCTTAGGCTCAGATCACATACAAATCACAGAGAGTGGTTAACAGGTGGTTGATATGGAGCGTTCTAAGAAGAAAGTTCATGGTTATTGGTTATTGTCTATTGGTTATTGGTTATTGTTTATTGGCTATTGTTTATTGGTTATTGGTTATTGTCTATTGGTTATTGGTTATTGGCTATTGGCTATTGGTTATTGGTTATTAGTTGTTGAACTGACTTCATATCCCTCAGGGCAGACCCACATCGGCTCAGTCTCGCCCAACAGATCAGTTATCCGTTATCATTGATATGAGAACTATCATCATTGCTCTTGGGGCATGTCTATAGATGCTCCGATCTTCACTTCAACATTGACAGCAGTGTTCCCCAACATATATCTTCTTCTTCTTCGAAAGCTCCATATTGACCACTTGTCAACCACTCTGTGTGATTTGTATGTGATCTGAGCCTAAGAGCGATTGAACGTTGTGCTAGTTATGCGCCTACAAGTAGGCCAGCACATCCGATTTCTGCGATGCTTTTATTTACTAGGTAGCTTCCTAATTCTACATTACTCGCCCTTAGACACTCCTTACGACACGCCGAGTGGTTACCGGGGCCCAAATTTGGGGTGTAAAGAATAGAACCACTGTTACCTGCCACGCATGTCTTAAGAGGCGACTAAGGAGGTTTGGCTGAAATCGGATGCATGTGTTCCTAAACGTGTAGAAGTTTATGCGTTTAGGGGCCTACAAACCAATGTGCAACGTATACACGTTCTTGGCAAAGATCAAACATATCACAAAGAGTGATTAAAATTCGTCGTAAAGAATGAACGCAAAGAAGAAGATACTCCTTGTTGGTCACAGGAGTGCTATTCTTTGCTCCCCTTGCGAGCCCCAGAACCACACAGGCGTAATTGGTAAATAAAACATTGCGCAACAACAGAAAATGGTTACTAACTTACTTCATACTACTCAAGGCAGACCCTAAGGGCTCAACAGATATCTACGTATGTATACTGATGGCTCCTATGGCTCGCTGGTTAAACAAGCTCTTCACTCGCCCCTGAAGTATCTAGTTCTTTTGAAATGAAAATGAAAATCGTGGCATATCCTTTACAGAACGTAGACATCATAAACAGTCGTCGATTTTCACCCAGCACTAACGTTCAGTAGGTTTGTCATTGCTTTCTGAACGGTGAGGTCTACTTACATTCAGCAGTTTCCCATTGCTTTCTGAACGGTGAGGTCTACTTTTACCGTTAGTAAAAATCGAAAGGAACTAATTTGCTTCCAAACTTGCCCGCCGCGGTGTTTGAATCATGTACGCTTGGGTTGTGCTAGAGTTCACAACGCTTAAGATACAGTCACTCCTGTACTACTTATACAACGCGTAATTTTAAATTTCTTAAATCGCTGGATAGATTCAACATCAACTTCAGTGCCCTCATCCAAAAGTAAGTCGTCAAGAAACTGAAGAATATTTCCCTGGCATTGAGTACATCTGAGAGCCGCTGTGGCGTAGTTGTTAGTGAACTCACTTCGCAAGGCTGGTGGTCTGGGTTCAGCTCCGCAATGCGCGTGGAATTTTTCCCACCACGACGGCTCTCAGGTCGACCCAGCCTCAACTGGGTACCAGACATGCTCTGGGAAAGTAAAGGCGGCCGGCGTGATGCTGACCACATCACCCATCGTGTGCCGGCGGTCACTGAAAAATACAGGCCTAACACTGTATTGACCTATATACCACGAGGTATGAAAGGGTTCCTTTACTTTTTTTTTACTATTGAGTACATCTAGAGAAAATGTCCATCAAGAAATGTCCTGCAAGGCTCACAAAGCATGGCCCTTCTTCTTCTATTTCTTGTCTCTAATCCTGGTTTGGCTCACAGAGTCAGAATAAGAAGAGATTTCTAGAACATGCTTTTGTTTCTTCTTCTTCTTCTTCTTTTTTCGTCACACTGCTACCGGGTTGTTGCCCAGTGTCGTGGTTTTCTATTTTGTCTTGCGCTGTTCTGGTGGCTTGTGTGATTGTTATTTTTCCTCTTTGACAGGATTCTGCTACGCCATCTAACCATCTTTTTCGTGGTCTTCTCTTGCCTTCTTTCCCGATGTTCTGTTGTAGAAGACTCTGTATACTGTGGAACATCAGGAAAGAAGGCGAGAGGAGACCAGTGAAGAAAGAGCAAAGAAAGAGACGCTGACGATGGAAAGGATAAACACTGAGAAAGCAGCCGACCAGAAGCATTGCAAGACAAGCACTGTTTTGGAACCCACGGGGAAAAAGGAGTAGGGGTAGGCCTAGAAATATCTGAAGAAGATATATAGAGACTGATATTAAAAGGATAGTCAAGACGTGGAAAGAATTGGAAGGGATGGCGAGAGAGAGGAAGAGCTGGAAGAAGTTTGTTGAAGACCTGTGCTCCGGTGGGAGTTGAAAAGTGAAGAAGTTAGAAGCATATTCTATGACTTGACTGTGTTTTGATAGCAGGTTCTCACATTAAGATGACAACTTGGGTTGGGAATTGGAGACACACGTAAAGAATAGAAAGAAGGGATCGATTGTTGCATCATTGCTTGTCTCTTAACTTCGAGCACCAGTTGTTTAATATGTCATAGATTGTTGTTGAATTTTCTTTTTTCAACTTCGAGCACCAGGTGTATAATATGTCATAGATTGTTTGTCTCTTAACTTCGAGCACCAGTTGTATAATATATCATAGATTGTTTGTCTCTTAACTTCGAGCACCAGGTGTATAATATGTCATAGATTGCTTGTCTCTTAACTTCGAGCACCAGTTGTATAAGATGTCATAGAATGCTTGTGAAGCAACCGTAGAAAGAACAGCACAGAAAACAGATTGATTGATTGATTGATTGATAGGACCATCATCATTGCACTTCGGTGAGTAACCATGTGTGCTCCATCTCTTTCTTACACAGGAAGATCTCAGCTGCAGTGAACGTACTCCATAGCACCGTCCAGGGTCTCTGTTGTAAATTTAAAGATGGTGAAGGTATTTTTGTTGAATTTTTTAATATTTAATCTTTTTCAATGAATTTTTGCCAAGGCATCGGTTTTCAGCCTGATCTTCACGATTTTGAGCTGCTAAGGGTTCTTTTACGTGCTCAAATTGAACAAGGGACCTACGTTTTATCGTCCGTCTCCGATAAGGGCTAAGAACTACACTGAGATCGGGATCTCTGAAAAATATTCATATGGCTACAGGTAGGGAGCGAACATGGTACCTTTCTCACGAAAGACGAGCACATAGCCTCTACGCTACAGAGACCCTAAAGAAAACAGAAACAACACTCACAAATTAAAATAAAAGGTGAGTTGCAGGTGTTGTTCTATATCCCACGGGGTCAGTTAAGATTGCATACATTAATCTAGATTTTCTGAACGCCTATTGTTGCAGATAGGCTGGGAACAGTCGAAGGCTAACGGAGAGCAAACCCAGTAAACGCTGGTTGAAATCAGACACGTTGCCGAAGGACAAGCACCAGAGCTTTAAATAGTACTGAATATGTGACGTAAATACGTTCTTGGCACAGGCTGTTTATATATCACAATAAGAATGATCAAAATGGCCGAAAAAGAACGATGGAGATAGAGAGAGAGAGAGAACGCCTATTGGATGAGAGATGGTTGCTATGACAATGTAAACATTGAACGTTAAAAATCTGAACTAAATTGTTACAGTTTATCCAGAAACTGCAGACGTATGTCAGATTTGATGGATAAAGTTGCAACAGAGAGAGAGAGAAAACATGCACGTATTCCTAATCAGTGCAAGGTTTTTTACATTGATTCCGACAGTGTATGAATGATGGCAACTGTCATGATATATATACATAGAATATTATAGGATGTCTGTAGCGTATCTATGAAATATATATATAGACAGAACTATCGCGTGGCTGTGTTAGATGAGAGGATATTGGAAGAGGTGCGTGTGTGTGGGTGTGTAGGGGTGTGGGTGTGTTAGATTAGAATATATTGGAAGCTGTGTGTGGGTGTGATGGGTGTTAGATTCGAGAATATTAGAATAGGTGTGTGTGGGTGAGTGGGTGTGTTAGATTAGAATATATTGGAAGCTGTGTGTAGGTGTGATGGGTGTTAGATTCGAGAATATTAGAATAGGTGTGTGTGGGTGAGTGGGTGTGTTAGATTAGAATATAGTGGAAGCTGTATGTGGGTGTGATGGGTGTTAGATTTGAGAATATTAGAATAGGTGTGTGTGGGTGAGTGGGTGTGTTAGATTAGAATATATTGGAAGCTGTGTGTGGGTGTGATGGGTGTTCGATTTGAGAATATTAGAATAGGTGTGTGTGGGTGAGTGGGTGTGTTAGATTAGAATATAGTGGAAGCTGTATGTGGGTGTGATGGGTGTTAGATTTGAGAATATTAGAATAGGTGTGTGTGGGTGAGTGGGTGTGTTAGATTAGAATATAGTGGAAGCTGTATGTGGGTGTGATGGGTGTTAGATTTGAGAATATTAGAATAGGTGTGTGTGGGTGAGTGGGTGTGTTAGATTAGAATATAGTGGAAGCTGTATGTGGGTGTGATGGGTGTTAGATTTGAGAATATTAGAATAGGTGTGTGTGGGTGAGTGGGTGTGTTAGATTAGAATATAGTGGAAGTTGTGTGTGTGTGTGTGTGTGTGTATGTATTAGATTCGAAAATATAGGAAACTTTGTGTGGGAGTGTTTCTGTGTTAGATTAGAATATAGTAGAAGTTGTGTGTGTTCATGGCACGGAAGAGTGTTAACATCGGAATTGATAGTCAGCACTAAGGACAGACGGTTCTGGAGATCAATGGTTACCTGGGGTTTAGTTTTTTAGTTTAGTCGTCGGATCACCATCACAGCACGTCGAACAAATTAGTCCATAAGTGCTCCGATCTCTTCCTCAGTATCTTCTTCTTCTTTGCGTTCGTTCTTTACAACCAATTTTAATCACTCTTTGTGATATGTTTGATATATGCCAAGAACGTGTATACGTTGCACATTGGTTTGTAGGCCCCTAAACGCATAGACTTCTACACGTTTAGGACACATGCATCCGATTTCAGCCTAACCTCCTTAGTCGCCTCTTACGACATACGTGGCAGGTAACAGTGGTTCTATTCTTTACACCCCAAATTTGGGCTCCGGTAACCACTCGGGCGTTCCTCAGTATGTCCATCAGTGTGTGGTGACTAACGACACCGGTTCTTTGTTGGTTTACAATTCTTCTTTGTCTACCAGCATAGCGTTCTTGTCGAGCTACACCACACTTAACTTTGAGTTCTTGCAGTCTGGTTAGTGTTGTAGATTCACCGCTATTAAATACCTGGGGGTATTTGTGGCTATGTTTTTTTTTCTTTCCGATCCAGAAGTACTTGAGCTTTCAGCTCTTCGGCTCGGTACCATGGACATCGTAACCCTTCGGTTCGGTGCCACAAACACCGTAAATCTGGAGAACCTGTTGCTTTTCTACCAGCCCGCGGAATTGAACCCGCACTCACAGAGGGCTTGTCACACCGTCGTCCAACGCGCTACGAACACGCTGGGCAGGCGGGCGAGGCTAAGTGGTTAAGCTCTTGACCAGCGTTCTAAAGTTCGTGGGTTCGAATCCGGGCCGCGCTGTTCTTTTCACAATTTCATTTTTTCCAGAGACCCGTTAAGTTTGTCGCCAGAGCTACAGAGCTCGTGCATTGTGCAATACTCTCTGCATGTGGCGTGAATTTTCTGCATAGATAGACTGAGCCATGTGGGGTAAAACCCGGTGCAATTAATTCAATCCTTCAGTTTAAGATCCCTTAATGATTACCTACTTCAGCCGGCACGGCACAGGACGATGATGATGTCCCATAGCAGCAAGTCTCTATATTCCTGTCCATCCGATCATGTTCCTCCGATGATCGCAGTTGATTCGCCCTGGAGAACCGTTTTATTTCATTCTATGGTACCTTGCGACCTCTTGGACTCAACGAATTACATTCCTATGCTTCTTAGTACTTTCTTATCTCATGCCTTGTAATCTATATGTGTATTTGCTCCATATATATAAGTTATTTATCCACTATATTGTTTATTTTTTCTCTTCTTTTCCACTTCCGGTTTTGTGTTGCACTCATTTCGTTATTCGTTTTTAATTCCCAGATTTTCATCAGATAGGTTTATGTTTCTACATGTAATCGTCCATTTGTAGTGTTCCTCGAAATTCGTCATTCTTGTTGTATTGTTTGCTTGATAAAGGCCTTTTGGTCGAAACGTTGCTGTTTATCGTCACTGTTTCTGTATTTTGTAAAACTATAGTACTTTGTTTTTACGTGTTTAGCTATATTCCTTTGGTTGTATTATTTACATTGATCGTTTAGAGCAGCGGTTCTCAAACTTTGCATTAACGTAGACACCCTTTTACATACATTTTTCGCCTGAGGACCCCAAAAGTTTCTATACATGAAAATCTTCTAGTGATGGAGTTATTATTACACCACACCAACAGTCAAGCTGGCTCCAATTTCTCAGACCGCGGGATACTTCATAATGCTCTTTCGTTTTGTACTGTCGAGCATTTAGACTCCGGTCTGGTTCGGATCCTTTGATTTCACAACGGAATTAATTTAGCACTGTTTTTATACGTGTTTTAAAAATGTATTTTTCTGTCTGAAATATCAAAGATCCTAATATCTCTTCAAGCGCTTGAGGAACCCCTGTATGCACCTAGCGAACTATCGGAGGACCGCTGAACTAGAGCCAACTATAAACTTATGGGCCTGAGTACTCAGGTAAGAATTATGGGAAATCAGACCACAACAACGTGACCTCGCATTCCAGTATTGGTGTAATATAGACGAATTCATTTTAAAATCAATACAAAATGCTAAAACAAAGTTATGTTATGCAACAAGTTAAGTTTAACAATAAGGAATATCAATATTATGAATATTTTCACCAATAAATAACCATAGACTCACAGAATTGAGTAAAATTACAAAAAAACTTGCAGTGTTCTATCAAACTTATGTAAATTCCACCCCCTTCCAGCCAGACTAAATCTAGGTCATATGTTTCGTTAGTTGTCAGGCCTAGTTATTTAGAGTTGGCTGTGGCTGACCCACAACCAACTCTAGATAACTAGGCCAGACAACTGACGCGGGGTTCACTGACGTAGATCAGAAAATTGGGCCGGAAAATATAGAGGTTTGATAGAACAATGCAAGCTTTTTTGCAATTGTACTCAATTCTGTGAGTCTATGGTTATTTATTGGAGAAAAATATTCATAAAATTGATATTCCTTATTGTTAAACTTAACTTGTTGCATAATATAACTTCGATTTAACATTTTGTGTTGATATTAAAATGAATTCGTCTATATACACCAATACTGGAATGCGAGATCACGTGGTGTAGTTGTGGTCTGATTTCCATAATTCTTACCTGAGTCCGAAGGCCCATAAGTTTATAGTTGGCTGTGGCTGACCCCAGTTTAGGAAACGCAGGTCTAGAATATAGATAGACAGGCATATTTGTCAATTATATAATAGCATAGATCATCAGTTCACGTCATCTTATTACCTAATAGGACTGTCGTGACTTATTGAAGTAATCATGTCAAAGTTTAACCTTTGCGCTACATCAGGTTGTAAAACGTCAGCCCACTCGAGACGTTATCCATGAACAGTGATTAAGCACTCACATCGGTTAATTGTTCCATCCATTGATTTTTAGAATTTATTGATCCATCTTTTTAATAAATAAAGAGGGAGGGAAGGGAGAAGTGGTTTATGTCATGTTGAAGTTTAGTGTTATCGATATAAGGGAAGACTGCAGTAAAATTATGTAGTAATGATGAAACACGTAATAACAAAGTACTGAAGTTTTACTTTCTGTCTTTCTTTTCTCGGACCATGTTTGCCTCACAGCGTCAGATCAAGAAGAGATTTCTAAAACTGGCCCCTGTATGTGCTTCGTAGATAGTGTTTTTCGTCGCCTCTGTTATCTCTGAGGTCCACCTTTTGCGTGGTCGGTCTTTTGCTTTGTGCCCATTGTATCGGAGCAGCATTGCTCTTTGAGGTGCACTGTCTGTTGGTAATCTGCTTACATGGCCGAACCATTTAATTTGTTGTTTATTGATGAAGTCTAGTACTGATGTTGTACCCACTTTTTCCTGATGTCTTCATTTCTCAACCGGTCTCTTCTTGTTACACCCAGCATTCTGCGTAGACACTTCATCTCTGTTGTGACTAGTTTTCTTCTATCGTGGGTTCTCAGCGTCCAGGTCTGGCACTGATAACATAATCTGGGGAGAAATATTGTGTTGAACATTGCTCTTATTGTGTTCATGGTGACGTGTTTGCATCTTAAAATTGGCGTCATTTGCCCTATCATTTGATTTGCTTTGTTGCAAAATACAAAATACAAAAACAATAACAATACGCGTTTCGACCAAAAGGCCGTTATCAAGCAAACGATATAACAGGAGTGACGAATTTCACACTTCTTGTATAGTACACGACTCGCGCTTGTTGTTGTTGTTATCGAGCACACAGAAATTATGGGTTTTCACCCTTTCTTCTATATTCGAGTTTTGAAGAGCTTTCTTGAAGACCCAGAAACCACCAAAAACTCGGCGTGTAGTGCTATGCTTAGTGTTTCGGAAACCCTACGCACGCACATAGGGCCTAATGGTAACCGCTGCAGTACTCCCCCACTTTCATTTCTAACGCGGTAGACGCGTTGAAAACATCACGCATTGATCACACTGGACAATCTACGTGTTCCATAGTGCGCAACCAAACTACTTTCCGGTGATTCCCTGTCTCAAAGTAATTGAGATCGCGTTCCTAGTCCTATCTGAAACGAATGATAAAATGTATTTCCCGTGTTCAAAGTGAAAATGAAAATCGTGGCATATCCTTCACAAGAAGTAGAAATCAACCAAAGTAAAGGAGTCGTTCATTTTCTAGGCATCACTTATACGTTCGGTAGTTAGCATTGCTTTATGAACAGTGAGGTCTATTTTACCGTTCGTAAAATCCCGCGAATAAATTTGCTTTCAAACTGCACTCCCCGAAGTTTGAACCAGGTACACTTAGATTCCTGGACAACATCGTAATAAATGGCCAAACACTGGAGAAAGTTGAACATTTTACATATTTGGGTAGTAAAGTGTCAAACAACGGAGACACGATGAAAGAAATAAACTCTCGTATTGCTATAGCAGCTAGTGCCTTCACTAAATTAACGAATATCTGGCAATCTCAAGACTTTAGTATATGCACAAAAGTTAAATTATTTAGGTCATGTGTGATTCCTGTACTGACCTACGGTTGTGAAAGTTGGAAATCAACAAAGAAAATTGATAAGAAACTGGACAGCTTTGAGAATAAATGTCTCCGAAAATTATTTAAAGTAAAATGGAGTGATTTCGTTTCTAACAACACAGTGAGAGATAGAACACACCAACAACCCGTATCAAATATTATAAGGAAACGAAGGTGGAAATATTTAGGTCATGTTCTTAGATCAGACGGAAAGAGATTAAATCGACAAGTCCTTATGTGGTCACCAGTTGGGAAAAGAAAACGTGGAAGACCAAAGACCACTCTTCGAAGAACCATCCAACAAGAAAGTAAACTATTGGGATGTAAAACCATACAAGATCTGCAACTGCTAGCAAAGAACCGTATCACATGGAGATCTAAAACCTCTGCCCTATGTGCCGCCTTTGGCACGAAAGG
The DNA here is from genome assembly GCA_020796225.1 of Arion vulgaris. NCBI lineage: Eukaryota > Metazoa > Mollusca > Gastropoda > Stylommatophora > Arionidae > Arion > Arion vulgaris. The sequence goes on from CM036775.1 coordinate 11,841,636, forward strand.
AACAAACTAACTAACACTTAGATTGTGATCGAGCTCACTATCACATAAGCTACAGACGCCCACAGAAGTTCAAGTTGAGCATATCAAATAATCAATTGCAGTTTTTTTTGTTTTTTAAATATCATTTAGATTAGAAAGACGCATTCAGGACAGAAGGTGACGGAAATGGGTCTAGGCGATGGGTGCCGTAAGAAATAAGGATAAGCGGTTCGAATCCTGTTTTTTTAATAAATTTGTTTGGGGGAAGTTCTTAAAACGTATACACTGTCTATTTATTGACCATATTTTTGGCTTCCGTTGTTTCCCCTGGGGTTCTTACCCAAAAAAAAAAATGTTTAAATGCCTGTACTCATCATTATGGACAGAGATTCTCTTCTTCTTTGCGTTCGTTCTTTACGACCAATTGTAATCACTCTTTGTGATATGTTTGATCTTTGCCAAGAACGTGTATACGTTGCACATTGGTTTGGTAGCCCCTAAATGCATATATTTCTACACGTTTAGGACACGTGCATCCGATTTCAGCCAAACCTCCTTAGTCGCCTCTTACGACATGCGTGGCAGGTAACAATGGTTCTATTCTTTACACCCCAAATTTGGGCCCGGTAACCACTCTGGCGGACCCTGGTAACCACTCGGGAGGGCCTCGGAACCACTCGGCGGACCCTGGTAACCACTCGTGAGGGCCTCGGTAACCACTCGGGCGGGCCTCGGTAACCACTCGGGCGAACCCTGGTAACCACTCGGGCGGGCCTCGGTAACCACTAGGGCGGGCCTCGGTAACCACTCGGAGGGCCTCGGTAACCACTCGGGAGGGCCTCGGTAACCACTCTGGCGGACCCTGGTAACCACTCTGGCGGGCCTCGGTAACCACTCGGGCGGACTCTGGTAACCACTAGGGCGGGCCTCGGTAACCACACGGGAGGGCCTCGGTAACCACTCGGGCGGGCCTCGGTAACCACTCGGGCGGACCCTGGTAACCACTAGGGCGGGCCTCGGTAACCACTCGGGAGGGCCTCGGTAACCACTCGGGAGGGCCTCGTAACCACTCGGAGGGCCTCGGTAGCCACTCAGGAGGGCCTCGGTAACCACTCGGCGGGCCTCGGTAACCACTCAGGCGGCCTCGGTAACCACTCGGAGGGCCTCGGTAACCACTCGGCGGGCCTCGGTAACCACTCGGAGGGCCTCGGTAACCACTCGGAGGGCCTCGGTAACCACTCGGAGGGCCTCGGTAACCACTCGGGAGGGCCTCGGTAACCACTCTGGCGGACCCTGGCAACCACTCTGGCGGGCCTCGGTAACCACTCTGGCGGACCCTGGTAACCACTCTGGCGGGCCTCGGTAACCACTCGGGCGGACCCTGGTAACCACTCGGGCGGGCCTCGGTAACCACTCGGGCGGGCCTCGGTAACCACTAGGGCGGGCCTCGGTAACCACTCGGGAGGGCCTCGGTAACCACTCTGGCGGACCCTGGCAACCACTCTGGCAGGCCTCGGTAACCACTCTGGCGGACCCTGGTAACCACTCTGGCGGGCCTCGGTAACCACTCTGGCGGACCCTGGCAACCACTCTGGCAGGCCTCGGTAACCACTCTGGCGGACCCTGGTAACCACTCGGGAGGGCCTCGGTAACCACTCGGCGGGCCTCGGTAACCACTCAGGCGGACCCTGGTAACACTAGGGCGGCCTCGGTAACCACTCGGAGGGCCTCGGTAACCACTCGGCGGGCCTCGGTAACCACTCGGAGGGCCTCGGTAACCACTCAGGCGGGCCTCGGTAACCACTCGGGCGGGCCTCGTAACCACTCAGGAGGACATCGGTAACCACTCGGGCGGGCCTCGGTAACCACTCGGGAGGGCCTCGGTAACCACTCGGGAGGGCCTCGGTAACCACTCGGAGGGCCTCGGTAACCACTCGGAGGGCCTCGGTAACCACTCAGGAGGGCCCGGTAACCACTCGGAGGGCCTCGGTAACCACTCGGAGGGCCTCGGTAATCACTCGGAGGGCCTCGGTAACCACTCAGGAGGGCCTCGTAACCACTCGGGAGGGCCTCGGTAACCACTCTGGCGGGCCTGGTAACCACTCGGAGGGCCTCGGTAACCACTCTGGCGGGCCTCGTAACCACTCAGGAGGACCTCGATAACCACTCGGCGGGCCTCGGTAACCACTCAGGAGGGCCTCGGTAACCACTCGGGAGGCCTCGGTAACCACTCGGAGGGCCTCGGTAACCACTCAGGCCTCGGAACCACTGGCGGCCTCGGTAACCACTCGGGGGCCCTGGTAACCACTAGGGCGGGCCTCGGTAACCACTCGGCGGCCTCGGTAACCACTCGGGCGGCCTCGGTAACCACTCGGCGGCCTCGGTAACCACTCGGCGGGCCTCGGTAACCACTCAGGCGGACCCGGTAACCACTCAGGCGGGCCTCGGTAACCACTCGGCGGGCCTCGGAACCACTCGGGCGGGCCTCGGTAACCACTCGGGCGATGGACAGAGATAGCTAATACCTTCTTCTTCTTCGAACGCTCCATATCGACCACTTGTCAACCAATCTGTGCGATTTGTATGTGATCTGAGCCTAAGAGCGATTGTACGTTGTGCCCAGTTATGCGTCTACAAGTAGGCCAGCACATCCGATTTCTGCGCTGCTTTTTATTTACTAGGGTAGCTTCCTAGGGCCTACATCAGTCGCCTCTTACGAGATGCTTTGTAGGTTGCAGTGGTACTATTATTTTGCTCCCCGGGACCACACGGGCGTAACTAATACCAATTTGAAGATTTTAAAAAAATACTACAAATTAACACCATCAACAAAATTGTATCGTTGACCCTCGCTGGTACTGCGGAGTCGATGTAAATAAAGACAAGTAAAGGAACTCTTTTATACTACGTGGTAATTGGGTAATACGGTATTATGTCTGTATTTATAATGACCGTCGGTACATCACAGGTGCTGTGGTCAAAATCACGCTAGCCGCCGTTACGTCACAGTGATGGGTATTCAGCAAAGTAAAGTCATGATGGTTCTATTAATAAATCAGTCAATAAATCAATCAATTAATCCCCCACCCAGGTGATATCATTATCTACACCGATGGCTCTTTCAATCGTGACACCAGATCATCGTGGGCTTACTCAGCACAACGAAACGGCCGCACACTGCATGAGGACTGCGGGGCTATTGAGACAACGACATCGAGCATGACTATAGAGATCACCGCTGCCTCCAGGGCTCTGTCATGGGTGGCTGAGCAACAGGTTACCCATACGATCATCATATCAGACTCGATGGATATGCTTCAACTGATTGAATCTGAAAGTATACGTGTGGAATGGGTGGACAGCATTCGGAGATCGCATCTCAAGAAAATGACTTGGCTGTACACACCTGGACATGCTGGAGTGCGGGGTAACGAGCGTGCTGACTCTCTTGCAAACAGTGCCCCGACTCAAGTGGGCAGAAGCATGGACAGAGCCGATATCATCAATGCGGTACGCTCTCAATTGTGTGACATGGGCACGTCTCAGACACTGGAACGAATTCAAGAATTAGGCGTTAAGTTTGGACATGCCAGACAGTGTCGTCTTCGTGGTAGAGAGAGAAGATATAGTAATCAACTTCTCATGGGTACGGTGAGCAAATGACTTTAGGATGGCTGCTGCAACGAAGGACAGAGCACGAATGGGAATGCCCAATGTGCCATGACGTCGATCGCATAACATAACATAACATAACAATCAATTAATCAATCCGTTACACTTCATGTGTATCTCACCATACTCTTCTTACTTCTTCCTCCCCTTTCAACTCCCAACGGAGCACAGGTCCTCAACAAACTTCTTCCAACTCTTCCACTCTCCTGCCATCCCTTCCAACTATTTCCATGTTTTACTTATCCTTCTAATATCAGTCTCCAGCTCTCTTCTCAAGGTATGTCTAGGTATTCCCTACTCCTCTTTCCCTGCGAATTCCAAAACAGTGTCTGTTTTGCAATGTTTCCACTCGATCTTCTCAGTGTGTGTCATATCCATCGCCAGCGTCTCTACCTTTCTTACTAAATTACTTAATTCCTTGACATCAGCTGTGGTATACAAGACTTTCACAACAATTCTACATCATGTGTGCTCCGATCTTTTTCTTACACGGGAAGATCTCAGCAGCGGTGCACGAAGTTCGTAACACAGGCGAGGTCTCCCAATATAATTGAGAAGATGGTGAAAATATTGTTTTATGAATTTTTTATTTGTCTTTAACATTTATATTTAATTTTGCACCCGGGCAGTATTTTTCCTGCCAGCTCTTCTCGATTTTGAGCTGCTAATGTCTCTTTTAGTGCTCCATTGAACACGGGACCTACGTTTTATCGTCCGTCTCCGATAGGACTATTAATTCGATCTTACCTACACTGAGATCAGGGATCTCTGGAAAAATATCCCGATAGCTTCACGAGGGAGCAAACCTAGAACCTTTGGAACAAGAGGCGAACACCTTACCTCTCTAACCTCTCTAACCTCTCTAACCTCTCTAACCTCTCTAACTCTCTAACCCTCTAACCTCTCTAACCTCTCTAACCTCTCTACTCTCTAACCTCTCAACCTCTCTAACCTCTCTAACCCTCTAACCTCTCTAACCTCTCTAACCCTCTAACCTCTCTAACTCTCTAATCATCTCTATCTCTCTAATCCTCTCTAACCTCTCTAACCTCTCTAAACTTTAACCTTCTAACCTTCTAACCTCTCTAACTCTCTAACCTCTACCTCTCAACCTCTCTAACCTCTCGCCACAAGATCCACAATGTCCTTGTTCTGACAGGTGTGCTAGACTTTCTTATAATTTCTATCTTTGATAAGGATATTTTGCATGTTCTAGCAAGTTTGTCAGAGTCTTACTGTAGTAGCTAGTCTCTCACACCCCTCACACACTCCACCACCAGGTGGAGCTGATGAACCAGACAGTTAGCTTTAGTGTGTAGCTTGTATATATTTAGATAGTTTATTAGCAGACTGTAGTGTTTGCTAAACCAAAGATACTCTACAGATGGCAACACTAAAACGAGACATACGTGAGAAACAGTTGACGTAGTTTGTGTATGATCTAGCAACGTTAGTGAACATAAACATTACAGATGGACGAACGTGTTTCTACTCATGATTAACATCACAAAAATAAATATAAATGGTCTGAAAGACAGTGTTTGTCTATATTATCGTCTGAGTATATCATCACAATCATCACTACAATATGGACCCCCTACTACATTACTCATAGTTTCCATTTCCATTTTTGAAGGATATTTTCCATGTTCTAGTATGTTTGTCTGGAGTCTTACTCATAGTTTCCATTTCCATTTTGAAGGATATTTTCCATGTTCTAGCATGTTTGTCAGAGACTTACTCATAGTTTCCATTTCCATTTTTGAAGGATATTTTCCATGTTCTAGTATGTTTGTCAGGAGTCTTACTCATAGTTTCCATTTCCATTTTTGAAGGATATTTTCCATGTTCTAGTATGTTTGTCTGGAGTCTTACTCATAGTTTCCATTTCCATTTTTGAAGGATATTTTCCATGTTCTAGTATGTTTGTCTGGAGTCTTACTCATAGTTTCCATTTCCATTTTGGAAGGATATTTTCCATGTTCTAGTATGTTTGTCTGGAGTCTTACTCATAGCTTCCATTTTCATTTTGGAAGGATATTTTGCGTGTTCTGATTTTGTGTTTTTGAGACAAAGGAGAAGTCTCAGTCAATGAAGTAATATTTTGTTCTAGTTTTATCTCGACATCTTGTATTTACAGAGCACACATCTTCTATTTCTTGTCTCCAATCTTGTTCAGCCTCAGAGCATCAGGATAAAAAGAGATTTCTAGAACGAGCCATTGTGAACGGTTCTCTAGTCGTATTTTACCTCACAGCGTCCGGATAAGAAGAGATTTCTAGAACGCGTTTGCGCTTCATAAATAATGTCTTTCGTCGCTACTGTTATCTCTGAGGTCCACCCTTTGCATGGCCGGCCTTTAGTTTTGTATCCACTATATTGAAGTAACATTGCTCTTTGATGAGCACTGTCTGTTGGTAATCTCCTTATGTGGCCGAACCATTTAATTTGTTGTTTGTTAATGAAATTTAGTACTGATGTTGTACCCACTTTTTCCCTGATGTCTTTATTTCTCAACAGGTCTCTTCTTGTTACACCCAGCATTCTGCGTAGACACTTCATCTCTGTCGTGACTAGTTTTCTTCTATCATTTGATGTCAACGTCCAGTTTTGACACTGATAGCATATGACGAATCACGAAAAACAAAGTACTGTAGTTTTACAAAAACAATAACAATACACAGCAGCGTTTCGACCAAAAGGCCTTTATCAAGCAAAGAATACAAGAGAGGTGGAGAATTTCATTTCCTGCACAACAGACATCTTCTAGAGTCAAACAACAAGTTCCTAGCAAGTTCCTAACAGCCCTCAAATAAAAAATATGTCACTAAAAACGAATAACGAAATAAAGGCAAAAAACTAGAAGCGGAAACAGAAGATATAAATCATATATAATTATTTTTTTTTTAACCGATCCAGAAGTACTTGAGCTTTTAGTTCTTCGTCTCGGTGCCGTGGATATCGTAACCCTTCGGTTCGGTGCCCGATCACCGTGAATCTGGTGAACCTGTGACTTTTCTGCCAGCCCGCGGAACCTGCACTCACAGGGAGCTTGTCACCCGTAGTCCAACGCGCTACGAACACGCTGGGCAGACGGGCATATAAATATATAAAACCTATATACGTTTAACATACACACTTATAAAATATAGAGCAAGAGAACAGACAGCATTAGGAAGCATAGGAATGTAGAGCGTTGAGTCCATGAGGTCGTAAGGTACCATATAAAGATATAAAATGATTCTCTAGAGCAAATCGACTATGCTCATCAGAGGAACATGATCGGATGTCTGTTAGCTGGACATCGCGAGCTCCCAAATGGTCAGTTCCATTGAAAGGAGTAGCTACAATGGTTACAGAGCATTTTAGTATATCGCGTAAGTGTTGGCCGAAAATGTCACTAAGCATTTTTGCCTTTTTCACCGATATATGACTTGTCACAACGTTTACAAGTGATAGCGTAGATTATATTGCGGGACTCACTTTATATTGAACTCCGTAATTTACTGCTGTTTTAACCTATATCGATAACACTGATAGCATGATGTCGGGAGAAAGATTGTGTTGAATAAAGTTAATAAACAGGTAAAAGCAATAATAAGAAGATAAAATACACCATATATAAACTGATAAAACAACAGCAACAAGACAAGAAACAACGAGGATAAAAATAATTTTCCCCAACAATTTCTGAATTGCCATGACATTTCTTCGAGAGTAAAACCAAAAAAAAAATAAAACAACACAAAATAATGACTGCGTGTGTGGTTCCTGTCAAAGTAGGCACGTTTCTCGATGACAGAGATTTAGTTTCAACGAATGCAATCAGACCATGTCGTGATCTATTCAAGTCAAGACTAAATTTTGTTCGATAATCTCTACCACTGTTCCTTCTTGTCCATGATTAGGATTTGTTATATATGTGGACATGGTTATGGATTTGTTATATATGTGGACATGGTTAGGGAGGTGTTATATATGTGGACATGGTTAGAGAGATGTTATATATGTGGGCGTGGTTAGGGAGATGTTATATATGTGGACATGGTTAGGAGGTGTTATATATGTGGACATGGTTAGGGAGGTGTTATATATGTGGACATGGTTAGGGAGGTGTTATATATGTGGACATGGTTAGGGAGATGTTATATATGTGGACATGGTTAGGAGATGTTATATATGTGGACATGGTTAGGAGATGTTATATATGTGGACATGGTTAGGAGGTGTTATATATGTGGACATGGTTAGGAGGTGTTATATATGTGGACATGGTTAGGAGGTGTTATATATGTGGACATGGTTAGGAGATGTTATATATGTGGACATGGTTAGGAGATGTTATATATGTGGACATGGTTAGGAGATGTTATATATGTGGACATGGTTAGGAGGTGTTATATATGTGGACATGGTTAGGAGGTGTTATATATGTGACATGGAGGTGTTATATATGTGGACATGGTTAGGAGGTGTTATATATGTGGACATGGTTAGGAGGTGTTATATATGTGGACATGGAGGTGTTATATATGTTGACATGGAGGTGTTATATATGTGGACATGGTTAGGGAGGTGTTATATATGTGACATGGTTAGGGAGGTGTTATATATGTGGACATGGTTAGGAGGTGTTATATATGTGGACATGGTTAGGAGATGTTATATATGTGGACATGGTTAGGAGATGTTATATATGTGGACATGGTTAGGAGATGTTATATATGTGGACATGGTTAGGAGGTAGTTATATATGTGGACATGGTTAGGAGGTGTTATATATGTGGACATGGTTAGGAGGTGTTATATATGTGGACATGTTAGGGAGATGTTATATATGTGGACATGGTTAGGAGATGTTATATATGTGGACATGGTTAGGAGATGTTATATATGTGGACATGGTTAGGAGGTGTTATATATGTGGACATGGTTAGGGAGGTGTTATATATGTGACATGGAGGTGTTATATATGTGGACATGGTTAGGGGGGTGTTATATATGTGGACATGGTTAGGAGGTGTTATATATGTGGACATGGTTAGGAGTGTTATATATGTGGACATGGAGGTGTTATATATGTGACATGGTTAGGAGGTGTTATATATGTGGACATGGTTAGGAGGTTATATATGTGACATGGTTAGGAGATGTTATATATGTGGCGTGGTTAGGAGATGTTATATATGTGGGCATGGTTAGGAGGTGTTATATATGTGGGCGTGGTTAGGAGGTGTTATATATGTGGACATGGTTAGGAGGTGTTATATATGTGGACATGGTTAGGAGATGTTATATATGTGGACATGGTTAGGAGGTGTTATATATGTGGCGTGGTTAGGAGGTGTTATATATGTGGGCATGGTTAGGAGTGTTATATATGTGGACATGGTTAGGGAGATGTTATATATGTGGACATGGTTAGGAGGTGTTATGTATGTGGACATGGTTAGGAGGTGTTATATATGTGGACATGGTTAGGGAGGTGTTATATATGTAGGCATGGAGGTGTTATATATGTGGACATGGTTAGGGAGATGTTATATATGTGGACATGGTTAGGAGGTGTTATATATGTGGACATGGTTAGGAGGTGTTATATATGTGGACATGGTTAGGAGTGTTATATATGTGACATGGTTAGGAGATGTTATATATGTGGACATGGTTAGGAGATGTTATATATGTGGACATGGTTAGGAGGTGTTATATATGTGGACATGGTTAGGAGGTGTTATATATGTGGACATGGTTAGGAGGTGTTATATATGTGGACATGGTTAGGGAGGTGTTATATATGTGGCATGGTTAGGAGATGTTATATATGTGGGCATGGTTATGGAGATGTTATATATGTGGGCATGGAGGTGTTATATATGTGGACATGGTTAGGAGGTGTTATATATGTGGACATGGTTAGGAGGTGTTATATATGTGACATGGTTAGGAGGTGTTATATATGTGGACATGGTTAGGGAGGTGTTATATATGTGGACATGGTTATGGAGATGTTATATATGTGGACATGGTTATGGAGGTGTTATATATGTGGACATGGAGGTGTTATATATGTGGACATGGAGGTGTTATATATGTGGACATGGTTATGGAGATGTTATATATGTGGCATGGAGGTGTTATATATGTTGACATGGAGGTGTTATATATGTGGACATGGTTAGGGAGGTGTTATATATGTGGACATGGTTAGGGAGATGTTATATATGTGGGCATGGTTAGGGAGATGTTATATATGTGGGCATGGAGGTGTTATATATGTGGACATGGTTAGGAGATGTTATATATGTGGACATGGTTAGGAGGTGTTATATATGTGGACATGGTTAGGAGGTGTTATATATGTGGACATGGTTAGGAGGTGTTATATATGTGACATGGTTAGGAGGTGTTATATATGGGCATGGAGGTGTTATATATGTGGACATGGTTAGGGAGATGTTATATATGTGGACATGGAGGTGTTATATATGTGGACATGGTTAGGAGGTGTTATATATGTGGACATGGTTAGGGAGGTGTTATATATGTGGACATGGTTAGGAGGTGTTATATATGTGGACATGGTTAGGAGATGTTATATATGTGGACATGGTTAGGAGGTGTTATATATGTGGACATGGTTAGGAGGTGTTATATATGTGGCATGGTTAGGAGGTGTTATATATGTGGACATGGAGGTGTTATATATGTGGACATGGTTAGGAGGTGTTATATATGTGGACATGGTTAGGATGTGTTATATATGTGACATGGTTAGGGAGGCATGTATATATGTGGACATGGTTAGGAGATGTTATATATGTGGACATGGTTAGGAGAGTGTTATATATGTGGACATGGTTAGGGAGATGTTATATATGTGGACATGGTTAGGAGATGTTATATATGTGGACATGGTTAGGAGGTGTTATATATGTGGACATGGTTAGGGAGGTGTTATATATGTGGACATGGTTAGGAGATGTTATATATGTGGACATGGTTAGGAGATGTTATAATGTGGACATGGTTAGGGAGATGTTATATATGTGACATGGTTAGGAGGTGTTATATATGTGACATGGTTAGGAGGTGTTATATATGTGGACATGGTTAGGAGTGTTATATATGTGGCATGGTTAGGGAGAAAGTTATATATATGGACATGGTTAGGGAGATGTTATATATGTGGACATGGTTATGGAGGTGTTATATATGGGGACATGGTTAGGGAGGTGTTATATATGTGGACATGGTTAGGGAGGTATTATATATGTGGACATGGTTAGGGAGGTGTTATATATGTGGACATGGTTAGGAGATGTTATATATGTGGACATGGTTAGGAGATGTTATATATGTGGACATGGTTAGGAGATGTTATATATGTGGACATGGTTAGGAGTGTTATATAGTGGACATGGTTAGGAGGTGTTATATATGTGGGCATGGAGGTGTTATATATGTGGACATGGTTAGGCAGGTGTTATATATGTGACATGGTTAGGAGTGTTATATATGTGACATGGTTAGGAGATGTTATATATGTGGACATGGTTAGGAGATGTTATATGTGGACATGGTTAGGAGTGTATATATGTGGACATGGTTAGGAGATGTTATATATGTGGACATGGTTAGGAGATGTTATATATGTGGACATGGTTAGGAGGTGTATATATGTGACATGGTTAGGAGTGTTATATATGTGGACATGGTTAGGAGATGTTATATATGTGGACATGGTTAGGGAGATGTTATATATGTGGACATGGTTAGGAGATGTTATATATGTGGACATGGTTTGAGATGTTGTATATGTGACATGGTTAGGGAGATGTATAGTATGGGACATGGTAGGAGGAGTATATATGTGACATGTTAGAGAGTTATAATGTGACATGAGGAGGTGTATATATGTGGACATAGAGGAGTGAAGGTGCTGTTAGGGAGTCTATAGTGGACATGGTAGGAGATGTTATATATGTGACATGGTTAGGAGTGTTATTTGCAGGCATGTAGTGTGTCTCAGAGAGGTCAGAGAGTTTCAGAGTGATTTCCTATCATGGCACCTTTTAAGTATCTCTGTCGACATGAAGTTAGTCGACAAGGTTTTGTAGTTGGGAGGTCTTGTCTACCATCTGCAAATTGTAGATGCTGTAGAGCATCTTCTAGTAGCTGAAGTACAAGGGCTTGCTACTAGGACTGTATTGATGCTGTCAGAGCTTGCCACAGTCATTTCCTATTATCGACACTTGCTATTACCCTGTTCCATGCCGTTGTCGCTGCCTATTAATTCTACTGTTTGTGGTCTTGTCTACGACATCTCAAATGAGACCTGCAGACATCTTATACTATAGACTTAGCAAATGGTATACAGACATTGACTCTACTGACGTATATTACATTTCACAGACGATTCTGGTCATGTTTGCGGGCTCTGTAGCATTTTGTTTTTCATGTCAATTTTCCCATCACTGAGAGACATCATGTTACACAGAGATATGTACGTAGCTGACATTGTTTCATTCAACTCATAGATAGGGTGCATTCTTGCTCTGGTCTATGTTGAGAGTTGATCTCATATCGATCGTGACTGTTCCTACACTACTACCTATACCAGCGTAGCTCTCCGTCGATCCCTACCCGCTTAGTCAGACAACAGTGCTGTAGTCTGTTTCCAGATCTGAGGTGGGGTAGGGTCTTGATCAGTGCCAGCTCACTGACCCTGGAGCACCGTTGTCATTGTGTTTCACTGCGTCTACGGTCCTGCGGTCCCTATCTATTCAGATAATATGTACTACTCGCTCTCTCTCTCTAGCATGTGACGCTCCTGGCGCTTAGGGCATATAATTATATATATATATATATATATATATATATATATATATATATATACTGCCTTTTAATCCGAATTGGGGCATAGGCCCTCAACCAACTCATGCCAAGTCTTCCTATCTCTAGCTATCTCCTGCAGCTCCCCAAGCTCTTCTTTATATTGTTCATCTTTACCACCAAATCCCGTCTCCGTGTATTTCTCGACCTCCCCTTCTTTCCCTGTCCCTGGGAGTTCCAGAAAAGGACCCTTCTCGCTATATTCCCTCTGGGTTTCGCAAAGTGCGTCCTATCCAGCGCCACCTTCTTTTTTTTAACCTTTGGTTCACTGGAATATGTCTTGTTCTCTGCATAAGTTCCTCATTTGTGACCCTATCATACCATCTCAATCCTCTATTCTGCGCAGTCACCAATTGATGAATGTTTGCAATAATTATATATATATATATATATATATATATATATATATATATATATATATTAGATGTCTGCGAAAAATAATGAATATAAAATGGAACGAATTCAGAAGTGATGAAATCAGAGACATGTCTGGTCAACCACTAGTGACAACTGTTATAAGAAAGAGAAGATGGAGATATGTTGGACACACCTTGAGGAGAAATGATCAACGAATATCAAAGCAGGCATTGAAGTGGATGCAAAGGGTTCAAGAAAGAGAGGTCGACCTAAGGAGACCCATGAAACGAACTTTGCTGAGAGAGGTAGGAAATATCGGTCTCAGTTCCATGGAGGAGATTGAGCGAGTTGCCCAGGATAGAGCGATAAGGAGAAATTACTTGCAGGCCCTATGTAACGTATAACCGTTCTGGAGGAATTATTATATATATAAATATTACTATTATGTATTAATACAAATGACCGTCTAAACAGACGAAAAAAAGTTATATATCATGAAATATGAAGCGAAATGTGAAGCCAAATATGAAGCGGAATATGAAACGAAATATGAAGCGAAATGTGAAGCGAAATATGAAGCGAAATATGATGCGAAATATGCAGCGAAATATACAGCGAAATATGAAGCGAAATATGAAGCGAAATATGAAACGAAATATGAAGCGAAATATGCAGCGAAATATGCAGCGAAATATGAAACGAAATATGCAGCGAAATATGCAGCGAAATATGAAGCGAAATATGCAGCGGAATATGAAACGAAATATGAAACGAAATATGAAGCGAAATATTAATCGAAATATTAATAGAAATATGAAGCGAAATATGAAACGAAATATGAAACGAAATATGAAACGAAATATGAAGCGAAATGTGAAACGAAATATGAAGCGAAATGTGAAACGAAATATGAAGCGAACTGTGAAACGAAATATGAAGCGAAATATAGAAATATAAAAGAAACCAGAAACACACAAAAACTATGATCACTTCACATTTTAAGCGCATGACCAGAGATCGCTGAAGAAGAAGAAGAAGAACTTCACATTTAGCTGAAAATATTCTTCCCAAACACAAAATATGTTGATGACACATTTCTGGTTTGAAACAGTGCCAAGAAATCAGTGTACACAAGAAATCAGAAGAGATTAACGATGGACATTCTGGGGTTAAATAGTATGAGCAGGCTTTGACATAACACAGGCAAGCTTATGAAAGGAAAACATCTAAAGACATGAGTGTTTTCTGAGGCAACGTATGAATGTGAAACATTGACCATTAAACAAACATTGAAGGAGAAAATTCAATCTTCCAGGAAACAAAATGCAACGGAGATATTCTTAGATCGCACTGGATAAAGACAAGAGGGGAGGGTGGAAGATATAACGCATAATGTCTGAACATTGAGGAACAAATTTCAAAATTTGTTTTATCCTCGTTTTCATTCAATGTTAAATTTGATATGCTATACAGTTGATTATGTTTCTGTTGCTGCTCCCTATCTGGTTCCGAATGTTATGTTTGCTAGCTCATAACACTGTCAGGTACCGTATGTTATGTTTGCTGGCACAGAACACTGTCAGGTACCGTATGTTATGTTTGCTGGCACAGAACACTGTCAGGTATCGTATGTTATGTTTGCTGGTACAGAACACTGTCAGGTATCGTATGTTATGTTTGCTGGCACAGAACACTGTCCGGTATCGTATGTTATGTTTGCTGGCACGGAACACTGTCAGGTATCGTATGTTATGTTTGCTGGTACAGAACACTGTCAGGTATCGTATGTTATGTTTGCTGGCACGGAACACTGTCAGGTATCGTATGTTATGTTTGCTGGTACAGAACACTGTCCGGTACCGTATGTTATGTTTGCTGGCACAGAACACTGTCCGGTATCGTATGTTATGTTTGCTGGCACGGAACACTGTCAGGTATCGTATGTTATGTTTGCTGGTACAGAACACTGTCCGGTACCGTATGTTATGTTTGCTGGCACAGAACACTGTCCGGTATCGTATGTTATGTTTGCTGGCACGGAACACTGTCAGGTATCGTATGTTATGTTTGCTGGTACAGAACACTGTCCGGTACCGTATGTTATGTTTGCTGGCACATAACACTGTCCGGTATCGTATGTTATGTTTGCTGGCACAGAACACTGTCAGGTATCGTATGTTATGTTTGCTGGCTCAGAACACTGTCAGGTATCGTATGTTATGTTTGCTGGCACATAACACTGTCAGGTGCCGTATGTTATGTTTGCTGGCTCATAACACTGTCCGGTATCGTATGTTATGTTTGCTGGCACATAACACTGTCAGGTATCGTATGTTATGTTTGCTGGCACAGAACACTGTCCGGTATCGTATGTTATGTTTGCTGGCACATAACACTGTCAGGTATCGTATGTTATGTTTGCTGGCACAGAACACTGTCCGGTATCGTATGTTATGTTTGCTGGCACATAACACTGTCAGGTATCGTATGTTATGTTTGCTGGCACAGAACACTGTCCGGTATCGTATGTTATGTTTGCTGGCACAGAACACTGTCCGGTATCGTATGTTATGTTTGCTGGCACATAACACTGTCAGGTACCGTATGTTATGTTTGCTGGCACAGAACACTGTCCGGTATCGTATGTTATGTTTGCTGGCACAGAACACTGTCAGGTACCGTATGTTATGTTTGCTGGCACATAACACTGTCAGGTATCGTATGTTATGTTTGCTGGCACAGAACACTGTCCGGTATCGTATGTTATGTTTGCTGGCACATAACACTGTCAGGTATCGTATGTTATGTTTGCTGGCACAGAACACTGTCAGGTACCGTATGTTATGTTTGCTGGCACAGAACACTGTCCGGTATCGTATGTTATGTTTGCTGGCACATAACACTGTCAGGTACCGTATGTTATGTTTGCTGGCACAGAACACTGTCCGGTATCGTATGTTATGTTTGCTGGCACAGAACACTGTCAGGTACCGTATGTTATGTTTGCTGGCACATAACACTGTCAGGTATCGTATGTTATGTTTGCTGGCACAGAACACTGTCAGGTATCGTATGTTATGTTTGCTGGCACAGAACACTGTCAGATACCGTATGTTATGTTTGCTGGCACAGAACACTGTCAGATACCGTATGTTATGTTTGCTGGCACAGAACACTGTCAGGTACCGTATGTTATGTTTGCTGGCTCATAACACTGTCAGGTACCGGATGTTATGTTTGCTGGCACATAACACTGTCAGGTATCGTATGTTATGTTTGCTGGCACAGAACACTGTCCGGTATCGTATGTTATGTTTGCTGGCACAGAACACTGTCAGGTACCGTATGTTATGTTTGCTGGCTCAGAACACTGTCCGGTATCGTATGTTATGTTTGCTGGCACAGAACACTGTCAGGTACCGTATGTTATGTTTGCTGGCACATAACACTGTCAGGTATCGTATGTTATGTTTGCTGGCACAGAACACTGTCCGGTACCGTATGATATGTTTGCTGGCACAGAACACTGTCAGGTATCGTATGTTATGTTTGCTGGCACAGAACACTGTCAGGTACCGTATGTTATGTTTGCTGGCACAGAACACTGTCAGGTACCGTATGTTATGTTTGCTGGCACAGAACACTGTCAGGTACCGTATGTTATGTTTGCTGGCACAGAACACTGTCCGGTACCGTATGTTATGTTTGCTGGCACATAACACTGTCAGGTATCGTATGTTATGTTTGCTGGCACAGAACACTGTCAGATACCGTATGTTATGTTTGCTGGCACAGAACACTGTCAGGTATCGTATGTTATGTTTGCTGACACAGAACACTGTCCGGTATCGTATGTTATGTTTGCTGGCACATAACACTGTCAGGTATCGTATGTTATGTTTGCTGGCACAGAACACTGTCAGGTACCGTATGTTATGTTTGCTGGCACAGAACACTGTCAGGTACCGTATGTTATGTTTGCTGGCACAGAACACTGTCAGGTACCGTATGTTATGTTTGCTGGCACAGAACACTGTCCGGTACCGTATGTTATGTTTGCTGGCACATAACACTGTCAGGTATCGTATGTTATGTTTGCTGGCACAGAACACTGTCAGATACCGTATGTTATGTTTGCTGGCACAGAACACTGTCAGGTACCGTATGTTATGTTTGCTGGCTCATAACACTGTCAGGTACCGGATGTTATGTTTGCTGGCACATAACACTGTCAGGTATCGTATGTTATGTTTGCTGGCACAGAACACTGTCCGGTATCGTATGTTATGTTTGCTGGCACAGAACACTGTCAGGTACCGTATGTTATGTTTGCTGGCTCAGAACACTGTCCGGTATCGTATGTTATGTTTGCTGGCACAGAACACTGTCAGGTACCGTATGTTATGTTTGCTGGCACATAACACTGTCAGGTATCGTATGTTATGTTTGCTGGCACAGAACACTGTCCGGTACCGTATGATATGTTTGCTGGCACAGAACACTGTCAGGTATCGTATGTTATGTTTGCTGGCACAGAACACTGTCAGGTACCGTATGTTATGTTTGCTGGCACAGAACACTGTCAGGTACCGTATGTTATGTTTGCTGGCACAGAACACTGTCAGGTACCGTATGTTATGTTTGCTGGCACAGAACACTGTCCGGTACCGTATGTTATGTTTGCTGGCACATAACACTGTCAGGTATCGTATGTTATGTTTGCTGGCACAGAACACTGTCAGATACCGTATGTTATGTTTGCTGGCACAGAACACTGTCAGGTATCGTATGTTATGTTTGCTGACACAGAACACTGTCCGGTATCGTATGTTATGTTTGCTGGCACATAACACTGTCAGGTATCGTATGTTATGTTTGCTGGCACAGAACACTGTCAGGTACCGTATGTTATGTTTGCTGGCACAGAACACTGTCAGGTACCGTATGTTATGTTTGCTGGCACAGAACACTGTCAGGTACCGTATGTTATGTTTGCTGGCACAGAACACTGTCCGGTACCGTATGTTATGTTTGCTGGCACATAACACTGTCAGGTATCGTATGTTATGTTTGCTGGCACAGAACACTGTCAGATACCGTATGTTATGTTTGCTGGGACAGAACACTGTCAGATACCGTATGTTATGTTTGCTGGCACAGAACACTGTCAGGTACCGTATGTTATGTTTGCTGGCTCATAACACTGTCAGGTACCGGATGTTATGTTTGCTGGCACATAACACTGTCAGGTATCGTATGTTATGTTTGCTGGCACAGAACACTGTCCGGTATCGTATGTTATGTTTGCTGGCACAGAACACTGTCAGGTACCGTATGTTATGTTTGCTGGCTCAGAACACTGTCGGGTATCGTATGTTATGTTTGCTGGCACAGAACACTGTCAGGTACCGTATGTTATGTTTGCTGGCTCATAACACTGTCAGGTACCGTATGTTATGTTTGCTGGCTCATAACACTGTCAGGTATCGTATGTTATGTTTGCTGGCTCATAACACTGTCAGGTACCGTATGTTATGTTTGCTGGCTCATAACACTGTCAGGTACCGGATGTTATGTTTGCTGGCACAGAACACTGTCAGGTACCGTATGTTATGTTTGCTGGCTCATAACACTGTCAGGTACCGGATGTTATGTTTGCTGGCACATAACACTGTCAGGTATCGTATGTTATGTTTGCTGGCACAGAACACTGTCCGGTATCGTATGATATGTTTGCTGGCCCAGAACACTGTCCGGTACCGTATGTTATGTTTACTGGCACATAACACTGTCAGGTATCGTATGTTATGTTTGCTGGCACAGAACACTGTCCGGTATCGTATGTTATGTTTGCTGGCACAGAACACTGTCAGATACCGTATGTTATGTTTGCTGGCACAGAACACTGTCCGGTATCGTATGTTATGTTTGCTGGCACAGAACACTGTCAGGTACCGTATGTTATGTTTGCTGGCACATAACACTGTCAGGTATCGTATGTTATGTTTGCTGGCACAGAACACTGTCAGGTACCGTATGTTATGTTTGCTGGCTCATAACACTGTCAGGTACCGGATGTTATGTTTGCTGGCACATAACACTGTCAGGTATCGTATGTTATGTTTGCTGGCACAGAACACTGTCCGGTATCGTATGTTATGTTTGCTGGCACAGAACACTGTCAGGTACCGTATGTTATGTTTGCTGGCTCAGAACACTGTCGGGTATCGTATGTTATGTTTGCTGGCACAGAACACTGTCAGGTACCGTATGTTATGTTTGCTGGCTCATAACACTGTCAGGTACCGTATGTTATGTTTGCTGGCTCATAACACTGTCAGGTATCGTATGTTATGTTTGCTGGCTCATAACACTGTCAGGTACCGTATGTTATGTTTGCTGGCTCATAACACTGTCAGGTACCGGATGTTATGTTTGCTGGCACAGAACACTGTCAGGTACCGTATGTTATGTTTGCTGGCTCATAACACTGTCAGGTACCGGATGTTATGTTTGCTGGCACATAACACTGTCAGGTATCGTATGTTATGTTTGCTGGCACAGAACACTGTCCGGTATCGTATGATATGTTTGCTGGCCCAGAACACTGTCCGGTACCGTATGTTATGTTTACTGGCACATAACACTGTCAGGTATCGTATGTTATGTTTGCTGGCACAGAACACTGTCCGGTATCGTATGTTATGTTTGCTGGCACAGAACACTGTCAGATACCGTATGTTATGTTTGCTGGCACAGAACACTGTCCGGTATCGTATGTTATGTTTGCTGGCACAGAACACTGTCAGGTACCGTATGTTATGTTTGCTGGCACATAACACTGTCAGGTATCGTATGTTATGTTTGCTGGCACAGAACACTGTCCGGTATCGTATGTTATGTTTGCTGGCACAGAACACTGTCAGATACCGTATGTTATGTTTGCTGGCACAGAACACTGTCAGATACCGTATGTTATGTTTGCTGGCACAGAACACTGTCAGGTACCGTATGTTATGTTTGCTGGCTCATAACACTGTCAGGTACCGGATGTTATGTTTGCTGGCACATAACACTGTCAGGTATCGTATGTTATGTTTGCTGGCACAGAACACTGTCCGGTATCGTATGTTATGTTTGCTGGCACATAACACTTGTCAGGTACCGTATGTTATGTTTGCTGGCTCATAACACTGTCAGGTACCGGATGTTATGTTTGCTGGCACATAACACTGTCAGGTATCGTATGTTATGTTTGCTGGCACATAACACTGTCAGGTATCGTATGTTATGTTTGCTGGCACAGAACACTGTCCGGTATCGTATGATATGTTTGCTGGCCCAGAACACTGTCCGGTACCGTATGTTATGTTTACTGGCACATAACACTGTCAGGTATCGTATGTTATGTTTGCTGGCCCAGAACAATTTATCGAACCGTATGTTATGTTTACTTGCCTTGAACACTTTACGGTACCGTATGTTATGTTTGAGAGCCGCAGTAGCGTAGTTGTTAGTGAAATCATTCTCAAGGCTGGTGGGTCTGGGTTCAACTCCCGCAGTGCGCGTGGAATTTTTCCCGACCGCGACGGCTTCAGGTCGACCCAGCCTCAACTGGGTACCAGACATGCTCTGGGAAAGTAAAGGCGTCCGGCGTGATGCTGACCACATCACACATCGTGTGCCGACGGTCAATGAAAAATACAGGCCTAACACTGTATTGACCTATATACCACGAGGTATAAAAGGGTTCCTTAACTTTACGGTAGCGTATGTTATGTTTACTGGCCGGGAACACTGCTCGGCACCGTATGGTGTGTTTACTGGCCGGAACGTTTTCGGGTACCGTATGTTTTTTTTCGACAGACTTTCTGCTTTCTTATTGTGAAGTGATTATTGACAGACTTTCTGCTTTCTTATTGTGAAGTGATTATTGACAGACTTTTTACTTTCTTATTGTGAAGTGATTATTGACAGACTTTCTGCTTTCTTATTGTGAAGTGATTATTGACAGACTTTTTGCTTTCTTATTGTGAAGTGATTATTGACAGACTTTCTGCTTTCTTATTGTGAAGTGATTATTGACAGACTTTCTGCTTTCTTATTGTGAAGTGATTATTGACAGACTTTTTGCTTTCTTATTGTGAAGTGATTATTGACAGACTTTCTGCTTTCTTATTTGCTCACACTTATGCATCAACTTGAGTATCATCCGTCCCCGTGGTGCTGGGGCCCGCAATGGTAGCACTGCAACCTACAAGGCATATCGTAAGAGGCGACTGATGCAGGACGTAGGGAAGCGACAAATGTAAACCCTAGTAAATAAAAAGCGTCTCATAAATCGGATGTGCTGGCCTACATGTAGGCGCATAACTGGAACAGCCCACAATCGCGAAGGAGAAGAAGATGAAGAAGAAGAAGATACCGGACTTTTTATTTTGGCTCCAACTGTTGTTATTTTCTTCCTCACTCTCACCCCAACTTCTTGTAAACTAAAACTAAATTGGCAAGTTACAGCGTACACTTTACTTAGATTTGATGTCAACTTTGTTCCACGATATAGAGGGTGTTCAACTTTAAAGCAGCCCGTGAATGGAGCGAATCTAGCATATATGTATGGAAATGAGAAGGTTCAGTTATGACGTAGTATAGGTCAAGGTTGTGTAACGGTGTGTAATTGTGGTGCGGGAAGGGGCGATGAACAAATGTGACGTAGGACGAGCTAGTCAGAATCGGTTTAAATAGTAAATAAAGACAACTCAACTTGTACCTGGCAACTTTCGAATTGTCAATGGGGCTGCAATTATCTTGAACACTCTGTATATTTGTCTGTTTGATTGATTGATTGATTGATTGATTGATTGATTGATTGATTGATTGCTTGATTGATTGATTGATTGATACGACCATCATCATTGAACTTCGGTGAGTAACCATGTGTGATCCGATCTCTTTTCTTACACAGGAAGATCTCAGCTGCAGTGCGCGAACCGGCTAGGGTCCCCAACGTAATTTTAAAGATGGTGAAGATATTTTTGTAGGAATGTTATTTTTAATCTTTTCTAATTAATTTTGCCGGGCAGCGGCTTTCCAGCCTGCTTTCTCGATTTTGAACAACCAATAGTTCTTTTACGTGCTTAAATTGAACACGGGATCTAAGTTTTATCGTCGTTCTCCGATAGGACTAGGAACTTGATCTTACCTACACTGAGATTAGGGATCTCTGGAAAAATATTCAGATTGTTTCACCAGGTACCTTTGGCATGAGAGACGAGCATGTAACCTCTACGACAGAGAAACCCTTTGTTTGTTTGTTTGTATGTTTGTTTGTTGAACGGGGAAGGAGCTAAGCCTTCTTGAGCCAAGTCAAATCTTTCCAACTTATCTAAGTCCTCTGGATTATATCAAGAAGTATTGATCCTTTTCTTCTTGTGTGAAATTTTGCCCTTACAACATTTTTTAATAATATTTCTGTATATTCTATTACGATTCTGTACATGGGTGTTTGTAAAGTCTCACTACACCTTATATGTAGATCATCATCATCAAGGTGCGTATCCTTTATAGGACGTTGCTCTCTTTGCAGCGCATCTGAAATTCACTCTGTCTCTAGTCAGTTCACCCACTTCGTCGATGGTCATGTTCATGGTTTCTTTAATATCTTGTAGCCATCTTCTTCTTGGTCTGCATCTGCGTTCTGGGACCCTGCCTTCTAGTATTGTTCTCTCCAGGTCATCGTGACGCTTGATGTGACCAAAGTATGTAATTTTTCTGTATAGTATGTTGTTTATCAGCCAATTCTCTTTAACATTTAGTTCTTTCAGGACATCAGTGTTCTTCCTTTTTCTGTCCATGGTATTTATAGGATCTTTCTGTAGCATTTAGTTTCGAAGGACTGGATTTTCGTTCTTGTTTTTTGTGTAATATTCCATGATTCACAACCATAAGTAGCCACTGGGAAAATGCATGTTCTCAGTATTTTTAATTTTAGTATTTTGCTGGTGTTTTGCCACATGTTCTTCATTGTGTTTAACTTCTTGATTGCTATTGTCAATCTTCTTGAGATCTCTTTGGAGCAGTCACCGTTATTGTTAATTATTTAGCCCAGATATTCGTAACTCTCTACACATTGGAGTTCTTCATTGTTTACTTGGATGTTAGGTGAGCCTTTGCTTTGTCAGTTGACATGATTTTTGTTTTTGTGTATTCAAATATAGATGTTGGTCTTCACTATGTTTCTTGGTCGTCATGATTTGGTTTTCCAAACCTTCTTTGCTGGTGGATAATAATACTGTATCGTCTGCGTATCTTCTTCTTCTGCGTTCTCATTAGATTGGGATTTCGGATTCTCTAATAAAGGCAGCTGTCTGCCTCAGATTATCAGCCACGGCATACAGTTTGTCTTCTGCGTTCTCACTAGATTGGAATTTCGGATTCTCTAATAAAGGCAGCAGTCTGCCTCAGATTATCAGCCACACCATACATTTTGTCTTGGAAGCTAGTGTAAGTGGGCCACCTCTTTCTCCTCATGTCTGCATAGTTTTGGCCACCCTCGTGATGGTAGGTCCGACAATCTTACTACGTGGCTAAATTTCCGAGGCAGATCGGCGACTGTAGAATCCGTTATCCCATTCCTCATTGTGAGGGTCGTTGCACCATGTTATGCGCCTTACGGCCTGGTGCATCCGTTTACTGCAAGCATTTGTTTCGGGTTAGCATTCCTTAGCCTTTGATTGCTACACAACCGTTTGCGTATCTAAGCTCTGGTATGGATTTCTTGCCTATAGTGTAAGGGTCGTAATTCACATAGTTAGCATCGTCTTTTACATTCCTCATGATGTTCTGCGCATATATGTTGAATAAGTATGGGGACAAAATACATCCCTGTCTTACCTCCCTTTTGAATCTAAATATAGAACAACGAAAACCTTTAATGAGAATGGAATGCAACCAACCACCAATATCAGCATACAATATAAAGAGAGCAGGTACTAGAGCTAAGGGAAGACCAAGAAAAAGATGGATAGACAATATCAAGACCACGCTAAATAAACACGGATGTAACACAAGGGTGACTCATCTGGCCCTGGAACGAAATTAAATCTCCTACCCCTACGCTTAACGGCAAGAGTGGACAACCAATTTCATCATCCACCTGGTGAAACACATTAGACAACGAAAACCGAAGTATGTGAAAGAAACGAATTACATGACGTCATCAAAAAATGTGTTCTATAGTCAATTGTGGTGCAACTTGCAGTGAATAACTGTTGTATGCTGGGGTAATTCTTTTCACTCAAAACATAATGGTGTTTTCAACGGAAAAAAGAATATTTGCCTTGCCAATAATACGGCCCCGTCCAAAGTTACACTCTACTTGCACTGTTTCCTATTTTAACTAGAAATCTGTTTCCGCGTTTTCTGATTTATAAATCTTTAGTAACTAAAAAAAAAGACTATGTCAGGAAATATATGTCAGTCTGTCTAATCGAATCAGTTCTAGAACATCGTGCGTGAAACACTAGGAGTTGAAGGTCAACTAGTGACAGGGGTGGTCAAGAGAATGTGTCAGTCACGCTTAACCTCATCAGTGGTCAAGAAAACATGTCAATGACACAATCACAGCAGTGGAAATATAATATGTTAATACGTGTAGTAAGAGCAGTGGTCAAGAGAATATGGCAATAATACTGAGTCACAGCAGGGTCACAGGAAATGTCAATCACAACAGTGGACAATAGAATATGTCATTCCCAACAGTGGACAATAAAATATGTCACTCCCAAGAGTGGACAATAAATATGTCACTCCCAAGAGTGGACAATAAATATGTCCAATACAAATTGTCATGAACAATGAAATATGTCAATTACAACAGTGGACAAGACAGAGAGAATAAGTAGTTTGGTTGTTACACATGATGATAAATGGTGATAAAGGTGGATAAATGGGGATAAATTGGGATAAATGGTGATATATGATGATAAATGGGATGAATGATAATAAATGGTGATAAATGGTGATAAATGATAATAAACGATAATAAATGGGGACAAATGGTAAAAATGTTGATGTTGATAAATTATGATAAATGTTGATAAACGGTGATAAATGGTGATAAATAGGGATAAATGGGATAAATGGTGATAAATGGCGATAAATGATTATAAATGGTGATAAATGATGATAAATATCAACTTACCTCCCACTGTCTGCATGTATCCATTAACGATTGCCACTCGATGATGCCATGGTTCTCTCAGCGCCAGCACAGCCAGAGACACTGAAGCTCCCAGGATATGAACAAATACCCCTACGCCGAAAAGTAGACACGCAGCCTGCCATGCTCCCGAGGGTATCCTGGCAATATCGACTGACCCCGTGTCTATAACGATATCTTCGCTGGTCACGTTACTTTTGCTTGCAGCAATGCTGAAATGGGTACTGTAGTAGTGATGTTGATGCCCAAAGTTGATGCATAGGGGTCTTGCCTGTGAATACCTTTGGTCTCTTATACAAAGGTTGAACAAACCGAAAGAGTGCACGTGGTCAGGATGGACTGTCCAGTAAGGGGTCAAGAAACTGAGTAAGCATGTACCAGCTACAAGAATGGAGAGGACTGATCCATAGCAAAGACACGGGAAAGATGTGGGCACGGTGATGACCACATCGGAAGTTAGGTATTAATGAACTGACGCTGTTGATGCTGTAATGACGATAATGATGATGTTCTTGGGTATAAGTGCGATCGTTGTGAAGGGGTTGACTGTGATCCAGGAGTTGTTGCTGCTCGTGATCTAGGTCAAGACTGTGGTAATGATGTTGACGAAACGGTGGACTCAGTTGAGAAGATTTATGTACTGGACAACGAGGGTTAGATAATTTAGGAGAAAACATCAAATCGATGTGGTCATCTGTTTCGCGTCCATGGTTACTACATTTGTTCATCATGAAACAATCTGGCTTAAAATCACATTGATTGCTACTAAACTTGTTGACTGATACACTGGGTTCACTGGAAAATGGTTTGAGAATCGTGCTTTTGTTGTAGTAGTGATGGCTTGGAGATAACAGGAGGTGCTGGTCTAACCGTGTATCAATAACACTTGTTTCCTCTGAGTGTTTTGCTCTGACCACCATCCTAGACTGAGGATTAAGATCAGAAGACGCCACAAACTCGCTATCTGTGTGTAAATATGGATAACTCGGTCCAGTTTCTTCTAACTGAGAATTAGGACAGTTAAGTGAAGTCACATGACTGTTGAGATACTGGTGTGACAGTCTGTTCTTGTGACAATCCACGGTGTTGATTGACAGAATTTGTTCATTTCTAGTGTTACTACGGAGACAAGTTTCTTGTTGGTGTTCTTCCACAGAGTTACTGGGATTACCGATATCGAAATAATTTGCATACACACAAGAATTGACATCTTTTATATTCATGTCAATGTCTGAATTGGATTGGTCTCCAGCTAAAAGCGATCTCTGATACTTCCTCCAATGAAATGACGTGTTACAAGTATCGTTATAGAATAGACGACCATCGTTGCTATTGTTTTCACAATTTCTATTAGACACGTCAATAGTATTTTCAGTTTTGTAGCACACTCTCTCGCTGTCTCCGTATTGTACACTGGTGCCAATAGTATCCACAGACTGATCTTCATCTATAGTCGTGTCACTCAAAGTTGAACTTAAATTAATCTTCTCTGACACTTGATTTCTAGTATCAACAAACTGGTAACCATGACTCCTGTTCCCGCCGTCAGAAATCGAGCACTGCTCTATCTTACATGAAACCTTGTTAATATTTAGATTTACTTCCCCTATATCCACGGAATCAAGAGCGGATAATTGCGAGTGTATACTTTTTCCCTTCTCTGTAGAGTTATCGTCACTTTTAGGTATTTCAGAATAGAGCGAATTATTAGTTCGTGCTGTCAGACCTTGAAAGGTCAACAAACTAGGAGTTGTTGTATTTGTGGTGGTGACATTGCTGCTGCAGCAAACTACATCGACTTGACATTTTGTAGATATCACGGCGCCACAATTATCTTTGCTACCGCTACTGTAGGCATCACCGAAACACACAGTGCCGTCTCTACCAGAGAACCAAGCACGCTGCACAGAAGGTACCACTGGCACCCCAGCGCTGAGAGAGCTTAATCGATCGATCAACCTGGATCGATTATCTATCGGTGTTAACTGGCCAATCTTAGCGGGTCTCATGTTGAGAGTGTCAGGCAGATTCGGTTTCAAGAGGGGACGAACGAAGATAAATGATCTTGTCAGACGATACAGTTAACAATAGTTGAAGATAAATAATAATAATAGATTTATTAAAAGTATCAATTATAAAGTTAATAAACGTCTTTATTCTCACAGAATAACGATATTGTTTGAGCGTCTGGCGGTAGTGAGCTCGTTCACAACCCAAGCGTACCTGGTTCAAACCTGGTGTATGCGTTTTGGAAGCAAATTCGTTTCCTTGAGATTTTTACGAAATGTAAAAATAGACCTTATCGTTCAGAAAACAATGTTAAACTACTGAACGTATAAGTGGTGCCTAGAAAGTCAACGACTCCTTTACTGTGGTTGATAGCTACGTTCTGTAAAGGATATGCCAAAATTTTTAACGACATTGTACAGAAGCTAATAAGTGTCGTTGTCCTCACAGAGTAACGATATTGTACTAACGCTAATAAATGTCGTTATTCTCACAGAGTAACGACATTGTACATGAGTTAATAAATGTCGTTATTCTCACATAATAACGATACTCTACTTTAAGCTACTTCTTCCTTCTCCTTTGCGTTCGGTTTCGTGTGCTGGACTAAACCATGAAATAGGTTGCCTCTATAAAGCTGCATGTGAGTTAAAGTTCCTCGAGAGTTCCCCATAGCTTGGTCTGTAAGCTTCGTTCATGAGGTCATATTTCGTTTCGTTGGTGTATGTATGATGGACATGACTGCAGTATGTGCTCTGAATCTTAAGCTTATAAATGTCTGTATTTTCACAGAGTAACGATATTGTACGGAAGCTTATAAATGTCAATATTCTCACAGAGTAACGATATTGTACTGAATCTTATAAATGTCGTTATTCTCATAAAGTAACGATATTATACTAAAGCTTATAAGTGTCGTTATTTTCACAGAGTAACGATATTGTACTAAAGTTTATAAATGTCGTTATTCTCACAGAGTAACGATATTGTACTAAAGTTTATAAATATCGTTATTCTCACAGAGTAACGACACTTTTGTACTGAAATCCTCTTCTGTTTACTGTCATTATCATCATCAGGTGTCGTGCCGACTAGCGTAGGCGATCATAGATCTCCACAAATCTCTGTCGTTGGTGTTTGATATCAACTCAGATGTTGACGCTCTACTGTGCCATGAAGTTAGGCTATCAAAATTTTCTCTCTCTGTCTTCCTCTGTCTCGTCTACCCTCGATTTTACCGGTTGTCACAATCTGTTTACTGTAGATACTTCAAATTTCACAGCTAACTATCTCCATCTTAGACTCTCTGAATCACACATTCTGGTTATCATATTCTGCTCATATTTCTCTTTCCTCTCTCAATCTGATATTTTTATTTTCCTTTATTATTTTTTTCTCTTCAATTTTTAATGTTATTTTCCCTTGTATTATCCATAACAGTTTTTATATTCTGATTTGCCTCTGGCACCATTTGGATACAACGCTGTTCTATGAGTTAATATTATTTATACGTTTATCGTGTGTTATATGGATGTTTTAACTTGGTTTAGAAGTGGATGGTTTTTGTTGATGTACTTTGTTTGGTTGCCATAATCTGTTCCAGATTTATTGTGTGCACATTTTGTTGTAATTGTGTTGTTGATCGTTGAATTGTGCAACACTTCATTGATGTCAGTCTGAAAGTAAAATATATCACTGCTGATGTCGTGGGGATATAAATATATATATATTGAGAGAGAGAAAGAAGAGAAGATAAAAAAGAGACAAAGAAAGAAAAAAGAGAAGAGAGAAAGAAAGAGAGAAAGAAAAGAAGAGAAGAGAAAGAAAGAGAAAAAAGAAAAAAGAAAGAGACAAATAAAGAGATAAATAAAGAGATAGAAAGACAGAGAGAGAGAGACAGAGAGAGAGACAGAGAGACAGAGACAGAGAGAAAGAAAAGAGAGAGAGGAGAGAGGAGGAGAGAGAGAAAGAAGAGAGAAGAGAGAGAAGAGGGAGAGAGAGAGAAAGAAGAGAGAGAGAGAGAGAGAGAGAGAGGGAGAGAGAGAGAGGGAGAGAGAGAGAGAGAGAGAGAGAAGAGAGAGAGAGAGAGAGAGAGAGAGAGAAGAGAGAGAGAAGAAGAAAGAGAGAGAGAGAGAGAGAGAGAGAGAGAGAGAGAAAAGAGAGAGAGAGAGAAAGAAAGAGAGTAGAAGAGAGAAGAGAAGAGAGAGAGATGAGTACTGATAAGAAGAATATCTGATAACTGATAGACAATGTTATCGATAAGATGAGAATGTTAATCGATAATGAAGAACAAGTATCTGATACTTGATATACACATGTTATCTGATAACTGATGTACACATGTTATCTGATAACTGATGTACACACTGTTATCTGATAACTGATATACACATGTTATCTGATAACTGATTACACATGTTATCTGATAACTGATGTACATACATGTTATCTGATAACTGATATACACATGTTATCTGATAACTGATGTACACATGTTATCTGATAACTGATGTACACATGTTATCTGATAACTGATGTACACATGTTATCTGATAACTGATGTACACATGTTATCTGATAACTGATGTACACATGTTATCTGATAACTGATGTACACATGTTATCTGATAACTGATGTACACATGTTATCTGATAACTGATGTACACATGTTATCTGATAACTGATGTACACATATTATACTGTTCTGATAACTGATGTACACATGTTATCTGATAACTGATGTACACATGTTATCTGATAACTGATGTACACATGTTATCTGATAACTGATGTACACATGTTATCTGATAACTGATGTACACATGTTATCTGATAACTGATGTACACACATGTTATCTGATAACTGATGTACACATGTTATCTGATAACTGATGTACACATGTTATCTGATAACTGATGTACACATGTTATCTGATAACTGATGTACACACATGTTATCTGATAACTGATGTACTTATCTACATGTTATCTGATAACTGATGTACACACATGTTATCTGATAACTGATGTACACACATGTTATCATAACTGATAACATGTTATCTGATAACTGATACACATGTTATCTGATAACTGATGTACACACATGTTATCTGATAACTGATGATACACATGTTATCTGATAACTGATGTACACACATGTTATCTGATAACTGATGTACACACATGTTATCTGATACTGATAACACATGTATCTGTAACTGATTACATGTTATCTGATAACTGATATACACATGTTATCTGATAACTGATGTACACATGTTATCTGATAACTGATGTACACACATGTTATCTGATAACTGATATACACATGTTATCTGATAACTGATGTACACATGTTATCTGATAACTGATGTACACATGTTATCTGATAACTGATGTACACACATGTTATCTGATAACTGATGTACACACATGTTATCTGATAACTGATGTACACATGTTATCTGATAACTGATATACACCTGTTATCTGATAAGTGATATACACCTGTTATCTGATAACTGATGTACACATGTTATCTGATAACTGATGTACACATGTTATCTGATAACTGATGTACAAAATGTTATCTGATAACTGATGTACACATGTTATCTGATAACTGATGTACACATGTTATCTGATAACTGATGTACACATGTTCACAATGAAACATTGAATAATTTAGATCTTCTGCTTCTTCTTCTTCAAATGCTTCATATCGACCACTTGTTAACCACTCTTTGTGAGTTGTATGTTAGTTAGTTTGTTCCTTTCGTGCCAAAGGCGGCACATAGGGCAGAGGTTTTAGATCTCCATGTAATACGGTTCGTTGCTAGCAGTTGGAGATCTTGTATGGTTTTACATCCCAATAGTTTACTTTCTTGTTGGATGGTTCTTCGAAGAGTGGTCTTTGGTCTTCCATGTTATCTTTTCCCAACTGGTGACCACATAAGGACTTGTCGATTTATTCTCTTTTCGTCTGATCTAAGAACATGACCTAAATATTTCCACCTTCGTTTCCTTATAATATTTGATACAGGTTGTTGGTGTGTTCTATCTCTCACTGTGTTGTTAGAAATGAAATCACTCCATTTTACTTTTAATAATTTTCGTAGACATTTATTCTCAAAGCTGTCCAGTTTCTTATCAATTTTCTTTGTTGATTTCAACTTTCACAACCGTAGGTCAGTACAGGAATCACACATGACCTAAATAATTTAACTTTTGTACATATACTAAGGTCTTGAGAACATCATCATCATCAAATAGCTTGTCCTTATCAGAACTTTGTCATCCTAACAATCATTCGAATCTCTCTTCTCTCTCTCTCTCTCTCTCTCTCTCAGTCCAGATGTCTTGCCTCTGCAAAAGTCATGCTCAAATCATCAGTTATATCATGAATCCATCTTCTCCGTGGTCTTCCTCTTCTTCTCTTTGCCAGGATCCCTCCTTCAATAATGATCGTCTCCAGCCCTTCGTGTCTATTTCTACAGTGTGTTCAAGATAATTGCAGCCCCATTGACAAATCGAAAGTTGCCAGATAACCTATCGCGTTGTGTTTATGTACTATTTAAACCGGTTCTGACTAGCTCGTCCTACGTCACATTTGTTCATGCCCCTTCCCGCACTACAATTACACACCATCACACAACCTTGACCTATACTACGTCATAACTGAACCTTCTCATTTCCATACATATATGCCAGATTAGCTCCATTCATAGGCTGCTTTTAAGTTGAACACCTTGTATGTCCAAAATACTTGAATTTTCTCATTCTTATTTGTAACATCAGCCACAATGTCTGAGATTGTTTTAGTCATTATTGTATTTCTATTCTCTGCCCTTGCAGCGGACGGCTCTTCTTCTGTCTTCTTCGAACGCTCCATATTAGCCACTTGTTAACCACTTTTTGTTATCTGTATGTAATCTGAGCCTAAGAGCGATTGTACGTTGTGGCAGTTATGCGCCTACAAGTAGGCCAGCAGGTTCAAATTCTGCGACGCTTGTTACTTACTTGGGTAACTTCTCTAGGCATCTATCTCAGACGCCTCTTTTTTTCGATCCAGAAGCACTTTAGCTTTCAGCTCTTCTGCTTGGTGTCATCGAAGCCTTCGGTTCGGTGGCACGAACACCGTAAATCTGGAGAACCTGTGGCTTTTCTCCTCTTACGACATGCCTTGTAGGTTGCAGTATTAATATTCTTTGATCCCCTTGCTAGCGCCGGCAAGAGACGGCCGATACCGAAAGGTTTAATACTCCAGGTTCCGGTCTGGGGATGTTGACTATCTAGACGACCAGCCTCTGGAGGTTTACGTAGATCTACTGTTCTGGACATACACGTGTTTGCGCTAATAGGAAGACAGAAAGGCATGAACCAAGAACATCGATAGCCAGGGAGTTTAAACTGGACACTGGCTTCTTCTTCTGCGATCAACTTTTGCCATGCGACTACTCCGGTATGTGTCATAAACAGAGCGGTGCGCTTGAGGTCTTCACCGGTTCCCCATAGTTTGTCTTGTAGTGTTGTTTCTGTTGGCCAGATCTCCAATCTCTCACTACTCAGACTAGGGCAGTCTTGCAGGATGTGCTATGGGGACTGCTTTGGTGCTCCACAGGTGCAGGCCGCCGAGTCCCTGAGACCCATTCTGTGGAGGTATGTTCTGAGACTGCAGTGTCCTGTTCTAAGTCTGAAGACTGTGGTCTGTACTTTTCTGTTTAGTGTATTTATACTGTCGTGCTCTGGGTTGTATCCTCCATTTGTTTTTCTCCAGATCATTTTCCTGGATTGTTTCAGGAGAGTCTTTACTTCTGTAAAACTTTGTGTTGGGTGGTGTTGTGTAAGGCTCCCCCAGCCTTTGCGAGTTTGTCAGCCTTTTCGTTTCCTGGTATGCCACAGTGTGAGTTGGTATTCACTGTAAGACCAGTTCGGATTTTTTTGACAGGACACTGGCTTCTTCCTTCGATTGCTCAAGGATAGCCTTTTGAATGATTACATGGGAGTTTTGAATCTAAATGGGTGTTTTAACGAGTTTTAAATTGCCCGTCTGCCCAGCGTGTTCGTAGCGCGTTGACTACGGGTGAATATCCTCTGGTGTGCGTGTTCAATTCCGCGGGATGGATGGCAGAAAAGCCACAGATTCCCAGATTTACGGTGTTCGTGGCACCAAACCGAAGGGTTACGATGTCCATGGCACCAAGCCGAAGAGCTGAAAAGCTCGTGCTTCTGGATCGGGGGAAAAAAACAACGAGTTTTAAATCACAGGTTGTATGGGTAAAACTAACTGAGAATTGTGTTTAACTAGCGAGGCATGGGAGCCATCAGCTTGCATCCCCTATGAAGTCTGTTTGAAAAGCTGAGCTCATGCAAATCATTTCGAAATTTGATGGCGACAGTACACTATCTGATAACTAAAAGTCAACTTTAGATTGCGTTTATTTCTTTACAAAATCATGTTTATTCAATGTAATTTCAGATTTAGTTTCAGTCCCTTTCTCTCTCTCTCTCAGTCTCACTCAATCTCTCTTGTTCTCTATCTCTCTCTCTCTCTCTTGTTTTCTCTCTCTCTCTCTCAGTCTCTCTCTCTCTCCTGTTTTCTATCTCTCTCTCTAGATTTCTCTCTCTTTCCAGATTTCTCTCGCCCTCTCTCACCCTCTCTCTCGATCGTTTCCGCCCTCTCTCTTCTCGATCTGTCTCGATCTCGCTGTCTCTCAATCTCTCTCGTTTTATCTCTCTTTCTAGTCCTCTCTCTCTATCTTTCTCGATCTCTTCGTTCTCTCTCTCGACTCTCTCTCTGGATTCGTCTCGTCTTCTCTCTCGTTCTCTCTCTCACTATCTTTCTTTCTTGCCCTCCCTCTCTCTTTCACTCTCTCTATCTCTCTCGATCGTTTTCAGCCTCTCGCTCTGTCTCTCTCGCCCTCTCCTCTATCTCTCTCGATCTTTCTCACCCTCTCTATGTCTCTCTCTCTATCTCAAATCTCTATCTCTTTATCTCTCTCTCTAAACATCTGTTTATCATTTGTAAATCTATTGTCGATTGATGTATCTCTTGACAAATGCGCATAGTTATTGAAATCCTAGATTTGATTTCAATTTGTTTCTTGACTAGTCTGTCTAGACATATCAATCCTACTATCAATTTCTTCATTTTTTGTCTGCAAACTTGTACAACAATTGTAACAATAGATTTCTATTTCTATTTCCCCAAGATTTGACTTTTCTATCTTTTCTTTCTCCAATCATGTTTTACCTCATAGCATCAGGATAAGAAGAAATTTCTAGAACGAGCCCTTGTGTGTGCTTCATAAATAGTGACTTTCTGTTATCTCTGAGGTCCATCTTTTGCGTGGCCTGCCATTTGCTTTGTACCCATTGTATCGGAGCAAGATTGCTTTTTGATGTGCACTGTCTGTTGGTAATCTGCTTATGTGGCCGAACTATTTAATTTGTTGTTTCTTGATGAAGTCTAGTACTGATGTTGTACCCACTTTTTTCCTGATGTCTTCATTTCTCAACCGGTCTCTTCTTGTTACCCCCAGCATTCTGCGTAAACACTTCATCTTTGTCGTGACTAGTTTTTTTCTATCATTTGATGTTAGCGTCCAGGTTTGGCACTGGTAACATAATGTTGGGAGAAAAATTGTGTTGAACAATGCTCTTTTTGTGTTCATGGTGACATGTTTGCCTTTTAAGATTGTTTAGGATTGGACGGTGTAAGCATGAAATGAAAACAGATAGAAAATCTCTGGAGGCCTGAGAGATATGATTTAACAGAAGAATGGTGAAAATCCCATGGACTGCTATAATGACCAATGTGGAGGTGTTGACTGAGGTCAAGACACAGAGAAAGCTTGTCATCAATATAAGAAAGAGGCAATCATCATATTTCGGACATTTACTTCCCAGATACTTGAATCGATGTACTTGTTTTGGTGTCGCCGAGTGGTTGCCGGGGCCCATATTTGGGGTGTAAAGAATAGAACCACTGTTACCTGCCAGGCATGTCGTAAGAGGCGGCTAAGGAGGTTTGGCAGAAATCGGATGCACATGTCCTAAACGTGTAGAAGTCTATGCGTTTAGGGGCCTACCAAACCAATGTGCAACGTATACACGTTCTTGGCAAAGATTAAACATATCACAAAGAGTGATTAAAATTGGTCGTAAAGAACGAACGCAAAGAAGAAGAAGATCATTTTTCGGACA
The DNA here is from genome assembly GCA_020796225.1 of Arion vulgaris. NCBI lineage: Eukaryota > Metazoa > Mollusca > Gastropoda > Stylommatophora > Arionidae > Arion > Arion vulgaris. The sequence goes on from CM036775.1 coordinate 11,876,975, forward strand.
TGTAATGAGAAAAGGAGGCTTAGAATACATTGTGAAAACCGGTAAAATTGAGGGGAGACGAGACAGAAAAACACAGAGAGAGAAAATATTTGTCAGCCTGACTTCATGGCACGGAAGAGCGACAACATCTGAGAAGATAGCAAACAACGGGGACAGAGATTTGTGGAGATCCACGATCGCCTATACCAGCCGGCACCTGAGTAAGCAGTAATATTACTAAATTAATTCTATTTTTCAAGAGAATAGCAGAATCCTGTCAAAAAGAAAAAAAACTATCACCCAAGTCACTAAAGAAGCGAGAGACAAAAGCAGAAAACCACGACAAATTGTAACAACCAGGTAACAGTGTGACAATAAAAGAAGAAAGAAGAACAGAAATCTGTTTAGCCAAGTTGTTTACCTCTGCACCCTTCATGTTAAATCATCAGTTACATCCTTAATTCATTTTCTCCGTGGTCTTCCTCTTCTTCTCTTTGCCAATATACATCCTTCCATGATGGTCTTCTCCAGCCCTTCATATCTTTTATATGTCCAAAATATCTCAATTTTCTCTTTCTTATTTGTAGCATCAGACAGTTTTCTTTGATTTTGAGCTCTTTGGGGAACAGATCTATTTGCTCTCTTCTCTGTCCAAGATATACGAAGGACTCTTCTGTAACACTTATATTCAAAAGCACATGTGTTTTTCCACTGCCTTTTTAAATGTCCATGCTTCACACCCATACGCTGCTAGTGGGAATATGCATGCTCTTTGTATTCTTAGATAATCATAGCTCAAAAATAATGAACAGGATTAGCCAAGGAGAAATAACATTCTAGAAAATGAAGGGCATTATATGCAACACGCCATAGTCTACGAAGGTCAGAAAAGGAGTTCTTCTCATCATCATCATCAGGTCCCGTCTCCACATCGAAGGTTGGCTGCAATGAATCTCCAGCATCCTCTGTCTTTCGCCTTGGCGTTGCACACTGCCAGACTGTAACCTGTACATTTCTTAAAGTTTCCTCCCACTTATCTCTCGGTCTTCCTCTTGCTCTTCCCCTCAACTTTTCCCTCTAGTAAATGTTTTATCATGGTGTCATCTCTTTTATATGCCCAAAATACTTTACTTGTCTGAATTTTATTTCTCTTAATAATTGTTTCTTCATGTTCTTCAGAGCAACATAAAAGCCATATGTTGTAATATGGAATACAACATAAACTCATACATATATTCATAAATCTATAAACGATGTAGAATTATATTACATAATGTTTAAATTATCAACTAAAATAACAGTTCTCACATTTGATAATGACAGCAGAAGTAGTAGTATATCAGTTCTATAAGATAATGACAGCAGTAGTATATCCGTTCTATAAGATAATGACAGCAGTAGTAGTAGTATATCAGTTCTATAAGATAATGACAGTAGTAGTATATCAGTTCTATAAGATAATGACAGCAGTAGTAGTAGTATATCAGTTCTATAAGATAATGACAGCAGCAGTAGTAGTATATCAGTTCTATAAGATAATGACAGCAGTAGTATATCAGTTCTATAAAATAATGACAGCAGCAGTAGTATATCAGTTCTATAAGATAATGACAGCAGTAGTATATCAGTTCTATAAGATAATGACAGCATCAGTAGTAGTATATCAGCTCTATAAGATAATGACAGTAGTAGTATATCAGTTCTATAAGATAATGACAGCAGTAGTAGTAGTATATCAGTTCTATAAGATAATGACAGCAGTAGTAGTGTATCAGTTCTATAAGATAATGACAGCAGTAGTATATCAGTTCTATAAGATAATGACAGTAGTAGTATATCAGTTCTATAAGATAATGACAGCAGCAGTAGTAATATATCAGTTCTATAAGATAATGACAGCAGCAGTATATCAGTTCTATAAGATAATGACAGCAGTAGTATATCAGTTCTATAAGATAATGACAGCAGTAGTAGTATATCAGTTCTATAAGATAATGACAGCAGCAGTAGTAGTATATCAGTTCTATAAGATAATGACAGTAGTAGTATATCAGTTTTATAAGATAATGACAGCAGTAGTATATCAGTTCTATAAGATAATGACAGCAGCAGTAGTAGTATATCAGTTCTATAAGATAATGACAGCAGTAGTAGCAGTATATCAGTTCTATAAGATAATGACAGCAGTAGTAGTACATCAGTTCTATAAGATAATGACAGTAGCAGCAGTATATCAGTTCTATAAGATAATGACAGCAGTAGTAGTATATCAGTTCTATAAGATAATGACAGTAGTAGCAGTATATCAGTTCTATAAGATAATGACAGCAGAAGTAGACAGCAGTATATCAGTTCTCTAAGGTTATGACAGCAGTAGACAGCAGTATATCAGTTCCTTAAGGTTATGACAGCAGTAGTAGGCAGCAGTATATCAGTTCTCTGAGAAAATTTGACAGCAACAATAGACAGCAGTATATCAATTCTCTAAGATAATGACAGCAGTAGGCAGCAATAGACAGCAGTATATCAGTTCCCTAAGATTATGACAGCAATAGACAGGAGGATATCAGTCCACTAAGGTTATAACAGATCGTATAAGAAACAGATTTTCACTCACTTTCCGGGTCAGGTAATTTAACCTTCCAGTTTGTATGCTAAAATAGTTCCCTGGAGAACAAGTTAATGAATGTCTCCACTAGATGTCAGAGTGAAGACATAAGTATGTCACTTAAGTCGCACGAGCCACTAGTGAGTCTAGTATCCTGGCTAAAATTTCTGGCAATATATTTCAGATCGAGTGAGATTTTACTTGACAGACTTTTTGAATATCGAAAATGTCCACTCCGGCGCAGTCAGTGGGAAAATCCAATGTAGGAATAGCACTAGACTTAGAATTATTTTCCATAAAGCTAGATAGACATTTTTCTGAATGAACGCTGGCCAATTCTTCCGCTCTCGCAATCTTCTCTTCGCCTACCGCGTACTTTAGCGTCCTCGTTTCCATAACAACACACAGGACAACGTGAAGGACAGTAGCATGCCCGGGGGACAAGCAAAGAGGAGATAAATCCTTCACAACTTGGTCTCAAACCTGAGGCAATCACCAATTCAAATGAGACGTACGCGAAAGTGTCTAGAAGTCATTGATAAATGTCGTGTTTCATCACTCTTTGATTATCAGATGACTTGTTAAGCTATACTCTCACCAGTAGAGAACATAACAGGTCTCTTCTAACTTTTCTTAAGATTTCTTACAAATTTTTAACTTAAGAAATATTCTCAATAAAATGGTTTTCAACTTAATATAGCTTAAATAAAAACGAAATAATTGTCACTCTGTTGTGGCATGGTGGCATCTGTGGCTTAGGGATAGTGACTAGGTTATTAATCCCGACGTTCTGAGTTCGAATCACGCTGAGGACAGTTTGGTTGCAAATTGTTTCGTGTGGATTTTAACAAAAGGACAATGGCATCCACCCGTTCAGAAAGCAATGGTAAACTACTGAACGTAATAATTCCTAGAAAAATCACAAACAGCGTTTAAAAGCTGGGATTGATTCGCAAAGTCCTGTAAAGGATATGCAATTAACTTGTTGTGGCATAAATAATTGATTGATTGATTGATTGATAGGACAATCATCATTGCACATCGTTGAGTAACCACGTGTGCTCCGATCTCTTTCTTATACAGGAAGATCTCAGCTGCAGAGCACAAACTACGTAGGACCGGCGAATATATTATTTATAAATATTTATTTTTTATTTTTAATGTCTCCTTCTTCTTCTTCTTTGTGTTCGTTCTTTACGACCAATTTTAATCACTCTTTGTGATATGTTTGATCTTTACCAAGAACATGTATACGTTGCACATTGGTTTGGTAGGCCTCTAATCGCATAGACTTCTACAAGTTTAGAACACATGCATCCGATTTCAGCCAAACCTCCTTAGTCGAATCTTACGACATGCGTGGCAGGTAACAGTGGTTCTATTCTTTACACCCCAAATTTGGCCCCGGTAACCACTCGGACGTCTACCACAATGATTCTAAAATTTATCAAAGTCGTGGTACACTTGAAATCCTACCCAAAAAATCGTAGACACACAAGACAAAACAACTTAATAAATAAGACGCACAAAAGCACAGAAATGCAGAAATAATTGGAAAATGCTACCTACCGTTATTTATTATTGAATTTCTGTCTATGAGAAGTATGGGCTTCATGTGTCTTGGTGGGTTTTTTTAACCTGGTGCCCGCTGGCACCACGTTACCAACCCTTGATCTGGGATTTTTTTAGGACACACCTAGGAATGTCACCGGTCACACTGGTGAGCATTAGCACACACTTTGAGAACCACTTCCCTACTGCAACAAGAACGCTCCATATCGATCACTTATTAGCCACTCTTTGTGATTTGTATGTGATCTGAGCCTAAGAACGATTGTACTCTGTGCCAGTTACAAGTAGGCCATAACATCCGATTTCAGCGACGCTTTGTTTTATTTACTAGGTAGCTTCCTAGGTCCCTATCTCAGTCGCTTCTTACGACATGCCTTGTAGGTAACAGTGTTACTATTCTTTGCTTCCCTTGAGAGCCCGGCACCACAAGGGCGAGGCCAGCAAGGTTAACCACAGACAAAATGTCTTTAAACATAACAGAATGATACAAAGGAGAGTGTGAGAGAGTGAGAGAGAGAGTGAGAGATAAAGAGATAGGAGAGAGTGAGAGAGGAGGAGAGGAGAGTGTGAGAGAGAGTGAGAGAAAGAGTGAGATAGAGATAAAGAGATAGGGAGAGAGTGAGAGAGAGAGTGAGAGAGAGATAAAGAGATAGGGAGAGAGTGAGAGTGTGTAGAGAGAGTGAGAGAGAGAGATAAGAGATAGGAGAGAGTGAAGAGAGTGAGAGAGTGAGAGTGAGAGTGTGTGAGTGAGAGTGAGAGAAAGAGTGAGATACAGATAAAGAGATAGGGAGAGAGTGAGAGAGAGAGTGAGAGAGAGATAAAGAGATAGGGAGAGAGTGAGAGTGTGTGAGAGAGTGAGAGAGAGTGTGAGAGAGAGATAAAGAGATAGGGAGAGAGTGAAAGAGAGTGAGAGAGAGAGTGAGAGAGTGAGAGTGTGAGGAGAGTGAGGAAAGAGTGAGATCAGATAAAGAGATAGGAGAGAGTGAGAGAAGTGAGGGGAGTGTGAGAGGAGAGTGAGAGAGAGATAAAGAGATAGGGAGAGAGTGAGAGAGAGGGAGAGAGAGAGAGACTTGAATATAGCGGATCCTTGTCGCGTGACAAAGCCACAAGAAAACTAGCAAATATGATTCAAATTCAAATTATTCACTGGCATACACAAACCGTAGTCATTTCATTATCTCCCTTTTTGTGCCTGGGCAACACCAAAATGTTCTAAATTGAATAAAATTGTACAATTTCAGAACGGAAATGTAGTAGAACATTTATGAAGAATTGTTGTAACACCCCTCCTCCTTCTTCCCCTCCCTTTGCCCTCGGGTCACGCAGAACATCACGCGAAAATATTGTTTAATATCTACATTTGCGGTTTTTTTTTTTATTTTGCTGTTGCCGCGATACGGTGGTCTGTTGAGGTTATGGTGTTGATAGTCTTATGTTGTGTAAGGTTGCTTTACGGCAGTCTGTTGTAACTTTAGTGTTGGTCATCATCATCATCATGTGCCATGCTGGATGGCGTAGGCGATCATGTATCTCCACAAACGTCTGTTCTTGGAGATGATCACCAGTTCTTCTTTGAACGCTCCATATCGTTTTCTTGTTAAACCACTCTTTCTGGTTTGTATGTGATCCGAGCCTAAGAGTGATTGTACATGGTGTTAGTTATGTTCCTACAAGTAAGCCAGCAGATCCGATTTATGCGAAAATTTGTATTTACTAGGGTAGTTTCCCTAGGCCCCTACATCAGTCGCCTCTTACGACATGCCTTATAGTCGAGTGGTACTATTCTTTGCTTCCCTCGCGTCTCCAGCACCACATGGTCGCTACATCATACAACTTCAATTAAGTATCTTTCATGAAATAATAGTCTTACACGAAATGTTGGGGAATCCGGTAACTTATTACAGGATCGTTCGAATGTTGAACCGTCACTTCATCTGCAGGATCGTTCGAAATCTTGAGAATCCATCAGCTTCTGAGATCGTTCGAAATGTTGGGGGAATCCGTCAACTTCTTGCAGGATCGTTCGAAATGTTGGGGAATCCGTCAACTTCTGCAGTATCGTTCGAAATGTTGGGGAATCCGCTAACTTATTACAGGATCGTTCGAAATGTTGGGGAATCCGCTAACTTATTGCAGGATCGTTCGAAATGTTGGGGAATCCGCAACTTTTGCAGGATCGTTCGAAATGTTGGGGACTCCGGTAACTTATTACAGGATCGTTCGAAATGTTGGGGGAATCCGTCAACTTCTTGCAGGATCGTTCGAAATGTTGGGGGAATCCGTCAACTTCTTGCAGGATCGTTCGAAATGTTGTGGGAATCCGCTAACTTATTACAGGATCGTTCGAAATGTTGGGGAATCCGCTAACTTATTACAGGATCGTTCGAAATGTTGTGGGAATCCGCTAACTTATTACAGGATCGTTCGAAATGTTGTGGGAATCCGATAACTTATTACAGGATCGTTCGAAATGTTGTGGGAATCCGCTAACTTATTACAGGATCGTTCGAAATGAACAGATTTTGAGGAATAGCCCAGACCAAACATATAAAAACAGATTGTCCAACTTGGGTATATAACAAATCAAATATACGAAAGTCTCTGAGACGTAGAACTTAGCTGCTCGCCCTTTGTTCCAAAGGTACTCGGTTTCATCCCACGTGGGCCTATCTGGATATTTTACAGAAACTCTTGATGTTGGTGTAGGTGAGATCGAGTTCCTAGTCTTATCGGAGATGAACGATAAAACGTAGGCCACCGTGTTCAATTCGTAGGCCCCGTTAAAAGAACCCTTGGCAGTTCAAAATCGAGAAGATCGGACTGAAAAACCTATTCACATGGAAAAATTTATTGTATTTTTTCTTAATATTCTACAAAATATCTTCACTATCTTCAAAATTAAATCGGGAAACCTCGCCGGTGCTACGGAGTTTATGCAGTGCATCTAGATCTTCTATGTAAGAAAGAGATTGAAGCACACATGGTTACTCACCGAAGTGTAATGATAATGATCCAGTCTTCTTCGTCTTCTTCTTTGCGTTCGTTCTTTACGACCAATTTTAATCACTCTTTGTGACATGTTTGATCTTTGCCAAGAACGTGTATACGTTGCATGTTGGTTTGGTAGGTCCCTAAACACATAGACTTCTACACGTTTAGGACACACATTCGATTTCAGTCAAACCTCCTTAGTCGAATCTTACGACATGCGTGGCAGGTAACAGTGGTTTTATTCTTTACACCTCAAATTTGGGCCCCGGTAACCACTCGGGCGAATCAATCAATTAATCAAACTGTATAACTGCTGCCACCTACGTCTTTGTCGTTCCCTGCCTCGTTTTCTAGGAATCATGCCTTCCATTACCTTTCTCTCCAGACCACTGTGACGTTTAATGTGGCCAAAATATTTCATCTTCTGTGACTACTTTTCAGTACACAACTTTTAAATATTTTAAATTTTGTTTTAAGACCTAATCCTTTAGATTTCTTGATTTGGTTGAGCATGGCGAAAGTTTGACTTGCTTTCAAAAACAGAACACAAGGAGTTGAAAGCGATCCTCGGTGTACTAGTCTTTCATTTTCTTTTGTCCTTCTCTGCTTTTTGCCGCTAGGCGTAGCAGGTTTAACTGATGATCGGTTTCCGAGATAATGCAAGCTCGGTCGCTTGATATGTTGTGGTATTGTGGAGTTTTAAGATGTCTGTAACTCCATCAATCCATCTTTTTCTTGGTCTGTCCTTTCCTCTTGATGATTACATTTTCAGATTGTACGCTCTTGCAACTGGTGTATTCGGGTTCATTCTGACCAAGTGGCCAAACCATTTGAGTCTCTGTTTTTCAATAAATCTAATAGCAGGTGTTGTTCCGAGTACTAGTAAACTAACTTGAACACACATTCATTCAATGGATATCATCACACTGCAACATAAGCGGCAAGGAGGAAGCCGACAGGCTAGCAAATGAAGGAGGCGACTACCGCAGACTGATCACGAGATCAGCTATGAAGAGGTCAGGACAACCATCGGTTGGTAGTACAATAAAAAATGGTCGAAAGAACACCCACAACACAACAGCAGTGATGGGTACTATGGTCTGTCCCGTAGTGAACAAGTTGCCATATTTCACCTCCGTACCGGCTATAACAGACTCCGAGCACACATGTTTAACAAGCTTACAATCGGCACAACTAGCCTGTGCCACTGCGAAAAGGCGGACATGACGAGCATGCAGAGCACATACTGTAAGACTGCCAGCGGTTAGCAGCTCTGATCAAGAAAGAGAGGTCGACCTAAGGAGACCCTGAAACGAACTTTGCTGAGAGAGGCATGAAATATCAGCCTCAGTTCCATGGAGGAGATTAAGCGAGTTTTCCAGGATAGAACGGTATGAAGAAACTTGCAGTATGTAATGTAACGTATAACGGTACGAGAGGAATTATTATTATTATAAGTCTTTATACAACCGTAGCCCCCGGCAACATAAGGCTGAATAGCTCAGATGGGAAATCGAAAATTCCTGTTTAATGGGGGCTGGAATTTGTTAATTTTTGGTAGCGAAACAGGAAATAACAAAATACTGTAGTTTTACAAAATACAAAAACAATAACAATACACAGCAACGTTTCGACCAAAAGGCCTTTATCAAGCAAACGATACAATAGGAGTGACGAATATCACAGCACACTACATATAGACTATGACAGAGATATTCCAACAGTCCTAAAATGAAAATCTTTGACTAATAACGAATAACGAAATAAATGCAAAAAACTAGAAGTGGAAAAAAGAAGAGAAACAATAAAAAATCAAGTATATATATATATATATATATATATATATATATATATATATATATATATATCAGTGGCGGCTCGTCATTAGGGGCCAGTGGGGCACCTGCCCCCATCAAAAATAATGTGTAACGTTCATTTATTATTTTATAAATTATTTGTTCATAATTATTACTTTTAACGAGATACTGATTAGCTTTTAAAGTTGAATATCTTCCCGGAAAAGACAATTAATAGTAAATAATAAGTTATAACCTAAGCCAAAATTATGATTTTCCTGAAATTTGGTGTCTGGTCCCACCAACAAAAACGATCACAAGCCGCCACTGATATATATATAACATATACATTTAACATATACATTTAACATATACATTTAACATATACATTTAATATATACACATATAGAATATGAAGGATGTTTCTTCATAGTGTCGTAGTCTATATGTAGTGTGCTGTGAAATTCTGTTAGATCGTTTGCTTGATAAAGACCTTTTGGTAGAAACGTTGCTGTGTATCGTCATTGTTTTTGTATTTTGTAAAACTACAGTACTTTGTTTTTACGTGTTTCGCCATTCTACATAGTTTTACTACAGTCTTCCCCTATATCAATAATACAGGGTAAGGTGTTCAAGATAATTGCAGCCCCATTGACAATTCGAAAGTTGCCAGGTACAAATTGAGTTGTGTTTATTTACTATTTAAACCGGTTCTGACTAGCTCGTTCTACGTCACATTTGTTCATCGCCCTTCCCGCACTACAATTACACACCGTCACACAACCTTGACCTATACTACGTCATAACTGAACCTTCCCATTTCCATACATATATGTCAGATTAGCTCCATTCACGGGCTGCAATTATCTTGAACATCCTGTATATGTTAGATAGAACACTGTAAGCTTTTTTACAATTTTACTCAATTCTATGAGTCCATGTTGCAGGATCGTTACGGGGTCAATTCGGAGAGCCGCGGTAGCATAGTTGTTAGTGAACTCGCTTCTCAAGGCTGGTGGTCTGGGTTCAAGTCCCGCAGATGGCGTGGAATTTTTCCCGACCGCGACGACTCTCAGGTCGACCCAGCCTCAACTGGGTACCAGACATGCTCTGGGAAAGTAACGGCGGCCGGCGTGATGCTGACCACATCACCCATCGTGTGCCGACGGTCAATGAAAATACAGGCCTAACACTGTATTGCCCTATATACCACGAGGTATGAAAGGGTTCCTTTACTTACTTATTTACTTACTTACTTACTTACTTACTATGAGTCCATAGTCATAACATCATCATCAAATAGCTTGTCGTGAGCAGAACTTTGCCACCCCAACAGTCCTCCGATATTTCTCTCTCTGATAGGACAGATGTCCCGTCTCTGCAGCCGTCATGTTCAAACCATCAGTTACATCCTGAACCATCTTCTCCGTGGTCTTCCTCTTCTTCTCTTTGCCGGTATGACTCCTTCCATGATGGTCTTCTTCAGTCCTTCGTGTATTTTTATATTATTTATTTATTTATAACGTGGTTGTTTATTGGTGAAAAATATTAATAATACTGATTTTCCTTATTGTTAAAATTAACTTATAACATAATCTTGATTTAGCATGTTGTCTTGTTTGCAAAATGAATTCGTCTTTATATAACAATACTGGAATGCGAGATCACGCGACGTTATGGTCTTAATTCCTATAATTTTTACTTGAGCCGTCCGGCCGTATGTTATCGGAAGCCACGATTCAACGAACATTCAAGACGAACACGCGAAACAAGATTTTCTCCCAATAATTATCGCAAATTAGAGACACTTCACTTAAATAGATTGAAAGGAATGACAAAAACATTAAATATTTTAAAACATTCTCTGGTAAACCGGAAAACTAACAACATACAAACTAAAAAACGGGACAACTTAAAATTGGAGCAAAACTAAAATTGAAAAAATGAATAAAATCTACGTCGCTAGACTCATTGATTGATTTATTGAATAATTAATCGATTTATTTATTTATTAATTGATCGCTTGATTTGTTGATTGAATGATTGATTGAATGATTGAATGTTTGAATGATTGGTTGATTGATTGAATGATTGAATGATTGATTTATATAACCATCATCATTGCACTTCGATGAGTAACAGTATGTGCTACGATCTCTTTCTTACACAGGAAGATCTCAGCGGCAGTGCATGAACTCCGTAGCACCAGAGAGGTTCCCCGATCTCATTTAGAAGATCGTTAAAATATTTAGTAGGAATTTTATTTTTTAATCTTTTTAATGAATTTTGATCGGGCAGCGGCTTTTCAGCCTGTTCTTTTTTTTTTATTTTGAACTGCCAAGGGTTTTTTATTTGTTCAACTTGAACACGGGTGTACCTACGTTTTATCGTCCGTCTCCGATAGGACTAGGAACTCGATCTCCTCTACAGTGAGAACAGTAATCTCTGGTATAATATCCGGATCGCCCGAGTGGTTACCGGGGCCCAATTTTTGTGTAAAGAATAGAACCACTGTTACCTGTCACGCATGTCGTAATTGGTTATTGGTTATTGGTTACTAAACTGACGTCATTGCACTCCGGGCAGACCCATAGGTGCTCAGTCTCCCCAACAGATATCGAAGAGTATGCATACTGATGGTCCCTGTGGCTCGCTGATTAAACACACCTCTCACTCTGCCTCTCAGACATCCAGTTCGACTTGACCTCTTCTTTGTATGCATATTTTCTTGTCTGATCTGCTGGAGGACCAGTCAACGGTGCACGAACCCCGTAGCACGGGCTGGAGCTCATTACATATAATACAAATTAGATGCATGTCGTAAGAGGCGACTAAGGAGGTTTGGATGAAATCGGATGCACGTGTCCTAAACGTATATAAGTTTATGCGTTTAGGGACCTACAAACAATGTGCAACGTATACACGTTCTTGGCAAAGATCAAACATATCACAAAGAGTGATTAAAATTGGTCGTAAAGAACGAACGCAAAGAAGAAGAAGAAGATATCCAGATGGTTACACGAGGGAGCGAACTTGGTACCTTTGGCACGAGAGACGACCACTTAATCTCTACGCTAGAGAGACCATATATTTGAACAATGTTCTCATCTGCTACGGTGAACGTGACCTCTCTCTCTCTCTCTGCCTTTTTAACCCTGATTGGGGCATAGGCCCTCAACCAAATCATGCCAAGTCTCCCTATCTCTAGCTATCTCCTGTAGCTCCTCCAGCTCTTCTTTATATTGTTGATCTCTGTCTCCAAATCTCGTCTCCATGTATTTCTCGGCCTCCCTTTCTTTCGCTGTCCCTGCGGGTTCCAGGCAAGGACCCTTCTTGTTATATTCCCCTCAGGTTTTCACAAAGTGTGTCATATCCAGTGCCAGCTTCTTTAACCTCTCGGTTCACTGGGATCTGTCTTGTTCTCTACATAAGTTCCTCATTTGTGACCCTATCATACCATCTCAGTCCATCTATTCTGCGCAGACACCAGTTGATGAATGTTTACAATTTATGCGTTATTATTTTAGTCATTCTCCATGTTTCTGACCCATACAGCAGAACGTGACAACTTGTTGCATATTGCATATCACGTCAAAAATATTCAATAAAATATTTGCAACACTACAAATTCACAATATTTTACAAAATCAATTTTCTGTTTTCTCTTTTTTTTAAACGTTACCAATAACTTACATTTATTTTAAATTTTTTTTCTCATGTGTTTCCCTTCTGCTTCAATTCCATTATTCTGGTTCATTCCTTTGAAAATCTGTCATTCAAAATATGCTTTCGTTCCTAAATTCTTTCCTTCGTTTTGTCCTGCCCTATTCCATTTCCTGAAACTGAATAATAAAATAAATTGCGTTCCATTAAAAAAAAAATCATTTCTAGCCTTTGTAAATCATCAGAGACGGTCTAAATTGCATCCTCGATTTCAAAAATGGAAAATAATTTGAAACCCATTTCAAGGACACCAGCGCTGCAGATTGAAGGCATAGATAGGATATAGGTAATTGTATTCGGAAATGGCGTTGCACATCCCTAATGTTTGCTTTGCTAAGCTGAAGGTTTTTTTTTTAATTGTTGTTATTCCAGGTCGAGTTTGAGAAATTGAATTTCCAGGCATATCTTGGAGATCGTGATCTTATTGCCTGGAGTGTGAGCTTGGCACCGTATGATAATATGGGGACATAAGGATGGTTGTCAAAGCCGTGGGGTAGATTTTTCTCAGTGTTATGCAAGTCTTCGAAATGTCGCCCCTTATATGTTTTTTCTTTAAAAAGACGCCTTTTTGATAACTTGATGATTGACGACTTAGCTTTTTATGAGCGGCCGCGCGGTATATTACCAACAAAAATAATAGCTTTGCGATGTCAGATCAAAAGTCTTTCGGCGAGCCTCGTCAACGATGCACCTGCACTTTAAACTGAAATCCTGGCCTGTGCTAGAGCCTGGCTGTGAACAGACGGTGAAGTTTATACAAGAGACAAACCACAGCCACAGCCAGGCTCTAGCACAGGCCAGACAACTGGCCGGGTATTCCTGACCTAGATAAGAAAAGGGATCTGGAAATTACAGATGTTTGATAGAACACTGCACGCTTTTTTGCAACTTTACTCAATTCTATGAGTCTATGGTTATTTATTGGTGAAAATATTCATAATATTGATATTCCTTATTGTTAAACTTAACTTGTTGCATAATATAACTTTGATTTAGCATTTTGTGTTGATTTTAAATGAATTCATCTATATACACCTATACTGGAATGTGAGGTCACGTGGTGTAGTTGGGGTCTGATTTCCCATAATTCTTACCTTAGTCCGAAGACCCATAAGTTTATAGTTGGCTCTGGACAAATTCACTGTCCTACCGAAATAAAACACTGGACATAAAACTACACGGACCTCTGTGTGAGCTACAACAGACAGCAAAGTTTATACAAGAGACAACATTGAATAAATAAACAATATTTCAAGCAAACAATATCTAGAAGGAAACTATCCCCGACGTTTTATATAAAAAAAAATATGTGTGCTCATTTGTATAAGGCGACCTCAGGAAAAAAATCAATGTTCTTTTCAATTGGAAAAATTAATAACTTGGGAAGGGGAGGAGGAAGTGTTGATAAAATATGTTGTTTCCTTTCACTCTTTGAAAATGCTTACCCCTCCTTGTCTGTGACTCACTCTTATTAGCAAGAAATAAACTTGGGGGCCAAGCAGGAGTAAATAAGTAAAACAAAAATACTAGTAACAACAAACGACGTTTCGATCCTCGTGTCTTCAGCAAGGTAGCAGACATGCAAGCACACACGCAAAAACACAAGTAAAGTGAATAATTTATATTGATATTTCATAATGTCAGATCAGCAGTCTGACATCAAATGATAGAAGAAAACTAGTTCTTGGACGTTGACATCAAATGATAGAAGAAAACTAGTTCTTGGACGTTGACATCAAATGATAGAAGAAAACTAGTTCCTGGACGTTGACATCAAATGATAGAAGAAAACTAGTTCCTGGACGTTGACATCAAATGATAGAAGAAAACTAGTTCCTGGACGTTGACATCAAATGATAGAAGAAAACTAGTTCTTGGACGTTGACATCAAATGATAGAAGAAAACTAGTTCTTGGACGTTGACATCAAATGATAGAAGAAAACTAGTTCTTGGACGTTGACATCAAATGATAGAAGAAAACTAGTTCTTGGACGTTGACATCAAATGATAGAAGAAAACTAGTTCTTGGACGTTGACATCAAATGATAGAAGAAAACTAGTTCCTGGACGTTGACATCAAATGATAGAAGAAAACTAGTTCCTGGACGTTGACATCAAATGATAGAAGAAAACTAGTTCCTGTACGTTGACATCAAATGATAGAAGAAAACTAGTTCCTGTACGTTGACATCAAATGATAGAAGAAAACTAGTTCCTGGACGTTGACATCAAATGAAAAAAGAAAACTAGTTCCTGGACGTTGACATCAAATGATAGAAGAAAACTAGTTCTTGGACGTTGACATCAAATGATAGAAGAAAACTAGTTCTTGGACGTTGACATCAAATGATAGAAGAAAACTAGTTCTTGGACGTTGACATCAAATGATAGAAGAAAACTAGTTCCTGGACGCTGACATCAAATGATAGAAGAAAACTAGTTCTTGGACGTTGACATCAAATGATAGAAGAAAACTAGTTCTTGGACGTTGACATCAAATGATAGAAGAAAACTAGTTCTTGGACGTTGACATCAAATGATAGAAGAAAACTAGTTCTTGGACGTTGACATCAAATGATAGAAGAAAACTAGTTCCTGGACGTTGACATCAAATGATAGAAGAAAACTAGTTCCTGGACGTTGACATCAAATGATAGAAGAAAACTAGTTCTTGGACGTTGACATCAAATGATAGAAGAAAACTAGTTCCTGGACGTTGACATCAAATGATAGAAGAAAACTAGTTCCTGGACGTTGACATCAAATGATAGAAGAAAACTAGTTCCTGTACGTTGACATCAAATGATAGAAGAAAACTAGTTCCTGTACGTTGACATCAAATGATAGAAGAAAACTAGTTCCTGGACGTTGACATCAAATGAAAGAAGAAAACTAGTTCCTGGACGTTGACATCAAATGATAGAAGAAAACTAGTTCTTGGACGTTGACATCAAATGATAGAAGAAAACTAGTTCTTGGACGTTGACATCAAATGATAGAAGAAAACTAGTTCTTGGACGTTGACATCAAATGATAGAAGAAAACTAGTTCCTGGACGCTGACATCAAATGATAGAAGAAAACTAGTTCTTGGACGTTGACATCAAATGATAGAAGAAAACTAGTTCTTGGACGTTGACATCAAATGATAGAAGAAAACTAGTTCTTGGACGTTGACATCAAATGATAGAAGAAAACTAGTTCTTGGACGTTGACATCAAATGATAGAAGAAAACTAGTTCCTGGACGTTGACATCAAATGATAGAAGAAAACTAGTTCCTGGACGTTGACATCAAATGATAGAAGAAAACTAGTTCTTGGACGTTGACATCAAATGATAGAAGAAAACTAGTTCCTGGACGTTGACATCAAATGATAGAAGAAAACTAGTTCTTGGACGTTGACATCAAATGATAGAAGAAAACTAGTTCCTGGACGTTGACATCAAATGATAGAAGAAAACTAGTTCCTGGACGTTGACATCAAATGATAGAAGAAAACTAGTTCTTGGACGTTGACATCAAATGATAGAAGAAAACTAGTTCTTGGACGTTGACATCAAATGATAGAAGAAAACTAGTTCTTGGACGTTGACATCAAATGATAGAAGAAAACTAGTTCTTGGACGTTGACATCAAATGATAGAAGAAAACTAGTTCCTGTACGTTGACATCAAATGATAGAAGAAAACTAGTTCCTGGACGTTGACATCAAATGATAGAAGAAAACTAGTTCCTGGACGTTGACATCAAATGATAGAAGAAAACTAGTTCTTGGACGTTGACATCAAATGATAGAAGAAAACTAGTTCCTGGACGTTGACATCAAATGATAGAAGAAAACTAGTTCTTGGACGTTGACATCAAATGATAGAAGAAAACTAGTTCCTGGACGTTGACATCAAATGATAGAAGAAAACTAGTTCCTGGACGTTGACATCAAATGATAGAAGAAAACTAGTTCCTGGACGTTGACATCAAATGATAGAAGAAATCTAGTTCCTGGACGTTGACATCAAATGATAGAAGAAAACTAGTTCTTGGACGTTGACATCAAATGATAGAAGAAAACTAGTTCCTGGACGTTGACATCAAATGATAGAAGAAAACTAGTTCCTGGACGTTGACATCAAATGATAGAAGAAAACTAGTTCTTGGACGTTGACATCAAATGATAGAAGAAAACTAGTTCTTGGACGTTGACATCAAATGATAGAAGAAAACTAGTTCTTGGACGTTGACATCAAATGATAGAAGAAAACTAGTTCTTGGACGTTGACATCAAATGATAGAAGAAAACTAGTTCTTGGACGTTGACATCAAATGATAGAAGAAAACTAGTTCCTGGACGTTGACATCAAATGATAGAAGAAAACTAGTTCCTGGACGTTGACATCAAATGATAGAAGAAAACTAGTTCCTGGACGTTGACATCAAATGATAGAAGAAAACTAGTTCCTGGACGTTGACATCAAATGATAGAAGAAAACTAGTTCCTGGACGTTGACATCAAATGATAGAAGAAAACTAGTTCCTGGACGTTGACATCAAATGATAGAAGAAAACTAGTTCCTGGACGTTGACATCAAATGATAGAAGAAAACTAGTTCCTGGACGTTGACATCAAATGAAAGAAGAAAACTAGTTCCTGGACGTTGACATCAAATGATAGAAGAAAACTAGTTCCTGTACGTTGACATCAAATGATAGAAGAAAACTAGTTCCTGGACGTTGACATCAAATGATAGAAGAAAACTAGTTCCTGGACGTTGACATCAAATGATAGAAGAAAACTAGTTCCTGGACGTTGACATCAAATGATAGAAGAAAACTAGTTCTTGGACGTTGACATCAAATGATAGAAGAAAACTAGTTCTTGGACGTTGACATCAAATGATAGAAGAAAGCTAGTTCTTGGACGTTGACATCAAATGATAGAAGAAAACTAGTTCTTGGACGTTGACATCAAATGATAGAAGAAAACTAGTTCCTGGACGTTGACATCAAATGATAGAAGAAAACTAGTTCCTGGACGTTGACATCAAATGATAGAAGAAAACTAGTTCCTGGACGTTGACATCAAATGATAGAAGAAAACTAGTTCCTGGACGTTGACATCAAATGATAGAAGAAAACTAGTTCTTGGACGCTGACATCAAATGATAGAAGAAAACTAGTTCCTGGACGTTGACATCAAATGATAGAAGAAAACTAGTTCCTGTAAGTTGACATCAAATGATAGAAGAAAACTAGTTCCTGTACGTTAACATCAAATGATAGAAGAAAACTAGTTCCTGGACGTTGACATCAAATGATAGAAGAAAACTAGTTCTTGGACGTTGACATCAAATGAAAGAAGAAAACTAGTTCTTGGACGCTGACATCAAATGATAGAAGAAAACTAGTTCCTGGACGTTGACATCAAATGATAGAAGAAAACTAGTTCCTGTACGTTGACATCAAATGATAGAAGAAAACTAGTTCCTGGACGTTGACATCAAATGATAGAAGAAAACTAGTTCCTGGACGTTGACATCAAATGATAGAAGAAAACTAGTTCTTGGACGTTGACATCAAATGAAAGAAGAAAACTAGTTCTTGGACGCTGACATCAAATGATAGAAGAAAACTAGTTCTTGGACGTTGACATCAAATGATAGAAGAAAACTAGTTCCTGGACGTTGACATCAAATGATAGAAGAAAACTAGTTCCTGGACGTTGACATCAAATGATAGAAGAAAACTAGTTCTTGGACGTTGACATCAAATGATAGAAGAAAACTAGTTCCTGGACGCTGACATCAAATGATAGAAGAAAACTAGTTCCTGGACGTTGACATCAAATGATAGAAGAAAACTAGTTCCTGGACGTTGACATCAAATGATAGAAGAAAACTAGTTCTTGGACGTTGACATCAAATGATAGAAGAAAACTAGTTCCTGGACGTTGACATCAAATGATAGAAGAAAACTAGTTCTTGGACGTTGACATCAAATGATAGAAGAAAACTAGTTCTTGGACGTTGACATCAAATGATAGAAGAAAACTAGTTCCTGGACGTTGACATCAAATGATAGAAGAAAACTA
Source organism: Arion vulgaris (assembly GCA_020796225.1). NCBI lineage: Eukaryota > Metazoa > Mollusca > Gastropoda > Stylommatophora > Arionidae > Arion > Arion vulgaris. The sequence goes on from CM036775.1 coordinate 11,895,732, forward strand.
GTTCCTGGACGTTGACATCAAATGATAGAAGAAAACTAGTTCCTGGACGTTGACATCAAATGATAGAAGAAAACTAGTTCCTGGACGTTGACATCAAATGATAGAAGAAAACTAGTTCCTGGACGTTGACATCAAATGATAGAAGAAAACTAGTTCTTGGACGTTGACATCAAATGATAGAAGAAAACTAGTTCTTGGACGTTGACATCAAATGATAGAAGAAAACTAGTTCCTGGACGTTGACATCAAATGATAGAAGAAAACTAGTTCTTGGACGTTGACATCAAATGATAGAAGAAAACTAGTTCCTGGACGTTGACATCAAATGATAGAAGAAAACTAGTTCTTGGACGTTGACATCAAATGATAGAAGAAAACTAGTTTTTGGACGTTGACATCAAATGATAGAAGAAAACTAGTTCCTGGACGTTGACATCAAATGATAAAAGAAAACTAGTTCCTGGACGCTGACATCAAATGATAGAAGAAGCATATCTCCATCTTCTCTTTCTTATAACAGTTGTCACTAGTGGTTGACCAGACATTTCTCTGATTTCATCACTTCTCCAGAATGCATTCCATTTTTATTACTAATACTACAGGTGTTCAACTTAAAAGCAGCCCCAGTGATAAATAGAAATTAGCCAGGTACGCATTGCATCTCGTCTATTTACTATTTAAACCGGTTCTGACTAGCTTGTTTTACGTCACATTTGTTCATCGCCCTTCCCGCACTACAATTACACACCGTTACACAACCTTGACCTATACTACGTCATAACTGAACCTTCTCATTTCCATACATATATGCCAGATTAGCTCCATTCACAGGCTGCTTTTAAGTTGAACATCCTGTATAACTTATATTGTTTCTTGTTTCAATATGTATATATGGTCTTGTTCGTCTTTACAGATGGTCAATAACGAGGAAGTGACCTCTCCACTTATATCTGGCCTGTGCAGTTGATACGGGGAGTGTGCCTTGTCCATTTTATACAAACCTCTCTACCCTACTGTTTATCCAAAGGAAAGACAAAGTTCATACGTTTGGAATTGTTGTAGTACGATGATATTTATTGTGGTGGCTGATGTTTGGTTGCTTGCACACACACTACTACAAATAAAGAGACGCTTTTCTATGATTCATAATTCCTTTACTGATGTTATTACATGTAGACAAAGATCAAAACACGTCCATCCGTGTCCAATGTTTATGTTCGTCTCCTATGTTGTCACTACGTCGCTAAGCAGTACTAACAAATCTACGTCAACTAGTTTCACTACGTCAATGTTCCGTTCTAGTGTTGCTATCTGCTTATAGTAAGCAGTTTTGGTGTGCAAACACTAGTCTCTACATATCTCATATCTACAAACTTATCTATCTAAACTACCTGTCTAGTCTGCTAGCTACTACCTGTGGTTGGGGAACGGTTGTGCCCGGTCCTGGCACACTACTACAGAATAAAGCAGGTTATAGCAGAAGATAGAATGGAGTACACACATAACCAACAGTTGTCTTTTTCGATCCAGAAGCACTTGAGCTTTTCAGCTCTTCGGCTTGGTGCCATGGACATCGTAACCTTCGGTTCGGTGCCACGAACACCGTAAATCTGGGGAATCTGTGGCTTTTTCTGCCATCTCGCGGAACTGAACCCGCACACACAGAGGGATAGTTACCGTAGTTCAACGCGCTACGAACACGCTGGGCAGACGGGCAACAGTTGCCTTAGGGTCCCTAGCTCCGGATTTGTGGTCAAGGTTTACACCTCGAGCGATCTGCATAACCGTGCTGACCCACAAGGCAGTGGGGATTTTCTATCAGGATTTACTCCCCTAGCCTTTAGCTCTCCTCCGCCCTGCCCCCCTCCCCCACCTCCGTAAGGCAGTTGGTTTAACAGTTGCAGAGCCCGTCTGCCCAGCGTGTTCGTAGCGCGTTGGACTACCGGTGACTATCCCTCTGTGTCTGCGGGTTCAATTTCGCGGGATGACAGAAAAAGCCACAGATTCCCCAGATTTACGGTGTTCGTGGCACCGAACCGAAGGGTTACGATGTCCATGGCACCGAGCCGAAGTGCTTCTGGGTTGGAAAAAACCCAAAAACAGTTGCAGATAGTACCGTCTACTGCCATACCGTAGCAGATGTAACATCTGATCTGATAGTGGGTTTAACAGTTGCAGATGGTACCGTCTACTGTCATACGGTAGCAGATATAACATCTGATCTGATAGTGAGTTTAACAGTTGCAAATGGTACCGTCTCATACAGTAGCAGATGAAACATCTGATCTGATAGTGGGTTTAACAGTTGCAGATGGTACCGTCTACTGTCATACGGCCGCAGATGAAACATCTTATCTCACAGTGGGTTTAACAGTTGCAGATGGTACCGTCTACTGTCATACGGCCGCAGATGTAACATCTGATCTGATAGTGGGTTTAACAGTTGCAGATGGTACCGTCTACTGTCATACGGTAGCAGATGAAACATCTGATCTGATAGTGGGTTTAACAGTTGCAGATGGTACCGTCTACTGTCATACGGCCGCAGATGAAACATCTTATCTCACAGTGGGTTTAACAGTTGCAGATGGTACCGTCTACTGTCATACGGTAGCAGATGTAAGATCTGATCTGATAGTGGGTTTAACAGTTGCAGATGGTACCGTTTACTGTCATACGGTAGCAGATGAAACATCTTATCTCCAGTGGGTTTAACAGTTGCAGATGGTACCGTCTACTGTCATACGGTAGCAGATGTAACATCTGATCTGATACTATGAAATATCAATATATATTATTCACTTTACTTATATTTGTGTGTGTGTGCTTGCATGTCTGTTACCTTGATGAAGACCCATGGGACGAAACGTCGTTTGTAGTTATTTGTATTTTTATCTTACTTATTTACACGACTTTCACTTTTTTTTAAACTGTGGTTACTGCTTGTAGTATCACTGTTTAGGGCGGTGTAGAACATGTGGGACGTGAGCTTGAAGAATTTAATAGACGCATGGCTAGTGCAGTCGCCGGAAGCTGTTCAGGTTGGGATTGTTCATTTATGTCCACAGAACAGACAAAATCTGTGGTCTTACTTTGACTTGTATTTGCTTATGTAAGATTGGTATCTCTATGCTCATAATTTATTCACACAGTTTTACCGGAGCCACACATTCCAGATTATTTTGTAGTTGATCGATTTCATTAATGTGTAGTCTGTTATTGCTTGCTTTACACATCACGAGATCTACAGAAGTAACTGTTTGATTGATTGATTGATTGATTGATTGATTGCCTATCTGATTGATTGATTGATTGATTGATTGATTGATTGAGTAAGCTAGTGAGTTATTGAGTTAATTAGTGAGCGAGTGCGAGTGAGTTAGTGAGTTAGTGAGTTAGTGAGTGAGTGAGCTAGTGAGTTAGTGAGTTAGTGAGTGAGTGAGTGAGTGAGTGAGTGAGTGAGTGAGTGAGTGAGTGAGTGAGTGAGTGAGTGAGTGAGCTAGTGAGTTAGTGAGTGAGTGAGTGGTGGTGAGTGGTGAGTGAGTGAGTGAGTGAGTGGTGAGTGAGTGAGTGAGTGAGTGAGTGAGTGAGTGAGTGAGTGAGTGAGTGAGTGAGTGAGTGAGTGAGTGAGTGAGTGAGTGAGTGAGTGAGTGAGTGAGTGAGTGGTGAGTGAGTGGAGAGTGAGTGAGTGAGTGAGTGAGTGAGTGAGTGAGTGAGTGAGTGAGTGAGTGAGTTAGCCAGTGAGTGAGTGAGTGCTTTGTATTTTTGTTTATATAATTGTATTAATTGATTGATAAGTTCACAGTAAATATCGACTATCCTTCCATATACCTACATTCTTTCCCGCCTGCCCAGCGTGTTCGTAGCACGTTGGACTACGGTGACAAGTCCTCTGTATGTGCGGGTTCAACTCCGCGGACTGGCAGAAAAAGCTACAGGTTCCCAGATTTACGGTGTTCGTGGCACCGAACCGAAGGGTTACAATGTCCATGACACCGAGCTGAAGAGCTTTCAGCTCAAGTGCTTCTGGATCAGGAAGAAAAAAATACCTACATTCCATTATCTCTCTCTCTCTCTCTCTCTCTTTGCCTTTTAACCCTGAATTGAGGCATAGGCCCTCAACCAACTCATGCCAAGTCTTCTTATCTCTAGCTATCTGCTGCAGCTCCCTCCAGCTCTTACAGTCCCTTACGGTGTCCGTTAATTGCAAAACTCTGCATTCAAATCTTTCCCATTTTCCTTATTATTTTAATTACAGTTAATTTCTCATTCAAAATATTTTTTAGGTACTCAAATTCTTGGCAGGCTAACGGGGAATATAATTTGGGCAACCCTGTGATCTTGGATTATAAGCTTATAGAACGGATACATGGACACATCAAGTTACAATAGACGGATGTTCATGGTCCAATGAACACAAGGACAAGATAAACAAGAGAGATTCGCTGGCTAGCCAGACGGAAATAATGGGACAAATTGCCGGAGATGGCAATCGATTTAATCAATAACAATCGTTGATTGCCGCTTTAATTGAGGTCGTTGATCCACTACGGAAAGGCAGATAGTCGTTCAGTCTTCATTAGCGATGTTGACGGGTGTATATCTGAACAGAGAAGTTTCAGGGTTGTGAATCCCACCCGCTGACCAGATTGAGAGCGATGGGCGTTGACATTGATACAACCCGAAAAGAACGACATATCAAATAACTGAAAATATTAATTAATAAATATCTATTCTCTAGTCTCTAACCATGTTTTGTCTTTCAGCATCAGGTCGAAAAAGAAGACACCAGGGGCGCGAACCTCTCTGTGCGGTTTGTGTTTGTTTCTCTCTCCAATCCTGATTCGCCTCACAGTTTCAGGGTTCAAATGAAAATCGTGGCATATCCTAAAGGACGTAGCCATCAACCACAGTGAACGAGTCGTTGATTTTCTAGGCACCACTTATACGTTCAGTAGTTTGCCATTACTTTCTGAACGATGAGGTCTATTTTACCTTTCGTAAAATCCCACACAAACAATTTGCTTCCAAACTTGCCCACCGTGGGGTTTGAACCAGGTACGCTTGGGTTTGTGATCGAGCTCACTACCACTTGAGCTACAGACGCTCACAGCTTCAGGGTAAGAAGAGATTTCTAGAACTGGATTTTGTGTGCTGTTCATAAACAGTGTCTTTCGTCGCCTCTGTTATCTCTGAGGTCCACCTTTTACGTGGCCCACCTTTTGTTTTGTATCCACTGTATCCACTGTATCCACTGTATCGGAGTAACATTGCTCTTTGTATCCACTGTATCGGAGTAACATTGCTCTTTGTATCCACTGTATCCGAGTAACATTGCTCTTTGTATCCACTGTATCGGAGTAACATTGCTCTTTGTATCCACTGTATCGGAGTAACATTGCTCTTTGTATCCACTGTATCGCAGTAACATTGCTCTTTGTATCCACTGTATCGGAGTAACATTGCTCTTTGTATCCACTGTATCGGAGTAACATTGCTCTTTGTATCCACTGTATCGGAGTAACATTGCTCGTTATGGCGCACTGCCTGTTTGAACAATATGAATATCAAACTTATGAAATCTGTGTTGCTGTATGACTCGGGAACATGGCTAGTCTTCACACTAAATACTAAGAAGATCACAAAATAGATGAGACTGCAGTAAAACTATTTATTGGCAAAACACGTAATCACAAAGTACTGTAGTTTTACAAATTACAAAATAATGACAAAATACAGCAACGTTTCGACCAACAAGGCCTTTATCAAGCAACGAACAACAGGAGTGACGAATTTTTAAAAACATATGGACGACTACATACAAACGTTTCTAATGAAAATCTGGGAATAAAAACGAATAACGAATTAAATGTAACAAAAAACACACATAAAAACTAGAAATAGAAAGGATGTTGCATGTATTCAAGTTATATATTTACTAGATTTTTCATTGTTTCTCTTCCTTTCTATTTCTAGTTTTTATGTGTGTTTTTGTGTTACATTTATTTCGTTATTCGTTTTATTCCCAGATTTTCATTAGAAACGTTTGTATGTAGTCGTCCATATGTTTTTTTAATTTGTCACTCCTGTTGTTCGTTTGCTTGATAAAGGCCTTGTTGATCGAAACGTTGTTGTATTTTGTCATTGTTTTTGTAATTTGTAAAACTACAGTATTTTGTAATTACGTGTTTTACTAAGATGACCCAGACCTTTGTTAACGGATGTATTCGGCGGATTCTCAGACTGAGATACTATGACAGAGTGGCAAACACAGACCTGTAGACAAGAGCAGGACAAGGACCCATGATGACCCAGGTTAAGAGAAAAAAAGTGCGGTGGGTAGGGCATACCCTACGGAAGACACAATCGAACTTGGACTTCAAGTTTATATGAGACGAGACAACAACATACATACACACATGTATACACATACATACACACGGGTACACACATATATACACACAGGTATACCCATGTGTGTGGAATGGGTGGACATCATTCGGAGATCACATCTCAAGAAAATGACTTGGCTGTGCACATTTAAACATTCTGGAGTGCAGGGTAACGAGTGTGCTGACTTTCTTGCAAACAATGCCCGACTCAAGCGGGCAGAAATATGGACAGAGCCGATATCATCAATGCGGTACGCTCTCAATTATGTGACATGGCCAAGTCCCAGACACTGGAACGAGTTCAAGAATTGTTGGACATGCCAGACAGTGTTGTCTTTGTGGTAGAGAGAGAGAATATAGAGGACAGCACGAATGGGAATACCCAATGTGCCATGACGTCGATCGCATGACATAACATAACATATCATGTACACATTATTCATAGATAGCTTCAAGTTTATATGAGAAGAAAGAACAGCGTGAATACACACGGGTCTAATAATAACCGTCCATCGCAAGCAATGATGACAACAGCCTCAGACGTGTGCTGCAGCACCTCTCTGGTGTGTGCGGAGGGGACTGTAGAGTCCAATGCTAGAACACAATTCCCTACCACAGTTGAGGGCTACATACATGACTAAGGTTAGACATGTGGGTGTTGTGTGTTCTGTCTTTTCGTACAGCTCGTTTTCTCTGTACCTCAACGGCACAACGATTCTCAGCTATGCGGGTTCCTCTTGTGTTGCTACAGCGCCAAAATTGGCGATCTTGCGCCAGTGATTCCCAGGACGTAGTGTCTATATCGAAGCATTTCAGAGACACGTTAAAAGTGTCTTTAAAGCATTTTGTCTGTCCACCAGCTGAACATCTGCCCCTTCAAGCTCGCCATACATCAACTGTTTTGGGATGTGTTTATCAGGCATCCTAGCAACGTGATCGGTCCATTTCATTTGGGCCTTCTACAACAGTGTGTTGACGCTTGGGATCGTTGCTCTTGTGAGAACTTCGCTGTCTTGAATTTTGTCCTGCCAGTTTATTTGTAGTAGTCTGCGTAGTCAGCTTGTATGGAAGTAGTTTAGTTTTCCTACGTGTCTGCTATACAATGTGCGTGTCTCGCTGGCATACAGGAGCGTGGTTAGCACTATGGTCTGGTAAACTTTCAGCTTTGTGGCTACGCTTATCCCTTTCCGCTCACCGTTGTTCCATGTCTAGGTAGTACCGGGGCAGTTAACACCACTGTTGTCACATAAAGAGAAAGCGTTAACAACTAAAGCAAATCTCATAAGAACGATTTTCTGGCCAACACCATGTTACCAGTGTCAAACATGGCCAATAACAGCAGCTAATGAGCGGAAAATCATAACGACAGAGATGAGGTGTCTTAGAAGAGCTGCAGGTGTGACAATAAGTCTGGCCAACACTATGTTACCAGTATCAAACATGGCCAATAACAGTAGCTAATGAGCGGGAAATCATAACTACATAGATAAGGTGTCTTAGAAGAGCTGCAGGTGTGACAATAAGTCTGGCCAACACTATGTTACCAGTGTCAAACATGGCCAATAACAGTAGCTAATGAGCGGGAAATCATAACTACATAGATAAGGTGTCTTGGAAGAGCTGCAGGTGTGACAATAAGTCTGGCCAACACTATGTTACCAGTATCAAACATGGCCAATAACAGTAGCTAATGAGCGGGAAATCATAACTACATAGATAAGGTGTCTTAGAAGAGCTGCAGGTGGGACAATAAGTCTGGCCAACACTATGTTACCAGTGTCAAACATGGCCAATAACAGCAGCTAATGAGCGGAAAATCATAACGAAAGAGATGAGGTGTCTTAGAAGAGCTGCAGGTGTGACAATAAGTCTGGCCAACACTATGTTACCAGTGTCAAACATGGTCAATAACAGCAGCTAATGGAGCTGACAATCATAACGACAGAGATGAGGTGTCTTAGAAGAGCTGCAGGTGTGACAATAAGTCTGGCCAACACTATGTTACCAGTGTCAAACATGGTCAATAACAGCAGCTAATGAGCGGGAAATCATAACGACAGAGATGAGGTGTCTTAGAAGAGCTGCAGATCTGGGTTGTGCGTCTGCAAACTGTGCCTCCCCGTTTTGAAAATAACCGGACGGGCGAGCCAGTCAGCGAACGCGGTTCCCAGTGTCGATAACCAATTGCGTGCATAGTCTCTAACGGCTGCGCGTGCCTCCTCGCTTTTTCACGCGAACGAGGCTCACAGCGAATAAGGGACAAGGTAGCGTCTGCTATTAAGACTCGCTCGCTCGCGCGCGCGGTCTTATTGGTGGTGTGTGTGTCCGTATATCGGAGTTTCTCGGTCGCGATGTGATGCAGTCAGTCTAAAATTTTAAACGCTCGACGGTGGTCTCGTTAAAGGCCCGGCTCTCGCAACGAGCTTGTGGGTCTGCAGGTAGTAACATGGTGTCGTTCTTTGCTTGGAGAGGCGCAAGTCTTGCCGGCAAATCTGTGGGAAGCGAGCGCTCGGTCGTTTCGCTTCAATTTCGCATTTTCGCCGGGGACGTCGGGATCCGCTCTGCACAGAGCGCTGTCTCCTACCCCGAGCATTGTCGGTCCAGTCTCGTCCATGACAGCTATCTGGTTGATCCTGCCAGTAGTCATATGCTTGTCTCAAAGATTAAGCCATGCATGTCTAAGTTCACACTGTCTCACGGTGAAACCGCGAATGGCTCATTAAATCAGTCGAGGTTCAATGGATGACACGATCCGGGGTCAAAGGCTCATGAGGTCATGGTGGTAACATGAGCCAGGGTTAGCGAGGGGGGCGCGCTAACCAAGACCCTGCCCCAACCTCCACGCGGTGACCCTGAAACAGACTCTGGTTCCGGTCTGGCTAAGAGGGCAGGGATCGGGGAGAGAAAACTACTGGTAGTGGTAGTAGTGCAATTACGGAAATACAATAAAGATACATACAAACAAAATCCACAAATCTCCTGACCAATGTCCAACAAGATATTGCCCAAGTCCCTGAACGCAAAGAAACAGCAACGAAACGTCTCAGACATGGATGAGAGGTGCATCCAGTGACCAAACGTATGCCCACGTAGGGCGAAGCTCGAAGCCCTGAGGAGGGGCAAACATTGCCAGCCCGTCGGCAAGAATAAATAAGACAGGACCGTAACAAATAAAAGTCTACCCTCGTGTTGGTGCGAGAGAAGATTGCAGCTGACCCCGTATCGGTAGCCTGGTGCAGATACATGTACTGGGCAAGGTTTGCCGAGCGCAAAAGAACAAGTTGCGTTTAGTGCATAACGAAACTACTCGCCCTGGGAAAACCGTGCAAGGTACTGTGCGATTAAAAATTAACATCCCCGGAAGAACTGAGGTTGGTGATGCCTAACGGAACTGCCAGCCTTGTGGCAACCGGGCAAGGTTCGATTGCAGTCGTAACTAACATCCCGGAATAACTGGGGCGGGTGATGGCGGCGAGCGCAAAATCCTCAGTTGCGTTGATAGCGCCGACTGAAACGACCCTCTACATTGTTTGTACTCGGCCCCATGCCAGGGCTTTCGATGTTAATTGCAAATTGCCACGTACCAATGCGCGTCTAGAAAAGGCTGAGAATGTTCCTTCTCCAGATCAAACTCAAAAAATGTACGGTAAAGCAAGGCCGACAATGTACGGATCAGACAGGAAGTTCGGGTCTAAACATTGGCGAAGGCCGATACTTTACACGGTGTTTTATACGAGTAAGACGCCGTACGAGGATAAGCTTACAAGCCCCGAGAAATATTTCTCAGTCAGAACGGGCATAAATAGCGTAACTCACTGTCCCGGCGTAGATCACAAAGCCCAAAAATACGGCAAAGCTGATCGAACCCTAGGAAAGCTCACCTAGTAAATCAAAAGCTGGCTGAAAACGAACACCCCACCGAAGGATAAGCAACTGAGCTCAAATAGGTGCTGAAGGCTGGTGCACGTACATCACGTTCTGAAGTTTGGCTGTTTATATATCACAATGAGAATGATTAAAACAGGCCTAGAATGATCGAAGAGGAGGAGGAGAAGAGCTGCAGGTGTGGCAATAAGAGACAAAATTAGAAATGAAGAAATCAGAAGAAGACTGGATGCGAAACCAGTCATGCAATTCATAAAACAACAACAGATGAAATTATTTGGATAATTGACAAGAATACCATGGTATCGCCTACCACAGAGAGCCCCACTGGAAAAGTATAACAAATACAGAGGGAGAGGTTGACCACGCAAACGATGGAGTGACGGTAACAAGAACAGTCTTAAGAAAATGAATAACAGCTTACAAAGTGCATTAGAACAAGCACAAACAAGATCACTACGTTTCACCCCCAACACTTCTATAAAGAAGTAAATGGTGGAAGAGAAGAACAAGCACACACAAGATCACTACGTTTCTCTCCCAACACTTTTATAAAGAAGTAAATGATGGAAGAGAAGAACAAGCACACACAAGATCACTACGTTTCTCTCCCAACACTTTTATAAAGAAGTAAATGATGGAAGAGAAGAACAAGCACACACAAGATCACTACATTTCTCCCCAACCAACACTTTTATAAAGAAGTAAATGGTGGAAGAGATGAACAAGCACAGACAAGATCACTACATTTCTCCTCCAACACTTTTATAAAGAAGTAAATGATGGAAGAGAAGAACAAGCACACACAAGATCACTACATTTCTCCCCAACCAACACTTTTATAAAGAAGTAAATGGTGGAAGAGAAGAACAAGCACACCAAGATCACTACATTTCTCCCTAACACTTCTATAAAGAAGTCAATGGTGGAAGAGAAGAACAAGCACACACAAGATCACTACATTTCTCCCCCAACACTTTTATCAAGAAGTAAATGATGGAAGAGAAGAACAAGCACACACAAGATCACTACATTTCACCCCCAACACTTCTATAAAGAAGTCAATGGTGGAAGAGAAGAACAAGCACACACAAGATCACTACATTTCTCCCCCAACACTTTTATCAAGAAGTAAATGATGGAAGAGAAGAACAAGCACACACAAGATCACTACATTTCACCCCAACACTTCTATAAAGAAGTCAATGGTGGAAGAGAAGAACAAGCACACACAAGATCACTACGTTTCTCCCCCAACACTTCTATAAAGAAGTAAATGGTGGAAGAGAAGAACAAGCACACACAAGATCACTACATTTCCTCCCCAACACTTTTATAAAGAAGTAAATGGTGGAAGAGAAGAACAAGCACACACAAGATCACTACATTTCTCACCTAACACTTTTATAAAGAAGTCAATGGTGGAAGAGAAGAACAAGCACACACAAGATCACTACATTTCTCCCCAACCAACACTTTTATAAAGAAGTCAATGGTGGAAGAGAAGAAGAAGGCTCATTGGCCCTGGTGCTTCCTCTGTGTTTCTTGATACTCTTTATTCTCTTGATACTTACATTAATTATTACATCAACAGATATAGCAACAGATACATCAACATCAACAGATACATCAACAGATACATCAACATCAACAGATACATCAACAGATACATCAACAGATACATCAACATCAACAGATACATCAACAGATACAGCAACATCAACAGATACATCAACAGATACATCAACAGATACATCAACAGATACATCAACAGATACAGCAACAGATATAGCAACATCAACAGATACAGCAACATCAACAGATACAACAACATCAACAGATACATCAACAGATACAGCAACATCAACTGATACAGCAACATCAACAGATATAGCAACATCAACAGATACAGCAATATCAACAGATACAACAACATCAACAGATACAACAACATCAACAGATACAACAACATCAACAGATACAGCAACATCAACTGATACAGCAACATCAACAGATACATCAACAGATACAGCAACATCAACAGATACAGCAACATCAACAGATACAGCAATATCAACTGATACAGCAACACCAACTGATACAGCAACATCAACAGATACAGCAACAGATATAGCAACATCAACAGATACAGCAACATCAACAGATACAGCAACATCAACTGATACAGCAACATCAACAGATACAGCAACATCAACTGATACAGCAACATCAACAGATACAGCAACATCAACTGATACAGCAACATCAACTGATACAGCAACATCAACTGATACAGCAACATCAACTGATACAGCAACAGATACAGCAACATCAACAGATACAACAACACCAACAGATACAGCAACAGATATAGCAACATCAACTGATACAGCAACATCAACTGATACAACAACACCAACAGATACAGCAACAGATATAGCAACATCAACTGATACAGCAACATCAACTGATACAGCAACAGATACAACAACACCAACAGATACAGCAACAGATACAGCAACACCAACAGATACAGCAACATCAAGAGATACAGCAACATCAACAAATACAGCAACAACAACGGAACAATTGTAGCTAATAAAGCTATTAGAAGAAAAAAAACAAAAGCTAGTTTATCACTGTATACCTCATTCTCCAATTCCTTGTCACTGTCATTTATTATTTCAATCATAAAGTTAGCTAAAGAAGTGAGTGGAAAAGAAACTTGAAATATACACCCACGTCGAGAAACAATAATATTTATTTCTGTATGTTCTGCCTACGCCGTCAAACTCTCTAAGGCAATTAACAAGCTGCAACATACATCGTGGGCTCTACATTCAAAGATATTGTTTATATCAGCGATTCTCAAACTTTGCATCACCGTGGACCTTCTTTTATCCCTTTAGCTGCTAAAGACGTATATATACGTTTTACCCATTCACTTCTAAAGACGCATTAACACGTCTGTTATTATCTCTCCTCTGTGTTAAACGATTGTCAAACTCTCTAAGGCAATTAACAAGCTGCAACATACATCGTGGGGCTCTCACATTCAAAGATATTGTTTATATCAGCGATTCTCAAACTTTGCATCACCGTGGACCTTCTTTTAACCCTTTAGCTGCTAAAGACGTATATATATACGTTTTACCCATTCACTTCTAAAGAGGCATTAACACGTTTGTTATTATCTCTCCTCTGTGGGCTAAAGACGTGTTAACACGTTATACATTGCTACTGTCACTGCTATAGGCGCACATTCACGTTTGTGACCTAGAAACAAAGAGTAGCTATTTTTAGCTCAGCCCTCGGAAAGTATGTAGCAGCGAAAGAGTTTAAATACATTTGCTGCCGCGGCTATCAAAAGTTTCTATATATGAAAATCTTCTAGCGATGGAGTTATTATTACACCACACCAACAGTCAAGCTGGCTCCAATTTCTCAGACTACGGAAACTTCAAATGATCTTTCATTTTGTCCTGTCAGACATTTAGACCAGTGGCGGATCGTCATTAAGGGCCAGTTGGACCGGGCCCCACCAAAAATAAGCTGTAACGTGTATTTTTTTATTTTATACATTAAAATATATCTTAACCCGAAACCATGATTTTTCCGAAAATATCTGTCTGGCCCCACCAACAAAAATGATCACGAGCCGCCACTGATTTAGACTCTGGTCTGGTCTGGGTTCTTTGATTTCGCAGTGAAACTAGTTTTCCACTCTTTTTATACATGTTTTTATTTTAAAACATTTCTGTTTAAAATGTCAAAGATCATAATATTTCTTTAAGCGCTTGAGAACCCTCAGTGAGCACCTCGCGGACACCAGTTTGGGAAACGCTGGTTTATATAATTGGAATACTATATTATATTAATAAAGACACAGAAGCGTTGTTGTTAGAGAACTGGCATCTTAGGCTAATGTTCACGATTCAATACCACAGTAGACGTGAAATATTTGTTCTGCGACAGTAACGGCTCTGAGGTCGACCCAGTCTTAAATGGACACCAGGAAAAGCACTGGAAAGTAAAGTCCAGCGGCGTGATGTCAACTACATAACCCATCGTGTGCCGACGGTTAATGAAAAATCCGGGCCTTACCCTATATATAGGGTGTTTAAGATAAAAGCAGCCCCATCAAGGGAGACAATCTGGCATATGTTTGGTTCAATTATGGCGTAGTTTAGGTCAAGTGAGTGATTAATTTTGTGATGGTGTGTATTTATGGTGCAGGAAGGGGCGATGAACAAATGTGACGGAAGGATGAGCTAGTCAGAACCGGTTTAAATAGTAAATACACAAAAAGCAATATGTGCCTGACAACTTTTGATTTATCAATGGGGCTGCTTTTATCTTGAACACCCTGTATAACGTGGTATAAAATAGGGTCCTTTACTTTTGTTTTTACTGTAGTTGTGAAATCCAACAAAGATGCAACAAAGCGAATAAAATGATAGGACAAGTGGCGCCAATTTTAAAATGCAAACATGTCACTATGAGCTGGGGCAGTTGTTATATCTGACTCTCAGTCGATGCTTCACAAGATCCAGAAGGGCAGGTTTCGGGATGAGTGGATGTCGTCTATAGAAGTCTCTAACCTCCAGCGGCTTACGTGGATATACTGTACTGGGCATGCGGGTGTTTACGGTAATGAGAGAGCGGACAGGCTTGCATCAACAGCATCGATTGTTGGGGAGTTGAAGATGGATAAAGGGATATTCTTCGGTCTCTTCGCGACTCTCTGTTGGATGAGGACACTAAAATCGATGTTGAATCGATCAAGCGATTTAAGCAGTTTGGAGTTACCCGTTGTTCAAGTCGAACTGGATGTCTGAGAGGCAGAGTGAGAGGTGTGTTTAATCAGCGAGCCACAGGAACCATCAGTATGCATACTCTTCGATATCTGTTGGGGAGACTGAGCATCTATGGGTCTGCCCGGAGTGCAATGACGTCCGTTTAGTAACCAATAACCAATAACGCAAAAAGAGCAATACTCAACACAATCTTTCTCCCCACATTATGTTACCAGTACCAGACCTGGACACTGACAACAAATGATAGAAGAAAACTAGTCACAACAGAGATGAAGTGTCTATGCAGAATGCTAGGTGTAACAAGAAGAGACCGGTTGAGAAATGAAGACATCAGGAAAAAGTGGGTACAGCATCAGTACTAGACTTCATCAAGAAACAACAAATTAAATGGTTCGGCCAATTAAGCAGATTACCAACAGACCTCAAAGAGCTATGTTGCTCCGATACATTGGACACAAAACAAAAGGCCGACTACGCAAAAGATGAACCTCAGAAATAACGGACGCGACGAAAAACACTATTTATAGGCACACAAAAACCCGTTCTAAAAATCTTTTCTTATCCTGACGCTGTGAGGCAAAACAGGAATGGAGAAAAGGGGAAAAAAAGACTACAGTTGTGTGTTCGTATGTATGTTTGTACGCGTGTTTGTGTGTCTGTTATTGTGAGGAACGCCATGTGGATGGAGAGTATTCTTAAATTTCAAACAAGGTCGGAAGTTAAGAGCAGATAATTGTTTGCAAACACGATTCTCAGGTCGTGGGGAGAGTTACAATTAGTTTATCTTGTTATTCGAGCTTGTCCCTAGGGTCTTGCTAAACTAGATATCACATTAGTTCTGTGCCACGTGAAAATAGACAAACAAATATGTTTTTGTATCGGCTGCTAGGAGACGGAGTGAACGAATTATGTGTGTATGTCAGAAATAGAGATTAGTTATTGTGAATGTCGTAAACAAATAATATGTCGTTGATACATAATTTTGTCAAGTTTTTCTTTTTTCTGTTGTCGTCACACTGTTACCGGATTGTTGTCCAGTGTCGTAGTTTTCTTCTTCTTTTGTCGTCACACTGTTACCGAGTTGTTGTCCAGTGTCGTGATTTTCTGGGTGGTTCTTTGTCTTGTTCTGCTCTAGTAGCTTGGGTGATAGTTATTTTTGCTCTTTGACAGGATTTTTCGTGGTCTTCCTCTCGCCTTCTTTCTTGATGTTCCACAGTATACAGAGTCTTCTACAACAGAACATCGGGAGAGAAGGCAAGAGGAAGACCACGGAAAAGATGGTTAGATGGTGTAGTAGAATCCTGTCAAAGAAGAAAATAATAATCCACAAGCCACCAGATTAGAGAACCGCGGTAGCGTGTTGTTAGTGAACTCGCTTATCAAGGCTGGTGGTCTGGGTTCAACTCCCTCAATGCGCGTGGAATTTTTCCCGACCACGACGGCTCTCAGGTCGACCCAGCCTCAACTCAGTACCAGACATGCTCTGGGAAAGTAAAGGCGGCCGGCGTGATGCTGACCACATCACCCATCGTGTGCCGACGGTCAATGAAAATACAGGCCTAACACTGTATTGCCCTATATACCACGAGGTATGAAAGGTTCCTTTACTTTTTTTTTCTTTTAAGCCACCAGAACAGTGCAAGTCAAAAACAAATCACCACGACACTGGGCAACAACCCGGAAACGGTGTGACGACAAAAGAAGAAGAAGACAGGATTCTACTGTGTCATTTAACCATCATTTGTTGTCTTCCTCTCGCTTTCTTCCCTGATGTTTTGTTGTAGCAGACTCTGTATACTGTGGAGTTTGGATACATTCTTATTAAGTGGCCAAACCACTTAATACTTTATTTCTCAATGTAATTCAAGCAAGGTTCTGTGCCAACTTTCCATCTTATGCTGATGTTGGTGACTTTGTTTCTCAATGTAATTTAAGCAAGGTTCTGTTCCAACTTTCTTTCTTATCCTGATGTTGATGACTTTGTTTCTCAATGTAATTCAAGCAGGTTCTGTGCCAACTTTCTTTCTTATGCAGATGTTGGTGACTTTGTTTCTCAATGTAATTCAAGCAAGGTTCTGTGCCAACTTTCTTTCTTATGCAGATGTTGGTGACTTTGTTTCTTAATGTAATTCAAGCAAGTTTCTGTACCAACTTTCTTTATTATGCTGATGTTGGTGACTTTGTTTCTTAATGTAATTCAAGCAAGGTTCTGTGCCAACTTTCTATCTTATGCTGATGTTGGTGACTTTGTTTCTAATGTAATTCAAGCAAGGTTCTGTGCCAACTTTCTATCTTATGCTGATGTTGGTGACTTTGTTTCTTAATGTAATTTAAGCAAGGTTCTGTGCTAACTTTCTTTCTTATCCTGATGTTGTTGACTTTGTTTCTTAATGTAATTTAGCAAGGTTCTGTGCCAACTTTCTTTCTTATGCTGATGTTGTTGACTCTTGTCTTTTCTGGTGTTGTTGGTAACTTTTCGCAGGCGCCGCATTTTACACTTTTAGTTGTGTTTTGCGACTGCTCTTTGTTGATGTTGTATTCTGGAAGCACTGAGTATGTATGAAAATGTTGTTCATCATCTGTTGTTTAGATGTATGTGAGATTTTGACAGCTTCTTCTTCTTCAACCCAGGAATTATGAATTTTCACTTTTTCTATAGTGCAGGGGGAGGTGTGTACCTGAGCTTTCTTGAAAACCTAGAAACCTCCAACAGCTCTAGGTGTCTAGTGCTATGCTTAGTGCTGCGGAGACTTCTACCCAGGTAGGGCTCATTATGTTATCTTATGTTATGTTACGCGATCGACGTCATGGCACATTGGGCATTCCCATTTGTGCTCTGTCCTTCGCTGCAGCAGCCATCCCAAAGATCCATTTGCTCACAGTACCCATGAGAAGTTGATTACTATATCTTCTCTCTACCACGAAGACGACACTGTCTGGCATGTCCAAACTTAACGCCTAATTCTCAAACTCGGTCCAATGTCTGAGACCCGCCCTTGTCACACATTTGAGACGTACCGTATTGATGATATCGGCTCTGTCCATACTTCTGCCCATTTGAGTCGGGCATTGTTTGCAAGAGAGTCAGTACACTCGTTACCCCGCACTCCAGCGGTAGGGTTCACTGGTCATCACTACAGTATTCTCCCTTTTCTAGTGTAGAGGGATGTTATAGGGTGCGATGTTATTTGGTCGTTTTAATCTTGTAAGTAACTTGTTAGAATTGAAAGTAATTCATGGTAACTTGTTAGTAACTTGTTCAACAGTATAAAAAGGTACAAAACACCATCCTTATAGTTGTATACTTCTTTATTTATAACAGAAGAACAGCTACAACAACACATCAACAGACTCCAGTTAGCATGTAACGAATACAACATGAGAATTAACATCGACAAAACAGAAGTAATGACATTCGCCAGAGGAAAACACTACCAACATCTCCATCGATAATCATCTACTAAATCAAGTAAAAGATTTCACATACCTGGGAGCATTTTTTCAGCAAATGGAAGAATAACTAATGAAATTCAACACAGATGCAACAAAGCAAATCAAATGATAGGCAAATGGCGCCAATTTTAAGATGCAAACACGTCACCATGAACACAAAAAGAGCAATGTTCAACACAATCTTTCTCCCACATTATGTTACCAGTGCCAAACCTGGACGCTGACAACAAACGATAGAAGAAAACTAGTCACAACAGAGATGAAGTGTCTACGCAGAATGCTGGGTGTAACAAGAAGAGACCGGTTGAGAAATGAAGACATCAGGAAAAAGTGGGTACAACATCAGTACTAGACTTCATCAAGACACAACAAATTAAATGGTTCGGTCACGTAAGCAGATTACCATCAGACAGTGCACCCCAAAGAGCAATGCTGCCCGATACAATGGGTACAAGCAAAAGGCCGGCCACGCAAAAGATGGACCTCAGAGATAACAGAGGCGACGAAAGAGACTATCTACGAAGCGCATACTAGGGCCCGTTTTAGAAATCTCTTCCTGACCTGACGCTGTGAGGCATACAGGATTCGAGAAAGAAACTTCTTTATTTTGATGTTATTTCCATGTAGGCAAACACGTCCATTCGTGTCTAGTGTTTATGTCGTTCTCCTTGCCCGTCTGTCCAGCATGTTCGTAGCGCGTTGGACTACGGGTGACTATCCCTCGTGTGTGCGGGTTCAATTCCGCGGGATGGCAGAAAAAGTCACAGATTCCCCAGATTTACGGTGTTCGTGGCACCGAGCCGAAGAGCTGAAAAGCTCAAGTGCTTCTGGATCGGAAAAAGAAAAATGTTCTCTTTTCTGTTCACTAACGTTGCTACGGAGTCACTACACAAAGCTACGTCAGCTAGATTCCCTACGTCAATGTCTCGTTTTAGTGTTGCTATCTGCTAATCAACATCAACAGGAAACCCTCTGTACTCAATGCTAAAACATAAAATCAATTAATAGTCTTCAGCAAAATTGTATGGAGGAAAAAAAACGTCACACATCACCAATTGTGACTCAACATTATAACATCGACTCCAGATAGCGCCAGGAACTGGTTGATGCGAGGTGGTTGCACTTTGACAGCCTGTCCTCACATGTCGTGGGATAGGCAAGGGGCATCTCACATTTCTTGTCATGTCTCTATGTCACTCTTGCTTGTCAGAGTCTTGTCATGCAATTCTAAAAACATCACTTATTCATCTAAGTGGGCATGTGATTATAGTCCAGAGAGTCACTTCTGTGGGTGTTCTAGAACAACCACTGGTTGGCCACTCTTTATGGTCTATTTGTGATTTTCGCCAGAGAGAGTGCTGAGAGACAAACCTGCACGGACAGATGTTTGTGTTCACTCGAAACGATCAGTTTCCGGCTGTTAATTGGCCATTAACATAGTGACTAAAAGACAGATTATAAATTCAATCTTTATACCAACACTGTGCTACCAGAGCCAAACATGGGCACTGACAAAAGAACAAGAAAGGAAAATTATCACATGCGAAATGAGATGCATGAGGAAAGCAGTAAATAAAACAAGAAGAGACCATATAAGAAATGAGAATTAGAAGAACAGTCGGAACAACACCTGCTATTATATTGAAAAACAGAGACTCAAATGGTTTGCCCACTTGGTCAGAATGAACCCGAATACACCAGTTGCAAGAGCGTACAACCTGAAAATGGAATCATCAAGAGGAAAGGGCAGACCAAGAAAAAGATGGGTTGATGGAGTTACAGACATCTTAAAACTCCACAATACCACAGCATATCAAGCGACCGAGCGTGCATTATCTCCGAAACCGATCATCAGTTAAACCTGCTACGCCTAGCGGCAAAAAAGTAGAGAAGGACAAAAGAAAAAAGAAGAACAGAATTGGCCATTTTGATCTGAGCCTGCGAGTTTACGCATTTTTAATATTTTTTTGGTTGGGGACGTTGTTCTACAATTGTAGGGCGATCGCGTCCAACTCTTGTCAATTTTTGGGCTTGTACGAGATGACAAACCCTTGCATTATCGGCCTTACTTTTCTTGCCACTGTGAGTTTATTCCGGGAGGAAAATTCTCAGCCATTTCGAGGCGCATGTCGGTACTTGGCAATTTGCAATTTTTTAACTCTGCATTTGCTCTGGCCCTGGGAAACACTAAACTGGGGTCTCACACAGATAATCCATAAGTCGTTTCATTCGGTGCTAGCAATACAACTGAAATTTTGCGCTCGCCAACATCCTTCCCCCACAGTCTTCCGGTGATGTTAGTTCTTTACCCGGCACTAAATGGAACCTATATTCTGCACTCTGCAACAGTACCTGCCCGGTTGTCCCAGGAGGCAGTTTTTAGACAAGAGGTTTGCGCTCCGCCAACCTTACCCAGTAGATGTATCCGCTCTTGACCTCCGATACGGAGTTTACTGTAATCTTTCCTTGTTTCGTCACGATACGTTACAGTGTTTTTAGAGACACTTGCCTAAAGCTGGCAATTGTGGTGCGACCGTTAAATCGTTACACATCGTTCTCCTGGATTCTTGCGCCATACCTGGCAATTGTAGTGCGGCCAATGACTCCGGGGGAGTTGGTATTCGTTCACAGACGACTCATACGCTATTATTTCCTTCGTTTGCTTTGCATTTGAGCAACTTTTCTCCAGACATCAGCCAGGGAATGAATGCATTTCGGAACTGTATAACGTTTCTGTGCTTGCACTACTACCACTACCCGTAGTTCTCCCTCGATTCCTACCCACTTAGCCAGACAGGATCATCTGTCTGTTTCCAGTGCCACCACGTGGAGATAGGGTAGGGTCTTGATCAGTGCCAGCTCACTGACCCGGGCGCGCGTTATCCCTTTATGCTGTTTGCGCCTGTGACCCCTTATATCAACCTAAGATAGTATTGCTCAACTTGATCAACGTAAGATAGTATTGCTCAACTTAATCATGTGTTGTATCAACCTAAGATAGTATTGCTCAACGTGATGTGCTATATCAACCTAAGATAGTATTGCTCAACTTGATGTGCTATATCAACCTAAGATAATATTGCTCAACTTGATCAACCTCAGATAGTATTGCTCAACTTGATCAACCAAAGATAGTATTGCTCAACTTGATGTGCTATATCAACCTAAGATAGTATTGCTCAACTTGATGCTTATCAACCTAGATAATATTGCTCAACTTGATCAACCTCAGATAGTATTGCTCAACTTGATCAACCAAAGATAGTATTGCTCAACTTGATCAACTAACTATAGTATTGCTCAACTTGATCAACCAACTATAATATTACTCAACTTGATCAACCTTAGATAGTATTGCTCAACTAGATCAACCTAAGATAGTATTGCTCAACTTGATCAACCTAAGATAGTATTGCTCAACTTGATCAACCAACTATAGTTTTGCTCAACTTGATCAAAATAAAAAATAGTATTGCTCAACTTGATCAACCAACGATAGTATTGCTCAACTTGATCAAACTAAGATAGTATTGCTCAACTTGATCAACCTAAGTATTGCTCAACTTGATCAACCTAAGATAGTATTGCTCAACTTGATCAACCTAAGTATTGTTCAACTTGATGTGCTGTATCAACCAAAGATAGTATTGCTCAACGTGATGTGAGGTTATATATACATGGTAATGTCATAGAGACAATCTAATATCTCAAAGTAAGTCTTGAGGGAGTCCATTTTGTCGCGACATACAGACGCCGAAAACCTGAGTCCCTAGGGGAGCTAAAGTCATTTTAGTCATTGGAAGAAAATAACCAGCGTAAATTGAGTGGTTGCAGAACTGGTTTGTTTCCCCTGATCGGTATTTTTATGTAGGTTAAGTGACTGTTAAAGCATTGGCGTATTCTGTTAAAACAGTGGCGTAGTCCATTTGTTAATGCGAGGGTACTGTTCCATAGTAAGGACGTGGACGATATCAACTAGCTAGAGCCCTGTTTCCCAACGTGGGGCCCACGCCCCACAGGGGGCATTTTCATCGTTGGGGGGTGGATGGCACAAAAGGTTGGGAAAACATTGAGCTACAGTGTCAGGGACTAGGCGATGTTATGGATCCAGTGAGCGACTGTAGATGTTAAGCAGTAATGAGCGCGATAACAACCCAAGCGACCTAGTTCAAACCCCCACGGCAGGCAGTTTGAAAGCAAATTCGTTTCCGTGGGATTTTACGAAAGGTAAAAATAGACCTCGCCGTTCAGTTCAGAAAGCAATGGCAAACTACTGAACGTATAAGTGATGCCTAGGAAATCAACGACTCGCTTACTGTGGTTGATGGCTATATCATGTAAAGGATATGCCACGATTTTCATTGTTAATTGATCTGTCATAGTCCAGTAGTTAGTGCGTTGCTGTTATTACGAAGTAAGAGGATAAAAAAAAAAGATTATAAAAACGAAGAATTGACTCATAGCACCGGGTTTAATGCGATTTGACTCAGTCCCTATCCACAGAAATGGAACGCCAGCTGCAGAGAGTAGGTCACAAAACACGAAACCCTTGAACATACAAACAACTACAGAAACATAGACATATTTTTTTTCCGATCCAGAAGCTTTCAGCTCTTCGGTTCGGTGCCATGGACAGCGTAACCCTTCGGCTCGGTGCCAAAACACGTAATCACAAAGTACTGTAGTTTTACAAATTACAAAAACAGTGACAAAATACAGCAACGTTTCGTATTTTGTCATTGTTTTTGTAATGTGTAAAGCTACAGTACTTTGTGATTACGTGTTTTGCCAATCAAATAGTTTTACTGCAGTCTCATCTATTTTGTGAATATTTTGGCTCGGTACCACAACATCGTAAATCTGGAGAACCTGTGGCTTTTCTGCCAGCCCGCGGGATTGAACAGCACTCACATGGGGCTTGCCACCCGTCGTCCACCGCGCTACGAACACGCTGGGCAGGCGTGCAAACAGAGACAGTTAAATATCCATTGTTGATATCTCGTTAATTTGAAGAGAGAAAAACCGTGGTCAAGACATGTAATGCAGTGAGGACAACGAGGACAGCGAGAATAAGGGATGCCTAGGTAGGAGACACACAAAAAACAAGAATGAAAACTCAGTCCTTCGAAACGAAATGCTACAGAAAGATCCTACGAATACCATGGACAGAAAAAGAAAGAACACTGATGTCCTGAAAGAACTGAATGTTAAAGAGAATTGGCTGATAAACAACATACTATACAGAAAAATTACATACTTTGGTCACATTAAGCGTCACCATGGCCTGGAGAGAACAGTATTAGAGGGCAGTGTTCAGGACGCAGAGGCAGACCAAGAAGAAGATGGCTACAAGATACTAAAGAAACCATGAATATGACCATCGACGAAGTGGGTTAACTGGCAAGAGACAAGAGTGAATTTCAGATGTGCTGCAAAGAGAGCAACGTCCTATAAAGGATACGCACCTTGATGATGAGATAGGACAACCTTTTGAAGCAGAGCGAGCTCAAAGACATGCATAGGCCTTGGTTTGAGGTAAAAATAAAGGCACAAGATCCAACTGAGGGTAATTGTTATGTGTCTTCCTTATGTTTCGTTGGGCGTGACAATGGCTGATGATGCTGAGGAAGAGGATGATGCTGATGATGATGTTCAGTCATGGCGTCTAATACTTTACCTCAGACTGATTTTTGCGTAAATGCTTTCTTTCATTATAACCGTATTCCTTGCTTTGCAGACGAGCATTACTTCGACTTCTGAGGTGGTCCGATCAATTGCGACTCGTGATATTTTTATTGGTGGGGCAATACAAAACCTTTTGAGAAAAATCCTGGTTTTTGGGTTAGTATTTTAGTAATTAATATTTCTCTATTCTGGAAAATTATCCCTCCTTTACTAGAATGATCTAGCATAAAACTAAGATGCAAAACTGAACTTACCAAGGGACAGAGTTACTTATAAAAGAGTTCAGCACATTGTCGTACACATATGTATATTTACGGAACGGGTGATTACCTTAAACTATTTTATGATGGTTAGTTAATTATTTATATTATTTTCTATTATATAACATTCGGTATTTACGCACTTGGACTGAGTTGTAGCGCAATAACACTGTTAAACCGTGGGCTGGTTTGGCCGCGTAAGAATGTCCCAACTGAATGAAAGAAAATCACATTTATGTCTGTGTTAAATAACCAGTCGAGAGAGGTCAGAGGTCGCTCTATGTTAACAGAAGGTCTATATAGATCCCATTTCAGCCGACCTTAAAAAATAGTGCGCTGAGAATGGGTGAAGTATATTAATTAGGGAGGAAAGACGATAAATTTCAGACTGTTTATTATATTTTAAGCGTTACGTATTCAACCCTCAACGCTAATCGGCATTACGTTATAAGTAATAATTATTAACAGATTATTTTTTTAAATAATAAATGCACGTTACACATTATTTTTGATGGGGACGTCCCTACTAGCACTTAATGACGAGCCGCCACTGGGCTCAGTATATAAAAATGTTGGTTTGCACTGCTGTAAGGGACATAACCCTTTAAATAAAAACTTTCATTTTTTAATGCGGTGATACAAGCCCCTAGATCAAGTATATTTATAAATATTTCCATATCCCTCTCTTTCTATCTCTGTCTCTCTCTCTTTCTTTCTCTCACTCTATCCGTGTTCGTCTTATGTTGAGTAGGTCAGCCTTTGGCTTTATGAAACTTTACAGCCGCATGTCTCTTGAGATCTATGAATTATGTTGGAACAACAGTATTTAATTTTTGATCCAGAAGCACTTGAGCTTTCAGCTCTTCAGCTCGGTGTCATGGACATCGTAAGACTTCGGTTCGGTGCCACGAACACCATAAATCTGGAGAACCTGTGGCTTTTCTGCCCGCCCGTGGAATTGAACCGCACTCACAGGGGCTTGTCACCCGTCGTCCAACGCGCTACGAACACGCTGGGCAGGAGGCTGGAACGACAGTATAAATACACTTAACAGAAAAGAGAAGACCAGTCTTCAGAAGGGACACTACGGTCTCAGAGCGCACCTCCATAGAATGAATCTCTGGGACTCGGTAGCCTGCACCTGTGGAGCACCAAAGCAGTCCCCAGAGCACATCCTGCAAGACTGCCACAGCCTGAGTACATCCTGAGCAGTGGGAGAATGGTAATTTGGCAAAAACAGAAACAACCCAACAAAACTAACTATGGAAGACCTCCAGCGTACCGCCCTGTTTATGACACATATCGCCCGCGTGCCCAGCGTGTTCGTAGCGCGCTGGACTACGGGTGACAAGTCCTCTGTATGTGCGGGTTCAACTCCGTGGACTGGCAGAAAAACTACAGGTTCCCCAGATTTACGGTGTTCGTGGCACCGAACCGAAGGGTTACGATGTCCATGACACCGAGCCGAAGAGCTTTCAGCTCAAGTGCTTCTGGATCGAAGAAAAAAAAAAAAATGACACATTCTGCGTAGTCGCATAGCAGAAGACGATCGCAGAAGAAGAAGAAGACTGTTGGAGCATCGCCTCGTAATATATTTTCTCTTCCGTAAAAACAAATAACGTAGAAACTTGGTCCGGGAAAGTGATTGATGGAAATATACATTTATAACCGTCAAATCCAAACAAGCACAACGTGGAGACGCTCAATCAATCAAGTACCATGCCTGCCGGCGTAGGTGATCATGTCTCTTCCAACTCTCCCTCTCTCCTTTGTGCTGAATCAGTTCTGACTTCGATCTTTTGTCGAACCATGATGTCAAGCCACCCAACATCTTCTCCCTCGTCTTCCACGATATCTTCTTCCCTGAAATTTACCTGTTGTCACCAAATGCTCTAAACCTTCTCTTCGCATTATATGCCAGAAGAACCTTCATTGTTGGATTCTTATTCTTTTGATAATGACTCTTTCCACGCACAGTTATTTCCTCAATTTTAAAGCAGTTAATTCAAGGAAGTAAAAATAATAATTTTTAAAATAAAACGATCCCAACTACTCGTCAATAAATAAACCTATATATATATTATTATATACTAAATTGAAGAAAACTGGACAACCAAATAGAATAACAAGGTTGAAAAGTAGTAGAAGTAAAACAGTAGAAGTCATACGAGAAAGACTTTTTATAAGGGAAGCAACTCTATGGCGCAGTGTGCGGCTTATGGCGTACAACGGACTTCCGCCGTGGCGCAGTGTGCGGCTTAAAGCGTGAAAAGAGTTTAAATGTTATTTGTTTACTTCGCCTTTCATTGAGTATGGGATCAATATAACATTGGAGTATTCGTTTTTGTCAGTGTCACTGATAGTGGATTCACACATAGTGTGTTTTTCATTTTCATAAAAGCTGCTTTCGCTTGAGCTATTGTACTCCTAATTGATTGATGTAATATTCTTGGATTCTCCGAAAGGAGTTAATTCTTATTTTTCATATTTGTTGGCCTACACGCTTTGATATAACCAATAAAAGGTTCGCCTTAGGTTGAAAGGGGCGTGCCTCGGCTTAAAGAGGCTTTAATCCCTACTAAACAAACAAACAAACAATACTCCTAATCTCTGTTTTACATCTTGCATCTAAGAAGACGCTAAAATTGGAAATAAAAATATTTCCGTGGTGGAAAGTTTATTAAAGTATTACCCAAGAGGTGATCATGCTGACTCGTCTCTTTTCGATCATTGCTGTACACCTCGGTCTCTTCTTCTTCTTCTTCTTGTTCATCCATCACTACTAGAGAGTGAATCCATAATTCTGGAGAACCTGTGGCTTTTCTACTCCTAGAGAGGCGTAGGTTGGCAACCAATGTTTTCATCACTTTCTTATTAAATGCCATCTTTTATGGTGAGCTGCATAGCGGTAAACGCTCACAGGGTGGTCAGGAAAAGCGATTCAAAGATACACTCAAGAACTCGATGAAATCCTTTGGCATAGGTGTCGACAACTGGGAGAATGTTGCTCAGGACAGATTAACCTGGCGCACACTTATTTGTCACGTTCTTCGGCCTGCGAGGCAGGTAGAACAGCATGGATGGAACAAAAATATCCAAAAAAAATAGAAAGGCAGTAAAACTTCCCATAAGTGCAAGTATACCTTGCCCAACTGTACAAGAACATTTCAAGTCCGTATCGGGCTCACTAGTCATCTACGCACACACAGACAAACATAGCGCAACTACGTTCCCTTGGATGAAAATTGTTTGGTCATCATCACCCGTGATGGACGAGCATCATTCAAGGCCATCTTTTCTATATCTCTCCAATCTCCCCCTATTTCCTTGCATTCTGTCTCCAACTCCCGTCTACGTGTGTTCCTCTGTCTTCACTTACCTGTATTACCCTGAGGGTTCCATAGGAGGGTCTGTAGTAGTCTGCCAGGACCGGGCATAACCGTTCCCAACCCCAGGTAGTAGCCAACAGACTAGACAGGTAGTTTAGATAGAGATAGGTTTGTAAAATGGAGATAAGTAGAGACTTAGTGTTTGCACACCAAAACTGCCCACTATAAGCAGATAGCAAGACTAGAACGAGACATTGACGTAGTGAAACTAGTTGACGTAGATTTGTTAGTACTGCTTAGACGTAGTGACAACATAGGAGATGAACAAAACATTGACCATGGATGGACGTGTTTTGATCTGTCTGTCAATATAACATCAATAAAAATATACGAATGTCACAACATGATGGTTGTTTTACTATATTGTAACCGTCCTGAAGATGTATTGTCCAGAACTAAACCACATATTACATCAACCACCACCACCACCCAAGAACATCATCCCTACAACAGGCCTCTCTAGTGGATGCTGTCAGGAGGACATATCGGTCTCTGAGTAATTAATTTAAAAACATAAACACACGCACATGTTAATAACAACAATTCAATAACACCACATGTTCAATAACCACACATGTTCAAAAACACACATGTTCAATAACACACACATGTTCAATAACACACACACCCACACAAATCTCACTTTTGTCAATCAAAGCAATCATCATCAACTAGCTTGTCCTGAGCAGAACTTTGCCACCCCAACAGTCCTTCGGAATTCTCTCTCTCATAGGTCAGATGTCCAGCCTTTGCAGCCGTCATGTTCAAACCATCAATTACATCATCCATCTTCTCCGTGGTCTTCCTCTTCTTCTCTTTGTCGGTATGCCTCCTTCCATGATGGTCTTCTCAGCCCTTCATGTCTTTTTATATGTCCATAATATCTCAATTTTCTCTTTCGTATTTGTAGCATCAGCCAGTTTTCTTTGATTTTAAGTTCTTTCTGGATAGATCTATTTGCTAGCTATATTGTGGAAAGCCAAATTGCGAAAAGGCGCAGAGTATTCTGAGAAGAGACTTATGTATGAGCTGAAAGACAAGAGAGAAAAGCAATAACTCAGAAGTTGTCACAGTAAAACACTTGCCAATTGACCGTCTGTAAAGACGAAACATATATATATATATTTGCTCTCTTCTCTGTCTATGATATACATTGGACTCTTCTGCAACACTTATATTCAAAAGCACATACATGTTTTTCCACTGTCTTGTTAAATGTCCATGCTTCACACCCATATGTTGCCACTGGGAATATTCATGCTCAAATTAAACAATAACATAATTTAATAATGATCTGTTAAACAGTGTTTTGAAAAATGATTTATCCAAATCTTTGATCAGTACTGTAGCTTTACAAATGTTTCAAAAAATAAGAAGCATTATATGCAACAAGTCATTGTCAGTTAAGATCAGAATGAGAGTTATAAAGTGCTACATAGAAACAATACTGACATATGGATGCGAGTCATGGACAATCAACAACGCAGAAATGTGGTTTTACAGAAGAATGATGAGAATCCCATGGACTGCTAAAATGACTAAAGTTGAGGTGCTGAATGAGATCAAGACACAGAGAAAGCTTATCATCAATATAAGAAAGAAGCAGTCATCATTTTCAGACACGTGATAAGGAGGAGAGTTTAGAACACATTGTGACAACCGGTAAAATCGAGGGTAGACGAGACAGAAGAAGACAGAGAGAAAATGTTGGATAGCTTGACTTCATGGCACGGTAAAGCGTCAACATCTGAGTTGATAGCAAAACCAGAGACAAAGATTTGTGGAGATCGATGATTGCCTACGCCAGCCGGTAATGCACCTGATGATGATGATAGCTTTACAAAGTACAAAAACAATATACATCGACGTTTCTATCAAAAGGCCTTTATCAAGCAAAGAATAATCACAAAAAGTACTTGATATGGAGCGTTCGAGTAACAAGAAGAAGAGAGAGAAGAAGAAGAAGAAAAAAATGAAAAAGAAAGCATTTTCTTCATCTATAATCTTCTTCTTCTTCTTCTTTGCGTTCGTTCTTTACGACCAATTTTAATCACTCTTTGTGATATGTTTGATATTTGCCAAGAACGTGTATACGTTGCACATTGGTTTGGTAGGCCTCTAAACGCATAGACTTCTTCATGTTTACGACACGTGCATCCGATTTCAGCCTAACCTCCTTAATCGCCTCTTACGACATGCCTGGCAGGTAACAGTGGTTCTATTCTTTACACCCAAAATTTAGGCCCTGGTAACCACTCGGACGTTCATCTATAATGTTTTCCTGATCCTGGACTCCCATTTTTGATCCTCTTAATTCTTCTTCTTCTTTCTTACCCTTTCGTCTTCAAGGAGGCATGTCACAATCAAGACCTTAAGCTCTCATTGTTTGTTTGTTTAGTAGGTTAATGCCTCTTGCCAGGCAGGCCTTCAGCTAAGGCGAACCTTTATTGGTTATATCAGAGCGTGTAGCCAACAAACATGAAAAATAGAATTAACTCTTTCGAGAATCAAGACTTAAGTAACACTAAACAGAAGCTCTCATCGCTTGGCATATTTATAGCTAAGTGTTTTTACAGGGTGGGGTAGCTAATCGCACACCAAACCTCCACTTTCATTGTAAACAGCATGTGGTAGGTAGTAATAGTTCTATTTTTTACCCCGAAATCGGGCCCCAGCAACCACACGGGCGTCACTTTGAATAGTCTTCTTTGACTATCGGACAGGAAAGACTTGTAGATGCATTTTCTGAGATTCTCATTTCTTAATGCTCGAGATATCTGTCCTCGTCTTTTAATTTCACGATTACTGCCCTTGATTTGGACTTTCACTTCCGCAGCCGCCATCATGTCAGTGCATACTTGACCTCGGAAATTTCCATACTACCTTACGGTACTACTCGGCAATCCTAATGTTTGTTTCAGTTACTGTTGTGTATTTGTAACTGATTTTCTTTTAACAAAACATAACCGTTACTAATTATATTGATTGTGGCTACTAGCTTGTAACCGACTTGTGGATCAAGTGTATATAGTAAATCTGATAAGCACTAGGATTTTTTGCAAGAACCCCAGAGGAAGCAACGGAAGCAACGAATATGATCAACAAATAAACAGTATACAAGTACTAAGAGCTTCCGAAAAAACAAACAGACAAACACAGGATTCGAACCACTTACCCTTATTTCTTACCCATCCCTAGCCTAGCAATACGGCGTCCTTAGACACCCATCGCCTAGCCTAGCAATACGAGCGTCCTTACGACACCCATCGCCTAGCCTAGCAATACGAGCGTCCTTACGAACACAACCAGCGAGTCATTTAGTAAATATGCAATCTTAAAAATTATACTTACGACTGTTTTGATTGATTGATTGATTGATAGGACCATCATCATTGCACTTCGGTGAGTTACCATATGTGCTCAAATCTCTTTCTTACATAGGAAGATCTCAGCGGCAGTACACGAACTCCGTAGCACGGCGAAGGTCCCCGATGTAATTTTGAAGAGGGTAAAAATTGTTTGTAGGAATTTTATTTTTTAATCCTTTTACTGAATTTTGCCCGGGCAGCGGCTTTCCAGCCTGCTCTTCTCGATTTTGATCTGTTAATGATTCTTTTAGTGCTCAAATTGAACACGGGACCTACGTTTTATCGTCCGTCTCCGATAGGACTAGTAACTCGATCTCACCTATATTAAGATCAGGGATCTCTGGGAAAATATTTGTAAGGCTCCACGAGGGAGCGAACCGAGTACCCTTGGAATGGGAGACAAACGCCTACCGTCTACACCACAGAGACTCATGTGTGAGATGATACAAGCATCAACTGCATTGAATATCTAGTGATGAAAGTATAGGTCTGGTTAGTTAACTGATTGGCATAACTTGCTGCTTTGCAGGTAGGTTGGAGACAGTCAAAGGCTGACGGAGAGCGAACCCAGTAAACGCTGGCTGAAACCAGACACATCGCCGGAGAGTGAACCCAGTAAACGCTGGCTGAAACCGGACACATCGCCGGAGAGCGAACCCAGTAAACGCTGGCTGAAACCAGACACATCGCCGGAGAGTGAACCCAGTAAACGCTGGCTGAAACCGGACACATCGCCGGAGAGCGAACCCAGTAAACGCTGAGGGAAACCGGACACATCGCCGGAGAGCGAACCCAGTAAACGCTGGCTGAAACCGGACACATCGCCGGAGAGTGAACCCAGTAAACGCTGAGGGAAACCGGACACATCGCCGGAGAGCGAACCCAGTAAACGCTGGCTGAAACCGGACACATCGCCGGAGACGAACCCAGTAAACGCTGGCTGAAACCAGACACATCGCCGGAGAGTGAACCCAGTAAACGCTGGCTGAAACCGGACACATCGCCGGAGAGCGAACCCAGTAAACGCTGAGGGAAACCGGACACATCGCCGGAGAGCGAACCCAGTAAACGCTGGCTGAAACCGGACACATCGCCGGAGAGTGAACCCAGTAAACGCTGAGGGAAACCGGACACATCGCCGGAGAGCGAACCCAGTAAACGCTGGCTGAAACCGGACACATCGCCGGAGAGCGAACCCAGTAAACGCTGGCTGAAACCGGACACATCGCCGAAGGATACCGGAGAGCGAACCAAGTAAACGCTGGCTGAAACCGGACACATCGCACCAGAGCTCCAAATGGCGCTGAAGATGGGACGAAAAATCACACCCATGCTAAGGCTGCATGAGTCAGATTTCACATGAATGAGATTTATGGAGAAATCTGGTACATCAGTCTAAGGGTGATCGCGAGAGAGAGGGGGATTGATTGGCATCATCATTGCACTTCGGGGGAAACCATTCATAACACAGCTTTACTGGACGCAACACTGATACAGAGAGGTTCCCCAACAGGATGGTCAACTGTTATCGTTAAGCAATCCAAATCAAATAATTTAAGAATTCCTAGTCAAATGTGGTATATCTAGACAAAGGGGAACATCAGAGTGGTTTGGCATAGGCCAAAGAGTTAGACAGGGCTGCATTTTGTCCCCGTACCTATTCAACATATATGCTGAGAACATCATGAGGAATGTCAGAGAATCTACAGAGATAGAGTAATACGATGCTCTGGTGATCGGAGGTCAGGAACTACCAGAACTAAGATATGCTGACGATACAGTGCTATTATCTACATCACAAAATGGAATAGAGAACTTGATACAGTTACTTTAAAATACCAGCGAAGATCAAAACCTTTATCTCAATACAAACGAAGATATTTACAACTGATGAAACTGAATTGATTTCTAAAATATGTGTCAACGGCCACAAAATACAGGGTGTTCAACTTAAAAGCAGCCCCGGTGATAAATAGAAATTTGCCAGGTACGCATTGCATCTCGTCTATTTACTATTTAAACCGGTTCTAGCTTGCCCTACGTCACATTTGTTCATCGCCCCTTCCCGCACTACAATTACACAACCATCACACAACCTTGACCTATACTACGTCATAACTGAAAATTCTCATTTCTATACATATATACCAGATTAGCTCCATTCACGGGCTGTTTTTAAGTTGAACACCCTGTAGAAAGAGTCCAGGGTTGTGCCGTGCTATGATATAGAGAGGCGGTCGGTTATTTTAAAGACAAAACAGTTAAGGGGTGGCCTTTCGAAGACTTGAGAGCCGCTGTAGCGTAGTTGTTAGTGAACTCGCTCCGCAAGGCTGGTGGTCTGGGTTCAGCTCCCGCAATGTGCGTGGAATTTTTCCCGATGCTCTCATGTCGACCCAGCCTCAACTGGGTACCAGACATTCTCTGGGAAAGTAAAGGCGGCCGGCGTGATGCTGACCACATCACCCATTGTGTGCCGACGGTCAATGAAAAATACAGGCCTAACGCTGTATTGACCTATATACCACGAGGTATGAAAAGGTTCCTTTACTTTTACTTTCGAAGACTTGCATCATACTGAGAAAATATAGTTAACCGCTTTCACATACCTTGGAAGTGTTATTAGCAATGAAGGAGGTGCTGGATCTGACATTAAAAACAGACTGAGTAAGGCACGAAGTGCATTCATGACCCTTCAGACCGCATGGAAATCTGCCCAATACAGCATCAGAACCAAGACTAGTATCTACAACAGCTGTGTGCTGTCAACATTGCTGTACGGATAGGAATGCTGGAGAATGACAGAACAGGATATGTCCAGACTCTCCACCTTTCATACAACTTGTCTGCGAAAAATCTTACTCGTGTACTGGCCGACTATTATCTCGAACCAAGAATTGCTTGCACGATGCCAACAAGAGAATATGGGCACTATCATCCGAAGACGACGCTGGAGATGGATTGGACATGTGATGCGCATGGAGACTGGCTCCGACACGAAAACTGCACTGAGATGGACTCCAGAGGGTAGGCGAAAGCGTGGAAGACCCAAGACGACCTGGAGGAGAACGATAGAGCAAGAACTGAAGGAAATGAATCATAGCTGGAACACAATACAGAGGAAGGCCATGAACAGAGAAGAATGGGGTGCGTTTGTTGCTGCCCTAAACGCCAAGCGCGTAACAGGCTAAAGAAGAAAACAGAAGAATGCAAATGTTAAAGAATAGTACGTAGACATGGTACACTAGTATCATGGACAGAGAAAAGAACAAACGCTTCTGTTCTGCAACAGCTTGACGTTAAAGAGATTTGGCTATTACAAAGCATAAAAACAAGAAAAAATTTTTAAATTCAGACACATCAAACGACATGAGTGCCTAGAGAAAAGCATTTTGGAAGAAATTATGCCTAGAAAAAGAACAAGAGGAAGACCTAGAAGACGATGGGTGCAAGATGTTATTGACGATTTGAGAATGACTGCAGCTGACGCCGGCCAACTTGCACAGAATAGAGAGTTTTCAGGGCTGCTGTCATAGGAGCCAAGTTCCGGAAGGGACAAGCAGCTTGATGATGAGACAAGAACACTATGCTGGTAGCTATAGAAGAGTAGTAAACAAACAACGAGCCGGTGTCATTAGTCGCCACACGCTGAGACATACTGAGGAGGAGATCGAAGCACTTATGGACTAATTGGTTCGACGTGCAGTAATGAGGATCCAACTATACTAAAAGTAACGAAATATTTTCATACTTGCTGTTCAGTACTCTCGGTCGGATCCAGACAATAACAGGTATTTGAGTAGCGAATAGTTACTATTTGCATATCAGTTTTCTGCAAATGTCCTGTTAATATGGAGGCCAAAAAGCTTGTGCGCTTGGATGTGTGTAGATAGGTTTTTTTTAATTTATTACTGTGTTCTAGTGTAACATTGTTCAGTATCTTGACATTTTACGCACTCTTCAAAGTGCAAGAATGGAATTTAGATGAGGATTTAAGCTCTGAAAAATACGATCGCATAAAACATTCAATGTGTACACACCAGCAACTGCACGCAAACAATAATCGCGACACCAGATATGCTGATATGCAATATGATTCACGACAAACTTCGTCACTTTAGGTAAATATTTTGTCACTTTAACACCATTATATACGTTGACTATTGTTGACTAAACTAATGGTTTAGCAAAGAAAGCTATTTGTTTAACCCGGTTTGGACTTATTCAAAGAATCAGACTGCTCTTAATTAATATGAAGGGTACTAGTATTTAGTATTTACTATTCCTATTTTAGTATTATTACTTATACTATGTATTCTCCATTCTGAGTAAGGATAGTGCCACTAAAATAGTATAATACACAGGTTCTATTATTAATATATTGTCCATGATGTATTAATCATCTCCCATTACAGTGCCAATCATCAATAAGGCAGAACTGTACTTGAACTTAAAGTTGAATCATCACAAGACACATTTTTATTGCCTAGACCTAGTATATTGGTCTTTCCATTGTTTTTTTTAGTTTAGCATATCAATATTCAATACAATTGTCTGTGCTGATGTCTTACATTAATGTCTAGTCTTACATTAATGTCTAGTCTTACGTGTATGAACATGTGTGCAAATTATGTTTTTTAACATTTCCATCATACAATAGCCGTGACACATGAAGGTGGAGGGAGGGCGCCGCAGTATATAACATCATCATAGGTACATTTACAGTATCATGTGTACCTCTGTGCTACAACCTATCCTAGTTGCTACATTATGTGTATGTGATGTCGAAATCTACAAATTTGAGGGGGTCAGATCAGATCTGGAGAAAACCATGGGGGAGGCTGCTGTAATACTGAGTAAGTGGGCGATTTAACAAAGACAGGTATATACAGTTAGAATTATGTTTTAATTTATTAAATATTCTGGTTTGTTTTGTTATCTTTATTAAGGCCTATGGTCGAAACATTGAGTGCAGTTTATTTTCATATTTAATCATTAATTTTTCATTACTTATGTAACACTGTATATACCTGTCTTTGTTCAATCGTCTACATTATGTGTAACCGTGTGCTGGTCATGTTAACTCTGGCTTGTGTAATGCTCACCAGTCACCATATGTAACAGGATACTGCCACAAGTTGTAAATTTAACTCTCACAGGATGCTAGTCACAAGTAACAGGTGTTACAGGGTCAATACCCCTTGTTGTAGAAGATTCTTCTTCTGCGATCAACTTCTGCTATACGACTACTCCGGTATGTGTCATTAACAGGGCAGTGCGCTTGAGGTCTTCACCGGTCCCCAATAGTTTGTTTTGAAGGGTTGTTTCTGTCATCCAGATTTCCATTCTCACACTGTTCAGGCTGGGGCAGGATGTGCTCTGGGGACTGCTTTGGTGCTCCATAGGTGCAGGCAAACGAGTCCCTGAGACCTATTCTATAGAGGTGTGCTCTGAGACGTTGTAGAAGATTGATTGATTGTTATGACCATTAACATTGCACTGCAGCGAATAACCATGTGTGTTGTGATCTCATTCTTACCCCAGATGTATGCAACAAACAAGTAATGCATAACTCGTGAGGGTCCCCGATGTAATTTTAAAGATAGCGAAAATGTTTGTATGAATTTTATATTCGAAACTTGTTAATGAATTTTGCCTAGGCAGTGGCTTGGCAGCCTGCTCTTATCTATTTTTTTGTTTTCGATCCAGAAACTTGAGCTGAAAGTCTTGGCTCGATGTCATGGACATCGTAACCCTTCGGCTCGGTGCCACGAACACCGTAAATCTGGGGAACCTGTAGCTTTTCTGCCAGTCCGCGGAGTTGAATGCACACTTACAGAGGACTAGTCACCCGTAGTCCAGCGTACTACGAACACGCTTATCTATTCTTATCTATTTTGAAGTGCCCACACTTCTTTTACGCGCTCAATTTGAATACTAAGTTCAAAATACTAAGAGCATGCATTTTCTCAGTGGCAACGTATGTGTGAAGCATGGACATTTAACAAGATAGTGGAAATATGTATGTGCTTTTGAATATAAATGTTACAGAAGCATCCTTCGTATATCATGGACAGAGAAGAGAATAAATAGATCTATGCAGATAGAACTCAAAATCAAAGAAACCTGGCTGATGCAACAAATAAGAATGAAAAAAATGTAACTATTTTGGACATTTAAAATGACACAAAGGGTTGGAGATAACCATTATAAAAGATGGCAAAGAGGAAGATCATGGAGAAGATGGACTCTGGGTGGTATCTGGACTCTGCTATCAGCTGCTTAACTGATTCAGTACCAGGTTTTTTCACCTCTGGACGGAATTATTTTTTAGCTTCAAAAATATTGCACACATACTTTAGTTAAATTAAAATATTGTTTCTAAATATGATTTAAAGTTGAACTTATTATATATCAAATTAAAGATAAATGATTGTACTTTCATAAAATATTTATTGTATGCGAAAATATAATGTTGTGTTGACTGTGCATGACAAATATTAGCATGTAATAAAAAATTAATTGAAATTGTGAGAACAAAAATCCAACTTACCAAGGGCCTTGAGGAACAATATGGTGAATAAGTCAGTGTAACTGCTGTCTTTATATAAGTAATCCATTTATGAATACACAAAAATTAAGAAAATATTGACGGAATATATGGTTTACTAACTGTTAGCAAATTAGCAACACGACCATCTGGAACCTGACTGGGGCAACGCCCGTCTCGCAGCTGGTTGGGAAACACTACTAGTATTATTTAAATTATTAATAATCGACGTATTTAAATCACAAACTTCTGTGTCATCAGAATCAGAAGCTTCACTATCTTCACTATCAGTATCTACATCTTCATGCAACCAATCTCGCCTCTGCGGCTGTAAACGTGCAGAACGAGCTGATAACAAACCATTTCTAGACTCTGAATTGTTAGACATTATTTTTAATCACAGGGTAACTTGAAAACGAAAATTAAACTTGGTTTCACTTCTGATTCTAGTCAAAACCACGATGTTGTGATTTGGTTATCGTTAGTACTTCCTTTCTACTTAGTTTCCGGTTGATATAAAACTACAATCGGAGTGAAAATTAATAAAAACTCAACGCAATAGTAGCCGTCTTTTAAAAGACGCTTGGGCCAGCAGATAAGAAATATGTGCACTACAGTGTTCCACGGGACTGAATCAGTTAATTGTGAATTCAACCTTCATGTTGCCTTAATCTCTACATTCTTTTCCAAGAGCAATGATAGCATTGCAGTAGTTGGTTATGATACCATCTTCTCTTCTTCTTCGCCCTAGTTAGGCATAGGTCTGCGATCAAGGCCTTCCAAGCCCGCCTATCCAAGGCCATCTTTTTCCAGATAACTGTACTCTCTCCCCATTTTCTTTCCATGAGTCCCTCCTTACGGGGTCCTTCCTCCTTGGGTGGCAAGCTATGAATTTTCTTGGTTGTGGTTTCTGTAGCTATATAGTGATTTTTACAGGGTGGGGATTGTAGACGCCCAACCTCCTTGGTCGCCTCTTATGTGTTGCAGGTAACAGTTCTATTCTTTACACCCCAATTTGGTCCCTGTTAACCACTCGGATGATGCTACCATCCATCAAGATCCATTTTCCCCTTTTGGTAGGGTCAGTAATGTAGTTACCTGTCTGATTGTTATCTCATTTTGGGCCATCCGCCACTTGCCATGATATTGATATGTCACAACTAGCTGTCATACCATGTGACAGTAGAACAGACTTGTAACAGTCAAGAAATGTTACTTCTTCTTCTTCAAACGCTCCATATCGACCACTTGTTAAACCACTCTTTGTGATTCGCATGCCATCTGAGCCTAAGAGTAATTCTACGCTGTGCTAGTTATGTGCTTACAAGTAGGCCAGCACATCCGATTTCTGCTATGCTTTTTATTTACTAGGGTAGCTTCCATAGGCCCTACCTCAGTCGCTCTTACTTCTTCTTGAACGCTCATATCGACCACCTGTCAACCACTCTGTATGATTTGTATGTGATCTGAGCCCAAGAGCGATTGTGCGTTGTGCCAGTTATGCACCTACAAGTAGGCCAGCACATCCGATTTCTGCGCTGTTTTTATATAGCATCCTTATTGTCTATATCAGTCACCTCTTACGACATGCATTGTATGTCGCAGAGG
Organism: Arion vulgaris; assembly: GCA_020796225.1. NCBI lineage: Eukaryota > Metazoa > Mollusca > Gastropoda > Stylommatophora > Arionidae > Arion > Arion vulgaris. The sequence continues at coordinate 11,935,136 of CM036775.1, forward strand.
TACTATTCTTTGCTTCCTTTGCGGCCCTGCACCAACAGGTGAACCACCGGTCTCTGGTGTTTGTTCCGCCTGCTGGCACTGGCAGAGAGCTGTTTGACTTATTCCTAGTCTATGTAAGTGTCTGTTGAGTCTGCTACATAGTAGAAATATAATAACGTGGTCTGTTATTCTTAGGTCTTTGAGGAAGTTTTCCATAATCATATCCAGTGTTTGTCTTCCAGTCTACTGCAGATTTTCTTTGTATGAGGGTTCTGACCTCTTGAACAGACAGGTTGGTCAATTTGCTTGTTGTCACTGCCATTCTTAGCCAAGACATTGTCACTTTCATTGTCTACAATACCACAGTGAGATTTTTTTTTTCCGATCCAGAAGCACTTGAGCTTTTCAGCTCTTGGCTCGGTGCCATGGACATCGTAACCCTTCAGTTCGGTGCCACGAACACCGTAAATCTGGGGAATCTGTTGCTTTTTTCTGCCACTTCCGCGGAATTGAACCCGCACACACAGAGGGATAGTCCAACGCGCTACGAACACGCTGGGCTGACAGGCCCACAGTGAGATAGAATCCTCTACAAGTGAATTTCTGTCTTTTTATTTACAGCTCAGCAAGTTTTCTGTCTAGGTTCAATCAATCAGAACCACAATAGACTGTGATACTGTCTGTTCAGCAAGCTATCATCATCATCAAATAGCTTGTCTTGAGCAGAACTTTGCCATCCCAACAGTCCTCCGGAATTTCTCGCTCATAGGCCAGATGTCCTGCCTCTACAGCTGTCATGTTCAACCCATCAGTTGTATCCTGAATCCATCTTCTCCATGGTTGTATTCCATATTATTGTTAGGATTTTCTAGGCATTGTCTTGGAAGGTAGTCTGCCACTGCTTTCCTTCCTGGCAGTGACCATACTGGTCCATGATTGTAGCCATTGTTTCTATGACAGAAGATCCTCTGTCTACCATCGTGAGTTTTGAGAGCATAACCATTGACATTCTGTCTTTCTCAGTGACTCAATGTGCATGCTCAGGAAGATTGAAACAGGATGGGTTAGGAGACATTGGATGAAGTCACTGGGGAGGTCTAAGCTGACAAAGATCACTTTTGTTTTTGTGCCAGGGCATGCAGGTGTAAGGGGGAAGGTACATGCGAATAGGCTTGCAGGTATGGCTGCTGTACAAAGCGGGCGAGCAATGGACCAGGCTGATATTATAAATTCTTTAAGGGAGAGAGGATGTGTACATGATAGCGGTGAATTTACATCTCTAACCAGACTGCAAGAAGTTAAGTGTGGTGTAGCTGACAAGAACACTATGCTGGCAGACAAAGAAGAATGTAAGCGAACAAAGAACCGTTGTTGTTGGTCGCCACACGCTGAGAGACATACTGAGGGAGAGCTCGGGGCACTTATGGACTAATTTGTTCGACGTGATGGTGATCCGACGACTAAACTAAATTCTGTCCACTGCTCCCTCACTGATCCACCACCGGCTCCCATGGCTACGTGTGACCCTGCCGGGGACTGAGCGGTACTCCACCTTGCCCAAGTGTGTCCCGTAGACTAGCGGAGGGAAGGAGGCGCATTACATCTCCTTTGATAGAGACTTACCTCTACCCATTTGTTGTGTTATGGATTATTGTCCATTCTTCACATGTCTTAGCCATCTTAGTCTTCTACTGCTGAGCATTCCCATGATGGAAGGCAAGTTTGCACATTGCAGTACTTCAAAGTTTGTTATCTTGTTGTACCGCCTGATGTTCATAATCTTGCAGAGACATCAAAGGTGAAAGATGTTAAGTCTCTTCTCATGTCTTGAGTAGGCTGCCCATTTTGTTTCTGAGCCATATAGTAAAGATTGAATTACACAGGCTCGATATATTTGAATCTTTGTCTGCAATGTTAGTTTTGTGTTGTTCCACGCTCACTTTGATAGTTTGCGAATGTAGTAGCCGCACTCCCTATACGAGCGTTGATTTCTTCATCAAGAGACAGGCTGGCAGTGACCATGGACCCAAGATAGTACAATTTTTGCACTGATGTTAGATGGTTACCATTTAAAGTGATGTTTATTGTGTTACTTCCCTGACATAACAGGCTTCTCTGGCGTAGAGGTTGTGTGCTCGTCTCTCGTGCCAAAGATACCGGGTTTGCTCCCTGTACCAACGGTCCGGTTCGCTCCCTCATGGAGCCAACTGGATTTTTTCCAGAGACCCTGATCTCAGGGTAGGTGAGATCGAGTTCCTAGTCCTATCGGAGACGGACGATAAAACGTAGGTCTCGTGTTCAATTTGAGCACGTAAAAGAACCCTTGGCATTTCAAAATTGAGAAGAGTAGGCTGGAAAGCTGCTGTCCGGGATAAATTCATCAGAAAAATTAAAATTTAGACAAAATATCTTCACCATCTTCAAAATTACATCGAGGACCCTCGCTGGTGCTACGGAGTTCGTGCACTGCAGCTGTGTAAGAAAGACATCGGAGCACACATGGTTACTCACCGAAGTACAATGATGATGGTCACATTTTTTTTTCGATCCAGAAGCACTTGAGCTTTCGGCTTGGTGCCATGGACATCGTAACCCTTCGGTTCGGTGCCACGTACACCGTAAATCTGGATAACCTGTGACTTTTCTGCCAGCCCTCGGAATTGAACCGCACTCACAGGGGCTTGTCACCCGTCGTCCAACGCGCTACGAACACGCTGGGCAGCATGATGGTTCAATCAATCCTTACATAAAACCACAGGGACACTTGACGGAACATGAATATCATATATTGATAAATCAAATGATTAGTCTAAATGTTGTGTTGTGTTGTCTCATTTCACCAGTAGTATCAACTTGTTGCTTTTCCACTCGGCACGTCTCAGGGCCATAACAAACAGTTGTTACGTTTACAAAACTGGTAAACACTAACCACACCACCTGGCTTGGTCGTTCCGTTTGTTTACTATAAACTTGATCAATAAATGTGTTCTAGGTCAATATCTCGATAGGCGTTGTTTGTTCAGTTATAACTACAGATATTGTGATTGTATATCTTCTTCTTCTTCGTTCTCACTAGATTGTGATTTCGGATTCTCTAATAAAGGCAGCCGTCTGTCTCAGATTATCAGCCACGCCATACAGTTTGTCTTCTGCGTTCTCACTAGATTGAGATTTCGGATTCTCTAATAAAGGCAGCCGTCTGTCTCAGATTATCAGCCACGCCATACAGTTTGTCTTCTGCGTTCTCACTAGATTGGGATTTCGGATTCTCTAATAAAGGCAGCCGTCTGCCTCAGATTATCAGCCATGCCATACAGTTTGTCTTGGACGCTAGTGTAAGTGGGCCACCTCTTTCTTCTCAAGTCTGCTAACTGGGGCAGTTCTGTAGGATATAATTCCTATGATTTCTGCTTCCCCGTTTATGCCGACCTCTTCCCGCAGTAAGTTTTGGCCACTCTCGTAATGGTGGGTCTGACATTCTTACTGCATGGCTAAATCTCCGAGGCAGATTGGCGACCGTAGAATCCGTTATCCCATTCCTCATTGTGAGGGTCGTTGCACCATGTTATGCGCCTTACGGCCTGGTGCATCCGTTTTCCTTCAAGCATTTGTTTTGGGTTAGCATTCCTTAGTGGACACGTGCATCCAATTTCAGCCAAACCTCAGTCGACTCTTACGACATGCGTGACAGGTAACAGTGGTTCTATTCTTTACACTCCAAATTTGGGCCCCGGTAACCACTCGGGCGGTGATTGTGTATGTATCTGTTTACACGTGTCTTCAAACTTTGTGTTAGAATTAAGATTTTTTTTTTCCCCGTTCCAGAAGTTCTTGAGCTTTTCGGCTCAGTGCCACGAACACCGTAAATTTTGAAAACTTGTGACTTTTCTGCCATTCCGCGAAATTGAACCGCACTAACCGAAGAGCGAACCCAGTAAACGCTGGTTGAAATTTGACACGTCGCCGAAGGACAAGCACTAGAGCTCCAAATGGTACTGGAGATTGTGACGTAAAACAAACATTCTTGGCAAAGGCTGTTTATATATCACAATAAGAATTATAAAAATGGCCGAAAAAGAACGATCGAGAGAGAGAAGCGCACTCACAGGGAGCTTGTCACCCGTCGTCCAGCGCGCTACGAACACGCTGCGTAGGTGGGCTAGAGACTTGAGATTAAAACCCTCATACAATGAAAATCTACAGTAGACTGGAAGACAAACACTCGGTATGATTATGAAAGGACTTCCTCAAAGACCTAAGCAGAACAGACCAGGTCATTATATTTCGACCACGCACCGGACACTGCAGACTCAACAAACACTTATATAGACTAGGAATAAGTCAAACAGCTCTCTGCCAGTGTCAGCAGGCGGAACAGACACCAGAGCATACCCTGCAAGACTGTCTTCTCATCGATGAGCTGAGAAGCAACATGTGGCCACACCCAGTCGACCATTCTTCTTCTTTGCGTTCGTTCTTTAGACCAATTTTAATCACTCTTTATGATATGTTTGATCTTTGCCAAGAACGTGTATACGTTGCATTGGTTTGGTAGGCCCCTAAACGCATACACTTCTACAAGTTTAGGACACATGCATCCGATTTCAGCCGAACCTCCTTAGTCGCCTCTTCGACATGCGTGGCAGGTAACAGTGGTTCTATTCTTTACACCAAGTTTGGGCCCGGTAACCACTCGGGCGGCCCAGTCAACCTGAAAACTAAGCTTTGGGGAAACCCTACAGACCTGAAGCTGACTGCCCAGTTTGTGGTCCACAGTAAATTAAGCACATGACCAGACATCACGGAAGAACAAGAAGCTCACCCCATATCATCCATGAGTTCCAAAATAAAGGTATATTAAGAAATGATTATAGATGTCTGCGTAAAAATAATGAATATACAATGGAACGAATTCAGAAGTGATGAAATCAGAGAAATGTCTGATCAACCACTAGTGACAACTGTTATAAGAAAGAGAAGATGGAGATATGTTGGGCACACCTTGAGTAGAAATGATCAAAGAATATCAAAGCAGGCATTGAAGTGGGATGCAAAGGGTTCAAAAAAGAGAGGACGACCTAAGGAGACCCTGAAACGAACTTTGCTGAGAGAGGCAAGAAATATCGGTCTTAGTTCCATGGAGAAGATTGAGCGAGTTGCCCAGGATAGAGCGGTAGGGAGAAATTGCTTGCAGGCCCTATGTAATGTATAACGGTACGAGAGGAATTATTAAGAAATGTTTGAACACCGATATAGGTTTTCTGCCATCGATCATGTCATTGGCCATTCTAGATCAGCATTTCCAAACTAGGGTCCTCAAGGTACTCACTGGGGTCCTCAAGGTACTCACTGGGGTCCTCAAGGTACTCACTGGGGTCCTCAAGGTACTCACTGGGGGTCCTCAAAGTACTCACTGGGGGTCTTCAAGGTACTCACTGGGGTCCTCAAGGTACTCACTGGGGGTGCTCAAAGTACTCACTGGGGTCCTCAAGGTACTCACTGGGGTCCTCAAGGTACTCACTGGGGTCCTCAAGGTACTCACTGGGGTCCTCAAGGTACTCACTGGGGTCCTCAAGGTACTCACTGGGGTCCTCAAGGTACTCACTGAGGTCCTCAAGGTACTCACTGGGGGTACTCAAGGTACTCACTGGGGTCCTCAAGGTACTCACTGGGGGTCCTCAAGGTACTCACTGGGGTCCTCAAGGTACTCACTGGGGGTCCTCAAGGTACTCACTGGGGTCCTCAAGGTACTCACTGGGGGTCCTCAAGGTACTCACTGAGGTCCTCAAGGTACTCACTGGGGTCCTCAAGGTACTCACTGGGGGTCCTCAAGGTACTCACTGAGGTCCTCAAGGTACTCACTGGGGTACTCAAGGTACTCACTGGGGTCCTCAAGGTACTCACTGGGGTCCTCAAGGTACTCACTGGGGTCCTCAGAGGTACTCACTGAGGTCCTCAGGGTACTCACTGGTCCAGGTACTCACTGGGGTCCTCAAGGTACTCACTGGGGTCCTCAAGGTACTCACTGGGGTCCTCAAGGTACTCACTGGGGTCTAAGGTACTCACTGGGGTCCTCAAGGTACTCACTGGGGTCCTCAAGGTACTCACTGGGGGTCCTCAAGGTACTCACTGGGGGTCCTCAAAGTACTCACTGGGGTCCTCAAGGTACTCACTGAGGTCCTCAAGGTACTCACTGGGGTACTCAAGGTACTCACTGGGGTCCTCAGGTACTCACTGGGGGTCCTCAAGGTACTCACTGGGGGTCCTCAGGGTACTCACTGGGGTCCTCAGGGTACTCACTGGGGTCCTCAGGGTACTCACTGGGGTCCTCAAGGTACTCACTGGGGTCCTCAAGGTACTCACTGGGGTCCTCAAGGTACTCACTGGGGGTCCTCAAGGTACTCACTGGGGTCCTCAAGGTACTCACTGGGGTCCTCAAGGTACTCACTGGGGTCCTCAAGGTACTCACTGGGGTCCTCAAGGTACTCACTGGGGTCCTCAAGGTACTCACTGGGGTCCTCAAGGTACTCACTGGGGGTCCTCAGGTACTCACTGGGGTCCTCAAGGTACTCACTGAGGTCCTCAAGGTACTCACTAGGGGTCCTCAAGGTACTCACTGGGTCCCAAGGTACTCACTGGGGTCCCCAAGGTACTCACTGGGGTCCTCAAGGTACTCACTGGGGTCCTCAAGGTACTCACTGGGGTCCTCAAGGTACTCACTGGGGGTCCTCAAGGTACTCACTGGGGGTGCTCAAGGTACTCACTGGGGTCCTCAAGGTACTCACTGGGGGTGCTCAAGGTACTCACTGGGGGTCCTCAAGGTACTCACTGGGGTCCTCAAGGTACTCACTGGGGGTCCTCAAGGTACTCACTGGGGTCCTCAAGGTACTCACTGGGGGTGCTCAAGGTACTCACTGGGGTCCTCAAGGTACTCACTGGGGTCCCTCAAGGTACTCACTGAGGTACTCACTGGGGTCCTCAAGGTACTCACTGGGGGTCCTCAAGGTACTCACTGGGAGTCCTCAAAGTACTCACTGGGGTCCTCAAGGTACTCACTGGGGGTCCTCAAAGTACTCACTGGGGGTTCTCAAGGTACTCACTTGGGTCCTCAAGGTACTCACTGGGGGTCCTCAAGGTACTCACTGGGGGTCCTCAAAGTACTCACTGGGGGTCCTCAGGGTACTCACTGGGGGTCCTCAGGGTACTCACTGGGGTCCTCAGGGTACTCACTGGGGTCCTCAAGGTACTCACTGAGGTACTCACTGGGGTCCTCAAGGTCTCACTGGGGTCCTCAAGGTACTCACTGGGAGTCCTCAAAGTACTCACTGGGGTCCTCAAGGTACTCACTGGGGTCCTCAAAGTACTCACTGGGGTTCTCAAGGTACTCACTGGGGTCCTCAAGGTACTCACTGGGGTCCTCAAGGTACTCACTGGGGTCCTCAAGGTACTCACTGGGGTCCTCAGGGTACTCACTGGGGTCCTCAGGGTACTCACTGGGGTCCTCAGGGTACTCACTGGGGGTCCTCAAGGTACTCACTGGGGTCCCCAAGGTACTCACTGGGGTCCTCAAGGTACTCACTGGGGTCCTCAAGGTACTCACTGGGGTCCTCAAGGTACTCACTGGGGGTCCTCAAGGTACTCACTGGGGTCCTCAAGGTACTCACTGGGGTCCTCAAGGTACTCACTGGGGTCCTCAAGGTACTCACTGGGGTCCTCAAGGTACTCACTGGGGGTACTCACTGGGGTCCTCAAGGTACTCACTGGGGTCCTCAAGGTACTCACTGGGGTCCTCAAGGTACTCACTGGGGTCCTCAAGGTACCACTGGGGGTATCCAAGGACTCACTGGTCCTCAAAGGACTCAGAGGGGTCCCTCAAGGACTCACTGGGTCCTCAGGACATCGCTGCGAGGTGGCCTGAGGAGATTACCCTGCTCAAGAATCACATGAGGGACCCTCAAGATATACTTTAAGCTCGACAGACAGGTAACTCACTCAGGGAGTCCCCTATAAGACGAATAATCAAACAGTCTCCAGTGTCACTGGGGACGTCCAGAGATGTCCTGAAGAGTCCTCGGTAGCTGACACTGTGGTCCCTCCAGTGCATTCTTCTTCTTGCGCGTCTCCCAAAACTACTCTCTTGGGTTCTCCCAATTCTCACTGGGGATCGCCAAGGTAACTCACTGGGGTGCCCTCAAACGCTACTTCACTTTAGGTCCTCCGATTAGGACCTCTGGGGTCCTCAAGGTGCCACTGGAGGGTTTCCCTTTTTTCACAATTGGGCTCACTAGGGGCCTCAGTGACTGAAAACTAGCTTTGGGGACTCCCTAGGCTGACTCCCAGGGGTCCCATAAATTAGCCATGAGGGTCCTCAAGAAGTCACTTCACTGGATTTCCCAAAGGTATATTGAAGTTAAGGTCTTCAACTAAGAATGTAAAGGAACGAATTCAGAAGTTGAATCAAGGCACTCTGGGTCAACCACGGTACACTGTCCTCAAGAGATAGAGGGGTTTCAGAAACTCACTGGGGGTCCTCAAGGTACTCACTGGGGTCCTCAAGGTACTCACTGGGGTCCTCAAGGTACTCACTGGGGTCCTCAAGGTACTCACTGGGGGTCTCAAGGTACTCACTGGGGTCCTCAAGGTACTCACTGGGGGTCCTCAAGGTACTCACTGGGGTCCTCAAGGTACTCACTGGGGGTCCTCAAGGTACTCACTGGGGTCCTCAAGGTACTCACTGGGGTCCTCAAGGTACTCACTGGGGTCCTCAAGGTACTCACTGGGGTCCTCAAGGTACTCACTGGGGTCCTCAAGGTACTCACTGGGGTCCTCAAGGTACTCACTGGGGGTCCTCAAAGTACTCACTGGGGTCCTCAAGGTACTCACTGGGGGTCCTCAAGGTACTCACTGGGGTCCCCAAGGTACTCACTGGGGTCCTCAAGGTACTCACTGGGGTCCTCAAGGCACTCACTGGGGTCCTCAAGGTACTCACTGGGGTCCTCAGACAGGCTACTCACTGGGGTCCTCAAGGTACTCACTGGGGGTCCTCAAAGTACTCACTGGGGTCCCAAGGTACTCACTGGGGTCCTAAGGTACTCACTGGGGTCCCAAGGTACTCACTGGGGGTCCTCAAGGCACTCACTGGGAGTCCTCAAGGTAATCACTGGGGTCCCCAAGGTACTCACTGGGGTCCTCAAGGTACTCACTGGGGTCCTCAAGGTACTCACTGGGGTCCTCAAGGTATCACTGGGGTCCTCAAGTACTCACTGGGGGTCTTCAAGGTACTCACTGGGGTCCTCAAGGTACTCACTGGGGATCCTCCAAGCGCTTGAAGAAATATTATGATCTTTGACATTTCAAGCAGAAAAATAAATTATAAAAATATGTATTTTAAAAAAATTTTTGTTCGATCCAGAAGCACTTGATCTTTCCAGCTCTTCGGCTCGGTGCCATGGACATCGTAACCCTTCGGTTCGGTGCCACGAACACCGTAAATCTGGGGAATCTGTGCTTTTTTTTTTTGCCATCCCGCGGAACTGAAGCCGCACACACAGATGGATAGTCACCCGTAGTCCAACGCGCTACGAACACGCTGGGCAGACGGCAAAATATGTATAAAACAGTGGTAAACTAGTTCCACTACGAAATCAAAGGACCCGGACCAGACAGAAGTCTAAATGTCTGACAGGACAAAATGAAAGATCATTTGAAGTTTCCCGCAGTCAGAGAAATCTGGGGCCAGCTTGCGGTTGGTGTGGTGTAATTATAACTCCATCGCTGGAAGATTTTCATATCTAGAAACTTTTGGGGTCCAAGGCAGTAAAATGTATTTAAAAGGGGGTCCGTTGGTAATGCATAGTTTGGGAACCGCTGTTCTGGATCATCATGCTTGTCGTCAGGTCATAAGTTCACACAGTCTTCTGTTGGGGGTAGGTAGGTTATTGGTCATTTTAGGTCAGGTCAAAGTTGAGTCTTCTGTTTTGATATGTCATTGATAATATTAGATCATCAGATTTGTAGTCTGGTCAAAGTTCACAATCTCATGCGTTCGTAGGTCATTGATCATGCTAGATCGTCAAGCATGTCGTCGCTGAAAGATCACAATCTTCTGTGTTGGTAGGTCGATCATGCTAGATGCACATGTGTGTGAAGTCACAATCTTCTGTGTGTAGGTCATCGATCATGCAATCGTCACGTCGTCGTGAAAGATCACAATCTTCTGTGTTGGTAGGTCATCGATCATGCTAGATCGTCAAGCATGTCGTCGTGTGAAAGATCACAATCTTCTGTGTTGGTAGGTCATCGATCATGCTAGATCGTCAAGCATGTCGTCGTGTGAAAGATCACAATCTTCTGTGTTGGTAGGTCATCGATCATGCTAGATCGTCAGCATGTCGTCGTGAAAGATCACAATCTTCTGTGTTGGTAAGTCATCTAGACGTCATGCTAGATCATAGATTCCCAACCTTCCACCGCCCACTTTGCACAACATAAACTTTGTAACGCCCTCCCTAATTATAACAGTTTACCAACGCTCCTCCCAGATACATACATGCTCTATTGTCTCTTTGACATAGAAAATTGATATATATTTCTGTAATACATGGTCAATTTTCAAATGATTATATACATGAAATAGAAAATTGATGAAATAATTTATCGTTTAAGACGGGTATAAGATGAATTAAAATGCAGAATTCAAATTTTTAATGATTATTCAATGACAAAATCACAAAAATAACTCCCCCAAATGTTTCGAACCCACTATCGCCCCCCTGGACGGATTCAACGCCCACTGGAGGGCAGTCCACCCACTTTGGAAAACGCTGTGCTTGATCGTCATTCTTGTCGTCGGGACCAAACTGTCTTCTTTTGCCGCTCATATACTCGGTAAATGTATTCATTTGTCCAACTACTTTTAGTCATGTTTTATTGATCTCCTGTAATTGTCATATAAACCCAAAGGGGGCTCATTATCGATCACTTTGAGAATGTCCTGGGTAAGAGAATCATTCACTTCATCGATTGATGTGTCAACTTCCATACAGGTTGTTGTTGTTGTTGACTTCAGTACATTACAGTATCATAGAGAGACAGAGAGAGAGATAGGGGCATAGATTCCCGAACTTTTTCGACCCACCGCCCACTTTGCACAACATAAACTTTGTAACGCCTCTCCACATTATAACAAGTTTCCCAACGCCCTCCCACATATATACATGCTCTATTTTCTCTTTGACATAGAAAATCCATATATATATTTCTGTCATACATGGTCAATTTTCAAATGATTATTTACATGTAATAGAAAATTGATGAAAAAATGGATCGTGTAAGACGGGCATAAGATGAATTTAAATGCAGAACTCAAATTTTAAATGATTATTCAGTCGCAAAATCACGAAAATAATTTATTGTACAATATTTATTATTAATTTCTTGTTTAAGGAGCCACCGACCCTAATCGCCTGAACCCCCAATTCCTCTGAACCGACTTCCTTTTCCTTGCGTTCCGCCTGAACCGACTATTTCCCCCTCCCGCCAGAACGCTTCAGCGCCCACTTTAGGAAGCGCTGCTTGATAGTTTCCCATGATAGTCCAACCATAGCCTCCGATATCCATACGGCCAGCGAACTCACTTAAAAATTCTAGGAAATAAGACCACAACCGTCACGTGACCTCGCATTCCAGTATTGCTGTATATAGCACATATATTTTAACACATTCGTTTTAAAATCAACACAACATGCTAAATCAAGGTTATATTATACAAGTTAAGTTTAACAAATAATAAATATCAATATTATGAATATTTTTCATCAATAAATAACCAACGACTTATAGAATTGAGTAAAATTGCAAAAAAGCTTGCAGTGTTCTATCAAACATATACAAAAATCAGCCCCCAACTCAAAACTAGGTGAGGTTTCCCCGGTCAGTTATGTGGCCCAAGTTAGAGTTGGCTGTGGTCCTGCCTCCTTTAGTTCCTCAAAAAAGCCTCCGCCTCGAGGTCTGTTTAGGGTGTCCTATTTTCCATTTCCCTTGCGTGTTTAGCTCCAGTGCTTGTCTAGTGACACTCGACTGTGTCTTCCGCAGGGTATGCCGGACCAGAGCCAATTATAAACTTATGGGCCTTTCGACTCAGGTAAGAATTATGGGAAATCAAACCCCAACTACACCACGTGACCTCGCATTCCAGTATTGGTGTATATAGACGAATTCATTTTAAAATCAACACAAAATGCAACATCAAAGTTATATTATGCAACAAGTTAAGTTTAACAATAAGGAATATCAATATTATGAATATTTATCACCAATAAATAACCATAGATTCACAGTATTTAATAAAATTGCAAAAAAGCTTGCAGTGTTCTATCAAACATATAGATTCCAGCCCCCCGCTCTGATCTAGGTCAGGGATTCCCTGGTCAGTTGTCTAGAGTTGGTGGGTTTCTGCCCTGTTCTTATTCACAGGTCTGCGTTTGCCACTGTCATACCATCTCAGTCTGAGAATATCCCGAAGACATCTATATTTTTTCCGATCCAGAAGCATTTGAGCTTTTAGCTCTTCGGCTCGTTGCCAAGGACATCGTAACCCTTCGGTTCGGTGCCACGAACACCGTGAATCTGGGGAACCTGTGGTTTTTCTGCCAGTCCGCGGAATTGAACCCGCGCACACAGAGGACTAGTCACCCGCAGTCCAACGCGCTACGAACACGATGGGCAGGCGGGCGAAGACATCATATAAAGAGTTCTTGTGGAAGCATTAAAATATTTCAACAACTTCATGTATACACATATGGACAATCATCATCACCAAATAGCTTGTCCTTAGCAGAACTTTGCCATCCCAACAGTCCTCCGGAATTTCTCTCTCTCATAGGCCAGATGTCCTGCCTCTGCAGCCGTCATGTTCAAACCATCAGTTACATCCTGAATCCATCTTCTCCGTGGTCTGCCTCTTTCTCTTTGCTGGTATGCCTCCTTCCATGATGGTCTTCTCCAGCCCTTCATGTCTCTTTATTATATGTCCAGAATATCTCAATTTTCTCTTTCTTATTTGTAGCATCAGCCAGTTTTCTTTGATTTTGAGTTCTTTCTGGATAGATCTATTTGTTCTCTTCCCTGTCCAAGATATACGAAGGACTCTTCTGTAACACTTATATTCAAAGCACATATATGTTTTCCACTGCTCTATTAAATGTCCATGCTTCACACCCATACGTTATGGACAGTCAGTCCATCGATTTATCTGTTACCTGATAACCTTGTGATCTGTTTACATTTGAAGTGCTCTATCTGCTCCTGTCAACAAAACCTGGCTTTGTCCTGACATGTTTAGATAGATAACAGTGTTGGTTGGTTACACAAACTGACCTAATCATTATTACTTACCCATCTACGCAGTAAATACAACATGTTCTGTGAATCGGTGTAACTAGGTTTGATGGTAGGGACATGTGTCTTCTTATTTGCGTTCGTTCTTTAAGACCAATTTTAATCACTCTTTGTGATATGTTTGATCTTTGTCAAGAACGTGTATACGTTCACATTGGTTTGGTAGGCTCCTAAACGCATAGACTTGTACACGTTTAGGACACATGCATCCGATTTCAGTTAAACCTTATTAGTCGCCTCTTATGACATGCGTGGCAGGTAACAGTGGTCCTATTCTTTACATCCCAAATGTGGCACCGTAACCACTCGAGGGAGATGTGTGAATCGGTGTAACTAAGAGGTGATCTGATAGTTGAGAGATGTGTGAATCTGTGTAACTAATAGGTGATCTGATAGTTGAGAGATGTGTGAATCTGTGTAACCAAGAGGTGATCTGATAGTTGAGAGATGTGTGGATCTGTGTAATCAAGAGGTGATCTGATAGTTGAGAGATGTGTGAATCTGTGTAACCAAGAGGTGATCTGATAGTTGAGAGATATTGTGTGAATCGGTGTAACCCAGAGGTGATCTGATAGTTGAGAGATATTGTATGAATCTGTGCTGCATCAACACATCAGTGAAAGTGGTCTCAGGGGCTTATAGGTTAGGTTCTCCCCTCTCGTCCCAAATGTACTCAACTCGCTCCCTCGTTGAGCCATCGGATATTTTTCAGAGATCCTGATCTCAGTGTAGGTGAGATCGAGTTCCTAGTCCTATAGGTGACGAACCATAAAACGTAGGTCCCGTGCTCAAGTTTGAGCACGTAAAAGATCCCTTGGCAGTTCAAAATCTAGAAGAGCAGGCTGGAAAGTCGCTGCACTGGCAAAAATTAATTAGAAAAATGTTTTAAAATGATAATACAAATGTTCATCATCTTCAAAGTTACATCTGGAACCCTCACCGGTGCTAAGGAGTTCGGTTTTTTTTCCAATCCAGAAGCACCTGAGCTTTCAGCTCTTCGGTTCGGTGTCATGAACACCGTAAATCTGGAGAACCTGTGGCTTTTCTGCCAGTCCGCGGAATTGAACCCGCACTCACAGAGGACTTGTCACCCGTCGTCCAACGCGCTACGAACTCGCTGCTCTCTACTATGCTATTATATTATGATTTACTTGAAGTATCTCATTGATTCTGTAGACTATTTTTCCTCTATAGTCTTGGTCAGAAGTCTCCCATTCACTAATGCAATGATAGGCTGTGTTATCTCCTAGTTTGGTTCTGTAGACTATTGTTCCCGGTAGTCTTGTTCAGAAGTCTCCCATTCACTAATGCAATGATAGGCTGTGTAATCTCCTAGTTTGGTTCTGTAGACTATTGTTCCCGGTAGTCTTGGTCAGAAGTCTCCCATTCACTAATGCAATGATAGGCTATGAGATGTCGTCTTGTCTTATCTCCTAGTTAGCTGCCCTCTTATGTGGTCCTTCCTTTCGTTCGCTTGAAATATTGTCTATATATTCAATGTTGTCTCTTATATAAACTTCACTGTCCTTTGTAGCTCACACAGAGGTCCATGTAGTTTTCTGCCCAGTGTTGTTTCGTTAGGCCAGTGAGTTTGTCCACAGCCAACTCTAGATAACTAGGCCAGACAACTGACCGGGGAATCCCTGTCCTAGGTCAGAGAAGGGGGCTGGAAATTATAGATGTCTGATAGAACACTGCAAGATTTTTTGCGATTTCACTAAATTCTATGAGTCTATGGTTATTTATTGGTGGAAAATATTCATAATATAGGTATTCCTTATTGTTAAACTTAACTTGTTGGATAATGTAACTTCGATTTAGCATTTTGTGTTTATTTTAAAATGAATTCGTCTATATACACCAATACTGGAATGTAAGGTCACGTGGTGTAGTTGTGGTCTGATTACCTATAATTCTTACCTGAGTCCGAAGGCCCATAAGTTTATAGTTGGCTCTGGTTTGCCTCAGTGTATCATATTCAGGGCAGTTTTGAAGTGTGTGGTCTGCAGTCTGATGTGCATGTCCACATGTACACATGGCTGAATTGCCAATCTTGAATTTTGTATTAGGGAATGCTAACCCGAAACAAATGCTTGCAGAAAACAGATGCACCAGGCCGTAAGGTGCATAACATGGTGCAACGACCCCTCACAATGCGGAATGGGATAACGGATTCTACGGTCGCCAATCTGCCTCTGAGATTTAGCAGCGCGGTAAGAATGTCAGACCCACCATCACGAGGGTGGCCAAAACTTACTGCAGGAAGAGGTCGGCACAAACGGGGAAGCAGAAATCATAGGAATTATATCCTGCAAACTTGAGAAGAAAGAGGTGGCCCACTTACACTAGTGTCCAAGACAAACTGTATGGCGTGGCTGATAATCTGAGACAGATGGCTGCCTTTATTAGAGAATCCGAAATCCCAATCTAGTGAGAATTCAGAAGAAGAAGAATTGTGTATGCATGTGACTGTGGAGTCAATTCATTCCTGTTCTAAGGCGCAGAATGGCAACTTGTTCTAATCTTCTCATATTATAGTAATCGTATTGTGTTGGTATTACTCTTTCACTTACTTACATACTATGACTTACTTCAAGTATCTCATTGATTCTGTAGACTAATTTTCCCCTAGTCTTGGTCAGAAATCAATGCAATGATAGACTGTGTGATCTCCTAGTTTGGTTCTGTAGACTATGTTTCCCGGTAGTCTTGGTCAGAAATCAATGCAATGATAGACTGTGTGATCTCTTAGTTTGGTTCTGTAGACTATGTTTCGGTAGTCTTGGCAGAAATCAATGCAATGATAGGCTGTGAGATTTCTCCGTCTCTTATCTCTTAGTTAGCTGTACTGTACTGTGCTCTTATGTCGATTGATTAACTTCGTTTCATGCATAACACGCTATGCAACATGACGTGAATTAGCAACAGTGCCCAACGATGTTAATTAATGACCAGGGTCTATGTGTAGCGTAGGGGCAAGGTCGCGAATCTAGGTCACAGAGAGGTTGAAAGTTTACAGTTAATAGACAAAAATCAAAGTATATGACAAACCGATTTTAGCGACATAGAGAGCACCGGATAATGGGTATATTTACAGTCAGTGGCGGCTCGTCATTAAGGGCCAGAGGAGCCGGGCCCCACCAAAAATAATGTGTAATGTGTCTTTATTATTTAATAAATCGCCCGAGTGGTTACCGGGGCCCAAATTTGGGGTGTAAAGAATAGAACCACTGTTACCTGTCACGCATGTCGTAAGATGCGATTAAGGAGGTTTGGCTGAAATCGGATGCATGTGTCCTAAACGTGTAGAAGTCTTATGCGTTTAGGGGCCTACCAAACCAATGTACAACGTATACACGTTCTTGGCATATATCAAACATATCACAAAGAGTGATTAAAATTGGTCGTAAAGAACGAACGCAAAGAAGAAGAACATTTAATAAATTAAAATATAACCTAACCCAAAGCCATGATTTTCCCGAAAATTTGTGTCTGGCCCCACAAATAAAAACGATCACGAGCCGCCACTGTTTACAGTATTAGCACACAATACATTTTTTTATATTGACAAACTGTTGGTGGATGTTCACTTGTTTTCATTACAAGACGATGGGGGTTTGTAATTCGAATCCTGTATCTGGTGGTTTTGTTTTCTGGAGACCCCCTGGTACTCACACGCTGTCTGTTGATTGTGTTCGTCGGCTCCGTTGCTTACCATGGGGTTCTTTCTTCTGCGTTCTCACTAGATTGGGATTTCAGATTCTCTAATAAAGGCAGCCATCTGCCTCAGAATATCAGCCACGCCATACAGTTTGTCTTCTGCGTTCTCACTAGATTGGTATTTCAGATTCTCTAATAAAGGCAGCCATCTGCCTCAGATTATCAGCCACGCCATACAGTTTGTCTTGGACGCTAGTGTAAGTGGCCACCTCTTTCTTCTAAGTCTGCATACTGGGGGCAGTTCTGTAGGATATAATTCCTATGATTTCTGCTTCCCGTTTGTGCCGACCTCTTCCAGCAGTAAGTTTTGGCCACCCTCGTGATGGTGGGTCTGACATTCTTACTGCGTAGCGAAATCTCCGAGGCAGATTGGCGGCCGTAGAATCCGTTATCCCATTCCTCATTGTGAGGGATCGCTGCAGCATGTTATGCGCCTTACGGCCTGGTGCATCCGTTTTCTGCAAGCATTTGTTGCGGGTTAGCATTCCCTAGCGGACACATGCATCCGATTTCAGCCAAACCTCCTTAGTCACCTCTTACGACATGCATGACAGGTAACAGTGGTTCTATTCTTTACACCCCAAATTTGGGTCCCGGTAACCACTCGGGCGGCCCCATGGGGTTCTTGAAACTTCCTATTCTCATTTTACAATAAACTTGGAAGCTACTATAAATGATGTGTGCATGTTTGTTATATGTCTATACTTGTGTGTATGTATGTTGTTATTTCGTCCCAAATATGCAAGCACAATAAGCTTATGCAGTGGCGGCTCGTGATTATTTTTGTTGGTGGGGTCAGACAGATATATTCGGAAAAATCACGGTTTCGGTTAGGATATATGTTAATGTATATAAAATAATAAATACACTTTACACCTTATTTTGGGTGGGGCCCGGCCCCACTGGCCCTTAATGACGAGCCGCCACTGAGCTTATGGCATGTGTTTGTGCAAAGACTTTTCGATCAAATCTGACCTGATTATTCTGTGTTCAACAGACGATGCGTTTATGAAAGACAATCCTTATTAAAGCTCTTTTTTAGGAAAGGTAGCTGGTTCTTTTCTTAAAAAGCGCTCATGTTGTAGGGCTGGACAATTGGCGCCGTAAGAAATGAGGGTTTGTGGTTCGAAACTTTCGTTTTGTGGGGGTTCCTGGTACTTGTACGCAGTCTATTTGTTGATTGTGTTCACTGGCTCCGCTGCTTCTTCTGGAATTTTAAAAACTCCTTATTCTCTTCTCACTGCTAGACAATGTATACTGAGAGTCCCACTATACCCACATTTACACCTGTGTAGTTTTAGTTACCTGTGTGTAGTATAGCAATCAAGAAGTTAAACACTATGAAGAACATATGGCAAAGCACCAGCAAAATATTAAAATCAAAAATACTGAGAACGTGTATTTTTCCAGTGGCTACTTATGGTTGTGAATCATGGACCATTACACAAAAATTAAGAACGAAAATCCAGTCCTTCGAAACTAAATGCTACAGAAAGATCCTACGAATACCATGGACAGAAAAAGAAAGAACACTGATGTCCTGAAAGAACTAAATGTTAAAGAGATTTGGCTGATAAACAACATACTATACAGAAAATTTAGATACTTTGGTCACATCAAGCGTTACGATGGCCTGGAGAGAACAATATTAGAGGGCAGGGTCCCAGGACACAGAGGCAGACCAAGAAGAAGATGGCTACAAGATATTAAAGAAATCATGACTATGACCATAGAGGAAGTGGGTGAACTGACTAGAGACAGAGTGAATTTCAGATGCACTGCAAAGAGAGCAACGTCCTATAAAGGATACGCACCTTGATGATGATGAGTTTTAGTTACATTTCTTTCAATGCCTCTTATCACCAGATCACAATACACAGTTTCGAATAAAGACAAAAATGCTGTTAGTCTTCTTCTTCTTTGCGTTCGTTCTTTACAACCAATTTTAATCACTCTTTGTGATATGTTTGATATTTGCCAAGAACGTGTATACGTTGTACATTGGTTTGGTAGGCCCCTAAACGCATAGACTTCTACACGTTTAGGATACGTGCATCCGATTTCAGCCAAACCTCCTTAGTCGCCTCTTACGACATACATGGCAGGTAACAGTGGTTCTATTCTTCACACCTAAATTTGGGTCCCGGTAATCACTCGGGCGAAAATGTTGTTAGTGATACACTATATTTTTTCCCATATATAGCAACATATGATTGTGAGACATGGACCGTTGACAAAGCGGCGGAGAAGATAATTAATGCCTTTGAATGCAAATGTTACAGAACAGTACTTAGAATATCATGGACAGAGAAAAGAACAAATGCTTCTGTTCTGCAACAGCTTGATATTAAATAGAGTTGGCTATTAAAGAATATAAACGCAAGGAAAATTTAATATTTGGGACACATCAAACGACATGAGTGCCTAGAGAAGATAATTTTGGAGGAAATCGTGCCTGGAAGAAGAATGAGAGGATGACCTAGAAGACGATGGGTGCAAGATGTCATTAACGATCTGAGAATGACTGCTGCTGGCGGTGGTCAACTTGCGCAGAACAAGTTTTTCAGGACTTGTGGCATGCGAGCCAAATTCCGGAAGAGACAAGCTACATGATGATGATGATGATGGTACACTATATATATATAAAACAAACAAATAAACACAATTCTGAGAATCTTTCAATCAAATGTGAAGTCCGTGCTGTACTATGACTCGGAAACATGGAAGATAACAAAAGAAACCATCAGAAAACTACAGACGTTTATAAATTGATGTTTACGTAAAAAGAGGAAGTGAGATGGTTCTCTCTCTCTCTCTCTCTCTCTCTCTCTCGCAATCACCACCCAGACCGATGTACCAGATCTTCTCATAAATTCTATTCATGTAGAAATCTGATTCATGCAGCCTTAGCATTGGGTGTGTTTTATGTCACATCTTCAGCACTATTTGGAGCTCTGGTACTTATCCTTCGGCGATGTGTCCGGTTTCAGCCAGCGTTTACTCGGTTCGCTCTCCATTCTGTAGCCATCTAGTTTTGGGGGTTTTTTTTGTCCGCTTTCAACTCAGACCAAGTTTCATCTCTGAAACTGATTTTTGCGTGAAAATCCGTTTTTCAAATTTCTTACAATGGCAGCAGCGTGCACATTGTAAATTACTTTACACTGGCAGCCGTGTGCTCAATGTACTCGTAATTAGTATTCCTCGCCATACAGGCAGATTTTCTCCGACTTCAGAGGTACTCACGTTATCGTCCTGAGTAAGACCAGGGACTCGAACAAATGCCGGACAGTAGGTTCGAACTCGAGCTATGAGGCGTCTCACAGCTAGCAGGCCGAGCTACTATCAACTACTCTAGGCAGTCCCCCGTAGCCATCTAGTGTTTTTACGGTGTGGGGTAGCTAGCCCCACACCCAACCTCCTTAGCCGCCTCTTACGACAGTATTGGCAGGTAACAGTGGTTCTATTCTTTACACCTCAATTTGGGCCACGGTAACCACTCGGGCGGTGAGATGGATATTAGATTACGAAGGAAGAACTCAAAGATCTAAGCAGATACCAGTGGGAAAATTGCTAAGTGAGAGACGCTGGCGATGGATAGGACACACATTGAGAGGATGAGGCAGAGGATGTTATTAAACAGGTCTGTACTCTAGATGAGCTGAAGCACGGTGACGAATGGATGCCTATATCAGAGGGTATGATTGCTTACGCCAGGGTTATCAGCACACTTGGACGCCGCTGTAGAGAATGGGACCCGGGCGTCGTCAATGCGGAAATTCTTGCACTCGTGGATCAGCACTCCCACCCAGGTGATATCGTTATCTACACCGATGGCTCTGTCAAGCGTGGCACCAGATCATCGTGGGCTTACTCAGCACAACGAAACGGTCGCACACTTCATGAGGACTGCGGGGCTTTTGAGACAACGACATCGAGCATGACTATGGAGATCACTGCTGCCTCCAGGGCTCTGTCATGGGTGGCTGAGCAACAGGTTACCAATACGATCATCATATCAGACTCGATGAATATGCTTCAACTGATTGAATCTGGAAGTATGCGTGTGGAATGGGTGGACATCATTCGGAGATCACATCTCAAGAAAATGACTTGACTGGACATGCTGGAGTGCGGGGTAACGAGCGTGCTGACTCTCTTGCAAACAGTGCCCCGACTCAAGCGGGCAGAAGTATGGACAGAGCCGATATCATCAATGCGGTACGCTCTCATTTATGTGACATGGACACGTCTCAGACACTGGAACGAGTTCGAGAATTATGCGTTAAGTTTGAACATGCCAGACAGTGTCGTGGTAGAGAGAGAAGATATAGTAATCAACTTCTCATGGGTATTGTGAGCAAATGAACTTTGGGATGGCTGCTGCAACGGAGGACAGAGCACGAATGGGAATGCCCAATGTGCCATGACGTCGATCGCATAACATAACACATTGAGAAGACCGACCGGAAGCGTTGCAAGACAGTCACTGTTTTTTGGAACACAGGGAAAGAGTAGAAGGTCTAGAAATACATGAAGAAGAGAACTGGAGACTGTTATTAAAATGATAGGCAAGACGTGGAAAGAATTGGAAGGAATAGCAAGAAAGAGAGGAAGGGCTGGGAGAAGTTTGTTGAAGAGCTGTGCTCTGTTGGGAGCTCAAAGGTGAAGAGAAGAGAGAGGTACACTATAGGGAGCTTCGGATAATGACAACGTTAATGGTACTCGGTCTATTAACCTCGACGTTCTGAGTTCGAATCACGCTGCGGATAATTTGGTTGCAAATTGTTTGCGTGGATTTTAACAAAGAACGATGGCACCACCCGTTCAGAAAGCAATGGCAAACTACTGAACGTAATAATGCCTAGAAAAATCACAAACAGCGTTACAAAGCTGGGGTTGATTCGCAAAGTCCTGTAAAGGATATGCAATTAACTTTTTTTTTTTTATGACACAGAAATCTCGTATACTGATAAGCTTTTGTTAGTGACATACAATATAAGGTTTCGGATAATGACAATTTTGTCTGTGCGTATATCCCCATTGTCTCAATGTGATCCATTTTATGTCGAGTCGGAAGGATCTCTATCTGGCTGTAAACAAAAATCGAATAAATTAGAAACTAGATATATTGTGATAAAACTGACTATCATTGGAATACATTTTTGGGGAATAATTATACAAGCAAATTTACGTAGGCTAAGATACCAGACATTCTCTGTGGTGTAGAGGTTAGTTGCTCGCCTCTTGTTTCTAAGGTACTCGGTTCACTCTCTTGGGGAGCCATCAGGATGTTATCTCTCTTCACCCTTCGCCCCTAGGGAAGCATAGGTCCGCAACCAAGGCCTTCCAAGCCCGCCTATCCAAGGCCATCCTTTCCAGATCTCGCCACTCTCTCCCGTCCTCTTGCATTCCATCTCTAACTCCCGTCTCCAGGTGTTTCTGGGTCTTCCCTTACTTCTATTGCCCTGGGGTTCCATCGGAGAGCCTGTCTCACGATGCTGTCAGGGGTTTCCTCAGTGTGTGTCCTATATCGGGATGTTATAGATCAGTTGTATTGTGAATAATATAACGAACACTATATGACTTCTTTTGTCTGTAGTAACCTGTATATTACATACTTATACATATATACTCCACCTTTCTGCCATCTTGTCTGTTGTTTCCTTCCTGTCCGCTTTATTTCCCGTCTCTACCCTACTTCAAACTCTTATTGGTTATTGGTTATTGTTTACTAAACTGACGTCATTGCACTCCGGGCAGACCTATAGGTGCTCAGTCTCCCCAACAGATATCGAAGAGTATGCATACTGATGGTTCCTGTGGCTCTCTGATTAAACACACCTCTCACTCTGCCTCTCAGGCATCCAGTTCGACTTGAACAACGGGTAACTCCAAACTGCTTAAATTGCTTGATCGATTCAACGTCGATTTTAGTGTCCTCATCCAACAGAGAGTCGCGAAGAGACCGAAGAATATCCCCTTATCCATCTTCAACTCCCCAACAATCGATGCTGTTGATGCAAGCCTGTCCGCTCTCTCATTACCGTAAACACCCGCATGCCCAGGACAGTATATCCACGTAAGCCGCTGGAGGTTAGAAACTTCTATAGACGACATCCACTCATACCGAAAACTGCCCTTCTGGATCTTGTGAAGCATCGACTGAGAGTCAGATACAACAATTGCCCCAGTAAATGAAGTCCCAGAAATCCAATGGAGGGCAGCAGTTCTCAAACTCTTGCACTGCTGTTCTGTCCTCGCTACTGTTTTGCACGCCAAAGTGTGCAGCCTTTCTTTATTATGTCTCGTCTGCTACTATTACTGGTTTACTGTCTATTACCGTCTTATGCCTATGGCATCCTATCATATGGATATTTTTTTAGAGATCCCTGATCTCGGTTTATAGGTGCGATCGAGTTCCTAGTCCTATCGGAGACGGACGATAAAACGTAGGTCCTGTGTTCAAGTTGAGCACGTTAAAGAACTCTTGGCAGTTCAAAATCCGGAAGACCAGGCTGGAAAGCTGCTGCCCGTGCAACATTTTTTTAGAAAAATTAAAATAATTCCTTAAAAATATTTTCACCATCTTCTAAATTACGCAGGGGGCCCGTGCCGGTGCTGCGGAGTTCGTGCACTGTCGCTGAGATCTTCATGTGTAAGAAAGAGATCGGAGCACACATGCTTACTCACCGAAGTGCAATGATGATCAATGTAAAAGGAAACTTGAAGCTTCCACTAGCATACCTTTGTCTAGTTCTTCGGCGATCTGTAGTCATGGGCTGAATCCACCGTGGACCACAAACTGGGCAGTCAGCTTCAGGTCTGCCAGGTTTCCCCAAAGTTTAGTTTCTGGTCGACTGGGTGATTCAACATGTTAGGCTCATCCCGCTGGCAAATGACACGCATCAGCCCGGGAGGGCAGGTCGTCTACGGGACGCTGCCCTGAAAGAAAATAGCAACTTGCTGCTTTGTAGGTGTTGGCTCTGGGGACAGCAAAAGGCTAACGGAGAACGAACCCAGTAAACGCTGGTTGAAATCGAACACACCACCGAAGAATAAGCACCTGAGCTCCAATAGGTACTGAAGGTTGTGCATGTACATCCGTTCTGATGTTTGGCTGCTTATATATCACAATAGAATGATAAAAGCAGCCTAAGAACGATCGAGAGAGAGAGAACTTAGTCAAACATGAACAAACTTCTAGAGAATATAATGACACGTAGAGTTATTTGGTGTTAGGGAAGGTGTCAAGTATTTTCATATACATTCCTTGGTTATAGAAGATATAAAGAGATATGGTGCATAACAGCTGTCTCCAGCTTATCATAAATATATATATATACAGGGCGGTCGTCATTAAGGGCCAGTGGGGCCCGGCTCCACCATAATTGATAAGCGGTTTGACATGCGGCTGAGGCGTGTTAAATTCACGGTACGGCCAAGATTTTAAAAAGAAATTTCTCTAGGTACTAAGAATGATTGCCTTTGATTGTCCTTGATTTTATGTTCTTTAATAACGATCTCTTTTTAATATCAAGCTGTTGCAGAACAGAAGCGGTTTTTTTCTTTCTCGAAAGGGGAAATAACTTCCTGGAACAAACAATTAACAGTAAATACTCCAAAAACCAAGATTTTTCCGAAATGTTTGTCTTTCACCACCAAGAAAAGTAACCACGAGCCGCCACTGTGTGTATATGTATATGTATATCTGACTGTATGTGTGCGTGTCTGTTTGAAATGTTTATCATACTTACAGGCATACTTATATATATATAATAATAATAATAATTCCTCTTGTACGTTATACATCATAGGCCTGAAAGTAATTTCTCCATACCCTTATCCTGGGCAAATCTCTCAATCTCCTCCATGGAACTGAGACCGATATTTCCCGCCTCTCTCAGAAGTTCGTTTCAGGTCTCCTTAGGTCGACCTCTTTCTTGAACCCTTTGCATCCCACTTCAATGCCTGCTTGATATTCGTTGATCATTTCTCCTCAAGGTGTGCAACATATTCCATCTTCTCTTATATATATATATATATATCCTCTTCTTGTCCCGATTAACACATAAAGCTTCCAAAAGAGACTTCCACTGTTGCCGTTCTGCTGCCTTTCTACCAACCGTCTCCACGTCAGGCCACACTCCTTCAACTCTCTCTCCACCGTTCTTCTCCATGTTTCCTTTGGACGTCCAGGCCTTCTCTTCCTATCCGCTGTCCATCTGAGAACTGTCCTAGCCAATGCCCCCACTGGCATACAACATACATGTCCAAACCACCTCCATCTTCGTATTTTAATGATGGTCTCCAAGGATGCACAGTCTGTTCGTTTCAAAAGCTCCTCATTTGTTATGGTATTTGGCCAGAAAATTTGCAGGATTCTTCTTAAACATTTATTCTGAAATGTCTCCAACTTGTGTATTATGTGTTGGGTCATTTTCTAGCATTCACTACTGTATAATAGCACTCCCACGGTAGCTAAGTAGTTAAGCCCTTTGCCTTGTGAGTCGAAGGTCGTGGGTTCGAATCCAGACCGCACCGTTCTGTTCACAAGTGCAGTTTTTTTCAGATACCTCTAGAATTGTTGCTGGAGCTACGGAGTTCGTACTTTGTGCAATGATCTCGGTATTTCTGCGGAGAGGGACCGAGCCATATGGGGCAAAACACAATCCAATGAAATCAGTACTCGCTTTAAACCCCTTTTTAATCATGGAAGGAGCTATTTGATGATGATGATGATGAAATAGAAGAGGTCGATTGAGAAATGAAGACATCAGGAAAAAGTGGGTACAACATCAGTACTAAACTTTATCAAGAAACAACAAATTAAGTGGTTCGGTCATGTAAGCAGATTACCAACAGACAGTGCACCTCAAAGATCAGTGCTGCTCCGATACAATTGGTACAAGGCAAGAGGCCGACCACGCAAGAGATGGACCTCAGATATAACAGAGGCGACGAAAGAGACTATCTACGAAGCGCATACAAGGCCAGTTTATAAATCTCTTTTGACCTGACCTGTAGGCAAACAGTTTTAGAAATCTCTTCTTGACCTGACGCTGTGAGGCAAACAGTTTTAGAAATCTCTTCTTGACCTGACGCTGTGAGGCAAACAGGATTCGAGAAAGAAAGATTAAATAAATATTAAATAAATATTGTTTAATGATACTATATTTAGATCTTGTTTTATTTCTCTTTCAGCCAAGTTGATAGATTGAAAGAAACAGAGCATAAGGAAAATATTTCTAAGAAACAGTATAAGGAAATATTTCTGAATCTTGAAGCATGAGTCCAGTGTAGAAAGGTTCCACGCACATGGTCAGTCTAGGCACAAGGTTTGTCCAGTATGAGTCAAGCTAACGATGGAAGCCCATTGCCAGATGTTATAGACGAGAATCCGGCAAGTAGCTCTGAGAAGCCAGAGGTACTTGGCCATGTTGTTCTCGGACATGTGGATCCAATTGTATCGAAGTCTTTAGCATCTTCATCTCAGTGCATCTCAACACACAAGAAGCACTCAGAGAGCCATATTGTTGAGGTGGGTCTGGGCCTCACTGAGACCATGGTGGATTACACAGAGCCCCCAGACTTAGCTTCTAAAACGACAGTCTATTTGAAGAATGTTATAGACAGTTACGAGGACAGCCAGGAGGATCGACCAGGCTCATTTGATTATATGCCTAGTCAGAGTGGTGGTCATTTGAAAATAGGCTGCTCCAGCGGCACCAATTGTGATGACAGATACCAGAATCAACCGGGGTGCTTTGATTACGTGACGGGTCCCAGTGTTAAAATGAGAACCGATTCTTCCGTGGTCATCAACGATGATAAACAGGAAGACCGGCCAGGCTCATTTGATTATATGCCGAACCATAGTGGTCATTTAAGAACAAACTGTTTTGATAGCAGCACCTGGGAAGAAGATGTTGAGGATCGGCCAGGTTCGTTTGATTACATGCCCAGCCATCAGAGTAGCCATACGAAAGCGGTCTGCTCAGGTAGTATCTGCGACGACAACGAGGAAGATCGACCAGGATCTTTTGATTACATGCCTAACCATATAAGCGACCATGTAAGAATCACACATACTTTCAACCCTCCTTTTGATGAGGAGATCAAGCTGGACTCCAGCATCGGGAGCTCGACTATCGAGTCACCTCGCAGTGACAACTCCGTCACCCATGAAGAGGTCAGTATTACGGAGAAAGTAGAGACAATGGTCTGGAAAGAAACTAATCACAAACACAAGCATCCTTGTTGGGATTACACATCTTGTGGGAAGCATTCAGAAGATGAAGATATGGAAGATGAAGAAGATGAAAGGGATGATAGACGTGGCTCAGCCGGCACAGGTTCCATCATTTCTTCTTTCCCAAGAGCTAGCACTCAAGTGGATGATTGCATTGCTTATAACTTGAAGCCACACAATGGGCCTAGTGCGGAGCATAAGCACCACATAATTACACCTACGTCATATACCCTTTACAAAGATCAGCATATAACAGAAGACAGCAAAGAAAAGGACAAAAGGAACATTCGGAGTAAAGGTTAGTGATATCTCCTGTATTTGTGTACTTGTCAGTGATATCTCCTGTATTTGTCTACTTGTCAGTGATATCTCCTGTATTTGTGTACTTGTCAGTGATATCTCCTGTATTTGTATACTTGTCAGTGATATCTCCTGTATTTGTCTACTTGTCAGTGATATCTCCTGTATTTGTATACTTGTCAGTGATATCTCCTGTATTTGTGTACTTGTCAGTGATATCTCCTGTATTTGTCTACTTGTCAGTGATATCTTCTGTATTTGTGTACTTGTCAGTGATATCTTCTGTATTTGTCCACTTGTCAGTGATATCTCTTGTATTTGTCTACTTGTCAGTGATATCTCCTGTATTTGTGTACTTGTCAGTGATATCTTCTGTATTTGTCTACTTGTCAGTGATATCTTCTGTATTGGTCTACTTGTCAGTGATATCTCCTGTATTTGTCTACTTGTCAGTGATATCTTCTGTATTTGTCCACTTGTCAGTGATATCTCTTGTATTTGTCTACTTGTCAGTGATATCTCCTGTATTTGTGTACTTGTCAGTGATATCTTCTGTATTTGTCTACGTGTCAGTGATATCTTCTGTATTGGTCTACTTGTCAGTGATATCTCCTGTATTTGTCTACTTGACAGTGATATCTTCTGTATTTTGTATTTGTCCACTTGTCAGTGATATCTCTTGTATTTGTCTACTTGTCAGTGATATCTCCTGTATTTGTGTACTTGTCAGTGATATCTCTTGTGTGTGTCTACTTGTCAGTGATATCTTCTGTATTTGTCTACTTGTCAGTGATATCTCTTGTATTTGTCTACTTGTCAGTGATATCTCCTGTATTTGTCTACTTGTCAGTGATATCTTCTGTATTTGTGTACTTGTCAGTGATATCTCTTGTATTTGTCTACTTGTCAGTGATATTTCCTGTATTTGTCTACTTGTCAGTGATATCTTCTGTATTTGTCCACTTGTCAGTGATATCTCTTGTATTTGTCTACTTGTCAGTGATATCTCCTGTATTTGTGTACTTGTCAGTGATATCTTCTGTATTTGTCTACTTGTCAGTGATATCTTCTGTATTGGTCTACTTGTCAGTGATATCTCCTGTATTTGTCTACTTGTCAGTGATATCTTCTGTATTTTGTATTTGTCCACTTGTCAGTGATATCTCTTGTATTTGTCTACTTGTCAGTGATATCTCCTGTATTTGTGTACTTGTCAGTGATATCTCTTGTGTGTGTCTACTTGTCAGTGATATCTTCTGTATTTGTCTACTTGTCAGTGATATCTCTTGTATTTGTCTACTTGTCAGTGATATCTCCTGTATTTGTCTACTTGTCAGTGATATCTTCTGTATTTGTGTACTTGTCAGTGATATCTCTTGTATTTGTCTACTTGTCAGTGATATTTCCTGTATTTGTCTACTTGTCAGTGATATCTCTTGTATTTGTATACTTGTCAGTGATATCTCTTGTATTTGTCTACTTGTCAGTGATATTTCCTGTATTTATCTACTTGTCAGTGATATCTCCTGTATTTGTCTACTTGTCAGTGATATCTCTTGTATTTGTATACTTGTCAGTGATATCTTCTGTATTTGTCTACTTGATAAGTTATTAGTAAAGTAACAGAACCAAATACAGGAGGAGAATAGAACTACTCTGTTGTTGATACTCTATTCACACTTGCTCAGCTTTGGTAGCCTTGTCTAGAATGTAGTGTTGTCCCTTTGGTAGCCTTGTCTAGAATGTAGTGTTGTCCCTTTGGTAGCCTTGTCTAGAATGTAGTGGTGTCCCTTTGGTAGCCTTGTCTAGAATGTAGTGTTGTTCCTTTGGTAGCCTTGTCTAGAATGTAGTGGTGTCCTTTGGTAGCCTTGTCTAGAATGTAGTGGTGTCCTTTGGTAGCCTTGTCTAGAATGTAGTGGTGTCCCTTTGGTAGCCTTGTCTAGAATGTAGTGTTGTTCCTTTGAAAGCCTTGTCTAGAATGTAGTGTTGTTCGTTTGTTAGCCTTGTCTAGAATGTAGTGTTGTTCGTTTGTTAGCCTTGTCTAGAATGTAGTGTTGTTCGTTTGATAGCCTTGTCTAGAATGTAGTGTTGTTCGTTTGATAGCCTTGTCTAGAATGTAGTGTTGTCCCTTTGGTAGTCTTGTCTAGAATGTAGTGTTGTTCGTTTGATAGCCTTGTCTAGAATGTAGTGTTGTTCGTTTGATAGCCTTGTCTAGAATGTAGTGTTGTCCCTTTGGTAGTCTTGTCTAGAATGTAGTGTTCGTTTGATAGCCTTGTCTAGAATGTAGTGTTGTTCGTTTGATAGTCTTGTCTAGAATGTAGTGTTGTCCCTTTGGTAGCCTTGTCTAGAATGTAGTGTTGTTCCTTTGAAAGCCTTGTCTAGAATGTAGTGTTGTTCGTTTGTTAGCCTTGTCTAGAATGTAGTGTTGTTCGTTTGTTAGCCTTGTCTAGAATGTAGTGTTGTTCGTTTGATAGCCTTGTCTAGAATGTAGTGTTGTTCGTTTGATAGCCTTGTCTAGAATGTAGTGTTGTTCGTTTGATAGCCTTGTCTAGAATGTAGTGTTGTTCGTTTGATAGCCTTGTCTAGAATGTAGTGTTGTCCCTTTGGTAGTCTTGTCTAGAATGTAGTTTTGTTCGTTTGATAGCCTTGTCTAGAATGTAGTGTTGTCCCTTTGGTAGTCTTGTCTAGAATGTAGTGTTGTTCGTTTGATAGCCTTGTCTAGAATGTAGTGTTGTTCGTTTGATAGCCTTGTCTAGAATGTAGTGTTGTTCGTTTGATAGCCTTGTCTAGAATGTAGTGTTGTTCGTTTGATAGCCTTGTCTAGAATGTAGTGTTGTTCGTTTGATAGCCTTGTCTAGAATGTAGTGTTGTCCCTTTGATAGCCGTGTCCAGAATGCAAAGGGCGACCCACGTCGTGTGTCGTTGATCAAATAAATATAATTGGCAAAACACGTAATTACAAAGTACTGTAGTTTTACAAATTACAAAAACAATGACAAAATACAGCAACGTTTCGACCAACAAGGCCTTTATCAAGCAAACGAACAAACAGGAGTGACAAATTAAAATGAAACACAAATGGACGACCAAATACAAACGTATCTAAGGAAAATCTGGAATAAAAACGAATAACGAAATAAATGTAACACAAAAACACACATAAAAACTAGAAATAGAAAGGAAAAGAAACAATGAAACATCTAGTAAATATATAACTTGAATACATGCAACATATACCCATATAGATTACAAAGCAGGGAAGAGAAAGTACTAAGAAGCATAAGAATGGAATATAACATGAATACATGCAACATATACCCATATAGATTACAAAGCATGGGAAGAAAGTACTAAGAAGCATAAGAATGTAATACGTTGAGCCCGCGTGGTCGCAAGGTACCATACAAAGAAATCAACCGATTCTCCAGAGCAAATCGACTGCGATCATCCGAGGAACATGATCGGATGGCTGTGACCTGGACATCGTGAGCACCTAAATGGCCAGTGTCATTGAAATAGGTGGCTACAGGGGTCACAGAGCATTGGCGTATGTCGCGTAAGTGTTGGGCGAATCGGTCACTGAGCCTCTTGCCTGTCTCGCCGATATAAGCCTTGTTACAACGCTTACAGATAATAGCATAGATAAGATTACGGGACTCGCATGTGAACCCATCGTCAATTAGAAACGTGCCTAAAGGAAAAGATACAGTACGCGTCTGTATCACATAAGCACACGTGTTGCAACGCCTACGACCACACTGGACAGTGCCAAAATGAGTCAGGATATTGGACTTAAGGCGACTGTGTACCAACATATCCTTAAGACTTCTGTCCCGTCTGTAAGACACCAAGGATAGTTGGGGAAGACAGAACGGTCTCAGGATCTGATCTAAGGAGAGACAGATGACGGAATAAAACATTTTCACCAGGGAACTATGGGGATGGTAAGTTAAGATAAGTTTTACTCTGTCAGAGTTAGTAGTCCTATGCTGACTGGTAAGGGCCTGCTGGCGAGTGATTAAGTGCAGGCCCTTACCGTCAGCATGGACTACAACTCTGACAGAGTAAACATCTTAACTACCATCCCCATGTTCCTGGTGAAATGTTTTATTCCGTCATCTGTCTCTCCTTAGATCAGATCTGAACCGTTCTGTCTTCTAGACTATCTTTGGTGTCTTGACGGACAAATCTTAGGATATGTTGTACACATGCCTTAGCAATATCTGACTCATTTTGGCTGTCAATGTGGTCGTCGGCTTGCCGTTAACATTGATGAACGCGTACTTTCCTTGGACTTTCTTATTGACGATGGTTCACATGCGAGTCGTAATCTATCTATGCTATTATCTGTAAGCGGTGTAAAGGCTTATATCGGCGAGACAGGAAACTCAGTGACCGTTCGCACACTTACGCGACTCGCCATGCTCTGGACCCCTTAGCCACCATTCAATGACCTGGCCATTGGTGCTCACGATGTCAGGTCACCATCGATCATGTCCTCGGATGATCGCGTCGATTTGCTCTGAAATCGTTGTTTCTTTGTATGGTACCTTGCGACCACCGCTCACTATTACATTCTTATGCTTCTTGTACTTTCTCTTCCATCTTTGTATCTATATGGTATATGTTGCATGTATTCATGTATATTCCATTCTTATGCTTCTTAGACTTTCTCTCCTGCTTTTAATCTATATGGGTATATGTTGCATGTATTCAAGTTATATATTTACTAGATGTTTCATTGTTTCTTTCCTTTCTATTTCTAGTTTTATGTGTGTTTTGTGTTACATTTATTTCGTTATTCGTTTTTATTCCAGATTTTCCTAGATACGTTTGTATTTGGTCGTCCATTTGTGTTTCATTTAATTTGTCACTCCTGTTTGTTCGTTTGCTTGATAAAGGCCTTGTTGGTCGAAGCTTTGTATTTGTCATTGTTTTGTAATTTGTAAAACTACAGTACTTTGTAATTACGTGTTTTGCCAATCAAATAGTTTTACTGCAGTCCCATATATATATACTGAATATCAAATAAATATAGAAACCTAATGTATTATCCTATATTCCTGATGGTATGAAAACTGGTTGTTTACTCTTATTAGTTTGCTTGGCTACTTGTCATCATGTTTGATGGCATCGATGCTTCCCCTTGGATTCTTGGAACTGTTTAAGTAACTCCTCAGTGACTAGCTTGCTGCAGAATGTATGGCAAATTCCTGAAGAAGATAAGATACAGCGAATAGTCTTATTCGTCGTCATTGCATTCGTTCTTTACGACCAATTTTAATCACTCTTTGTGATAGGTTTGATCTTTGCCAAGAACGTGTATACGTTGTACATTGGTTTGGTAGGCCCTAAACGCAGACTTCTACACGTTTAGGACACATGCATCCGATTTCAGTCAAACCTCCTTAGCCGCCTCTTACGACGTGCGTGGCAGGTAACAGTGGTTCTATTTCATTACACTCCAAAATTGAGCCCTGGTAACCACTCGGGCGTGCGAATAGTCATATTACATCCTTACTGATGCCCTGGATGGTGCTAGCTACAAGCCAACGAAAGGGATTTATGGTAATGCAGGCATGTTTGATTGAATTGATGCATTTGAGATGTGGATATATAGAAGAATAGGCAGAGTTTCATGGACAGAAAAACAGACAAATAAACACGTTTTAAGAAAACTAGGCATGAAGAAACAATTATTAAGAGAAATCAAATTGAGACAAGTAAAGTATTTGGGCACATAAAAAGACATGACACCATGATAAAACATTTACTAGAGAGGAAAGTTGAGGGGGAAGAGCAAGAGGAAGACCGAGAGATAAGTTGGAGGGAAACTTTAAGAAATGGACAGGTTACAGTCTGGCGTGTGCAACACCAAGGCGAAAGACAGGATGTTGGAGATTCATTGCAGCCAACCTTCGATGTGGAGACGGCACCTGATGATGATGCATGTTTGTTATGATGTGGCTTTTCCATCGCAGTTATTTTTTATCCGATCCGAAGCTTGCTAAAGTCTTCGGCTCGTTCATGACATCGTAACTGCTCGGTGCCACGAACACGTAAATCTGGAACCTGTAGCTTTCGCCAGTCGCGGAGTTGAACCCGCACTTCGAGACAGTACGTAGTAACACTGACACGGCGAGATTCTACTTCGAACGCACCACTTGTTAAACCACTCTTTGTGATCTGTATGCGATCTGAGCCTAAGAACGATTGTACACTTTTTATTTCTAGGGTACTTTCCTAGCTCCTACCTCAGTCGCCTCTTACGGCATGCCTTGTAGGTTGCATTGTTACTATTCTTTGCTCCCATTGGAGTCCGGCAATGCACGGGCGCATACTACAGGGTGTTCAACTTAAACGCAGCCCCAGTGATAAATAGAAATTTGCCAGGTACGCATTGCATCTGGTCTATTTACTATTTAAACCGGTTCTGACTAGCTTGTCCTACGTCACATTTGTTCATCGCCCCTTCCTCACTACAATTACACACCATCACACAACCTTGACCTATACTACGTCATAACTGAACCTTCTCATTTCCATACATATATGCCAGATTAGCTCCATTCACAGGCTGCTTTTAAGTTGAACACCTTGTAGTATACTTACTTGTTCCTCCGCTCCTCGTGGAGTATAGGGCATCAACAGTTGTGTGCCACTTTATCTGGTCTCTTGACTGTTTTTTTTTTTATGGCTTTCCCAATATAGTCCGACCTCCGTCAGTTTCTCTAGAAGGCTTCGTCTCCAGGTCTGTTTAGTCATTCTTTTTTCCCGTTTTCATTGCGGGTTTCACTGACGTGCTTGTCTAGTAATATTCAATTGTGTCTTCCGTATTGTACGTCCGTCCCATCGCCATTTTCTCCTACATGTGTCTTCTTGGTCTCCCGTCCTGTTTTCATCCACAGATCCGTTTTTGTCATTCTGTCATACCATCTCAGTCTGAGAATCCGCCGAAGACATCTGTTGACAAAGGTCTGAATCTTATTTGTATTTAACTTGGGGACTCGACACGTTTCCGAGCCATACAACAAGACAGATTTCACATTTTAGTATTTTAAAATTATTTTTTTAAAACGGTCCACTTTTAGAACGGTGTTGGACAAGTGGGAGGAGAGTCTGGGGAATTTAAAAGCCACATGGTTAGTGCAGTAGCCATGAACCTGTTCATGTTAAGATGTTTCATTTATGCCCACAACAGAAAAAAATTCTTGGCCTTACCTGTGATTGAACACGGGTCTCCCGTGCATGGGAGCCGCGCTCTAATCCACTCGACCATACGCTCCTCTACATTCTAGTCTTATCTTAACTCTAAGTGGACCAGGCAAAAGCCATTACAGAGGAAAAACGCCACTTAGTGTGGCTCCTGGTCCACAAGGAGTTAACCACATTTGCCGTGAAGCGTCGTGGGAGAGTTAGTTTCTATCTTGTGCCAGGTGTGTTGCGCTTGACGTTGTCAGTCCATGCTTTCGCAGGGGCTCTCTGAATGTTATCTATCCATCGTGTTCTTGGCCTGCCTCGTGCTCTGCGCCCTGAGCGTCGATTATTATAGACACGTGATGGTAGTAAATGTGGTTCCATTCTCATTAGATGACCGAACCACTTGAATCTTTGCTTCTCGATGTACTGTATGCATGGTATAGTACCATTACATTCTAGTATAACCCCCTTATAAGCCATTGATTGACATGGTTGCCTTCACCCCCCGCAGGCATGGTACTTGATTGATTACAACCATTGATTATGATAATGTTATGTTGTTTAGACTCTGTGTACTTTGTGATTTGTTTACAACATCGATATCAAGCGAAAACTACAATAACAAATATGTTATCGTTCAATAGCCTTGTATGAAGTAAAAACTGTAGAAGTCCCTGTGAGGTGGAGATATGCTGCTCGCTTCCCACTTCAACAGTACTCTGTTATTAAAAAGGTTTCAAAGCCGAAGGATTAACTTCATTGCACCTGGTTTACCCCATACAGGTCGGTCCCTCTCCGCAGAACTGGCACGCCACCTGTTGAGAGTATTGCACAAAGCACGAACTCCGTAGCTCCAGCAACAATTCTAGGGGTTTCTGGAAAAAATTTCACTCATGAACAGAATGGCGCAGTCCGGACTGAACCGGAAGGAACCTACGACCTTCGACTCACAAGGCAAAGGGTTTAACCACTTAGCCACAGAGACACCATCTCAGACTGTGTTATTTCCCCTCATGTAGCGATTGAGATATGTTACCAGACATTCAGCGTCAGGTCGAAAAAGGAGACATCTGGAGCAAACCTCTCTATGCACCATGTCTTTCTTTCTTTCTCCAATCCTGATTTGTCTCACAGCTTCAGGGTAAGAAGATATTTCTAGCACGGACTTCTGTGTGCGCTTCATAGACAGTGTCTTTCTCTGTTATCTCTGAGGTCCACCTTTTGCGTGGCCGGCCTTTTGCTTTGTGTATCCACTGTCAGAGTAACATTGCTCTCCGTGGCGCACTTACTTGTTGGTAATCTGCTTGTGTGGACGAACCATTTAATTTGTTGTTTCTTGATAAAGTTCAGAAGAATAGTTAGTAAAAGCATTGCAGAAATCGAATGTGCTGGCCTACATGTAGGCGCATAACTGGCAGACTGTACACTCGCTCTTAGGTTCAGATCACATACAAAGCACAAAGAGTGGATTAACAAGTGGTCGATATGGATCGTTCAAAGAAGAAATAAAATTTACTAGTATAGCTTTCCTAGACCCCTTTCTCGGCGTCTGTGCCTTAGGGGATAGGGACTCGGTCTATTAACCCCGACGTTCTGAGTTCGAATCACGCGAGGACAGTTTGTGCAAATTGTTCGTGGATTTTTACAAGGACGATGGCACACCCGTTCAAGCAATGGAACTCTGAACGTAATAATGCCAAAATCACAAACAGCTTGAAAGCTGAGTGATTCCAAAGTCATGTAAAGATACTTAACTTTAGACCTTCTCAGTCGCCTCTGCATGCCTTGTAGGTCGCAGTTCATTCGTTGCCGAGCCGACAACCTGACAGGCGATATGAACCCAGGCCGACAACCTGACGGCGATATGAACCTGACCCGACACCTGACGGCGATATGAACCAGAGCCCCGACAACTGACGGCGTGAACCAGGCGACAACCTGACGGCGATAGACTAAGCCGACACCTGACGGCGATAGATCCTGAGCCCCGACAACCTGACGGCGTGACTAGACCCGACAACTGACGGCGATGATCCGGCCGACACCTGACGGCGTAGATCCTTGGCTCCCACAACCCTGACGGGCGATTGATCCTGAGCCCCGACACCTGAAGCGTAGATCCTAGAGCCCGACAACCTGACAGGCGATAGAATCCTGGACATGACTGACGGCGAATGAATGCCCTAGGCCGACAACCTGACAGCATCAGACCCTGAGCCCGACAACCTGACGGGATTGATCCCTAGAGCTCCTGACAAGCTGACGGGCGAATGAACTTTGAGCCACAACCTGACGGGCGAATGAACCCCTTAGCCGACAACCTGACAGGTCGACCTGAGCCCTGAACCTGACAGGCGATATGAATCCCTAGAGCCCCGACAACCCTGACAGGCGATATGAATCCCTAAATGTAAGAAACGGTTTGTCATCCCAGACAGAGGCTGTCTGCTTTCATTCACGAACTATAAAAATTTGTTTTTTTCCATAACTAGCAATTACTTCCCTTAGTCCGACCCAGTTACTAAAGTAATCGTTATAACTTCTCTGTCACATAAACAACACGGACAAGTCTGTACGGAAGTCTCTGTGGCTGGGTGGTTAAGCCCTTTGCCTTGCAAGTCGAAGATCGTGGGTTCTAATCCGGACCGCCCCGTTCTTTCTGTTCACGCGTATAGTTTGTTTTTTACAGAGACCCTAGGATTGTTGCCGAAGCTACGGAGTTCGTGCTTTGTGCAATGCTCTCGACAGGTGGCGTGCCTTTTCTGCGGAGAGGGACCGAGCCGTATGGGGTAAAACTCGGTGCAATGAAGTCAATTCTTCGGCTTTAAAGCCTTTAAACGTCTGTCCGTTTGCATATCATCTTTTAATCTTACACTCGGCTCTTAATAGTGATGTTGTGACGTGTAGTGCGTATCAGCGTATACGTGTCGAAACTGTTATATCCCCATTATCGTCTCATCTCGTCACCCCAAAGAGCACGTAATATAGAGAGACAATATTTCCACTCACTTTGATCCTAACGAGCGTGCTGACTCTCTTGCAAACAGTGCCCCGACTCAAGTGGGCAGAAGCATGAACAGAGCTGATATCATCAATGCGGTACGCTCTCAATTGTGTGACATGGGCGGGTCTCAGACACTGGAACGAGTTCGAGAATTATGCGTTAAGTTTGGACATGCCAGACAGTGTCGTCTTCGTGGTAGAGAGAAGATATAGTAATCAACTTCTCATGGGTACTGTGAGCAAATGG
This sequence comes from Arion vulgaris, assembly GCA_020796225.1. Classification (NCBI taxonomy): domain Eukaryota; kingdom Metazoa; phylum Mollusca; class Gastropoda; order Stylommatophora; family Arionidae; genus Arion; species Arion vulgaris. The sequence goes on from CM036775.1 coordinate 11,973,232, forward strand.
ACTTTGGGATGGCTGCTGCAACGGAGGACAGAGCACGAATGGGAATGCCCAATGTGCCATGACGTCGATCACGTAACATAACATAACTTCAATCCTACCTTGTATGACATCCGGATCTTCATGAGTACTTTGAGTTTTTCCTATTTCTGTAGACCTTTGCTTTTTACGGTGTGATACGCCCGAGTGGTTACCGGGCCCAAATTCGGATGTAAAGAATAGAACCACTGTTACCTGCCACGCATGTCGTAAGAGGCGGCTAAGGAGGTGTGGCTTAAATCGGATGCATGTGTCCTAAAAGAGTAGAAATCTATGCGTTTAAGGGCCTACCAAACCAATGTGCAACGTATACACGTTCTTGGCAAAGATCAAACATATCACAAAGAGTGATTAAAATTGGTCGTAAAGAACGAACGCAAAGATGAAGACGGGGTGATTTCCCCGGCCCTACATCGATCCTGCTTTTTTACAGTGTGGTGTCGCCGGACTACATCGACCATGCTTTTTGACAGTGGGTGTCGCCGGACCTACATCGACCATGCTTTTTTGGCGTATGGTTCGTCGGACCTACATCGACTATGCTTTTTTGGCAGTGTGATTTCGCCGGTACTACATCGACCCTCTTTTTTTACGATTTGATGCTACTAATTTTTATCTTTTCGCTTCTCATAATAGAGACTAGCCCAGCGTTTCCCAAAGTGGGCGGTACGCCCCAGTGGGCGCTAAAGCGTTCTAGGGGGTGTTCAGGCGATTAAGGGTTGGTGGCTCCTTAAAGAAGAAATTAATAATAAATATTTTTAAATAAATTGTTTTCGTGATTTTGCGATTGAATAATCATTTAAAATTTGAATTCTGCATATATTAATTCATATTATGCCCGTCTTACACGATCCATTTTTTCATTAATTTTCTATTTCATGTATATAATTATTTGAAAATTGACCATGTATGACAGAAATATATATATATATATATATCAATTTTCTATGTCAAAGAGAAAATAGAGCATGTATATATGTGGGAGGGGGCGTTGGCAAACTGTTATAATGTGGAAGGGGCGTTACAAAGTTTATGTTGTGCAAAGTGGGCGGTGGGCCTGAAAAGTTTGGGAATCTATGGGCTAGCGGACTCCATCCCTGCTGGATGCACAGTTAGATTCAAAACACATCTTGTAGACCAGTACAACATATATTGTATAATATGACACAGTAACCCGACATATGAAATATATGTTGTGAAACCATGACTCATCTATTTTCACTGAATGTCTGAAAAAAGACCTAACATATGTGTGTATGCGCACACACGTACAGACATATTGTTACATATTCTGATCTCTGGCATGGTCCCAGTGACATACTACTATTTCTTCTTGACCTGCGTTGTTTACGTATCGCTCTCTCTCTCGCGATCACCACCCAGACCGATGTACCAGACCTCTCCATAAACATTATTCATGTGGAAATCTGATGTATGCAGCCTTAGCATTTGTGTGTTTTACGTCACATCTTCAGCATCATTTGGAGCTGTGGTTCTTATCCTTCGGCGATATGTCCGGTTTCAGCCAGACTTTACTCGGTTCGCTCTCCGTTCTGTAGCCATCTAATGTTTTTTAACGGTGTGGGATAGTAAGCCCCACGCGCAACCTCTTTACTCACCTCTTACGACATGCGTGGCAGGTAACAGTGGTTCTATTCGTTACACCCCAATTTGGGCCCTGGTAACCACTCGGACGCTTTACATATCTGATTGATTGATTGATAGAACCATCATCATTGCACTTCGGTGAGTAACCATGTGTGCTCCGATCTCTTTCTTACACATGAAAATCACAGCTGCAGGGAACGAACTCCGTAGCACCGGCGAGGGGTAATTTTAAAGTTAGTGAAGATATTTTTATAGGAATTTTATTTTTAATCCTTTCGAATGAATTTTGTCTGAGCAGCGGCTTTCCAGCTTGCTCTTCTCGATTTTGAACTGCCAAGGTTCTTTTACGTGCTCAAATTGAACACAGGACCTCCTTTTTATCGTCTGTCTTCTATGAGACTAGGAACTCGATCTCACCTACACTGAGATCAGGAACTTCTGGAAAAATATCCGGATAGCTCCACGAGGGAGCGAACCTGGTACCTTTGGCACGAGAGGTGAGCACCTAACCTCTACGCTACAGAGACCTCCGCTAATGTATCTAGAAGATGCCAACTATTTCGTCTTTACCAGCGTTGCTAATGTATCTAGAAGATGCCAACTATTCGTCTTACCAGCGTTGCTAATGTATCTAGAAGATGCCAACTATTTCGTCTTTACCAGCGTTGCTAATGTATCTAGAAGATGCCAACTATTTCGTCTTTACCAGCGTTGCTAATGTATCTAGAAGATGTCAACTATTTCGTCTTTACCAGCGTTGCTAATGTATCTAGAAGATGCCAACTATTTCGTCTTTACCAGCGTTGCTAATGTATCTAGAAGATGCCAACTATTTCGTCTTTACCAGCGTTGCTAATGTATCTAGAAGATGCCAACTATTTCGTCTTTACCAGCGTTGCTAATGTATCTAGAAGATGTCAACTATTTCGTCTTTACCAGCGTTGCTAATGTATCTAGAAGATGCCAACTATTTCGTCTTTACCAGCGTTGCTAATGTATCTAGAAGATGCCAACTATTTCGTCTTTACCAGCGTTGCTAATGTATCTAGAAGATGCCAACTATTTCGTCTTTACCTGCGTTGCTAATGTATCTAGAAGATGCCAACTATTTCGTCTTTACCAGCGTTGCTAATGTATCTATCTACAAGATGGTTGTTTCCCTTCCCGTAATCTACGCCATCACTTGCAAACGCTGTGAAAAGGCATATATCGGCGAAACAGGCAAAATGCTTATTGACCGTTTCGGCCAATACTTGCGTGATATACGCCAATGCTCTGTGAACCATGTAGCCACTCATTTAAATGAAATCGACCATTTTGGAGCTTGCGATGTCCAGGTCACATCTATCCGATCATGTTCCTCTGATGATCGAAGTCGATTTGCTCTAGAGAATCGTTTTATTTCGTTATATGTTACCTTGCGACCTCATGGACTCTACATTCCTATGCTTCTTTGTACTTTCTCTTCTCATGCTTCATATTCTATATGTGTATATGTTAAATGCATATATATATAGAGAGAGAGATATATTTTATATAGATTTTTTATTGTTTCTCTTCTTTTTCCACTTCTAGTTTTTTTTTGCCATTTATTTCGTTATTCGTTTTTAGCCGCAGCTTTTCAGTTTAGGTCCGTTATGCTGTCTCTGTCGTGTTTCATATGTAGTGTGCTGTGAAAGAAGTAAAATTCACCACTCCTTTTGTATCCTTTTCTTGATAAAGGCCTTTTGGTCAAAACGTTGCTGCGTATTATTGTTTTTGTATGTTGTAAAACTACAGTACTTTGTTTTTACATGTTTTGCCTTCCCAGTCGTCGATTAGTTAAAATCTCCTGCTCCTGTTCTTAAAGAGTTTAAAGACGTAGGTATGACTTTATGGCACCGGGTTTCTCCATATGGCTCGGTCCCTTTTCTGAATCTTTCTTTCTTTTCCGATCCAGAAGCACTTGAGCTTTTCAGCTCTTCGGCTCGGTGCCATGGACATCGTAACCCTTTGGTTCGGTGCCACGAACACCGTAAATGTGGGGAATATGTGGCTTTTTCTGCCATCCCGCGGAATTGAACCCGCACACACAGAGGATAGTCACCCGTAGTCCAACGCGCTACGAACACGCTGGACAGACGGGCGTCCCTTTCTGAATAAAATACACGCCACCTGCCAAGAGTGTTGTACGAAACCAGTAGCTCCGGCAACAATCCTGGGAGTCTCTGTGGAAAATTATATCGTATTCTCTCTCTTTCTCACTCTCTCTCTCTCTCTCTCTCTCTGTCGTTCATTCTTCACAATCAATTTTATCATTCTATTTGTGATATACAGGGTGTTCAAGATAATTGCAACCCCATTGACAAATTGAAAGTTGCCAGTTAACCTATTGCGTCGTGTATATTTACTGTGTAAACCGGTTCTGACTAGCTCGTCCTACGTCACATTTGTTCATCGATCTTTCCCGCACTACAATTACATACCGTCACAAACCTTGACCTATACTACGTCATAACTGAACCTTCTCATTTTCATACATATATGCCAGATTAACTCCATTCACATGCTGCTTTTATCTTGAACACCCTGTATAATTGATCCTTTGACAAGAACGTTTGATCTACGTTGACGATTATGCGCCCATGGTGACTAGCCCCGTCTACCCGATTTCAACCAGCTGTTGATTTACTAGGGTAGCTTGCCCTAGGGTGCGATCCATTATACTATTTCGGCCCGGATCTACGCCTTTTCGATCAGCTGTTGCCGTATATTTGGGCTTTGGGATCTACGCCAAACAGTGAGTTACTACTGTTATGTCTCGTATACAGAACGGCGCGGTCTGGATTTCATCCCATGAACTTCGAAACGCACGGCAATGACTTAACCGCTGAGCCACAGAGACCCCTACACCCCCACCCCCTCACCCACACCCCCTTCCTTGTCTTGACCAGCTGTTGTTCACCGACTTCTCACATCTTATTTACTGATGTTCCAAGTTTTTCCTTTAATCATGTTATGTTCTAATCTAATTTGATACAGCAGGTGTTTGTGTCTGGTGATTGATATTGATTCCAATCGAGATCTGCAGTCAGGGAAATATCTTTCCCTTTTTTTTTTTTTTTTTGGTTCTTCTTATTTTCGTTTACTTGAAATGTTATCTCTCTCTTTCTCTCTCTCTCTCTCTCTCTCTCTCTCTCTCTCTCTCTCGATCCTCGCCTAGATCAATGAACCAAATCTTTTCATGAATTGCACTGTTGTTTTTAGAGACTGTCTCTCCGTACAGCTTCTCGCGAAGCTCTGTGTTATCGGGCCAGGTTTCGTCTCTGAGGCCTGCCAACAACTGGCAGTATGTGCTCTGCCGTCATGTCCGCCATTTAACAGTGGCACAGGCTAGTTGTGCCAATTTTAAATTTGTTGAATTGGCTGAAATCGGATGCATGTGTCCTAAACGTGTAGAAGTCTATGCGTTTAGGTGCTTACCAAACCAATGTGCAACGTATACACGTTCTTGGCAAAGATCAAACATATCATAAAGAGTGATTAAAATTGGTCGTAAAGTACGAACACAAAGAAGAAGAAGAAATTTGTTGAACATGTGGGCCCGAAGCCTGTTATGTCCGGTACGGAGGTAGAATATAGCAACTTGTTCGCTAAGGGATAGACCTAGTACCCATCTCTGACGCTGTGTTGTGGGTGGTCTTTCGATCACTTTTCTTTGTACTGCACACCGATGGTTAAATCTTGTTAAGAAATAGCTTGTCCTGAGCAGAACTTTACCAACCTAAAAGTCCTTCGGAATTTCTCTCTCGCTCTCAAAGGCACCTGCTGCCGTCCTGCTCAAATCATCGGTCACATCCTGTTGGTATTGTCAAAACTATCTGTTTGGTCATTAGCTACAGCCATGGTTTGCAGGGCTCTCAATGGAGCAAAGAATAGTAACACTGCAGCCTACAAAGCATGTCGTTAGAGGCGAATGAGATAAGTGAAGCTACCTTAGTTTAATAAACAGCGTCGCATAAATCGGATGTGTTGGCCTACTTATAGGCGCATAATTAGCACAACGTACAACATCTCTTAGGCTCGGATCACATAGAAATCACACAGAGTGGTTAACAAGTGATCGATACGGAGCATTCGAAGAAGAAGATGTCATTAGCTATTGTCAGAGCTATCTATTTTGTCATTGATGACATTAGCTATTGCCACAACTTTTTGGATGTCATTAACTATTTCACAACTTTTGTCATTGATATCATTAGCCATTGTCAGGGCTATATACTTTGTCATTAGCTATTGACAGAGCTATCTATTTTGTCATTAACTATTGTCAGAACTTTATTTTGTCATTAACTATTGTCAGAACTATTTATTTTGTCATTAACTATTGTCAGAACTATTTATTTTGTTATTAGCTATTGTCAGAACTATCTATTTTGTCATTAACTATTGTCAGAACTATTTATTGTGTCATTAACTATTGTCAGAACTGTCTATTTTGTCATTAACTATTGTCAGAACTATCTATTTTGTCATTGGCTATTGTCAGAACTATCTATTTTGTCATTAGCTATTGTCAGAACTATCTATTTTGTCATTGATTCATTAGCTATTGCCACAACGTTTTTGGATGTCATAAACTATTTCCACAACTTTTTGTCATTGATATCATTAGCCATTGTCAGGCCTATCTATTTTGTCATTAGCTATTGTCAGAACTATCTATTTTGTCATTGATGCTATTAGCTATTGCCACAACGTTTTTGGATGTCATAAACTATTTCCACAACTTTTTGTCATTGATATCATTATCTATTGTCAGAACTATCTATTTTTATCATTTTGTAGATATATCAACCGGTGTTGAATGATATAGATATAAAATGCGTTGATTGAGATATAATAGGCGTATCCAGCGGACTTAGTTTTGCTCACTCACGCTTGGACATATGCATTCGACCGGCCAGATCAAGTTCCAGTGATATATTCTCTCACTTTTTTTTTACTTGGGCTGATAAATCGATATGCTATTTGTTGTGTGTTGGTCTGTTAGCTTCTAGCAGGCATATTCTTTCCGTATCGGGTTGTTTTAGATGGAATATCACAGACAGACAGCACCGAGGGTATATTTGTTAGCTTCTAGCAGACGTATTATTTCCGTATCGGGTTGTGTTAGATGGAATATCACAGACAGACAGCACTGATGGTATGTTAGCTTCTAGTAGACGTATTGTTTCCGTACCGGGTTGTGTTAGATGGAATATCACACACAGACAGCACCGAGGGTATATTTGTTAGCTTCTAGCAGACATATTCTTTCTGTATCGGGTTGTGTTAGATGGAATATCACAGACAGCACCGAGGGTATATTTGTTAGCTTCTAGCAGACGTATTATTTCCGTATCGGGTTGTGTTAGATGGAATATCACAGACAGACAGCACTGATGGTATGTTAGCTTCTAGTAGACGTATTGTTTCCGTATCGGGTTGTGTTAGATGGAATATCACACACAGACAGCACCGAGGGTATATTTGTTAGCTTCTAGCAGACATATTCTTTCTGTATCGGGTTGTGTTAGATGGAATATCACAGACAGCACCGAGGGTATATTTGTTAGCTTCTAGTAGACGTATTGTTTCCGTATCGGGTTGTGTTAGATGGAATATCACAGACAGACAGCACTGAGGGTATGTTAGCTTCTAGTAGACGTATTGTTTCTGTATCGGGTTGTGTTAGATGGAATATCACAGACAGCACCGAGGGTATATTTGTTAGCTTCTAGCAGACATATTCTTTCCGTATCGGGTTGTGTTAGATGGAATACCCACAGACAGCACTGAGGGTATATGTTAGCTTCTAGTAGACGTATTATTTCCGTATCGGGTTGTGTTAGATGGAATATCACGACAGACAGCACTGAGGGTTTTAGCTTCTAGTAGACTATTTTTCTGTATCGGGTTGTGTTAGATGGAATATCACAGACAGCACCGAGGGTATATTTGTTAGCTTCTAGTAGACGTATTATTTCCGTATCGGGTTGTGTTAGATGGAATATCACAGACAGCACCGAGGGTAGGGTTGATCTCAGTCCTCCTCACACGTTGGTGTCCTTCGTATGTCATGTGTGAAATATTGGTTAGTTAGTTAGTTAGTTAGTTAGTTAGTTAGTTAGTTAGTTAGTTAGTTGTTAGTTAGTTAGTTAGTTAGTTAGTTAGTTGGTTGGTTGGTTGGTTGGTTGGTTGGTTAACAATGGCGAAACACGTAATAACAAAGTACCAGTGGCGGCTCGTCATTAAGGGCCAGTGGGACCGAGCCCCACCAAAAATAATGTGTAACGTGTATTTATTATTTTATAAATTAAATTATAACCTAACCTAAAACCACGATTTTTCCGAAAATTTGTGTCTGGCCCACTAACAAAAATGAGCACGAGCCGCACTGCAAAGTATTATAGTTTTACAAATATCTAAACAATAACAATACAGCAACGCTACTCAAAAACGCCAAAACATTGCTGTGTATTGTTATTGTAATTGGTAAAACTACAATACTTTGTTTTTACGTGTTTCGCCATTGTTACATAGTTTTACTGCAGTCTTCACTTATATTGATAATAGTTATGTAACAAAACCTTGTGTCGCTACATTTCAAGATACATGGAATGTCAGTAGTCGCTTACAGCAGATGACAAATAGTTTGTGTTGTGCTATCAAATAGTATGTGTTGTGCTATCAAATAGTTTGAATCTTATAAATGTGTGACCGTTGTTTATAACTTTATCGATTTCTACCAAGGATATTGATTGAGTACTTGCCAGACCCTGTTCTAAGCGTCAAGATTGCATTGAGTCTTCTATATGTCTGTGTATATATAGTTAGTTAGTTGTGGGCCGCTCTGTGGTTAAGCCCTTTGCCTTGTAAGTCGAAGGTCCTGGGTTCGAGTTGGACCGCGTCATTCTGTTCACGAGTGCAGTTTTTTTTCCAGAGACTCCTAGGATTGTTGCTGGAGCTACGGAGTTCGTGCTTGTGCAATACTCTCGGCAGGTGACGTGCCATTTCTTCGGAGAGGGACCGAGCCGTAAGGGGTAAAACCCGGTGCAATGAAGTCAATCATTCGGTTTTTAAACCCTTTTTTATATATATAGTTAGTTTGTTCCTTTCGTGCCAAAGGCGGCACATAGGGCAGAGGTTTTAGATCTCCATGTGATGGCGTTCGTTGCTAGTAGTTGAAGATCTTGTATGGTTTTACATCCCAATAGTTTACTTTCTTGTAGGATTGTTCTTCAAAGAGTGGTCTTAGGTTCTTCCACGTTTTCTTTTCCTAACTGGCGACCACATAAGGACTTGTCGATTTAGTCTCTTTTCGTCTGATCTAACATGACTAAAAATATTTCCACCTTCGTTTCCTTATAATATCTATATACGAATAAGGAAACTGAAGTTGTTAGTTTACAATGCAGATATAGATAAGACCAGATTCACACAATACTTTTATTATATCAAAAGTTATTTTACAGGTGAAGACATGGGAACTATTCTAGCCTCTCTCTCTCTCTCTCTCTCTCTCTCTCTCTCAATAGAAGTATGTTATTCGGTTAATAATGTAATCTGTTTTGACCAGCAGCTGCGCGCTAGTAAGTAGGCTTTAGAACAATACTAGTGATGTGTGTTTTTAAGTTACTTTAAAATATTTGTAACTGTTCGCTACATTTTCAACGCGTGCTCGTTACTTAGTCATCATCGTTATAGCGTGTCCTTTGCAGAACGTCGCTCTCATCAAAGCCTAACCTGAAGGCTATTGATATATATAACAAGTTCTCTCGTCTTCTCCAACGTCATGTTCAATGTTTCTTTAATATATGTTGCCACCATCGTCTTTGTGGTTCTGCTACTAGTTACTTAGCAATATATGTTGCCACCATCGTCTTTGTGGTTTCTTGCTACTAGTTACTTAGCAATATATGTTGCCACCATCGTCTTTGTGGTTTCTTGCTACTAGTTACTTAGCAATATATGTTGCCACCATCGTCTTTGTGGTTTCTTGCTACTAGTTACTATAGCAATATATGTTGCCACCATCGTCTTTGTGGTTTCTTGCTACTAGTTACTTAGCAATATATGTTGCCACCATCGTCTTTGTGGTTTCTTGCTACTAGTTACTTAGCAATATATGTTGCCACCATCGTCTTTGTGGTTTCTTGCTACTAGTTACTATAGCAATATATGTTGCCACCATCGTCTTTGTGGTTTCTTGCTACTAGTTACTTAGCAATATATGTTGCCACCGTCGTCTTTGTGGTTTCTTGCTACTAGTTACTTAGCAATATTCGTTTAATTATTATTGACTATATATAATAATTAATAATAGAATCAAAGGAGTAGTGGACACAACCCTGAGAGAAGAACAAGCTGGTTTTAGACCTGGGAGAAGCTGCTTAGACCAAATAATTACCCTACGACTAATTTTGGAGGAACATATTGAGAAGCAACAACCACTCATACTAAATTTCATCGATTTTAAAAAGCCTTTGATAGTCTACACAGAATCTCTTCGTGGAATATTCTGAGATGCTATGGAATACCAGACAAAATAATAAACATTATAAAGAGCCTCTATGATGGTTCACGGTGTGCAGTTCGCACTGATGGTGGACACAGCGACTGGTTTATGGTTGAAACCGGAGTAAAGCAAGGCTGTATTCTATCTCCGCTATTGTTTGGAGTGGCCATTGACTATGTGATGCGAAAATGTTGCAGAGGCGAAACTGGCATCGATTGGGTAGAAAATAGTCAACTAGAAGATTTGGATTTTGCAGATGATATTGCCTTGTTAAGTAGAAACAACCAAGATATGCAAAGAAAAACAGACAACTTGTCATCTATAGCATCAAAAGCTGGACTGCAGATAAGCTATGAAAAACAAATATAATGAAGACACCTATGGCAAGTAATGCAGATATCACACTGGAATCTAAAATGATAAAAATAACAGAGCAGTTCACCTATTTGGGTAGCAATTTTGATTGCACAGGAAATGTTAAAAAGAAATTATGATACGAATTGGCAAAGCAACATCAGCTTTTAAAAGTCTAAATAAAATATGGAACTGCAAGTTATATAGTATTAAAACTAAATTACGAATTTTCAATTCAAATGTTGTATCAATCCTAACATATGCCAGCGAGAGTTGGAAAATGACTAAAGATATAGAAAGCAAGTTGAATGCATTTGAAAATAGATGTCTGCGAAAAATAATGAAAATAAAATGGAACGAATTCAGAGAAGTGATGAAATCAGAGACATGTCTGGTCAACCACTAGTGACAACTGTTATAAGAAAGAGAAGATGGAGATATGTTGGACACACCTTGAGGAGAAATGATCAACGAATATCAAAGCAGGCATTGAAGTGGGATGCAAAGGGTTCAAGAAAGAGAGGTCGACCTAAGGAGACCCTGAAGCGAACTTTGCTGAGAGAGGCAGGAAATATCGGTCTCAGTTCCATGGAGGAGATTGAGCGAGTTGCCCAGGATAGAGCGGTATGGAGAAATTACTTGCAGGCCCTATGTAACGTATAACGGTACGAGAGGAAATATTATTATTATTATTATGTATAATAATACCTAATGGCATAAGCTGGTGTCCTAGTAGTGATAAAGTAACGAATACTATTCCCTAGGCGCTTATTCGTTACGCTCGAACCAAGGCAATTATAAGTATTTGAGTAACGAATTTAGTTACTATACTATTTGCAGATAACTACATTATATAATATACACATCTGCCAGGTGGTTGAGCCGAGCTAACAGGTGACATTACGTTGACAGTTTCAATAGCAGAGGATTCCTATACTTTTGTATTTAATCGTCTAATGTTCTGTACGGGTCTGGTGTTAAAGAGTTCTTGGTTTTGTGTTATGTTTGACAATAGCCTCCGATAACCATACGGCCAGTAGACTCAAGTAAAAATTCTAGGAAATCTCTCTCGTGATCACCGCTTAGACTGATGTACCAGATTTCCCATAAATTTTATTCGTGGTGGAATCTGATTCATGGTGAAAGCCTTAGCGTGGGTGGGCTTCGTCACATCTTTAACGCCATTTGGAGCTCTGGTGCTTATCCTTCGGCGATGTGTCCGGTTTTAGCCAGCGTTTACTGGGTTCGCTCTCCGTCAGCCTTAGGCTGTCCCCAGCCGGCCTGCAAGGCAGCAGGTTGCTATTTTCTTTAGGGTAGCTACCCTTAGACAACCTTCCCTCTTCGGTTGTTGAGCGTCATCTGCTCAGGTTACCAGTCTTTTTTGGACTACTCGGTTTGCCTGCCGTCCAGTTTTTTGTACGGTTTGTTCCGCTAGGCTTTGATTGTCCCCAATCTAACCACAAGGCGGTAGTAGCTTCTAGGAAATAAGACCACAACCGTCACGTGACCTCGCATTCCAGTATTGTATAAAGACGAATTCATGTAAAAATCAATACAACATGCTAGGTCAAGGTTATATTATGTTTACAATATATATATATGAGACTGCAGTAAAACTTATTGATTGGCGAAACACGTAATCACAGAGTACTGTAGTTTTACAAATTACAAAAACAATGACAATATGCCTTTATATTATGTTACAAGTTAAGTTTAACAATAAGGAATATCAGTATTATGAATATTTTTCAGCAATAAATAGCCATAGACTCATAGAATTGAGTAAAATTGGAAAAAAGCTTGCAATGTTCTATCAAACGTATACAAAAACGAGCCCCCAGCACCAAACTAATTCAGAGTTTTCCCGGTCAGTTATATGGTCCAATATTAGAATTGACTATGGTTTGACTATTGTGTATAGACAGCGGTAATACGGTCAGATCTTCATGTTGACAACTGGAGTCTGGGATATATGTGAACTACGTAGTAATATAGTACACACTTCTGATAGCTTGTCAAGTTTTTGTTATTGATAGAAAATCTGTATTAACTCTTTTAATGCGACAGACCACCTGACACGTCATTAGGAAGTACCAATTTTCCGACCAGCCACCTCACAAGCCAAAACATTAAATAGATACAAAATTGTTCACTAGATTCATGTAATGATATTTGTTGATAATTCTTTGTCGATTACAGACATGTGAATCTACAATCTACTTTCTTTTCTTTTGTCGTCACACTGCTACCGAGTTGTTGCCCAGTATAGTGGTTTACTATTTTGGTCTTACGCTGTTCTAGTGGCTTGGGTGGTTGTTATTTTTGCTCTTTGACAGGATTCTGAAATGCCATCTAACCATATTTTCGTGGTCTTCCTCTCGCCTTCTTTCCTGATGTTCTGTTGTAGAAGACTCTGTATACTGTGGAGTTTGGATGCATTCTTATTAAGTGGCCAAACCACTACATTCTTTGTTTATCTATGTAATTCAAGCATGGTTCTGTGCCAAATTTCTTTCTTATGCTGATGTTGGTGATTCTGTCTTTTCTGGTGTTGTTGGTAACTTTTCGCAGGCAGCGCATTTCACATGTCGTTATTTTTTGTGACTGTGTTTTACTTATTATCTACAGTAAAGTGATTTAAACTTTGTACAGTTCCTGAAGGGACAAGCTACTTGATAATGATGATGATAACATTATATCGTCATCATCATCAGGTGATGTGCCGGCTGGCGTAAGCGATCGTAGATCTCCACAACTCTCTGTCTTTTGTGTTTGATATCAACTCAGATGTTGACCAAAATTTTCTCTCTGTCTCGTCTACCCTCGATTTTACCGGTTGTCACAATGTGTTATAAACCTCCCCTCCTCATCACATTCCCGAAAAATAATGACTGTCTCTTTCTTATATTGAGGGTAAGCTTTCTCTGTGTCTTGATCTCATTCAACACCTCAACATTAGTAATTTTAGCAGTCCATGGGATTCTCATCATTCTTCTGTAAAACCACAACTTTATTTAGCTGTCACTAATGACTTGACCTTATCATTTATAGCTGTCGCTAATCCTCGAGTCCTTCCCGCCTGCCCAGCGTGTCCGTAGCGCGTTGGACTACGTGTGACTAGCCCTCTGTGAGTGCGGGTTCAAGTCTGCGGGCTGGCAGAAAAGCCACAGTCTCCCCAGATTTACGATGTCCATGGCATCGAGCCGAAGAGCTGAAAGCTCAAGTGCTTCGGGGATGCTCGAGTCCATATTCTGCCACACTTTTATTACATTGTTTTGATTTTTACAACAAGTAGTCAAATAGTCAACCGTAGATATTTGATTTGTTATGTGTGAACTGTAAGATTCTTTCACTGGTGATGTGTCTGCATCGATCCGCTAAAAATTCGGTTTGCATGCAGGCTACATTTTCTTCTTTCATTCACTACAGACACTGATGGTGCTGGTGGTTTGACAGCACATCTTCATGTCTTTCTGACAGTTGCTTGTTTGATTTCTACCATTTCTTTTTCCTATTCTTCATTTAGAGTGAGATGTGGTCAGGATTGTTTTGTTGATTATATCATTGTCTTGTTCTTATTTTTTGTGAATTCATTATTTATGTTTATGTCCATTGTCGTACATTTTTATATTATTTTTTGTTGCTGACCGCATCTTGGTGTTTCCTTCTTAGTTATAGTATTCCTTCTCAGTTATAGTATTGTCTTCCACTTTTCTTCTCAGTTATAGTATTGTCTTCCACTTTCCTTCTCAGTTATACAGGGTGTTCAACTTAAAAGCAGCCCGTGAATGGAGCTAATCTGGCATATATGTATGGAAATGGGAAGGTTCAGTTATGACGTAACATAGGTCAAGGTTGTGTGACGGTATGTAATTGTAGTGCAGGAAAGGGCAATGAACAAATGTGACGTAGGACGAGCTAGTCAGAATCGGTTTAAATAGTAAATAAACACAACTCAATGCTGTACCTGGCAACTTTCGAATTGTCAATGGGGCTGTATTATCTTGAACACCCTCGAGTATTGTCTTCCACTTTCCTTCTCAGTTATAGTATTGTTTTCCTTCTCAGTTATAGTATTGTCTTCTACTTTCCTTCTTAGTTATAGTATTGTCTTCTACTTTCCTTCTCAGTTATAGTAGTTGTCCACTTGTACTCCCATTTCCGTCTCGTATGGTTTTTAAGTGGGCGTCTATAGCTTAAGCAGTACTGAGCTCGACCACAATCCAAGCGTACCTGGTTCAAACTCCGCGGCAGGCAATTTGGAAGCAAATTTGTTCCCGAGGAATTTTATGAACGGTAAAAATGTGTTGCCGGGGCTCGCAAGGGAGCAAAGAATAGTAACACTGCCACCTACAAGGCATGTCTTAAGATGCGATTTAGGTAGGGGTCTGGGGAAGCCATCCCAGTAAATAAAAAGCGTCACAGAAATCGGATGGCCTGGCCTACTTGTAGACGCATAACTGGCACAAGGTATAATGGCACTTAGACTAGGATCATAGAATGGTTAACAAGTGGTCGATGGGGCTTGAAGAAGGAAGGATATGCACGATTTTCTTGGTTTAATGAGTCTCAGCGTCTCAGCGTGTTCGTAGGACCGTTGACTAGTGACATCCTCTGTGTGTGGGGTTCAATTCGCGGATGGCAGAAAAGCCAAGATTTCCCAGATTTATGTTCGTGGCACGAACCGAAGTTACGATGTCCATGGCACCGAGCGAAGGCTGAAGCTCGTGCTTCTGGATCGGGGGGATGAAGTCTCAAGTCTTATGTTTTCAAGAAATATTGTGGTTAACTGCTTATAATTAATTTCCGATTCAGAGGCGCTTGGTTTCAGCTCTTGCTCGTGCCATGGACATCGTAAGCCTTCGGTTCGATGCCACGAACACCGTAAATCTGGAGAACCTGTGGCTTTTCTGCCAGCCCGCGGAATTGAACTGCACTCACGGGGGCTTGTCACTCGTCGTCCAACGCGCTACGAACACGCTGGGCAGGGTTAACTGCTTAAAGCAGCATTCCATTTACTTGGTAGTTTTTTATGATTTAACTGTGTAAGCAATCTTATCCTATTATCACTATATGTATACACACGTGTGAGGTGTGTAGGACTGAATTCTCGCACGATGTCGCTAATCTCAGTTATTCCACGTGCCAACAGTTCAATATGGACAGCTGTGTGAGCGGTTGGGGGGTGATTTACATAGTGACTAGTGACGTAGATATTACACGTTAGCTCAGCATCGATCGACTTGTTGGCAGGTCAGATTGAAGAGATGAGTGCCCTTTAACCTTCGACCCTTACTTGGGTCGATCTGGACAAGTGGAAGTGGTCTGCCCTGCCAACCAGGTGGTACACCTTTGAATACTTGCAACATAGTTTACGTCTAATTCAGTAAACTCTGTGTGTGTTGTTGTGTCTGTTCACTGTCGTGTATCGATGGAAACAGAATAGAAATGGAAATCACACAGAACACGCGGAACGACAGATAAGAACATTCAGATATAGAGGGGGAAAAAATGAGTTTTTAGTAGTTGTGATTACGAAACGTTATTTCGAGTAGCGGATCAGGTCACTTGTGTGTGGGGTGCCCATCACACCTGATGTGTAGACCGAGTCAGACTAACCACTCAACCATTTCATCTGGTCATGTGGTTTGACCAGAATGGATGTGCCTCAGGCCTATTGCAGTACATACGACTAAATAACTTTTTTGTGCCTGTCATTCTTAGTGGACAAGAAGGTAACTATCATGTTGTCATCTTTAGTTGTGTTTCTTATCATGTCATTTAGTGTCTTTAGTTGTGTTTGTAAACATGTCATTTAGTGTCTTTAGTTGAGTTTGTACACATGTCATTTCGTATCTTTAGTTGTGTTTGTACACATGTCATTTAGTGTCTTTAGTTGTGTTTGTACACGTCATTTAGTGTCTTTAGTTGAGTTTGTACACATGTTATTTAGTGTCATTGTGTTTCCTACCATGTCATTTAGTGTCTTTAGTTGTGTTTGTACACATGTCATTTAGTGTCTTTAGTTGAGTTTGTACACATGTCATTTAGTGTCATTGTGTTTCTTATCATGTCATTTAGTGTCTTTAGTTGTGTTTGTACACATGTCATTTAGTGTCATTGTGTTTCTTATCATGTCATTTAGTGTCTTTAGTTGTGTTTGTACACATGTCATTTAGTGTCATTGTGTTTCTTACCATGTCATTTAGTGTCTTTAGTTGTGTTTGTACACGTCATTTAGTGTCTTTAGTTGAGTTTGTACACATGTCATTTAGTGCCATTGTGTTTCCTACCATGTCATTTAGTGTCTTTAGTTGAGTTTGTACACATGTCATTTAGTGTCATTGTGTTTCCTACCATGTCATTTAGTGTCTTTAGTTGTGTTTGTACACGTCATTTAGTGTCTTTAGTTGAGTTTGTACAAATGTCATTTAGTGTCATTGTGTTTCTTACCATGTCATTTAGTGTCTTTAGTTGTGTTTGTACATATGTCATTTAGTGTCTTTAGTTGTGTTTGTGCACATGTCATTTAGTGTCATTGTGTTTCTTACCATGCCATTTAGTGTCTTTAGTTGTATTTGTACATATGTCATTTAGTGTCTTTAGTTGTGTTTGTACACATGTCATTTAGTGTCTTTAGTTGTGTTTGTACACATGTCATTTAGTTTCTTTAGTTGTGTTTGTACACATGTCATTTAGTGTCTTTAGTTGTGTTTGTACATATGTCATTTAGTGTCTTTAGTTGTGTTTGTACACATGTCATTTAGTGTCTTTAGTTGAGTTTGTACACATGTCATTTAGTGTCATTGTGTTTCCTACCATGTCATTTAGTGTCTTTAGTTGTGTTTGTACATATGTCATTTAGTGTATTTAGTTGTGTTTGTACACATGTCATTTAGTGTCTTTAGTTGTGTTTGTACACATGTCATTTAGTTTCTTTAGTTGTGTTTGTACACATGTCATTTAGTTTCTTTAGTTGTGTTTGTACACATGTCATTTAGTGTCTTTAGTTGTGTTTGTACATATGCTATTTGGTGTCTTTAGCTGTGTTTGTACACATGTCATTTAGTGTCTTTAATTGTGTTTCTTATCATGTCATTTAGTGTCTTTAGTTGTGTTTGTACACATGTCATTTAGTGTCTTTAGTTGTGTTTGTGCACATGTCATTTAGTGTCTTTAGTTGTGTTTGTACACATGTCATTTAGTGTCTTTAGTTGTGTTTGTACATATGTTATTTGGTGTCTTTAGCTGTGTTTGTACACATGTCATTTAGTGTCTTTAGTTTTGTTTCTTATGTCATTTAGTGTCTTTAGTTGTGTTTGTAAACATGTCATTAGTGTCTTTATTTGTGTTTGTACACGTCATTTAGTGTCTTTAGTTGTGTTTGTACACATGTCATTTAGTGTCATTGTGTTTCTTACCATGTCATTTAGTGTCTTTAGTTGAGTTTGTACACATGTCATTTAGTGTCTTTAGTTGTGTTTGTACACATGTCATTTAGTGTCTTTAGTTGTGTTTGTGCACATGTCATTTAGTGTCTTTAGTTGTGTTTGTACACATGTCATTTAGTTTCTTTAGTTGTGTTTGTACACGTCATTTAGTTTCTTTAGTTGTGTTTGTACACATGTCATTTAGTGTCTTTAGTTGTGTTTGTACATATGTTATTTGGTGTCTTTAGCTGTGTTTGTACACATGTCATTTAGTGTCTTCAATTGTGTTTCTTATCATGTCATTTAGTGTCTTTAGTTGTGTTTGTACACATGTCATTTAGTGTCTTTAGTTGTGTTTGTTCACATGTCATTTAGTGTCTTTAGTTGTGTTTGTACACATGTCATTTAGTGTCTTTAGTTGTGTTTGTACATATGTTATTTGGTGTCTTTAGCTGTGTTTGTACACATGTCATTTAGTGTCTTTAGTTTTGTTTCTTATGTCATTTAGTGTCTTTAGTTGTGTTTGTAAACATGTCATTAGTGTCTTTATTTGTGTTTGTACACGTCATTTAGTGTCTTTAGTTGTGTTTGTACACATGTCATTTAGTGTCATTGTGTTTCTTACCATGTCATTTAGTGTCTTTAGTTGAGTTTGTACACATGTCATTTAGTGTCTTTAGTTGTGTTTGTACACATGTCATTTAGTGTCTTTAGTTGTGTTTGTACACATGTCATTTAGTGTCTTTAGTTGTGTTTAGTACACATGATCATTTAGTGTCTTTAGTTGTGTTTGTACACATGTCATTTAGTTTCTTTAGTTGTGTTTGTACAATGTCATTTATGTCATTGTGTTTCCTACCATGTCATTTAGTGTCTTTAGTTGTGTTTGTACACATGTCATTTAGTGTCTTTAGTTGAGTTTGTACACATGTCATTTAGTGTCTTTAGTTGTGTTTGTACACATGTCATTTAGTGTCTTTAGTTGTGTTTGTACACATGTCATTTAGTGTCATTGTGTTTTTTACCATGTCATTTAGTGTCTTTAGTTGTGTTTAGTTGTGTGTATCGTAAGAGGCGATTGAGGTAGGGGCCTAGGAGGCTACCCTAGTAATTAAAAGCGTCGCAGAAATCGGATGTGCTGGCCTACTTTTAGGCGCATAACTGGCACAACGTACAATAGCTCATAGGCTCAGATCACATACAAATCTCAAAGAGTGGTTAACTGGTGGTTGATATGTAGCGTTCGAGTAAGATGGCTAGGGTAACTTCCCTTTGTCTCTACCTCAGTCATCTCTTTCGACATGCCTTGTAGGTTGCACTATTACTATTCTTTGCTCCCCTTGCGAGCTCTGGCAACATACGGGCCGATGTGATACTATCAACTGGTGGTTGATGTTCGTACGATCCTATAAGTGACCCATCTGTAGAAACTTGTTGCATATTAGATACAATTTCTCCTGGTTGTCTGAGGTTGGGTTAGAACTAGCAACTCAAGTCTGAAAAACTGACATATTGGACATATATTATTAGGAACAATTTCAGAGCTATGTTACATTAGGGACTCTGTATTAAATATCTGATATAAAAGATTAGTAATTAGTTGCAGTCTTATGCTCCTTTGGAAAATTTAGTCATTAGTTGCAGTCTTATGCTTCTTTTGGGCAAAGGAATAAACCTTAACTAAGGGAATAAAAGGAATAAACCAGAGTGTCAAGCTGTCCTCACTCAACACTCTACACTATTATATACACTCCGATATGACACGTGATGATGATATACGTATAGTTCTCTCATTCTTCTTCTGAGCTCTCAATTCACATAGTAAAACTATTGATCCCTTGAATGTTCTATCTGTGATGATGAACTTTTAATCGTGACAGTATGTCTATTATTCATAGCGCGATAATCTATTGAAGTTGATGGTTATTGCTGCATCTCTCCAATTAGATACAACATCGGAGCACCGTACATAAATGTGCATCATTTGAGTTTCACCAGCGTCTGAATAAACTTAAGTAGTGCGGTAATAATAATTATGTCGAATTGGTACACAAATAAACACGTCACAATAGCACAGATCGATTAGTATGGTAGCCGGTCTACGCCATGTTTTACATTTTTATAGCAGCTGTGTAAACTGTGTTGGTTGATTGATAGGACCATCATCATTGCACTTCGGTGAGTAACCATGTGTGCTCCACCTCTTTCTTACACAGGAAGATCTCCGTGGCAGTGCTTACTCTGTAGCACCGGCGAGGGTCCCCGTTATAATTTTGAAGATCGTAAAAATAGTTTATAGAAATTTTTGTTCAATCTTTTTCTAATGAATTTTGCCCGGGCAGCGGCTTTCCAGTCTGCTTTTTTCGATTTTGAGCTGCCAATGGTTCATTTACGTGCTCAAATTGAACACGGGACCTACGGACTCAATCTTGCCTACACTGAGATCAGGGATCTCTCGATTAATATCCCGATGTCTCCGCGAAGAAGCGAACCGGTACCTTTGGCACAAGATGCGAGCATCTAACCTCTACGCCACAGAGAATGCACACAGAGACACCCCTACGCCATGGGGACCCTAGCAAACTATATCATACAAAAAGCATATCCTTTACAGGACTTTGCGAATCAACCCCAGATTTTTCTAGGCATTATTACGTTCAGTAGTTTGCCATTGCTTTCTGAAGGGTGGTGCCATCATCCTTTTCTAAAAATCTACACGAAACAATTTGCAACCAAACTGTCCGCAGAGTGATTCAAACTCAGAACGTCGGGATTAATAAACGAGTCACTATCCCTAAGCCACAGACACCACCATGTTATACAAGTATAGTAAAACAAGACCTCTATTAGTAAAACAAACAGTGATGTTTCGTTGCAAATGGGAATATTTGTCTCTAAAATGTCGTCCTTACTAGTTGTGCAGATTGGCTGGCTTGGCTACAATATCAGAGGGAGCTGCTATGGATCGAAATGACATTCTTCACGTATTGAGAGAGTCTTTCCGAACAAAGGAGTTTCAGGGCTGTGAATCCCACTCGCTGACCAGATTGAGAGAGATGGTGTCAATATTGGTGCAGCCCGGGAAAAACGATATTCTAAATATGCAAAGAGATTGATTAATCAACATCAAACTATCGTATTGGGCCGCTGGACGCTGCTGGATTTGCTGAGGCGGAGATCGGAGCACCTATGGACATGTCCGGAGTTCTATGATGATAGTCCTCATATAACTGATAACTGAGCAGATGTTGTGTAGAGTCAAACCCTGAAACACAATCCCCGTAACACAGGTCATGATCAGGTTTGGACATGTGTGTGTTGTCTTTTCGTGCAGCTCGTTTTTCTCTCAGTGATGAAAATTCCTAAAAGTTTTGCACAGAAATTCCAGACCTTCCAAAATAAGTCTTAAAAGAATCCTGCTAATATATTGATCAGAAAAGATTACAAATGAGAACATCTTCTTCTTCAGCGATCTCTGGTCATGCGCTTAATTTACTGTGGACCACAAACTGGGCAGTCAGCTTTAGATCTGTCAGGTTTCCCCAAAGCTTAGTTTTCAGGTCGACGGGTGTGGCCACATGTTACTTCCTAACTCATCCAGTAGAGGACAGTCTTGCAGGATATGCTTCGGTGTCTGTTCATGAGGAGAATATCAGGAAGAAAATGAATTATATAACTCTGGGAACTACTGCCAGAGGAAGAAGATGGGGATATGTTGTGTTTGGATTGATTTGATGATGGTTTATTAGATGTTCCTCTTACATGGTCCTTAGATGGTATTCAAGACGGTTGTATGACGATTACAGTATAGGAAACAACCATGATTTTGTTCAATTCCTATATCTTTATTGATGTTATATTGACAGACAGATCAAAACACATCCATCCATGATAAATGTTTATGTTCGTCTCCTATGTTGTCACTACGTCGCTAAGCAGTACTAACAAATCTACGTCAACTAGTTTCACTACGTCAATGTCTCGTTCTAGTGTTGCTATCTGCTCATAGTGAGCAGATTTGGTGTCAAACACTACAGTCTCTACTTATGCATTTCTACAAACTTATCTATCTAAACTACTTGTCTACTCTGTTGGCTACTACCTGGGGTTGGGGAACGGTTGTGCTCGTTCCTGGCAGACTACTATAGATAGCTTGGACATCATGAAGAATGCCACTGGACACTTTGACACAGACAGATTTTTGATGACAGGCAGATCGTTGAGTTCGTTTTCTTCGAACGCTCCATATCGACCACTTGTTAACCACTCTGTGTGATATGTATGTGATCAGAGCCTAAGAGCGTTTGTACGTTGCGCCAGTTATGCTCCTACAAGTAGGCAAGCACATCCGATTCGTGCAATGTTTTTATTTACTAGGGTAGCTTTCCTAGTTCCTACATCAGTCGCCTCTTACGACATGCCTTGTAGGTTGCAGTGGTACTATTCTTTGCTTCCCCAGCAACACACTGATATGTAGTCTAATACCAATCATATTCAACATCATTCTTCTTCTTCTCGTCCGCCTGGTATGAATTCAGGGTAGTCAAGGCATCCAGTATGATGCTTCTGACTGATTTTTGCGTGAAGACTAACTTTCCCTATCATCAGTGTCCCTCGCCATTCAGGCTAGCCTTCTATGACTTCAGAGGTATATTCATCATTGATTTTCGCGTCCAACGATACATTTTTTCCGATCCAGAAGCACTTGAGCTTTCAGCTCTTCAGCTCGGTGCCACGAACACCGTAAATCTGGAGAACCTGGGGTTTTTTCTGCCAGACATTGAACCGCACTTACAGGGAGTTTGTCACCCGTCGTCCAACGCTGGGCAGGCGGGCATCCAACGATACATAAGGCCTCTACCATATTTCCAATGATTTCGATTCTATCACTCAGATCTTCAAACTACCCGTCGTGGTGTTTGAACCAGGTACACTTGTGATCGATTCTATCACTATGCCACTCGGATCTTCAAACTACCCGTCGTGGTTTTTGAACCAGGTACACTTGTGATCGATTCTATCACTATGTCGCTCGGATCTTCAAACTACCCGTCGTGGTGTTTGAACCAGGTACACTTGTGATCGATTCTATCACTATGTCGCTCGGATCTTCAAACTACCCGTCGTGGTTTTTGAACCAGGTACACTTGTGATCGATTCTATCACTATGTCGCTCGGATCTTCAAACTACCCGTCGTGGTGTTTGAACCAGGTACACTTGTGATCGATTCTATCACTATGTCACTCGGATCTTCAAACTACCCGTCGTGGTTTTTGAACCAGGTACACTTGAGTTGTGATCGATTCTACCACTATGTCACTCGGATCTTCATGAACAGTTTATAGTTTCTTCTGTGACTGTTCGATTTTTTAAAAATTGTATGCTGGTCGCCGGTGGGCGCCTGTAGCTTAAACGGTAGTGAGGTTGATCACAACCAAAGTGTACCTGGTTCAAACCTCACGACGGGTAGTTTGGAAACATTCATTCCCATAGATTTTTTAATGAAAATGAAAATCGTGGCTTGTTCCTTACGTGATGTGGCCATAAACCACAATAAACGAGTTTCTGGGCACGGTCACTACGTATACGTTCAGTAGTTTGCTATTGCTTACTGAACTGTGAGGTCTATTGTTACCGTTCGTAAAAATCCACAGGAACAACTTTTCTTTCAATTTTGATGAACGTTAAAAATATACCCCACAGTTCAGTAAGCAATAGGAAACTACTGAACGTATAAGTGGTGTCTAGAAAATAAACGACTCGTTTAGTGTAAAGGATATGCCACGATTGTCATTTTTTATGTTGGTCGCCGGCCCCATACCAATCCCTCCTAACGCCTTTACGGCATTCGAGTGTGAGGACACATCATTATTCACTTCTTCCCAACCACGGAAACCACACTGGAGGGATTGAGGGAGGAGTCTAGCATAACGTAGGTTAACTGTCCACATGATAATGCTGACAACATAAGATATACTTTGTTATCTGCAAGTGTGTCAGCCGCTCACGCGCTACAGCGAAGAGATGATGCAGCCAACATTCCAACACTGCTACTCACGAGTAGTCGGTCGGTAGTTGGTGTGTTTAACATCGATCTGAGATTGTGTACGCATGATATTATGAAAGCATGCATTAACATCGGTCGTAGGTACACGCTCTACATGATGATTGACTCGTTGGTATCCGGGTAGCAGTGATGGAGTGGGTGAGCGAGTGAATTAGTTAGTGGGCGAGCGAGTGAGTTAGTGGGCGAGCGAGTGAGTGAGTGAATAAGCGCATTGTCAGGACAAGGTACACATTTTTCGTCAACTGTCTGTCTCACTGTCTGGTATAAATGTCTGGTGTCTCTTCTCTGGTATAATTGTCTACTGTCTCACTGTCTCCTCTTGTATAAATGTCTACGGTCTCCTCTGATATAATTGGCTGCTGTCTCACTGTCTTCTCTGCTATAATTGGCTGCTGTCTCACTGTCTTCTCTGCTATAATTGGCTAATGTCTCACTGTCTTCTCGGTATAAATGTTTACTGTCTCACTGTCTCTCGTGGTATAATTGTCTACGTCTTCCTGCTATAATTGTCTACTGTCTCACTGTCTTCTCTGGTATAATTGTCTACTGTCTTCTCTGCTATAATTGTTTACTGTCTCACTGTCTCTCTTGGTATAATTGTCTACTGTCTTCTCTGCTATAATTGTCTACTGTCTCACTGTCTCCTCTTGTATAAATGTCTACTGTCTTCTCTGCTATAATTGGCTGCTGTCTCACTGTCTTCTCTGCTATAATTGGCTAATGTCTCACTGTCTTCTCTGGTATAATTGTCTACTGTCTTCTCTGGTATAATTGTCTCAATATTCTCTGCTATAATTGTCTACTGTCTCACTGTCTTCTCTGGTATAATTGTCTGCTGTCTCACTGTCTTCTGTGGTATAATTGTCTGCTGTCTCACTGTCTTCTCTGTTATAATTGTCTACTGTCTCACTGTCTTCTCTGGTATAATTGTCTGCTGTCTCACTGTCTTCTCTGGTATAAATCTGGTAAAAAAATCAACCCAAAAAATCATTTTTACCGTTGTAATATCTTTGTCAAAGTCTATATGTTGTATTCTGTGACATTTGTTACTTTTGTTGTATCGCTTGCTTGATAAAGAATTTTTTGGTCGAAATACCTGCAGGCAAGATGGTATTTCTCACAGACTCACTGTCAGCAATACAAGCCCTGGAGGCTAAATCCACTGACAGCACAGTACAAAACCTAAAAGAGAACTTGCTCAGCTTTCAGAAAAGGCAGAAATTCACTTGCAGTGGATTCCATCTCACTGTGGCATTGCAGGCAATGAGAGTGACGATGTCTTAGCTAAGGAGGGCAGTGCCAAAGAGCAAATTTGCCAACCCTTGTCTTTTCAAGAGGTTAAAACCCTCATACAGAGAAATTCTGCAGTAGACTGGAAGACAAACACTGGATATGATTATGGAAAAGACTCCCTCAAAGACCTAAGCAGAACAGACCAGGTCATTATATTTCGACTACGCACAGGACACTGCAGACTCAACAAACACTTATATAGACTAGGAATAAGTCAAAACAGCTCTCTGCCAGTGTCAGCAGGCGGAACAGACACCAGAGCATATCCTGCAAGACTGTCCTCTCCTGTGTGAGCTGAGAAGCAACATGTGGCCACACCCAGTCGACCTGAAAACTAAGCTTTGGGGAAACCTGACAGACCTGAAGCTGACTGCCCAGTCTGTGGTCCACAGTAAATTAAGCGCATGGCCAGATATCGCTGAAGAAGAAGAAGAAGAAGGTGGTAATGTTGCAATATATTGTTTTTGTATTTTCTAAAACTACAGTACTTTGTTATTACGTGTTTTATCATTTCTTACAGAGGCTGATTAAAAACAAATTGGCAAAGAAATTACTAAAACCACATTTTGATTAACAGAAGCTGTCAGGGCAAATGCTAAACTTGGGTGGGAGAGGAGGATGTGATCTTGACAAAGAAGACCTGTAGAGTGGACACGTGTGGTCATACAATCAGTGACTATTGATTTCTAGTCTCGTCTCGTCCAGCCACTAACCCCATATTCAGATATATGTACCGACGAGTAATACCTTGGATTTAGTCGAACGACAAATGATTTGACATCATTACACTGAGTTATGTTATGTTATGTTATGCGATCGAAGTCATAGAACATTGGGCATTCCCATTCGTGCTCTGTCCTGCTCTGCAGCAGCCATCCTAAAGTATATTTGCTAACTGTACCCATGTGAAATGAAATGCTTGAGGAAGGCAGTGGGAGTCACCAGGAAAGATAGACTACGAAATGAGGACATCAGAAGTAGAGTGGGCATAATTTCATGCACCAAATACATCGAAAGACAACAAATGCAGCGGTTTGGACATTTAATGAGAATGAAATACAACCAACCACCAATAACAGCATACAATAAAAAGAGATGGGATTACTAGAGCTAATGGAAGACCAAGAAAAGATGGATAGACAATATCAAGACCACACTACATAAACACGGATACAACACAACAAGGGCGACTCATCTAGCCCTAGAACGCAAATTAAACTCCCATCCCTACGCTTAACGGCAAGAGTGGACAGCCAACTACATCTTCCACCCGGGAATAGACAGTAGACCCATGAGAAGTTGATTAGCTTACCACGAAGACGACACTGTCTGGCATGTCCACGCTTAACTCCTAACTCTCTGACTCTCTGACTCGTTCCCGTGTCTGAGACTCGTGCCAATATCACATAAATGAGAACGTACCGCATTACGACATCGGCTCTGTCCATACCTGCACCGAGTTTCCTCATATTGTTTCGTCCCACTCGGTATCTTCTTCTTCTTCTTTGCGTTCGTTCTTTACGACCAATTTTAATCACTCTTTGTGATATGTTTGATCTTTGCCAAGAACATGTATACGTTGCACATTGGTTTGGTAGGCCCCTAAACGAATATATTTCTACACGTTTAGGACACATGCATCCGATTTCAACCAAACCTCCTTAGTCGCCTCGTACGACATGCGTAGCAGGTAACAGTGGTTCTATTCTTTACACCCCAAATTTGGGCCCCGGTAAACACTCGGGCGGTCCCACTCGGTATAAATGTACGCCACCTGCCGAGAGTGTTGAACAAAATACGAACTCCGTAGCTCCAGCAACAATCCTTAGGATCCTTCGAGAGAGAAAAAATGCACATGTGAACTTGTTGCTTTTATACGTTTAGCTAGATATTGATGTGCTCGTGGTTGTTACTCCTATTTACCAGTATCTTACCTTTTTTTCTGCATTAATTTTCATTAACTGTTGGATTTAGTCATCAGTAAACAAGACTGGTCAACCACTAGTGACAACTGTTATAAGAAAGAGAAGATGGAGATATGTTGGGCGCACCTTGAGGAGAAATGATCAACGAATATCAAAGCAGGCATTGAAGTGGGATGCAAAGGGTTCAAGAAAGAGAGGTCGACCTTAGAAGACCCTGAAACGAACTTTGCTGAGAGAGGCAAGAAATATCGGTCTCAGTTCCATGGAGGAGATTGAGCGAGTTACCCAGGATAGAGCGGTATGGAGAAATTACTTGCAGGCCCTATGTAACGTATAACGGTACGAGAGGAATTATTATAAGGGGTTTGGTGGACATATCGCTACGGCTGGAAAACAAATCTGACTCAAACAAGGAAATTTGATACTGAAATTATGCAGTAGGAGGCAAAGGGCACTGACTACGAGCAGTTTACATTGCCTACCATTTTATTCGGTTTTTTGTGTTTTTTATATGAGCATAATCTGCTATATTTATGCATTCATATTTTGAACTGGGCCATATCTCTGTCTCTCGTGGGGCCCTAGATCTATCTCTCAGAGAAAGCATTGTTTATACTCCTGCGTCGTTCAACAGTACGTCTGTGTATATGCGACAACCACCGCATTTAACCATTCGGTCACCTTCTGTGTGTGTGTGTATGTATATATATATATAATAGTTATCAGAGGACTATCATCATAGCACTCCGGACATGTCCATATGTGCTCCGATCACCGCCTCAACAAACCCAGTAGCGTCCAGCTGCCCAACCACGTGAGTTCGAAGTTGATTAATCAAAATATGGCGTTCTTTTCGGACTGTACTAATATTGATACCAATCTCTCTCAGTCTGGTCAGCGATTGGGACTCACAACCCTGAAACTTTTCTGTTCGAAAAGAATCTCTCGGTGCGTTAAGAGATTACACACATATATATATATATATATATATATATATATATAAAATATATATATATATATATATAATGAGAGAGAGAGAGAGAGCGAGCCGCGGTAGCGTAGTTGTTAGTGAACTCGCTTCTCAAGGCTGGCGGTCTGGGTTCAACTCCTGCAGTGTGCGTGGAATTTTTCCCGATCGCGACGGCTCTCAGGTCGGCCCGGCCTCAACTGGGTACCAGACATGCTCTGGGAAAGTAAAGGCGGCCGGCGTGATGCTGACCACATCACCCATCGTGTGCCAATGAAAATACAAAATGAAATGAAAAATATAGGCCTAACACTGTATTGACCTATATACCACGAGGTATGAAAGGGTTACTTTACTCATTTATATATATATATATATATATATATATATATATATATATATATATATATATATATATATATATATATATATATATATATATATATATATATGATAGTGATGTTTTCATCCACACTAGATCTCTCGTGATCGTTCGTTAAGCCATTTTTATCATTCTATTGTGATATATAAACAGCCAAACATCAGAACGTAATGTACGTGCACAAGCCTTCAGCACCTATTGGAGCACAGTTGCTTATCCTTCGGTGGTGTGTTCGATTTCAGCCAGCGTTATGCACTAGATCTAATAGTTCACTCTTCAACTTGGCTCTGACTCACTTAAGAGCCAAGACAAAAACAACAGAGATTTTTCTCAGGGAACTCCTTTTCGCTGACGATGCTGCCTTACTCGCACACAGTGAGAGAAAAATAAACTGCAATTCTTAGTCAATAATTTGACCATGGCATGCGACCTATTTTCTCTGACTATAAGTATCACTAAAACAGTTGTTTTATATCAGGGAGGTAACACAACACATGTCACTTTAAATGGTAACCATGTAACACATAGATTCCCAAACTTTTTCAACCCACCGCCCCCTAGAACGCTTCAGCGCCCACTGAGGGCGATACCCCACTTTGCACAACATAAACTTTGTAACGCTCCCCCTCCAATCCATATTATAACAGTTTGCCAACGCCCCCTCCCACATATATACATGCTCTATTTTCTCTTTGACATAGCAAATTTAATATATTTCTGTCACACATGGTCAATTTTCAAATGATTATATACATGAAATAGAAAATGTGAAATAATGCATCGTAAGAGCACGAGGCACGTAGACGGCACGTAACGGCATCGTGTAAGACGGGCATCGTGTAAGACGGCATCGTGACGGGCATCGTAAGACGGGCATGTAGACGGATCGTGACGGCATCGTAAGACGCAAATGAATTTAATGCAAATTCAATTTTATTTGATTATTCCATCGCAAAATCACGAAAACAATTTATTTTAAAATTTGTATTACTAATTTATTCTTTAAGGAGCTACAGACTCCTAATTGCCTTAACACCTCCCAAATTCTTCTGAACCCACTATCGCCGCCGCCCTAGAACGCTTCAGCGCCACTGAGGGGCGATAGCGCCCACTTTGGGAAACGCTGATCTAACACCAGTTCCAAAATTGTATTAATGGTCACTGCTGACATCTCACGCTGATAATTGCGACACAACGCATTCCGTTCTCTAGACTGCATCCTGCTATAACCAGCGGGAGTATGAGAAGAAAGAATTATTATGTTTGTTTGACCACTACATAACATCAACTGCATTCTTAAGCAGACATTTATTTTGTGTTAATTCTCTTCATTTTCCTTGTTGTCCGTAATGGAAAATTTGCGAACTGTCCACGAATATTGTTCAATTTCATGTGTATTCGATTTCCTAAGTTGCCCACGTTGATTATTGTAACGGGTTTTTTTTTGTGGAAGGGTGGGGGTCAGAATCGTTGCCAGGGCTACTGCTCAAGTGATTTATGTGCAGATTACTTTTAGAGACCATATGTGTGCCTGATCTTTGGTTCTGTACACTTTTTCCATTTTAACATCTCCTTGTCTTCCTGTATTGTTAGTGTCAACTAATTAATCAACATCGAATTGGCATGTTGGGTCGCTGGACGCTGCTGGGTTTGCTGAGGCGGAGATCGGAGTACCTATGGACATGTCCGGAGTGCTACGATGATAGTCCTCATATAACTTATAACTGATAGTGTCAACTACTTGAGATCGGCGGTGTGACAGGCGTTTGTGATTGAGACACTGATGCGTGATTGCGTCTTAGATTACGCCTTCGTACTACTACATTGTAATTAGAATGGGGGCAATCAAAGGCTAGCGGAGCAAACCGTATACAAAACGGGACGGTAGGCAAAAAAGTAGTCTAAAAAAAAGACAGGTAACCTGGGCAGATGACGCTCAACAACCCGGGAGGGCAGGTTGTCTAAGGGTCGCTACCCTAAAATAAAATAGTAAACGCTGACTGATACCGGAGACGTCGCCGAGGGATACGCATCAGAGCTCCAAATGGCGCTGAATGATGTGACGTTAAAAAAACGTTCTTGTCAAAGGCTGTTTATATATCACAATAAGGATGATCAAAATGGTCAAGTTGTCTGTAGAGAGATCTAGGCTTAAACGACTCATCATCATCAACGTGCGTATCCTTTATAGGACGTTGCTCTCTTTGCAGCCCATCTGAAATTCACTCTGTCTCTAGCCAGTTCACCCACTTCGTCGATGGTCATATTTATGGTTTCTTTAATATCTTGTAGCCATCTTCTTCTTGTCTGCCTCTGCGTCCTGAGATCCTGCCCTCTAATATTGTTCTCTCCAGGCCATTGTGATGCTTAATGTGACCAAAGTATCTAATTTGCCTGTATAGTATGTGGTTTATCTGCCAATTCTCTTTAACATTCAGTTCTTTCAGGACATCAGTGTTCTTTCTTTTTCTGTCCATGGTATTCGTAGGATCTTTCTGTAGCATTTAGTTCCGATGGACTGGATCGTGTCGCTTGTTGTTTGTGTAATGATCCATGATTCACAACCATAAGTAGCCACTGGAAAAATACATGCTCTCAATATTTTTAATTTTAATATTTTGCTGGTGCTTTGCCATATGTTCTTCATTGTGTTTAGCTTCTTGATTGCTATTGCCAATGTTCTTGGGCGGATTTCCGGCTTTTAAACGACTAAAGCCGGAAATTCACGAATTAACCATCCTCCTGAGCTAGACTCGTTTGTTTGAAAGGTTAAGGTCGATGTACTTTCACTCTCTACCGTCCAGCCTTATTGCACGGCACAAAAAGTGGTAGCCGTTGGTGACTGACTGACTGATCGTGTAACTGCTTGTTTACTGATGACGTGTCGGGTAAGAGAAGAGTACGTGGGATGTGTCAGTGTGGAAATATCTTACCGGGATATCATTACAAGTTGGATGGACCAGCCTTTCATGTCTTGTTATTCAATCTCACAGTTAATGTCATCATTCTACGTACGACGGTATTTCATTATATATATTCTGTTGTCTATAGTAGTAGTGGTAGTAGTAATAGTTGTTGTTGTATTGTAGTAGTATAGTTGTTGTTATTGTAGTAGTAGTAGTTGTTGTTTTTAGTAGTAGTAGTAGTAGTTGTTGTTATTAGTAGTAGTATTGTTGTTATTTAGTGTAGTGTGTTGTTGTTGCTTGTAGTAGTGTTGTTGTTATGTAGTAGTAGTTGTTGTTGTCATTGTAGTAGTGTGTCATTGTAGTAGTTGTTGTTATTGTAGTAGTAGTTGTTGTTGTCATTGTAGTAGTAGTAGTTAGTTGCTTAGTAGTTGTAGTAGTAGTTGTTGTCATTGTAGTAGTTGTTGTTGTTGTCAGTAGTGTTGTTGTAGTAGTTGTTGTATTGTAGTGTTGTTGTTATTGTAGTAGTTGTTGTTGTTGTCAGTAGTAGTTGTTGTAGTAGTTTGTCATTGTAGTAGTGTAGTAGTAGTTATTGTAGTAGTAGTTTTGTAGTAGTTGTTGTTATTGTAGTAGTTGTTGTTTTGTCATTGTAGTTAGTTGTTGTAGTAGCTAGTTGTCTTGTAGTAGTTGTAGTAGTAGTAATAGTTGTAGTAGTAGTTTTAGTAGTAGCTGTTGTCATTGTAGTGTAGTTGTTATGTAGTAGTAGTTGTTGTCATTGTTGTAGTAGTAGTTGTAGTAGTAGTAGTAGTAGTTGTTGTAGTAGTAGTTGTTGTGTAGTAGTAGTTGTAGTAGTATTGTAGTAGTAGTAGTGTTAGTAGTAGTAGTAGTGTAGTTGTAGTAGTAGAGTAGTGTTGTTGTCATTGTAGAGTAGTAGTTGTTGTCATTGTAGTAGTAGTAGTAGTAGTAGTGTAGTAGTAGTCAGTGTTGTAGTAGTTGTGTTGTAGTAGTAGTTGTTTTGTAGTATGTTTGTAGTAGTAGTAGTAGTAGTAGTAGTAGTTGTCATTGTAGAGTAGTAGTGTTGTTGTAGTAGTAGTAGTATTGTATTATAGTAGTAGTAGTATGTAGTAGTAGTTGTAGTAGTAAGTAGTTGTAGTAGTTATGTAGTAGTTAGTAGTGTAGTAGTAGTAGTAGTTAGTTTAGTTGTAGTAGTAGTGCGGTATTAGTAGTAGTAGTAGTTGTGTTTGCAGTAGCAGTTGTAATAGTTGTAATATTTCTATAAATATGATTGTGTGCTACGTCTTTTCAACGCCCCATATCGACCACTTGTTAAGCCACTTTTTGTGATTTGTATGTGATCTGAGCCTAAGAACGATTGTACATTGTGCCAGTTATGCGCCTACAGTTATGCGGACGTCCAATTTCTGCGACGCTTTGTATTTACTAGGGTAGCTTCCCAAGGCCCCTACCCAGTCGCCTCTTACGATATACATTGTAGGTCGCAGTGTTACTATTCTTTGCTCCCCTTGCGAGTCCTGACAACACACGGGCAAAATTGTGAGATACATTACAGAACATCTAGAACGTTCTAAATGAAGGAACTGACCACATATTGTCAAGTCACCTTTCTACTTCAAGATGACATCCAAATGCTTGGATTACCAGCTTCAAATATTTATGTATCTTCTTCTTACGCTCCACAACGATCACTTGTTAACCGCACTGTGTGATTTGTATGTGATCTAAGCCTAAGAGCGACTGTACGCTGTGCCAGTTATTCACCTACAAGTAGGTCAGCACATCCGATCTCTGCGCTGCTTTTTATTTACTAGGGTAGCATACATTAGACGTCTCTTACGACATGCATTGTAGATTGCAGTGGTATTATTCTTTGCTTCACTTGCGGGCCCCGGCACCACACGGGCGAGTCGCCTCTAACGACAAGCCTTTTAGGTCGCAGTGATACTATTCTTTGAATGCTGGAGAATGACAGAACAGGATATGTCCAGACTCTCCATCTTTCATACAACTTGTCTGCGAAAAATCTTACGCGTGTACTGGCCCGACTACTATCTCGAACCAAGAATTGCTTGCACGATGCCAACAAGAGAATATGGACAATATCATCCGAAGACGACGCTGGAGATGGATTGGACATGTGATGCGCATGGAGACTTTCTCCGACACGAAAACTGCACTGAGATGGACTCCAGAGGGTAGACGAAAGCGTGGAAGACCCAAGACGACCTGGAGGAGAACGATAGAGCAAGAACTGAAGAAATGAATCATAGCTGGAACACAATACAGAGGAAGGCCATGAACAGGGAAGAATGGTGTTTGTTTGTTGCTGCCCTAAACGCCAAGGGCGTAACAGGCTAAAGAGAGAGAGTAGATACTATTCTTTGCTTCCTTGAGGGCCCGGCACCACACGGTCGAAATATATGTATTGTACATAAACTTGTATTTGCTCTTTCTATTATGAAATGTTAAATCTGAAATATTTCAGTTGTAGGTTTAGCGCATCATCATCATCAAGTAGCTTGTCCCTTCCAGAACGTGGCTACCATGACAATAGGCCTGAAAAACTGTTCTGTGCAAGTTGACCGTCGTCAGCAATAGTCATTCTCAGTTCGTCAATCGCCCGAGTGGTTACCAGGGCCCAAATTGGGGTGTAAAGAATATAACCACTGTTACCTGTCACGCATGTCGTAAGAGGCGCTAAGGAGGTGGGCGTGGGCTAGCTTCCCACACCGTAAAAATACAAGATGGCTGCAGACGGAGAGCGAACCGAGTAAACGCTGGCTGAAACCGGACACATCGCCGAAGGATAAGCACCAGAGCTCCAAATGGTGCTGAAGATTTGACGTAAAACACACCAATGCTAAGGCTGCATGAATCAGATTTCCACAGGAATATAAATTTATGGGGAGATCTGGTACATCGGTCTTGGCGGTGATCGCGCGAGAGAGAGATCGTCAATAACATCTTGCACCCATCTTCTTCTAGGTCTTCCTCATGTTCTTCTTCCATGCATCATTCCCTCCAAAATACCTGCCAGGATACTCAGACTATAATAGATGTTTAAGATTCACATTTCTTGTGAATATTGTTCTGTGCTGGATATCTGAATGTTGGGGGCGGGGCGGGTCTCTGAGGCGTAGAGGTTAAGTGATCATCTCTCGTGTCAAAGGTACCAGGTTCGCTCCCTCGTGAAGCCATCTGGATATTTTTCCAGAAATACCTGATCTCAGTGTAGGTGAGGTGGAGTTCCTAGTCCTATCGGAGACGGACGATAAAACATAGGTCCCGTGTTTCAATTTGAGCAATTTAAAGAACCCTTGGCAGGTTAAAAATCGGGAAGAGCAGGCTGGAAAGACGCTGCCCGGGCAAAATTTATTAGAAAAGATTACAAATAAAAGTTCCGACAAAAATATTTTCTAAATCACATCGAGGGACCCTCTCCGGTGCTACGGAGTTCGTGCACTGCAGCTGAGATCTTCATGTGTAAGAAAGAGATCGGATCACACATGGTTACTCACCGAAGTGCAATGATGATAGTCCTATCAATCAATCTGAATGTTGAGTATATGTAGCTTGTTGTTGCCTAGTTGGTTATCTATTTCTGCCATATTGATCCTTTTTGTGGAGTGTGAATTCTTTCTCGTCTTGTTTTTTCCTTCCTCATATCTTCCTTGGAGATAGTGATCGTTTTCTTCTTCTCCTTCGCCCTCTATGAATTCATGTGTAGTCAGGGCGTCCAGTATGACGCTTCTGGTTGATTTTTGCGTGAAGGCTTGCTTTCATTTTCATCAGTGTCCCTCGCCATTCAGGCGAGCCTTCTCCGACTTGAGAGGATGAAGCTTGTGATGAATTGTTGAGCTAGATGAATTGTTGAAGCTAGTGATGAATTGTTGAAGCTAGTGATGAATTGTTGAAGCTAGTGATGAATTGTTGAAGCTAGTGATGAATTGTTGAAGCTAGGGATGAATTGTTGAAGCTAGTGATGAATTGTTGAAGCTAGTGATGAATTGTTGAAGCTAGTGATGAATTGTTGAAGCTAGTGATGAATTATTGAAGCTAGATTTGGTTTTTATAATACAAAGCTGTTGTGTTATGTGTAGAATGTTTGGCATAGAGCACACTCCGTCATTGTGTCGCACAGATATACTCAATAGAACACACTCAGAACGTGGACCGTGTGTGTAGAAACCATTTTTTGTACAGCACTGTGTTGCACGTGTAGTCTTACACACGCAGACAGACAGACAGACGGTATGTGTGTTGTGTGTATGGATTATTCGTGTGCAGATTGTTTGAGGTCGAGGGGAAAATCCATAAATTGATTGGTCGTTCCCTTCTGGCCACCACGTGACGGACGAGCAGATATACGCACACGTGTTGTCTGTTCATTGAGAGATGATTGACATGTGTCACCGTCGTAGATTTACAAGCACATTCCTCTTGCACATTATTTTCCTAGGATAGTTCGATATATTTGTTTGTGTGCTGTGTGTTATATCTCTCTGAAAGCTGTCTTCAACATGGACGCGTGTGCTGGCCGCCGATTCACATCAGTATTGGTATGTGTCAATATTTCTCTTGTTTCATCATATGTTGTGTCCTATCAATAGTATGAGAAAGTTACTGACATTCAAACAAATTACAAACAGGCTAAAAATGAGAATGACCAAACGCTATATATATCCAATATTAATGTATGGCTCGAAACATGGACAATGAACAAGCAGTTAGAAGACAGAATTGATGCATATGAGATGTGGATATATAGAAGAATAGGCAGAGTTTCATGGATAGAAAAACAGACAAATAAACAAGTTTTAGGAAAACTAGGCATGAAGAAACAATTATTAAGAGAAATAAAATTCAGACAAGTAAAGTATTTTGGGCACATAAAAAGACATGACACCATGATAAAACATTTACTAGAGGGAAAGTTGAGGGGGAAGAGCAAGAGGAAGACCGAGAGATAAGTGGGAGGAAACTTTAAGAAATGGACAGGTTACAGTCTGGCAGTGTGCAACACCAAGTCGAAAGACATGATGCTGGAGATTCATTGCAGCCAACCTTCGATGTGGAGATGGCACCTGATGATGATGTGTCATATCTTTATTGTGTTAGATAGTCCTGTTTTTTTAGTGTTACTGAACGTGTCGTGAAGTCGACAGGCATATGTCTTGCGAGGACATATGTACATAGACTAGATGTGTACGTAAACTGCGTGCTACAGGAACAGTCAGCATATAGACCTTTACAATCTACTGATTGTAGTTGTTGTTTCGGCCCCCAAGGGAGTACGAGTGTACACTCTTGTGACAAGCGGTAAAGTTTGTACGCTACACTCCAGGTTGGTGGGTCTCCTGGTGACTTGTTTTTAATAGGATATGGTTTTTAGTCTTACTTTGAAATTACACGTAACCATGGACACCAAAAGAGCAGTGTTCAACACAGTTTTTCTTACCTTCTTCTTCAAACGCTCCATATCGACCACTTGTCAACCACTCTGTATGATTTGTATGTGATCTGAGCCTAAGAGCGATTGTACGCTGTGTCAGTTATACGCCTACAATTAGGCCAGCTATCCGATTTCTGCGCTGCTTTTTATTTACTAGGGTAGCATCCCTAAAGCCTACATCATTCGCCTCTTACGACATGCAATGTAGGTTGCAGTGGTACTATTCTTTGCTTCCCTTGTGGGCCCCGGTACCACGCAGGCGTTTTCTTACCAACTCTGTGCTATCAGTGTCAGACCTGGACACTGACAATATCAATGAGAAAACAAGAATCCAAACGACAGAGATGAAATGTTTACGACAAATTCTAAATGTTAGAAGTATTCACAAAATAGATGAGACTGCAGTAAAACTATTTGATTGGCAAAACACGTAATCACAAAGTACTGTAGTTTTACAAATTACAAAATCAATGACAAAATACAGCAACGTTTCGACCAACAAAGCATTTTCAGCACTGATTCTCTCTCTCTCTGTCAGCACTGATTCTCTCTGTCAGCACTGATTCTCTCTCTGTCAGCACTGATTCTCTCTCTCTCTCAGCACTGATTCTCTCTCTCTCAGCACTGATTCTCTCTCTCAGCACTGATTCTCTCTCTGTCAGCACTGATTCTCTCTCTGTCAGCACTGATTCTCTCTCTCTCTGTCAGCACTGATTCTCTCTCTCTGTCAGCACTGATTCTCTCTCTCTCTCTGTCAGCACTGATTCTCTGTCTCTCTCTCTGTCAGCACTGATTCTCTCTCTCTCTCTGTCAGCACTGATTCTCACTCTCTCTCTGTCAGCACTGATTCTCTGTCTCTCTCTCTGTCAGCACTGATTCTCTCTCTGTCAGCACTGATTCTCTCTCTGTCAGCACTGATTCTCTCTCTCTCTCTGTCAGCACTGATTCTCTCTCTCTCTCTCTGTCAGCACTGATTCTCACTCTCTCTCTGTCAGCACTGATTCTCTGTCTCTCTCTCTGTCAGCACTGATTCTCTCTCTGTCAGCACTGATTCTCTCTCTCTCTCTGTCAGCACTGATTCTCTCTCTCTGTCAGCACTGATTCTCTCTCTGTCAGCACTGATTCTCTCTCTCTGTCAGCACTGATTCTCTCTCTGTCAGCACTGATTCTCTCTCTGTCAGCACTGATTCTCACTCTCTGTCAGCACTGATTCTCACTCTCTCTCTCTGTCAGCACTGATTCTCACTCTCTCTCTCTGTCAGCACTGATTCTCTCTCTCTCTCTGTCAGCACTGATTCTCACTCTCTCTCTGTCAGCACTGATTCTCTCTCTCTGTCAGCACTGATTCTCTCTCTGTCAGCACTGATTCTCTCTCTCTGTCAGCACTGATTCTCTCTCTCTCTCTCTCTCTCTCTCTGTCAGCACTGATTCTCACTCTCTCTCTCTGTCAGCACTGATTCTCTGTCTCTCTCTCTCTGTCAGCACTGATTCTCTCTCTGTCAGCACTGATTCTCTCTCTCTCTGTCAGCACTGATTCTCTCTCTCTGTCAGCACTGATTCTCTCTCTCTGTCAGCACTGATTCTCTCTCTCTGTCAGCACTGATTCTCTCTCTCTGTCAGCACTGATTCTCTCTCTCTGTCAGCACTGATTCTCTCTCTCTCTCTCTGTCAGCACTGATTCTCTCTCTGTCAGCACTGATTCTCTGTCTCTCTGTCAGCACTGATTCTCTCTCTGTCAGCACTGATTCTATATATCTCTCTGTCAACACTGACTATATATCTCTCTGTCAACACTGATTCTCTCTTTCAACACTTTCTCTCGCTCTCTGTCAACACTTTCTGTGTCAAGACTTTCTGTGTCAACACTGATTCTCTCTCTGTCAAACTTACTCTCTCTCTCTGTCAACACTGACTCTCTCTCTCTCTCTGTCAACGCTGATTCTCTCTGTCAGCACTGATTCTCTCTCTGTCAACACTGATTCTCTGTCAACACTGATTCTCTCTCTGTCAACACTGATTCTTTCTCTCTGTCAACACTGACTCTCTCTAACACTGACTCTTATGTCAACACTTACTCTCTGTCAACACTGACTCTCTGTCAACACTGATTCTCTCTCTAATTGTGACTCTCTCTGTCAACACTGATTCTCTCTTTCTCTGACTTTCTCTAACACTGACTCTCTCTGTCAATACCGACTCTCTCTTTCTCTGTCAACACTGACTTTCTCTAACACTTACTCTGTCGACAGTGACTCTCTGTCAACACTGACTTTCTCTGTCAACACCCACTCTCTCTGTCAACACTGATTTTTCTCCCTGTCAACACTGATTCTCTAACAACCCCCCAACAACAACACTGATGCACTATATAATTAAGACTAACAAATATTGATGTTACCTAGCTGAAATCATCTCTGTATAATGCTCATCCTCATGGATACTACTGTCTTGTCAAAATGATATCATTTTTTTTTTCTTTTGGACAATGGATTGACACAATTGAGGACAAATTTGACACATTCATTTGATTGTATGCCATGCCATGTCATGTCACTCAGAGGTCACTAATTCCCACCAAAAACCTTGCACATTGTACACAAATGTAATAGCAGCATGCGATCTGATTCCCAGCATTTAAGCCTCAATCATATCTCTACATTTTCCAGTTCACGTACTAATGCTGGCTTTTTCCCACATATGTGTGTACTTTCTGTTAGCATTGCTACTTTAGTTCTCACACGTACTGAGTTCCTGGTAACAGTGGTACTTTAGCGCTCCCATGTATTGAGTTCCTGGTAGCAGTGGTACTTTAGTTCTCCCATGTACTTTAGTTCTCACGCGTACTGAGTTCCTGACAGCAGTGGTACTTTAGTTCTCACACGTACTGAGTTCCTGGTAGCAGTGGTATTTTAGTTCTCCTACGTACTGAGTTCCTGACAGCAGTGGTACTTTCCACGTGTGGATACTTTGTTGGCTGGGAATAATATGAGAGACTATGAATGGCAGCAGCTATTTAAGTAGACACGCCCGTGTGGAGCCGAGACTAGCAATGGGAGCAAAGAATAGCACCACTGCGACCTACAAGGCATGTCATAAGAGGTGACTGAGGTAGGGGTCTATGGAAGCTACCCTAGTAAATAAAAATATAGCAGAAATCGTATGTGCTGGCCTACTTGTATGTGTATAACTGGCACTATGTACAATTGCTTTTAGGCTCAGATCACATAGAAAACACAAAGAGCGATTTAACAAGTGGTCAACATAGAGCGTTCGAAGAAGAAAACGATTATACTAAAGTTCTACAAGTTTTGTTTATCCTAAAAGCGTTTGTTCACTCTCGGAGTGTACACAGAGCATGAGAGTGTACACAGAAAATGAGAGCATACACAGAATGTGAGAGTGCACACAGAAAGTGAGAGCATACACAGAATGTGAGAGTGCACACAGAAAGTGAGAGCATACACAGAGCGTGAGAGTGCACACAGAATGTGAGAGTGCACACAGAGCGTGAGAATGTACACAGAATGATAAGGAATAATATAATCTCAATGTAACTATGTTCTTATTCCTGACGTTTGTTTCCCCAGATGACAGTGACAAGCCAGAAGTGCCTGATCTTGTGGATGTAAATGGCAACCCTCGATCGCTGGACTCAGCCAATTACTTTCAGATGCGCCAGTGGCCGAGAGGCAAATCTGACATCACATCACCAGGAAACTTGTCCAGTTATACCCCC
Organism: Arion vulgaris; assembly: GCA_020796225.1. NCBI lineage: Eukaryota > Metazoa > Mollusca > Gastropoda > Stylommatophora > Arionidae > Arion > Arion vulgaris. Next base: position 12,013,943 of record CM036775.1, read on the forward strand.
ATAACAATCCCACATTCTCATATCTCTTCTGCTAGTGATCCAAACACTGCCTTTGATCGCAAGAAGGAACGCAGGCGTATGAAGCTTGAAAGACTGAAAGGGACACCAGCGGAAGAATACAAAGGTCATAGAAAGTTTTCCGATATCAAGGACATTCTGGCTTTTGTGGAAGGCTCCAACACATCTTCATCAAAGACAGAAATTCGATCCACAAAACGTAAACAAGACCGACCCCGAAGGAAAGACCACCATCTGAATGGCCCTCTTACATTGGATGATACAGCAGGAGGTAACTCTTACATATTGTATTACTATTTCACTATTCTTATTTTGTTTATTAGTAGCAACTGTTATAAGAAGGAGAAGATAGAGATATGTTGGGCATACTTTGAGAAGAAATGTCTGGTTAACTACTGTTATAAGAAGGAGAAGATAGAGATATGTTGGGCATACTTTGAGAAGAAATGTCTTGTCAACCACTAGTAACAACTGTTATAAGAAGGAGAATATAGAGATATGTTGGGTATACCTTGAGAAGAAATGTCTGGTTAACTACTAGTAACAACTGTTATAAGAAGGAGAAGATAGAGATATGTTGGGCATACTTTGAGAAGAAATGTCTGGTCAACCACTAGTAACAACTGTTATAAGAAGGAGAAGATGGAGATATGTTGAGCATACCTTGAGAAGAAATGTCTGGTTAACTACTGGTAACAACTGTTATAAGAAGGAGAAGATAGAGATATGTTGGGCATACTTTGAGAAGAAATGTCTGGTCAACCACTAGTAACAACTGTTATAAGAAGGAGAAGATGGAGATATGTTGAGCATACCTTGAGAAGAAATGTCTGATCAACCACTAGCAACAACTGTTATAAGAAGGAGAAGATGGAATATGTTGGGTATACATTGAGAAGAATGTCTGGTCAACTACTAGTAACAACTGTTATAAGAAGGAGAAGATGGAGATATGTTGGGAATACTTTGAGAAGAAATGTCTGGTCAACTACTAGTAACAACTGTTATAAGAATGAGAAGATGGAGATATGTTGGGTATACTTTGAGAAGAAATGTCTGGTTAACACTAGTAACAACTGTTATAAGAAGGAGAAGATGGAGATATGTTGAGCATACCTTGAGAAGAAATGTCTGGTTAACTACTGTAACAACTGTTATAAGAAGGAGAAGATAGAGATATGTTGGGCATACTTTGAGAAGAAATGTCTGGTCAACCACTAGTAACAACTGTTATAAGAAGGAGAAGATGGAGATATGTTGAGCATACCTTGAGAAGAAATGTCTGATCAACCACTAGCAACAACTGTTATAAGAAGGAGAAGATGGAGATATGTTGGGTATACATTGAGAAGAAATGTCTTGTCAACTACTAGTAACAACTGTTATAAGAAGGAGAAGATAGAGATATGTTGGGAATACTTTGAGAAGAAATGTCTGGTCAACTACTAGTAACAACTGTTATAAGAATGAGAAGATGGAGATATGTTGGGTATACTTTGAGAAGAAATGTCTGGTTAACCACTAGTAACAACTGTTATAAGAAGGAGAAGATGGAGATATGTTGGGTATACATTGAGAAGAAATGTCTGGTCAACCACTAGTAACAACTGTTATAAGAAGGAGAAGATGGAGATATGTTGGGAATACTTTGAGAAGAAATGTCTGGTCAACTACTAGTAACAACTGTTATAAGAATGAGAAGATGGAGATATGTTGGGTATACTTTGAGAAGAAATGTCTGGTTAACCACTAGTAACAACTGTTATAAGAAGGAGAAGATGGAGATATGTTGGGCATACATTGAGAATAAATGATCAAAGAATACCAAAGCAGGCATTGAAGTGAGATACAAAGAGTTCAAGAAGGAGATGATGACCTAGGTAAACCCTGAAACGAGATAGGTGCGACAAGATGGAAAAACCACAAGAGAAACTCCAGTAGATACATCAACCAACACAGAACGAGAGTTGTTAGCCTAAACACACTGAAATACATTCTTGGAAGAAGATCGGAGCAATTATGGACATGTACGATGAAGATGATCCTCAAATGAAAAAACCCTAAAATGAAATTTGCTGAGTCAAAAAATATCGGACTCAATTCCATGGAAAAGATGTAACGAGTTGCCAGGACAGAACGTTACGGATAAACTTCTTGCAGGCTCTATGTAACGTATATCTGTACAAAAGGAATTTATATATATTATGAGAGTCTATCGCCCGTGTGCTGCCGGGCTCGCAAGGGAGCAAGAGTAGCGGCACTGCGACCTACAAGGCATGTCGTAAGAGGCGACTAAGGTGGGGTTTGGCGTAGGGCTGGCTACCCTATCCAGTAGAAAATTTTAGCCACAAAATCCAACCAACCATGAACAAGTATACTAGAAAGCTAGCAGGAAAATACAGACCATCAAATGGGTTGATCAAAAATAGTAGTGGGGAAACTATCACTAATGTTAGAGACCAAATGGAAAGATGGATGGAATACTTCAAGGAACTCCTGAACAGACCAGCACCTGCAAACCCCCCCAGATATCCAACCGGCAGAGATTGACTTGGACATCAACTGTGAGAAACCATCCAAGGAGGAGATTAGTAAAGCCATTAAACTTTTAAAAGATGGGAAAGCGGCCGGTCCAGATGGTATTCCAGCGGAGGCGGTTAAAGCCAACATAAACACATCCACAGAAATACTGTATAAATTATTTAGCAGAATCTGGGAGACCGAAGAAATACCAGCAAACTGGAGAGAAGGATACCTGGTGAAGCTACCAAAGAAAGGGGACCTTCAGAAGTGTGAAAACTATAGGGAATAATGCTGTTGTCAGTACCTGGGAAAATACTAAGCAGAGTCATCCTGGAGAGATTGAGAGAGGCCATCGATATAAAGCTAAGAGATGAACAGGCAGGCTTCCGACCAAATAGATCCTGTGCTGACCAGATAGCCACATTACGTATAATAATAGAGCAAAGTATTGAATGGAAATCCCCACTTTATATCGGATTTGTTGATTATGAGAAGGCTTTTGACAGTATTGATAAGGAAACCCTTTGGAAATTAATGAGGCATTATGGAATCCCACAGAAAATTATTAACCTAATAAAAGCAACATATACAGATATGAAATGTAGAGTTCTTCATGAAGGTAAACTAACAGATACTTTTGGAATAGAAACAGGAGTGCGTCAGGGATGTCTTCTATCACCTTTGTTGTTCTTACTGACAATAGACTGGATTATGAAGACCACAGTAACTAACACCAGAAATGGAATCCAATGGACTCTGACAGAGCAACTAGATGATCTGGACTTCGCTGATGATATAGCCCTTCTGTCACATACACGAAATCAGATGCAGGATAAGCTAAACACATTGAATCAAAGGTCCCAGCAACTAGGGCTGAACATTCATAAGGGAAAGACAAAGATATTGAGAATTAACCAAGAAACGACAACTCGATCTCCTGGGAAATCCCACTTCAAGAGGTGGAATCATACACATATTTGGGCAGCAACGTAGACAAAGAGGGTGGAACAGATAGAGATGTTAAAATAAGAATACAGAAGGCAAGAGGAGCTTTCATTGCACTGCGAAACATTTGGAAGTCCAAAGAAATCAAATCTAGAACAAAATACGGATATTTAACTCTAATGTTAAAGCAGTTCTACTGTATGGGTCAGAAACATGGAGAACAACTAAAACAATAGCGCATAAATTGCAAACATTCATCAACTGGTGTCTGCGCAGAATAGAGGGAATAAGATGGTATGATAGGGTCACAAATGAGGAACTTATGGAGAGAACAAGACAGATTCCAGTGAACGAACAGGTTAAAAAGACGCTGGCGCTGGATAGGACACACTTTGCGAAAACCGGAGGGAATATAACAAGAAGGGTCCTTGCCTGGAACCCGCAGGGACAGCGAAAGAAGGGAGGCCGAGAAATACATGGAGACGAGATTTGGAGGCGGAGATCAACAATATAAAGAAGAGCTGGAGGGAGCTGCAGGAGATAGCTAGAGATAGGAAGACTTGGCATGAGTTGGTTGAGGGCCTATGCCCCAACCCGGGTAAAAGGCAAAGAAGAGAGATGAGAGTCTATACGGCAAAATAGTTCAGACATTTGCCTTTTGTTCTAAAGGTTGTGGATTCGAATCCGGACAGTCACATGTGCATTTTTAAAATGGAATCCCTAGGATTGTTGCTGAAGCTACAGAGTTTGTGCTTTGTGCAACCGTCTCTGCATATGACATGTCATTTCTGCTGACAAGGACTCAGCCATTGAGGAAACCCAGTGTCTTCTTCTTTGTCGTCACACTGCTACCGGGTTGTTGCCCAGTGTTGTGGTTTTCTGTTTTTGTCTTGCGCTGTTCTGGTGGCTTGTGTGATTGTTATCTTTGCTCTTTCACAGGATTTTGCTATGCCATCTAACCATCTTTTCCGTGGTCTTCCTCTTGCCTTCTTTCCCGATGTTCTGTTGTAGAAGACTCTGTATACTGTGGAGTTTGAATGCATTCTTATTAAGTGGCCAAACCACTTCATTCTTTGTTTATCTATGTAATTCAAGCAAAGTTCTGTGCCAACTTTCTTTCTTATGCTGATGTTAGTGATTCTGTCTTTTCTTGTGTTGTTGGTAACTTTTCGCAGGCAACGCATTTCACATGTAGTTATTTTTGTGACTGCGCTTTGCTCAATGTCCATGTTTGGCTCTGGTAACAGAAAGTAGGTATAAAAATGCTGTTGAAACCAAGTGTAATAAAGTTACTCCTTCTTCTTGAGACCCTTTTTTTGTATTTTCCTACATTTATTTCTGAGATATTTTATTGCTGATTTCTTATATATCTTTCATAGTTTATTATTATTATTACATCATCAAGTAGCTTGTCACTTCTGGAACTTGGCTCCCATGCTCTCTCGGTTATTAGTTATATCTTCGGGGACTGCCTAGAGTAGTTGATAGTAGCTCGGCCTGCTAGCTGTGAGACGCCTCATAGCTCGGGTTCGAACCTACTGTCCGACATTTGTTAGAGCCCCCTGGTCTTACTCAGGATGGTAACGTGAGTACCTCTGAAGTCGGAGAATATCTGCCTGTATGGCGAGGGAATACTAATTACGAGTACGTTGAGCACACGGCTGCCAGTGTAAAGTAATTTACAATATGCACGCTGCTACCATTGTAAGAAATTGGAAAACGGATTTTCACGCAAAAATCAGTTTCAGAGATGAAACTCGTCTGAGTTGAAAGCGACGGGGACAAAAATTTACAAAAAAGTTATATCTTCTGCGTTCTCACTAGATTGGGATTTCGGATTCTCTAATAAAGGCAGCCGTCTGCTTCAGATTATCAGCCACGCCATACAGTTTGTCTTCTGCGTTCTCACTAGATTGGAATTTCGGATTCTCTAATAAAGGCAGCCGTCTGCTTCAGACTTCAGATTATCAACCACGCCATACAGTTTGTCTTCTGCGTTCTCACTAGATTGGAATTTCGGATTCTCTAATAAAGGCAGCCGTCTGCCTCAGATTATCAACCACGCCATACAGTTTATCTTGGACGCTGGTGTAAGTGGGCCACCTCTTTCTTCTCAAGTCTGCGTACTGGGACAGTTCTGTAGGATATAATTCCTATGATTTCTGCTTCCCCGTTTGTGCCAACCTCTTTCAGCAGTAAGTTTTGGCCACCCTAGTGATGGTAGGTCGGACATTCGTATTGCGTGGCTAAATCTCCGATTGGCGACCGTAGAATCCGTTATCCCATTCCTCATTGTGATCGGTCGTTGCACCATGTTATGCACTTTACGGCCTGGTGCATCCGTTTTCTGCAAGCATGTGTTTCGGATTAGCATTCCTAGCGGATTTCAGGTTAGCATTCCCTAGCGGACACTGCATCCGATTTCAGCAAAACCTCCTTCGTCGCTCTTAGGACATGCTGGCAGGTAACAGTGGTTCTATTCTTTACACCCCACATTTGGGTTCCGGTAACCACTCAGGTGAGTTATTAGTTATATGAGGACTATCATCATAGCACTCCCGACACGTCCATAGGTGCCCCGATCTTCGCCTCAACAAATCCAGCAACATCCAGCGGCCCAACACACCAGTTCGATGTTGATTAATCAATCTTTTTGCATATTTGGTATGTCGTTCTTTTGAGTGGCACAATATTGACACCCATCTCTCTTAATCGGGTCAGCGAGTGGGATTGAAAAACTCTCTATTCTGTGCAAGATGCCCAACGTCAGCAGCAGTCATTCTCAGCTCGTCAGTGACATCCTGCACCCATCATCGTCTAGGTCTTCTATAGAATATTATGTATTATTATCCAGATCAAGGAATAGATATGTTTGTTTTTGTTCGCCCCCTGATAATTCAGGCAGAAGTCATGACACCTGGTATTGCGCATCTGAGTTTTACGTGAGGCCTGCTTACCATTTTACTGGTGTCCCTCGCCATGTGGTGAGTCTTCGCCATCTTCAGAGGTAAAAGGAATAAATAATTACCATTGTGATACTGCAGTTGCTGTTGCATCTCTGTATAGCAGAAGTTCTATTTGACAGAAGAAATGAAGGAACCAACATCAGCATAAGAAAGAAAGTTGGCACAAAACCGTGCTTGAATTACATAGATAAACAAAGAATGAAGTGGTTTGGCCACTTAATAAGAATGCATCCAAACTCCACAGTATACAGAGTATTCTACAACAGAACATCGGGAAAGAAGGCAAGAGGAAGACCACGGAAAAGATGGTTAGATGACGTAGCAGAATCCTGTGAAAGAGCAAAGATAACAATCACACAAGCCACCAGAACAGCGAAAGACAAAAACAGAAAACCACAACACTGGGCAACAACCCGGTAGCAGTGTGACGACAAAAGAAAGAAGAAGAATGGAGGAACACAGTAGGAGATCTATACCAAGATTTATGAAGTGAAGATTTGTTTTAGTCTGTGACCCTTGGATGCCTGATAGACACATCGCAAAATAGTTGAGGTATGGCGAACATAAAGGGGACAGGACAATTAGTTGGTGGACAGAAAATATGTTTCGATATAGATACCATGTGCTGGGAATCCATAGCACAAGATCGCCAAACGATCACCATAGTTGAGAATCATCGTGCCATTGAGGCACAGAGAAAGTGAGTTGTGGAAAAAGACAGCACACAACACCCACATGTCTAACCATGATCATGTATGTCCCACCTGTTATGTTATGTTATGTGATCGACGTCCACGGCACATTGGGCATTCCCATGCATGCTCTGTCCTCCACTGCAGCAGTCATCCTAAAGTCCATTTGCTCACCGTACCCATGAGAAGTTGATTACTATATTTTCTCTCTCTACCACGAAGACAACACTGTCTGGCATGTCCAAACTTAATGCCTAATTCTCGAACTCGTTCCAGTATCTGAGACGTGCCCATGTCACATAATTGAGAGCGTACCGCATTGATGATATCGGCTCTGTCCATACTTTTGCCCGTTTGAGTCGGGCATTGTTTGCAAGAAAGTCTGCACGCTCGTTACCCTACACTCCAGCATGTCCAGGTGTGTACAGCCAAGTCATTTTCTTGAGATGTGATCTCCAAATGCTTTCCACCCATTCCACACGCATACTTCCAGATTCAATCAGTTGAAGCATATTCATCGAGTCTGATATGATGATGTCCCACCTGTGATAGGGAGGTTGTGTTTGAGGATTGGATTCTACAGTCACCTCCACACACACACACCAGAGAGGTGCAGTAGCATACATCTGAGACTTTTCATCATCGCTTGAGATGGACTTCTACAGGGTGTTCAAGATAAAAGCATCCCCAATGACAAATTAAAAGTGGTCAGGTACGCATTGCGTACATCTATTTACTAAACCAGGGTTTTGACTAGCTCATCCTTGGTAATATTTGTTCATTGTCATTTCCCGCATCATAATTATACACCACAAAAAGGCTCTCTCACTTGACCTATCTTCTTCTTATTTTGTCAGCACACTGTTACCAGGTTGTTAACCCAGTGTCATGATTTTATGTATTTGTCTTGCGCTTCTCTGGTGACTTGTGTGATGGTTTTCTTAGTTCCCTGGCAGAATTCAACTACGTTATCTATCCACGTTTTCCTCGGTCTTCCTCTCGCCTTCCTTTCTGATATTCTGTTTTGGAAAGCTTCATAGGCAGTTTGGTCTGTTCGCATTCTTACTAAGTGGCCAAACTACTTCATTCTCTGTTTTGCTATATAGTTCAAGCACGGTCTTGTTCCATTCTTACTAAGTGGCCAAACCACTTCATTCTCTGTTTCGCTATATAGTTCAAGCACGGTCTTGTTCCAACCTTTTCTCGGATGCTGGTATTTGTAACTCTGTCGATTCTTGTGTTGTTGGTGACTTTAGAGAGACAATCTATTTGACCTATATTACGTCATAATTGAACCATCTCATTTTCATAGACATATGCCAGATTGGTTCACTTGACCGGGCTCCTTTTATCTTGAACACTCTGTATAATGCAGCTCAAAAATCGTTGCTATGGAAAATAAACTGTTTACATCAGTATGTTGCACAGCGCAGTCTGGCAGAAGATGGTCATGAATTTCTATCTTTCTCTCTCTCTCTATATATATATAATAATTCCCTCTCGTACCATTATACGTTACATAGGGCCTGCAAGCAATTTCTCCATACTGTTCTATTCCTGGGCAACTCGCTCAATTTCCTCCATGGAACTGAGACCGAAATTTCTTGCCTCTCTCAGCAAAGTTCGTTTCAGGGTCTCCCTAGATTGTCCTCTCTTTATATATATATAAAAGGTTCATTTATTTTACTGGTTATATATATCAGATTTGTATGTTGTATTTACATGTTGTATCATTTCATGATGGATGTCTAACATTATTTTGTTGGGTTTTTGTTCCCAGTTGAAGATGCCACCGGAGAAGAAGATACGCTTCTTGTGACAACTAATATTAAACCTGTTTTGAATGCCATGGGCAACAGTTTTGGTCAAACACTTGTAGAAAACACTAGCAGTAAAACATGGTCAGAAGAAGATGATGATGATGACATTGACAAGAACAGCAATGAGTTTCATGACTGTCTGAATGCTATACCAACAGAATTTCTCACTTCAGAAACTAAACTTGTCACATCAGATGCCGCACATGTCCATTCAACAGATACAGGATACGTCACTTCAGAAATTAAGCTTGTCACTTCAGATGCAGGATATGTCATTCCAGCAGATGCAGAATATGTCACTTCAGAAACTAAGCTTGTCACTTCAGATGCACAGATTATCATTTCAAACATGAAGGAACAGCATCAAAGACTAACTAGCACATCAGGAAATAATATTAAAAAACCTGCTACCAACTGTACAGTAACAGACAAGCTAGACTGTCGTACATTAGAGAAGAATGCAAGCGAGAAACATTCAACAGACAATAACAGAACTGGTACAAAGAAATCAGTTAAAACTAAAAGTATGAAAGAAAAGGTAGAAGTGACGGACCATAATGAACCTATAAGTGTGCAGTCCAACATGGTCAAACATCATGAGAAATCTGCAGTCACTGATTCGTTGTTAATGACATCTACAGTTGATCGTGGAAATATGAAGTTACAGAAGGATACAGAGTTTTTTCTAGATTCTTCCAGACGGGAAGATTTGTTTACAGAAGTGAAGAAGAAGAGCAAACGACCTATAGTGAAGGATTCAGCATTTAGTGGTCATTCTGTATCTTCATTCCATCATTCATATATGAAAAGTGGACACACACACTACAACAATCATCGGGCTCATAAATGTGCTGCTCCACCTCCAGCTGTAGTAATGTCAACCAGTGCTGCTGTAAGCAACATCATTTCCCCTGGCATCCAACAATCAAACTCATTCCTCCAGAGACCTCAGTCCTTCAGCCTTCCCAGTTCTGTCTGGTCAGGGTCAACAAGTCATCTTACAGAAAGAAACCAGAAGAAACTCGTGTGGTGACATACATTCAGATTCAGAATGTGTGGATAACAAAACATATGATAGTGACAGAGAGTCTGCAAAGTCTCTGCCTACTGCACATGGCGGGGCTCGAGTTGGTGCAGACTTGTTACCAAACTACCAAGTGTCTTATGCTCGAATGGCTGGAGCACCACCCAGAAAAGAAAGTACCAACAGCCATAACTCAGAGTCAGGTGTTACCAGCATATCTAGAAATGGTAGCATCAATAGTAGCATCACTCACACTCTGAGTAACAACACTGCTAGTATGTTACTTCAATCTCGTTCCAAACCAGTAGCTGTACCAGAAAGAAAAGCCACAGTATGGAAAGGTAGTCCACGGACGTCGACACTCTATCGGCTCCAGCCCGGATGATATAGTAGAGGGTGATAAGCCTAGTGTTACCGAAAGAAACCGTCAGTGTGGTAGCCAGGAGGTGCTCAGTAAAAGTATTACAGTATCAAAAAGTATTGCATGCAAAGCTGCGGCCAATTCTTCTTTACCAAGCAAGCAAACGAACAGCAATGAAAATTCCAACAGTGTTCATTCAAATAGTCACCTCGTTAAGGAGATAGTTACACCTCTTGTGAAGTGTATTTCTAATCAAGTGAAGAACACTGTCCCCGCTGTTGAACAAGTGACCAGATCAATGACCCAGACATCTGGTCAAATACTACTGTCTTCTTCTGTTCCAACAACATCTGAATATGCAACATCACAGGTAGGTCCTACTGGTACCTCATTTCGACCAGGTATTTCTTCTAAATCCACCTCGACATCTGTTCCATCTGGAGCACAGGGAAAGATGGATCTTGTTTCAAGAAAAACTCAACAGGAGACTTCAGTGACTTTGCCTGCTGCTGCAGCAGCCAGCAGTTCTAAGACTGTCTCTAGCAGAAACCAATGTGTGACTGAGCCAGATATTGTTAGGAAAATCAGCAGCACAAAGTCTGTCATTTTCTTGGATAAACGATTTGATTCCCTACCTCCTCCTAACCTAGGAATCACATTTGGCTTCGACTCCAGCTATGAACCAACTAGTCAACCTTCGAGCCAGCAAACACTCCAATCGTGTCCGTCACAGATTCAATCAGCATCACAGACTTCTTCTATGGAATCATCGGTGCAGCCTTCTTCATCATTGCCACATTTGGCAGCCTCTCAGGGGCATTCACACATTCCTTTATCGACTCAGTCTGTTGTCTCACCACTTCCCACCAGTTTGACCTCTGAATCTAGTAATAAGGATAACAGTCACCCAGGAAAAAGCCAACATATATCTGGACCACGTAATGGTTTGATCCTTCCATCTAATCCTACAGAAAGTAGTTGCATTACACCGGATCAGGATGCGGGTAATAGTGGTGCTAGTGTTGTTGGTAATAGCAATCTGGATTTAGCAACTTTCAAGAAGACTATTCTATCGGATTTAACACCAGACGCTGTGCTAGATGCAAGCATTAGTTCTGATGTTAAGAGTGACCTTTCATCAGCAGAACCAACCAACAATCCCTGGTCGGGGAATATAGACCTGATGCAGACATCGAGAATACTAATGTCACCAGTGCTCAGACCAACTCTACTAGAGTGTCATCCTCACCCAGTAGTAGCCTGGCAGACATTGGTAATACTAATGTCACCAGTGCTCAAACCAACTCTACTGGAGGGACATCCTCACCCATTAGTAGCCTGACATTACTACTCCCTCAGACAGTCACCATTGAGAATAATGAGACCACCAGCTCTATCTTATCATCGCCTTCAACCCTGGAGAACAAGGAATCCACCCAGGGTAACCAAGGATTGACAGAATCAATTCTCAGGGAAACTGCCAATAACACATCACCTTCAGCCAAACCAGAAAAAACTCCAGACATTCTAGAAACTTCATTGACTGCTATCTCAGCTGTAGTACCATCACCAACTGATCCAGCAACATCATCACAAAAACATCTACCTCCAACAAATATGCTACCATTCTTCAAACCTGTAGTGTATGGTCTGAATATCAAACCAGGTGATGGATGTGGAAAACTCATGTTTGTTCCTTCCAAAGATTTCAAGAAAAACAAAGAAAATTCAGCAGAAATGAGTGCATTTCTTAGAAAAAGTAAGTTTGGTTATGTCTTCTTCTTTTGTTGTCACAATGTTACCATGTTGTTGCCTTCTGTTTTTTTCTTGCGCTGTTGTGGTGGCTGTTATTTTTGCTCTTTGACAGGATTCTGCTATGCCATCTAACCATCTTTTCTGTGGTCTTCCTCTTGCCTTCTTTCCTGATGTTCTGTTGTAGAAGACTGTATACTGTGAAGTTTGGATGAATTCTTATTAACTGATTCACTACCGGGTTTTTTTCGCCTCTGTGCGGAATTATTTTTCTAGCTTCAAAAATATTGCCCACGTACTTAAACTAAACTTAGTTTCTAAATATTATTTAAAGTTGAACTTATTATATGTTTTTTTCGTCCCTTCAACTCAGACGAAGTTTCATCTCCGAAACTGATCCTTGCGTGAAAATCCGTTTTCCAATTTCTTACAATGGCAGCAGCGTACACATTGTAAATTACTTACACTGGCAGCCGTGTGCTCAATGTACTCGTAATTAGTATTCCTCGCCATACAGGCAGATTTTCTCCGACTTCAGAGGTACTCACGTTATCGTCCTGAGTAAGACCAGGGACTCGAACAAATGCCGGACAGTAGGTTCGAACCCGAGCTATGAGGCGTCTCACAGCTAGCAGCCGAGCTACTATCAACTACTCTAGGCAGTCCCCCGAACTTATTATATGTAAAATTAAAGATAAATGAATGTACTTTCACAATATTTATTTTATCCAAAAATATAATGTTGTGTTTACTATGCATGAAAAATATTAGCATTAATTTTAAAAAACTAATTAAAATTGTGAGAACAAAAATCCAATTTACCAAGGGCCTTGATGAACAAAATTCTGTATAAATTAGTCTAACTGCTCTCTTTATATATGTAATCCATTTATGAATACACAAACATTAAGAAAATAGTGAAGGAATGTATGGTTTATTAACTGTTCACAAACTAGCAACATGACCATTCATAAAAATCACTAGTTTTTTATGGTCACATGGCATCCTAGAATGAATGGTAAACTCCGTTTCACTTCTACTTCTAGCATAAGCCACGATGCTATGTATTCGTTATCGTTTATACTTCACTTTTTTGTAGTTTCCCGGGTTTAATATAAAGCTCTAATCGAAACGAAAAGTAATAAAAACGCAACAAAATAGTAAACGTTTTTTGAGTGACACCATGTGATAAGCTATATTGACACTCGAGTGTCGCTTGGTCAGTTAAGTGACAAACCCCTTCATTCTTTGTTTCTCAATGTAATTCAAGCAAGGTTCTGTGCCAACTTTCTTATGATGATGTTGGTGACTGTCTTTTCTGGTGTTGTTGGTAACTTTTCACAGGCAGCGCATTTCACATGTAATTTTTTGTGACTGCGCTTTTCTCATTGTTTGACTCTGGTAACACAAAATAAGTTTGGCTGTGTCTAGATAGTTTATATCATTTATAATAATAATAGTTTCTCTCGTGCCGTTATCGTTACATAGGGCCTGCAAGCAATTTCTCCATACCGCTCTATCCTGGGCAACTCACTCAATCTCCTCCATGGAACCTAGACCGATATTTCTTGCCTCTCTCAGCAAAGTTTGTTTCAGGGTCTTCTTAGGTCGACCTCTCTTTCTTGAACCCTTTGCATCCCACTTCAATGCCTGCTTTGATATTCGTTTATCATTTCTCCTCAAAGGTGTGTCCAACATATCTCCATCTTCTCTTTCTTATAACAGTTGTCACTAGTGGTTGACCAGACATTTCATCACTTCTCCTGAATTCGTTCCATTTTATATTCATTATTTTTCGCAGACATCTATTTTCAAATGCATTCAACTTGCTTTCTATATCTTTAGTCATTTTCCAACTCTGCTGGCATATGTTAGGATTGATACAACATTTGAATTGAAAATTTGTAATTTAGTTTTAATACTATATAACTTGCAGTTCCATATTTTATTTAGACTTTTAAATGCTGATGTAGCTTTACCAATTCGTATCATAATTTCTTTTTAACATTTCCTGTGCAATCAAAATTGTTACCTAAATAGGTGAACTGCTCTGTTATTTTATCATTTTAGATTGCAGTGTGATATCTGCATTACTTTGCCATAGGTGTCTTCATTATATTTGTTTTTTCATAGCTTATCTGCAGCCCAACTTTTGATGCTATAGATGACAAGTTGTCTGTTTTTCTTTGCATATCTTGGTTGTTTCTACTTAACAAGTCAATATCATCTGCAAAATCCAAATCTTCTAGTTGACTATTTTCTTCCCAATCGATGCCAGTTTCGCCCCTGCAACATTTTTGCATCACCCAGTCAAACCAGAATATACTAGGTCATATTTCACCAACATACCGGACACTGCAGACTCAACAGACACTAACATAAACTAGGAATAAGTCGAGCAGTTCTCTGCCAGTGTCAACAAGTGGAACAGACTCCGGGACTCCTATCTCTTTCTTACACAGGTCGATATCAGCTGCAGTGCACAAACTGTGGCACCGGTGAGGGTCCCCGATGTAATTTTGAAGATGGTGAAGATGTTTTTGTATGATGATGGGGGAAGGATTACATGCTTGAATTTCAGTTCTCCATTATGCAGGGTGTTCAAGATAAAGTAGCCCGATTGATACATCAAAAGTTGCCAGTTACGCATTGCGTTTTGTCCATTTACTATTTAAACCGGTTATGACTAGCTCGTCCTTTCGTCACATTGGTTCATCGCCCTTCCCACACTATAATTAATTACACACATCACAAAAAAAGATTCTACCCTGTACTACATCATAATTGAACCTTCTTATTGTTATATATGCCAGATTTTCTCCCTGAACAGGCTACTTTTATCTTGAACACCCCTGTATGTTTTGAAAATTTACTTACCGCGTTTGCTCAACAATTTCCGAGTTATTTTTTCCTCGAACCTAAAATTTCTTCTTCTTGGAGCGCTCCTTATTGACCACTATGTGATCTGAGCCTAAGAGCGATTGTACGTTGTGCCAGTTATGCGCCTACAAGTAGGTCAGCACATCTTCTTCTTCTTCTTTGCGTTCGTTCTTTACGACCAATTTTAATCACTCTTTGTGATATGTTTGATCTTTGCCAAGAACGTGTATACGTTGCACATTGGTTCGGTAGGCCCCTAAATGCATAGACTTCTACACGTTTAGGACATGTGCATCCAATTTCAGCCAAACCTCCTTAGTCGCCTCTTACGACATGCGTGGCAGGTAACAGTGGTGCTATTCTTTACACCCCAAATTTGGACCCTGGTAACCACTCGGGCGGGTCAGCACATCTAATTTCTGTGCTGTTTTTTATTTACTGTGCATCCCTAGGGCCTACATCAGTCGCCTCTTACGACATGCATTGTATGTCGCAGTAATACTATTCTTGGCTTCCCTTACTGGCCCCGGCACCACACTGGCGATTTTTGAAAATTTAAAATGATGTATATGTTACCTAGGGGCATAAGAATGTTAGAAAGGCTTAGGTGGGGCATGACACACAAAATGAGAAACACTGAGCTAATAGATCCAACATGCTCAACTTTATTTAATTATTTATTTTGTTTCAGAATGGCTGAAAGATGTGGTCCAGTATTTGGGTAAGTTATTTGTGCAACAGAAAATGTAAACAGTTTTGAATATCTTGGTTCACTGCTAGCAAAGGAAACTATCAGAAAACTGCAGACCTTTGTAAATGGATGTTTACGTAGAATAGAGGACTGAGATGGTATGATAAGATTACAAACGAGGAACTCAGAGAAAGAACTAAGCAGATACCAGTGGAGAAAGAGCTCAGGAAGAGATGCTGGCGATGGATAGGACATACCTTGAGAAGACCAACCGGAAGCATTTCAAGACAGGCACTGTTTTGGAACCTGCAGGGAAAGAGGAGAAGGGGAAGGCCTAGACACACCTGGAGAAGAGAGCTGGAGGCTGATATTAAAAGGATAGGTAAAACTTTGGAAAGAACTGGAAGGGATGGCAAGAGAGAGGAAGAGCTGGAAGAAGTTTGTTGAAGACCTGTGCTCCGTTGGGAGTTGAAAGGTGAAGAAGAAGGTTCACTACTAACAACAGATGGAAATGGGATGAAGGAAATGAAAAGAAAAACAAACATGGCTTTACAAAAATTAAACAACTAAAAACAGTATGGAACGGACTGATAGGAAAACAAAGATCAGAATACTAAGAGCATGCATATTCCCAGTGGCAACATATGGGTGTGAAGCATGGACATTTAATATGGCTGTGGAAAAACATACATGTTCTTTCTAATATAAGTGTTGTAGAAGTCCTCCTTATATCATGGACAGAGAAGAGAACAAATAGATCTATCCAGAAAGAACTCAAAATCAAAGAAAACTGGCTGATGCTACAAATAAGAAAGAAAAATTGAGATATTTTGGACATATAAAAAGACATGAAGGGCTGGGGAAGACCATCATGGAAGGAAGCATACCGGCAAAGAGGAAGAAGAGGAAGACCACGGAGAAGATGGATTCTGAATGTAACTGATGGTTTGAACATAATGGCTGCAGAGGCGGTACATCTAGCCTATGAGAGAGAGAAATTGACTGTTGGGGTGGCAAAGCTCTGCTCAGGACAAGCTATTTGATGATGATGATGATGATTGTGCAAGATTAAGATAATTGTCTCCCTTCCTTGTCAAGAGGAGATAATAATAATCATAATGCGCCCACATTTTGCTGGGGCTCGTAATGAAATCAAACAACAGGAACACTGCGACCTACAAGGCATGTCATAAGAGGTGACTGAGGTAGAGAGCGACCTGCAAGGCATGTCATAAGAGGTGACTGAGGTAGAGAGCGACCTGCAAGGCATGTCATAAGAGGTGACAGGTAGAGACCTAGGGAAGCTACCCTAGTAAATAGAAAACAAGCTCGCCTGCCCAGCGTGTTTGTAGCACGATGAACGACGGGTGACAAGCCCCCTGTGAGTGCGGTTCAATTCCGCGGGCTAGCAGAAAAGCCACAGGTTCTCCAGATTTACGGTGTTCGTGGCACCAAACCGAAGGGTTACGATGTCCATGGCACCGAGCCAAAGACCTGAAAGCTCAAGGGCTTCTGGATCAGAAAAAATAAAAAGCATTGCAGAAATCGGAAGTGCTGGTCTACTTGTAGGCGCATAAGTGACAACACAGCGTACAATCGCTCTTAGGCTCAGATCACATTCAAATCACAGAGTGCTTTAACAAGTGGTCAATATGGAGCGTTCGAATAAGAATCTTAATATATTTTGGTTTTACAGTCCGTTCTTGCCCGTTGACTCAATAATATCTAGTGTCTATGTTGTACATAGTGCTCAAGATCTAGGGTATATGTAGATTGTATACCTATTCCTAAAAGTAACTATACTTAAGACTGTCCTAACACTATGGAACTCTCTCTCTCTGTGCTGTGTACAGCATGCCATAGGGTTTACTGCCATACTTAGACTGTCCTAACACTATGTAACTCTCTCTGTGCTGTCTACAGCATGCCATAGTAGGGTTTACTGCCATACTTAAGAATGTCCTAACACTATGGAACTCTCTCTGTGCTGTCTACAGCAGCCATAGGAGGGTTTACTGTCATACTTAAGACTGTCCTAACACTATGGGACTCTCTCTGTGCTGTCTACAGCAGCCAAAGTAGGTTTTACTGCCATACTTAAGAATGTCCTAACACTATGAAACTCTCTCTGTGCTGTCTACAGCAGCCATAGTAGGGTTTACTGTCATACTTAAGAATGTCCTAACACTATGTAACTCTGTGTGGGCTGTCTACAGCGGGCCTTCTCCGACTTTTCTAAACACACAGAGGTTTCTAAATACACAGGGGTTTCTAAACACACAGGAGTTTCTAAACACACTGAGGTTTCTAAACACACCGAGGTTTCTAAACACACCGAGGTTTCTAAACACACAGAGGTTTCTAAACACACTGAGGTTTCTAAACACACTGAGATTTCTAAACACACAGGTTTCTAAACACACAGAGGTTTCTAAACACACAGATTTCTAAACACACTGAGATTTCTAAACACACTGAGGTTTCTAAACACACTGAGGTTTCTAAACACACAGAGATTTCTAAACACACTGAGGTTTCTAAACACACTTAGGTTTCTAAACACACTGAGGTTTCTAAACACACTGAGATTTCTAAACACACAGAGATTTCTAACACAGAGCTTTCTAAACACACAGAGGTTTCTAAACACACTGAGGTTTCTAAACACACTGAGATTTCTAAACACACTTAGGTTTCTAAACACATGAGTTCTAAACCCGAGATTTCTAAACACACAGAGCTTAAACACAGAGGTTTCTAAACACACTGAGGTTTCTAAACACACTGAGGTTTCTAAACACACTGAGATTTCTAAACACACTAAGGTTTCTAAACACACTGAAATACATGATTGGGATGAGATTGTGATGAGATTGGAACAATTATAGACATGTGAGATGAAGATAATCCTCAAGTGAACAATAACACATTTATAATAACATAAAATGTTTGTTCTAATTTGTTGCTGTTTTCACAATTTAATAGCAAAATATTTTTTTTTATAATTTAAAAAAAAATGATTTTTCTCTGCAGATTCTGGACGTTTTGTCACTTTAACTGAGGAGGATTAGATCTTATTGTACCCCACACCGTAAAAAACACTAGATGACTACAGAGCGGAGAGCAAACCAAGTAAACGCTGGCTGAAACCGGACACATTGCCAAGGATTAGCACCAGAGCTCCAAATGGTGCTGAAGATGTGATGTAAAACACAGCAGTGCTAATGCTGCATGAATCAGATTTCCACATGAATAGTATTTATGGGGAGGTCTGGTACATCAGTCTGGGCGGTGATCACAAGAGAGAGAGAGGAAAAGATCTTATTGAAACTCATAGAGCAGAACTAGCAGGTCTTTTTTTTTACCAAGGAATATAGTCTGTGATGTAGGTTCAGTCAGGAGACTTGGTCTGTGAGTCAAGAGACTTGGTCTGTCAGTCAGGTTGAGTCAGGAGACTTGGTCTGTGAGTCAGGAGACGTGGTCTGTGAGTCAGGAGACTTGGTCTGAGATGTAGGTTCAGTCAGGAGACTTGGTCTGTGAGTCAGGAGACTTGGTCTGAGATTGGTTATAGGTTCAGTCAGGAGACTTGGTCTGTGAGTCAGGTTGAGTCAGGAGACTTGGTCTGTGAGTCAGGAGACTTGGTCTGAGATCAGGTTCGGTTAGAAAACTATGAGAAGCTTCTCTGATTAATAAAGATGTGAGATTCAGAGAGATGTGTTTCAAAAAACATCTCAGATTGAGGGGGACATGATATGAGAAACATCACAGATTGAAGGGGAAGCATGAAATAAATAACTTGTCGGTCATGTTTACAAACTCATCATAAAAAATGATATGCTGTGCATATATTATGCAAATGATTGTTTTGTCTCAGTCATGACTGTTGTAGTGGCCAAGTGCTAACTACATTATTGCATGACCAGCTCACAATCACAGCTAAAGTTGGTGTCAAGTGTGTCTCAGTCATGACTTGTAGTGGCCAAGTGCTAACTACATTATTGCTTGACCAGCTCACAATCACAGCTAAAGTTGGTGTCAAGTGTGTCTCAGTCATGACTGTTGTAGTGGCCAAGTGCTAACTACATTATTGCTTGACCAGTTCACAGTCACAGCTAAAGTTGGTGTCAGGTATCCTTTTCTTCTTGTTGTTCTTCTGTCAATCATCTGTAGAAAAAAAAAGTAAGTAAAGGAACCCTTTCATACCTCATGGTATATAGGTCAATACAGTGTTAGGCCTGTATTTTTCATTGACCGTCGGCACACGATGGGTGATGTGGTCAGCATCACGCCGGCCGCCTTTACTTTCCCAGAGCATGTCTGGTACCCAGTTGAGGCTGGGTCGACCTGAGAGCCGTCGCGGTCGGGAAAAATTCCATGCGCATTGCGGAGCTGGACCCAGACTACCTGCCTTGCGAGCGAGTTCACTAACAACTACGCTACAGCGGCTCTCATCTGTAGAGCTCTCATACAAAAGTAGTTTAGTCTCTGTATGCCTTATTGTCACCCTATCTTCCTTGTTTGGGTGCAAGGGGAGGGAACATTTTATCGTCCCTCAAGGTGGATGGTGGGCCTGTAGTTTTTGTTGACCGTCGGCACACAATGGCTGATGTGGTCAACATCATGCTGGTCGTGTTTACTTCTCAGTGTTTTTTCCTGGTACCCAATTGAGGCTGGGTCGACTTGAGCCATTACAGTTGGAAAAATATTTCACTCTCACTAGAATTGAAGTCAGACCACTATTCGATTTGTATACTTTTAAAGAATTTAGTGATCAACCGGAGTCCATGTACATCTTCATATAGCTTGTCTTGGACTGACATCGATTTGTATACTTTTAAAGAAGTTAGTGGTCAACTGGAGTCCATGTACATCTTCATATAGCTTGTCTTGGACTGACATTGATTTGTATACTTTTAAAGAAGTTAGTGATCAACCGGAGTCCATGTACATCTTCATATAGCTTGTCTTGGACTGTTATGGGGATTGGCCACGTGTTTTCTCTCTGTTCCGTGTATGTTGGACATTCTTGCAGTATGTGTGTCTCTGCCATCTTGCTGGTGCCACAAGTGCATATATCAGATGGACCTATTTTACACTTGCTAAACAGATGGTACCTCAGCCTATTGTGCCCTGTTCGTAGACGAAAAATGACAACCTGTTCTTCTCTACTTAGTTGGTGATATGTATCATCCTTTTCATGCCCTGGGTGATCTCTCAGCCATTTGTTCTTGTAGGGCCATTTTTATCATCCGTACAAGACTGTCTACGTTTGTCTCATAATTGTCAGCCTTTTGTACATAAAACATCTTATTGTATTGTGTCCTGTTTGAAGTATGAAGATAATGGTTTGTTCGTTGCCCAACATTTGGTGATAGCAGTTATTCATGTCATCTATAGTTGCATATGCATCTGTCACCAATGTATCATTGATTCTTTTTTACATTTTTTTTTTGGTTAGCCGCTATTAATTCAGGGTGTTTTATAAGGCACCTTTCGCCAGTGTGGTGCCGGGGCCTGCAAGGAAAGCAAAGAATAGTACCACTGCGACCTACAGTGCATGTCATAAGAGGCAACTGATCTAGGAAGCTACCTAGTAAATAAAAGCATTGCAGAAATCGGATGTGCTGGCCTACTTGTAGGTGCATTACTGGCACAATGTACAATCGCTCTTAGGCTCAGATCACATACAAGTCACAAAGAGTGGTTAACAAGTGGTTGATAGGGAGCTTAAGAAGAAAAGAAATGCCATTTTTCGTGAAGGCTTGCTTTCCTATCCCTATCCCATTAAGGCAAGCCTTACGGCTTCTTCTTGACGCTCCATATCAAACACTTGTTAACCATTAATCTTTGTGATTTGTATGTTTTCTGTATTTGTCCAGCTTTTCAACTCAAGAGCCAGCTCATCTCTGGAAACTGATTTTACTAAACTGCTTTCTGCCCTTACAATGGCAGCAGCGTGCACATTGTAAATTACTTACACTGGCAGCCGTGTGCTCAATGTACTCGTAATTAGTATTCCTCGCCATACAGGCAGATTTTCTCCGACTTCAGAGGTACTCAAGTTATCGTCCTGAGTAAGACCAGGGGACTCGAACAAATGCCGGACAGTAGGTTCGAACCCGAGCTATGAGGCGTCTCACAGCTAGCAGGCAGAGCTACTATCAACTACTCTAGGCAGTCCTCGATTTGTATGTGATCTGAGCCTAAGAGTGATTGTATGTTGTGCCAGTTATGCACCTACAAGTAGGCCAGCACATCTGATTTCTACGACGCTTTTTATTTACTAGACTAGCTTCCCTAGGCCCCTATCTCTGTCTCCTCTTATGACATGTTTTGTAGGTCACAGTGGTGCTATTCTTAGCTTCCCTTGTGGGCTCCGCACCACATGGACAAGCGGTTCACCAGCGCTATAAAATCAGGGTGTCTTATATGGCACCTCTTGACTGATTTTTGCAAGAAGGCTTTGTTTGTCTTATCATCAGTGTCCCTCGCCATTCAGGCAAACCTTACTTCTACTTCAGAGATACTTGTAATTTAGATTCCCAAGTCTTCTTCTTATTTCGTTAGCTCTTACGACCAATTTTAATCACTCTTTGTGATATGTTTGATCTTTGCCAAGAACGTGTAACGTTGCACATTGGTTTTGTAGGCCCCTAAACGCATATATTTCTACACGTTTAGGACACATGCATCCGATTTCAGCCAAACCTCCTTAGTCGCCTCTTACGACATGCGCAGCAGGTAACAGTGGTTCTATTCTTTACACCCCAAATTTAGGCCCGGTAACCACTCGGGCGAGATCCCCAAGTAAAAGATCAGGGAACCTGTAGTCTGGGGAACCTGTAGTCCGACAGGATACTATGTACACACCCAAAATTTCTCCCCATACATTGGCCTCGAACCACAGAGCTTTTGCTGCACATGATTACTAGGAAGTGTCTGGCGAATGGATTAAAACTCTGCTCCCATGCGGGTGACCCCGTGTTCAGGTCACGGTAAGACCCAAGGATTTTTTTCTGTTGTGGGCATAAATGAAAAATCCTAACCTGAACAGCTTCGCTGCGACTGCTCTAGCCATGCGACCATTAAATTCCTCAGGTTCCCGTCCCACCTGTCCTACACCGCACTAAAAAAGCGGTACTACATGCAGTAACGATAGTGTGGCTACTAGTGAAACGTGTTCGATACTTTATCAGTGCCCCAGTTTTTTTTTATTCATTGCATGAGGTTTCATTGTCACTATGTTTGAGTCCGTCACTCTTCTTTGCTTTGTCACTCTATTGTGCCTAAATGTCAACGTTTTCATTTCCTGTTCTGTCACAGTCGGAAGACGTGGATTTTTTGGTCATATTTTGTCTTTGCTCATAGCTCTCATCTTATAACAGAAATTAAAAGAGAATAGGAATGGCCAAGGATAATTTCAATAGTATGAGAAAGTTACTGACATTCAAACAAATTACAAATAGGCTAAAAATGAGAATGATCAAATGATATATATATTAATGTATGGCTCGGAAACATGGACAATGAACAAGCAGTTAGAAGACAGAATTGATGCATTTGAGATGTGGATATATAGAAGAATAAGCAGAGTTTCATGGACAGAAAAACAGACAAATAAACAAGTTTTAGGAAAACTAGGCATGAAGAAATAATTATTAAGAGAAATAAATTCAGACAAGTAAAGTATTTTGGGCACATAAAAAGACATGATACCATGATAAAATATTTACTAGAGGGGAAAGTTGAGGGGAAGAGCAAGAGGAAGACCGAGAGATAAGTGGGAGGAAACTTTAAGAAATGGACAGGTTACAGTCTGGCAGTGTGCAACACCAAGGCGAAAGACAGAGGATGCTGGAGATTCATTGCAGCCAACCTTCGATGTGGAGACGACACATGATGATGAGTGCTGATCTACACATGTACATAGAACCAATACTGACATACAGATGTGACTCATGGACAATAAACAAACAGATAGTGCTGATCTACACACATACATAGAACCAATACTGACATACAGATGTGACTCATGGACAATAAACAAACAGATAGTGCTGATCTACACACATACATAGAACCAATACTGACATACAGATGTGACTCATGGACAATAAACAAAGAGATAGTGCTGATCTACACACGTACATAGAACCAATACTGACATACGGATGTGACTCATGGACAATAAACAAACAGATAGTGCGCTGATCTACAGTGGAGAGGATGTGAGTTTATTCATATAGACTTCAGCATGTAATACTGGTTCTTCTGAGAACACTCCACATTGACCACTCTGTGTGATTTGTATGTGATCTGAGCTTAAGAACGATTGTATATTGTGCCAGTTTTGCGTAAACAAGTAGGACAGCTTATACGATTTCTCCTATGCTTTTTATTTACTAGGTAGCTTCCTAGCTTCCCAAACTCTTTCCACGCGGAATTATTTCCTCAATTTTTATGCAGTTAATTCAAGGGAGGTAAAAACACCATCCCAACTACTCGTCAATAAATAAATATATATTATTATATACTAAATTGAAGAAAACTGGACAACCCAATAGAATATCAAGGTTAAAAATTAGTAGAAGTAAAATAGTAGAATTAAAACTAGAAACTAGACTTCTTATAAGGGAAGCAACTCTATGGCACAGTGTGCGGCTAATAGCGTGCAACGGACTTCTGCCGTGGCGCAGTGTGCGGCTTAAAGCATGAAAAGAGCTAAGCTCCTACCTCAGTCGCCTTGTAGGTCGCAGTGTTACTCTTCTTTGTCCCCTGTGGCCCTGACAACACACAGGCGATGTTGAATCAAGAAAGACAAAAACTCTGTACATTTCTTCTTGTGATCGCTATTTGGATGATTATACTGTCAGATGTGTCCTTATAATGTCATCAACTGTTGTCCGGAGCTCATCTCTATTGCAGTTTCGTTTTTTTTTTTTTCTTCAACGATCAGCTGGTCATGCGCTTAATTTACTGTGGAACACAAACTGGGCATTCAGCTTCAGGTCTGTCAGGTTTCCTCAAAGCTTAGTTTTGAGATCAACTGGGTTTGGTTACATGTTACTTCTCAGCTCACACAGGAGAGGACAGTCTTGCAGGATATGCTCCAGTGTCTGTTCCGTCTGCTGACACTGGCAGAGAGCTGTTTGACTTATTCCTAATCTACATAAGTATTTGTTGAGTCTGCAGTGTTCGGTGCGTAGTCGAAATATAATGACCTGGTCTGTTCTGCTTAGGTCTTTGAGGAGTCTTTTCCATAATCGATCCCGTGTTTGTTGTCCAGTCTACAGCAGAATTTCTCAGTATGAGGGTTTTGACCTCTTGAAAATACAAGGGTTGGTAAATTTGCTCTTTAGCACCGCCCTTCTTAGCTAAGATATCGCCACTCTCATTGCCTGCAATGCTACAGTGAGATGAAATCCAATGCAAGTGAATTTCTGCCTTTTCTGAAAGCTGAGCAAGTTTACTTTTTAGGTTTTATACTGTGCTGTCAGCGGATTTAGCCTCCAGGGCTTGCATAGCTGACAGTGAGTCTGTAAGAAATACCATCTTGCCTGCGGGTAGTTTAGTTTTTTTAATATAGTGATTCAACTACGCGAGGCTCGGTAGGTTGATCAGTAGTTTTATCGGATGGTATAGTTATCATATCTCTTCTTCTTTCTTCTTGCTTCGTTCTTTACGACCAATTTTAATCACTCTTTGTGATAAGTTTGATCTTTGCCAAGAACGTGTATACGTTGCACATTGGTTTGGTAGACCCCTAAACGCATAGACTTCTACACGTTTAGGACATGTGCATCTGATTTCAACCAAACCTCCTTAGTCGCCTTTTACAACATGCATGGCAGGTAACAGTGGTTCTATTCTTTACACTCCAAATTTGGATCCCGGTAATCACTTGGGCGGTTATCATATCTAAATGTTACATTCATGATACTATGGTTTCTGGTGCACCTATATTGATCTAGTATTGCCGACTTCAGCACCTTTACAGAGGGTGAAAAGACTCATCCCTTACCTCCTTATTCAAGCTAAAGTTAACACCGCATGTCTGTGACGGTTAGCGGTAAAACATCGGACGCCATTCCACTTCATCCATTGAAAACAACATTTTCACAATGAACATTCAATTCCTGCATGCAGAATTTGAAAATATGCACTGGCACAAAATACAGGAATAGGACGGGATAGTCCCAATTCACCACTACAGCTACCTAGACACAGTTGCTTACCCCCATCTTGAACCCAAAAGTAACTCCCTAGTGAAACCCTGAAATCAACTTTACTGAGAGACCGGAAGTATCGGACTCAATTCTATAGAAGAAATTGAACAAGTTGACAAGAATAGAGCGGTATAAAGTAATTGTTTGCAAGCCCTATGTAGCATACAACAGGAAGAGAGGAATAGAATATAATAATGATTTGAGATTGGTGTAGAGAAGTATCTGCACAAGCATCAACAACATCAACTAGGAAATAACATACTTCTGCCAACTCAAGAGGGCAGAAGTATGGACAGAGCCGATATCATCAATGTGGTACGCTCTAAATTATGTGACATGGGCAAGTCTCAGACACTGGAACGAGTTTGAGAATTAGGCGTTAAGTTTGAACATGCCAGACAGTGTTGTCTTCGTGGTAGAGAGAAGATATAGTAATCAACTTCTCATGGGTACGGTGAGCAAATGGACTTTGGGATGGCTGCTGCAGCGGAGGACAGAACACGAATGGGAATGCCCAATGTACATCATGTCGACCCTTCTGTGTACATATATGATCTTGTTGAGTGTGTTTTATGTATATGGTTTTCTGTTGCCTTTTTTGGGAGCATTTGTATAGGGACTTAGTTTTTCTAATGATACATGGTTACCTGTCAGGTGTTATCTGTCCGGTAGATGATTTACCTGTTAGGTGTTTGGTTTAACCTGTCAGGTGTTATCTGTCCGGTAGATGATTTACCTGTTAGGTGTTTGGCTTACCTGTCAGGTGTTATCTGTCCGGTAGATGATTTACCTGTTAGGTGTTTGGTTTACCTGTCAGGTGGTATCTGCATGGTACAAAGTGTACCTTTTAGATATTACCTGCATCTTGCAATGTTTTAACAGCTGTAACTGAACTCTGTGAGAGATGATTCATGGAAACAATTCCCAGAATTTGACTACAATACAAATTGTATCATACCATTTATGTGTGTTTGGTTTATTTTAGTGCAGGCGGCCGAGGCAACGTGAATTATTAGGTACAAAAATGTGATCACAAAATTATCGTTGTTCTGTCATGTTTTGTTTTTTATGGATAAAGGGCCACCAGTGTTTTTGTTTTTTTCCTCAACCCAGAAGCGTTTGAGCTTTCAGCTCTTTGGCTCGGTGCCATGGACATCGTAATTGTAACCCTTTGATTCAGTGCCACGAACACCATAAATCTGGAGAACGTGTGGCTTTTCTGCCAGTCCGCGGAATTGAACCGCACTCACAGGGGGCTTGTCACCTGTCATCCAGTGCGTTACGAACATGCTGGCAGGCCACCAGTGTAATTGGGCCCCACTCGTGACATAAATCATGCAACAAATCATTGCTGTGCTGCAATAGTTGGGAGGTTTCTAGCAGTTTGATATGATCCAAGTTGCAGCTCCTGGTCTTCTTATTGTTCTATCAATTTGTTCTTCTGTCAGTCATCACATGACATTTCTCATAGCTTCAGTGAATTGTTACACATTCTTGGCATGTGCATTTATGTGAATTGATACATGTCTGAGATATGAATTTCAATGAATTAGTTGATACATGTCTGAGATGTGTATTTATGTGAATTGGTGTATGCATGTCTGAGATGTGAATTTATATGAATTGGTGTATGCATGTCTGAGATGTGTATTTATGTGAATTGGTGTATGTATGTCTGAGATGTGAATTGGTTGGTACATGTCTGAGCTGTGAATTGGTTGCTACATGTCAGAGGTGAATTTGTTTATACATGTCTGAGATAATGTATTTATGTGAATTAGTTGATACATGTATGAGACGTGAATTTCAGTGAATTAGTTTGATACATGTCTGAGATGTGAATTAGTTGCTTACATGTCTGAGAAGTGAATTAGTTGCTGCGTGTCTAGATGTGAATTTCTGTCGAATTAGTTTGATACATGTCTGCGATGTAAATTATTTGACACATTTTGATATGTGAATTTATGTGAATTTGTTTATGCATGTGTTAGATGTGAATTAGTTTTGGTGCTTGTCTGAGATGTGAATTCGTTTGAATATGTGTCTGAGATGTGAATTTATGTTAATTTGTTGATACATATATCTTTTGCAATAAGAAAATATTTTCCTGATATCTTTAGCTTGAGATATTCATGATCTACTGTTAGATTGCTTTTCTCTTTCTTATATACAAGATTCTTTACTTTTTCTTGTAATTTGATATCAAATGTGTCATGTGTCCTTAGGGAATCCTGCGAGAGAGGGTGAGAAGTGTGTCATGTGTCCTTAGGGAATCCTGCGAGAGAGGGTGAGAAGTGTGTCATGTGTCCTTAGGGAATCCTGCGAGAGAGGATGAGAAGTGTGTCATGTGTCCTTAGGGAATCCTGCGAGAGAGGATGAGAAGTGTGTCATGTGTCCTTAGGGAATCCTGCGAGAGAGGGTGAGAAGTGTGTCATGTGTCCTTAGGGAATCCTGCGAGAGAGGGTGAGAAGTGTGTCATGTGTCCTTAGGGAATCCTGCGAGAGAGGATGAGAAGTGTGTCATGTGTCCTTAGGGAATCCTGCGAGAGAGGATGAGAAGTGTGTCATGTGTCCTTAGGGAATCCTGCGAGAGAGGGTGGGAAGTGTGTCCTTAGGGAATCCTGCGAGAGAGGATGAGAAGTGTGTCATGTGTCCTTAGGGAATCCTGCGAGAGAGGGTGAGAAGTGTGTCATGTGTCCTTAGGGAATCCTGCGAGAGAGGATGAGAAGTGAGGCATGAGTTCCCAGGGAACCATATAAGAGGATGAGAAATATGTCCCCAGAAAACCGTACGAGAGAGGATGAGAAGTGTGTCCTGGTTCCCCAGGGAACCGTATGCGAGATGATGAAAAATGGGTCTCCAGTGAGACGTACAAGAGAGGATGAAGAAATGGGTCTCCGGTGAGACGTACAAGAGAGGATGAAAAAATGGGTCTCTGGTGAGACGTACAAGAGAGGATGAAGAAATAGGTCTCTGGTGAGACGTACAAGAGAGGATGAAGAAATGGGTCTCCGGTGAGACGTACAAGAGAGGATGAAGAAATGGGTCTCCGGTGGACGTACAAGAGAGGATGAAAAATGGGTCTCCAGTGAGACATACAAGAAGGATGAAAAATGGATCTCCAGGAAACCGTATACCATCTTCTGAAATAGACTGGATCTACATGGAGTGCTGTGGCATCTGTTGTTAACAAAACCCATAGGTGCTCAGTATCCCCCCAACTTTTGTTGAAGCTTATGCATAATGATAATTTCCCTGGTGCTAAAACAACCATCAGATGGCGATACAGAGAGAAATGGGCATAAGACCACCCTCAACACAGCGTCAAAGATGGGTACTTTAGTCTGTCCCGTAGCAAACAAGTTGTCATATTCCCCTCCGTGCGGCCATAACAGACTCCGGTCCCACCTCTACAACAAATTTTAAATTGGCACAACTAGCCTGTGCCACTGCGAGAAGGCGGACATGCCGGTAGAGCGCCTACTGCAAGACTGCCCACTGCTAGCAGGCATGAGAAACGAAACTTGGCCGGAAAATACCGAGCTAAATGAGAGATGTCGGAGGGACGGAGTCCCTAAAAACAACAGCAGAACTTATGTGGAAATCTGGTACATCAGTCTAAGCGGTGATGTGAGAGTTTCCCTAGCTCGCCTGTTAAACACATTTCTCACTCTGCTCCTCAGGCATCCAGTTCCACTTGTACAGCTGGTGTTTATAAAGTTGCAGTGCAGTTCATGTCTAGAACAAATGGGTAATGCATCATGGAATTTCTGTATGTCATCAAGATAAACTACAAGTACCTCTGAAGTCAGAGAAGGCATACCTGTAGGGCAGGGGGATATTGATAGAAAGAAAAGCAGGCCTTATCCATCCTTAACTCCCAAATGATTAATGTTGTTGGTGCAAGCCTGTCGGTTCTATCATTGCATTATGTTGCTAGCATTGCATTGTGTTGCTAGCATTGCATTGTGTTGCTAGCATTGCATTGTGTTGCTAGCATTGCATTATGTTGCTAGCATTGCATTGCGGTTTTATCATTGTTCATGTTAGGATCATCGGACATGTCCATAATTGCTCCGATCTGCTCCCAAGCATGTATTTCAGTGCGTTTAGGCTAACGATTCCCATTCTGTGGTGATTGATGTATCTACTGGGTTTTCTCTTGTGGTTTTCCCGTCTTGCCGCATCGGTATGCACAAATCTATGCCTATCATTTGCGTTTTATCATTGTATTGTGCTTCTATCATTGCATTGCGGTTCCATCATAGTATTGCTGTCTATCATTGTTCTATCATTGCGTTCTTTTAGTTGCATTGTGCATTTAGTTTCACAATACATTCATGAAGACACACAATACATTCATGAAGAATATGAACAGTTGTTTTCTGGGCTCATTTTACAAGTCTATCTTCTTCTTTTTGCAATCACTTTTTTGATGATTATACCATCAGACACGTTCTTATGATGCTGTCAACTTTTGTCTGGAGCTCATCTCTCTCTCTCTCTCGATCGTTCTTCAGTCGTTTTATCACTCTATTGTGATATATAAACAGCCAAACATCAAGAACAGGATGTACGTGCACAGCCTTCAGTGCCAATTGGAGATCAAGTGCTTGTCTTTCAATGGTGTGTTCGGTTTCAACCAGCATTTACTGGGTTCTCTCTCCTTTAGCCTTTTGCTATCCCCAGCCAAAACTCACAAGGCAGCAGGTTGCTATTGTCTTTCAAGGCAGCGACCCGTAGACGACCTGCTCTCCCGGGCTGATGAGCGTCATCTGCCCAGCTATACCAGTCTTGTTAATGGACTGTTTGGTTTGCCTACCGTCTAGTTTTGTGTACAGTTTGCTCCGCTAGCCTTTGATTGTCCCCAATCAACTACAAGGCAGTAGTAGGAGCTCATCTAAGGTAGCGTGTTGTGTTGTGGAGCCATTATCCCTTTCTAGGGAGGACATAAAGGGGACAGTCTTGCAGGACATGTTCTGTGGTTTGATCAGCGACACAGAGGGGATGAGGACAATCGTAGCCTGTGTAAGTGTTTGTTCAGTCTGTTATGCCCTGTCCTGTGATGGAAGATGGTAGTCCTTCCTTGTCTGTCGAGTGTGTGGTAGTCATGGTTGGATAATTTAGGTTCTTTTCTAATGTCTACGATAGTTTTTTTTTCCAAAGTATGTGATTTTGTTTTATATTTGTTCACATTCTGCTCCCTTTTTTGCTAGTTTGTCTGCCTTCTCGTTACCTGGCACCCCACAGTGTGATGGTACCCACTGAAGTGTAACTCTTGGCAGCAATCTTGCTGAGCTCTTTTCTCAGGGATGAATGGTTACTCTGTCAGGCTTGCAAAACTGATAGTGCATCTGTGAAAAAATACCGCTTGTTGGCAGTCAGAGTTGGAACTATTGATCATGATTGCAGCCTGTGGTAGTGCTTGAGCCTCGGATTTGTAATTTACACACGTCTCTCCAACCAAAGTTCATCTTTCTTTACTTGTCAATTTGTTTTGTCCTGTCTGAACACTAGATTTGTTGATCTTATCAATGTCAAATTTTGAATTGTGAAATGTTTCCAATATTTGATTTCCTGATGTTAGAATTGTTCGGATGTGTTTGTATTCAGCATTGATGGCAGAAGTATGGTTTTTTTTATATATGTATCCTTTTGAATGTTTGAATAAATTTATGGGTTTCATTTTAATGAATTTGGGAGTTTTATTTGAATGTTTGGATAAATTGACGATAGTTTTGTTTGAATAAATTGATGATAGTTTTGTTTGAATGTTTGGATAAATTGACGATAGTTTTGTTTGAATAAATTGACGATAGTTTTGTTTGAATAAATTGACGATAGTTTGTTTGAATGTTTGGATAAATTGACGATAGTTTGTTTGAATAAATTGACGATAGTTTTGTTTGAATGTTTGGATAAATTACGATAGTTTGTTTGAATGTTTGGATAAATTGACGATAGTTTTGTTTGAATAAATTGACGATAGTTTTGTTTGAATGTTTGAATAAATTGACATAGTTTTGTTTGAATGTTTAAATAAATTGACATAGTTTGTTTGAATGTTGAAAATTGACGATAGTTTTGTTTGAATGTTTAAATAAATTGACGATAGTTTTGTTTGAATGTTTAAATAAATTAACGATAGTTTTGTTTGAATAAATTGACGATAGTTTTGTTTGAATGTTTAAATAAATTGACGATAGTTTTGTTTGAATATTTGAATAAATTAACGGGTTTGTTTGAATAAATTGACGATAGTTTTGTTTGAATGTTTAAATAAATTGACGATAGTTTTGTTTGAATATTTGAATAAATTAACGGGTTTGTTTGAATAAATTGACGATAGTTTTGTTTGAATAAATTAACGATAGTTTTGTTTGAATAAATTAACAATAGTTTTGTTTGAATAAATTAACGAGTTTTGTTTGAATGTTTGAATAAATTGACGATAGTTTTGTTTGAATAAATTAACGATAGTTTTGTTTGAATAAATTAACGATAGTTTTGTTTGAATAAATTGACGAGTTATGTTTGAATAAATTAACGATAGTTTTGTTTGAATAAATTGATGATAGTTTGAATGTTTGAATAAATTAACGATAGTTTTGTTTGAATAAATTGACGATAGTTTTGTTTGAATGTTTGAATAAATTGACGATAGTTTTGTTTGAACGTTTGAATAAATTGACGATAGTTTTGTTTGAATAAATTGACGATAGTTTTGTTTGAATAAATGATTTTTAGATTGCAAATATTCTTGTAAAGTTAGAGCGAAATAAAAGATTTTAAAATTCTCAATACTGTTTGTTGCTATTCTTTTGTAGAAGCATAAGTTATCTATCATCTTCCAGTTACGAACTGGGCACATGTGACACCAGGCAGATGACGGACTCACAAACACATGATGCTAGTGTGATGTTATGCGATCGACGTCATGGCACATTGGGCATTCCCATGTATGCTCTGTCCTCCGCTGCAGCAGACATCCCAAAGTCCATTTGCTCACCGTACCCATGAGAAGTTGATTACTATATCTTCTCTCTCTACCACGAAGACGACACTGTCTGGCATGTTCACACTTAACGCCTAATTCTCGAACTCGCTCCAGTGTCTGAGACGTGCCCATGTCACATAATTGAGAGCGCACGCATTGATGATATCGGCTCTGTCCATACTTCTGCCCATTTGAGTCGGGGCATTGTTTGCAAGAAAGTCTGCGCGTTCCTGCACTCCAGCCAAGTCATTTTCTTGAGATGTGATCTCCGAATGCTGTCCACCCATTCCACACGAATGCTGCTGGTGTGTTCAACATATGATGAACAGATGAAACACATATGGCCAACCCCTATGTTAATCCAATATAAGCTAAATGTCTGTCCAAGACACACTATATGGTTGACAAAAGTGGTTGATAGTGGTCGATATGGAGCGTTCGAAGAACTACTACTTTAGAAGTATACAAGTTGTCAGCCCAAGATAAGCTATATGGAGATGTACACAGACTCCAGTTGACCACTAACTACTTTAGAAGTATACAGGTCAATGTCAATCCAAGACACTATATAGAGATGTACACACTCCAGTTTACTAACTCGTACTTTAGAAGTATAAAAGTTGATGTCAGTCCAAGACAAGCTATATGAAGATGTACACAGACTCCACTTGACCACTAACTACTTTAGAAAGTATACAAGTCCATGTCTGTAAACATTAGATCACATGATTAGATTGCTGCAATTAATCAACAAAAGAGATCAGGGTTGCTGCAATAGTTAGACATGATCTAGCCACTCATGCCGTAAGAGGCGACTAAGGTTTGGCTGAAATCGGATGCACGTGTCCTAAACGAGTAGAAGTCTATGCGTTTAGTGGCATACCAAACCAATGTGCAAAGTATACACGTTCTTGGCAAAGATCAAACATCACATAGGGTGATTAAAATTGGTCGTAAAGAACGAACACAAAGAAGAAGTTGATCGCAGTAGAAGTAGGTTACACTGAACCTCATCAACACACAAACAAACTATATATACACACACATACTCTTGTGAATAAATGACTTTGATATTTAATCATTTCTGTTCCTGACTATAACTTGAAATTTGATATCAGAGAGAGAGACTGAGAGAGAACGACAGAGACAGTGTGTATGTATAATTAACTGTAGCTAACATGAGCTGACATCAAAGAATAACAGGACAAATAACCTCACACACTCAAAAATAAATGCAAGACAAAAAATATCACATTGCAACAAATTTTTACTATACACAATGATTCATAAAGTTGCCCCCCAGTACCTCCATATTTCTCACTTTTAAAATATATATATATTGAATTTTAAAACAATTTTTTGCATCAAAATTCTGCAATGGATCTAGTATAATCACAATTTGAACTATTTGGCATGCCTATGTTGTATTGAGCTAGTTTTCAGCAAAGTTGCTGTATATTTACGTCTTTCAGTCAAACACATCCAATTTCAGCATGAGCTATGTTCATGGTTGCTCACTCTCTAGCATGTGAGACTACTGTACAAGACATCAAATTTAGTTTCTCTTGAACTCCATTTCATCTACTATTATTTTAGTCATAACTTACATCAACTTTCCTTATAAATATTATCTGTTTGGTAATGAGGGAGCTGTCAGGCTTGCATCAACAGTATCGATTGTTGGGGAGTTGAAGATGGATAGGGATGTTCTTCGGTCTCTTCGCGACTGCCTGTTGGGTGACACTAAAATAGATGTTGAATCGATCCAGCGATTTAAGCAGTTTGGAGACATAGATGCTAAGTCTCCCCAACAGATATCGAAGAGTAAGCATACTGATGGTTCCGCGCTCGCTGATTAAACACACCTCTCACTCTGCCTCTTAGGCATCCAGTTTGACTTGTACAACGAGTATCTCTAAACTGCCTAAATCGCTTGATCGATTCCACATCGATTTTAGTGTCCTCATTCAACAGACAGTCGCGTAGAGACCGAAGAATATCCCCCTTATCCATCTTCAACTCCCAAACAATCTATGCTGTTGATGCAAGCCTGTCCGCTCTCTCATTACCGTAAACACCCGCATGCCCAGGACAGTATATCCACGTAAGCCTCTGTAGGTTAGAAACTTCTATAGACGACATTCACTCATACCGAAAACCTGCCAGTCTGGATCTTGTGAAGCATCGGCTGAGTCAGATACAACGGCCCCAGTAAATGAAGTCCCTCTCTCATCTGATTTCCAAACATGTCAACAAAGCTTGTTCCAAACCTCGACTTCAGATTGTATATAACATCTCAATAAGACAATATTGTTGGCAGTATCAGATTATTTGGGACAGATTTAACTTTAGATTTCATGAAATGAAAACCCTGGCATATCCTTTACAGGACGTCACTATTAACCAAAGTAAACGAGTCACTGATTTTCTAAGCACCACTTATACGTTCAGCAGTAATTGCTTTCTGAATGGTGAGGTCTATTTTGAACATTCTTAAAAATCCATGGGAACAAATTTGTTCCAAACTGCATGCTGCAAAGTTTGAACCAGGTACTCCTGGGTTGTGATCGAGCTCACTACCGCTAGGCCACGAGCTCACTACCACTAGGCCACGAGCTCACTGCCGCCAGGCCACAGACGCTCAATAATACTATGTTATCAGATTATTTAGAGACTGAACTAGATCAGTAACTTGGTGTAGAGAAATGAATGTTCTAAACTTGAGAACGTCAAGAAATGAATGTTCTAAACTTGGCGAGAAATGAATGCGGGGTCTAGAAATGAATGTTCTAAACTTGGCGTCGAGAAATGAATGTTCTAAACTTGGCGTAGAGAAATGAATGTGCCCTGACTATCAAGATATAATAAAGCTTGTTTGGGACATGATTTTCTAATTAACATGTTTATCAACAACATGAACTATTTGAGCATTTATTGTTAGCAACAACCAACCAACCAACCAACCAACCAAATGTGTAGAATTTAATACAAAGAATGTACATGATTGACTGTTTAAGTAGAAATCCATTTACAACAGCAGTATCAACAAGAATCTCGGTCTTCTCTTCGAACAGAACAAGTTACTAAACCCGTAGCGTTTCACTGGGTAGATATTATTACACGAATTTCAGAAGAAAAAATAAGGTCAGCTGAAAGCCATCACAGCATGTCATAAATAACGGACATGGTGTAAAACAAGTGGCTAGAGAAAGCACCACATTCATGCTTTGGTGAAGGGTTCCTGCAATGAATTTAACAGGGAAACAGGGGGACGTGTGTGGATGTGGTGCAGAATTAGAAAGACGTGGAAACAAGTGGACACATGTGTGGATGTGGTATAGAGTTAGAAAGACGTGGAAACGGGGACGTGGTGTAGAGTTAGAAAGACGTGGAAACGAGGACGCGTGTGGATGTGGTGTAGAATTAGAAAGACGTGGAAACAGTGGGACATGTGTGTGGATGTGGTGTAGAGTTAGAAAGACGTGGAAACGGGGACATGTGTGGATGTGGTGTAGAATTAGAAAGACGTGGGACATGTGTGTGGATGTGGTGTGTAGAATTAGAAAGACGTGGAAACAGTGGGACATGTGTGTGGATGTGGTGTGTAGAGTTAGAAAGACGTGGAGACAGGGGGGACATGTGCAGAGTTAGAAAAACATTGTACTAACAGGAAGGATTGGTGAAGTAGCTGGCATCTTAATATATGACCAACTGTAGTCACAAAACTGCACACAAGAAGACTGTGCTGATTAAGTACTGTTAATATTCTTCTACCCTTCCAATAGATAAACCATTGCCTTGTCATAGTTTAGTGATCTTACTAGTTCTCCCCATGGAAAATAAATATACATGACTATACACATGTCTCTGGATGGTACATGAATACTGCATGAATCCAACTCTGTCCAAACAACTCATGTCAATCAAGGTTCAAGTTAAGACAATCATTCAAAGAGGAATAGAGTGAGAATTATAATGGCTTACATCCAGCTGTATGAGGCTGATAAACTTGAATCTTGTCCGTGGAGACAGCCACATCAACTTGAATTTTGTCTAGACAGTCACATCAACTTAAATCTTGTCACCGGAGACAGTCACATCAACTTGAATCTTGTCTAGACAGTCACATCAACTTGAATCTTGTCTAGACAGTCACATCAACTTGAATCTTGTCTAGACAGTCACATCAACTTGAATCTTGTCTAGACAGTCACATCAACTTGAATCTTGTCTAGACAGTCACATCAACTTGAATCTTGTCTAGACAGTCACATCAACTTGAATCTTGTCTAGACAGTCACGTCAACTTGAATTTTGTCTAGACAGTCACATCAACTTGAATCTTGTCACTGGAGACAGTCATGTCAACTTGAATTTTGTCTAGACAGTAATATCAACTAGAATTTTGTCACTGGAGACAGTCAAGTAAACTTGAATCTTGTCTAGACAGTCAAGTAAACTTGAATCTTGTCTAGACAGTCACATCAACTTGAATCTTGTCTAGACAGTCACATCAACTTGAATCTTGTCACTGGAGGCAAGTCACGTCAACTTGAATTTTGTCACTGGTGACAGTCATGTCAACTTGAAGACATGGATAGTATGTATGTTCCTTAGAGTCTGATGTTGTCATCATCGCTTGCGATGGACGGCTATTAGAGTCTGATGTACAAGATCACTGAGAAGTGTTGTGTATGGAGCTAGAAGCTTTGACTTGTGATGTACACGGTTGTAGACATCAGCACAGTGCTAGAGCACATGTAGTACGTTGATGCTGGGCAGGGTATTCATCTTCAGTGTTGATCTATGTTCTTGATGGTGTCAATACTTTAGTTACCGATTTCTGACGCAGCATGTCACAATTGATGATGATGATGATGGGGACGCAGCCAATCACAAGTGATAATGATTGCAGCAAATCATAAATCACGATGACGCAGCCAATCACAAATGATGATGAAACCAATCACAAATGGTGATGATGCAGCCAATCACAAATCTTGATGACGCAGCCAATCACAAATTATGGTGACGCATCCAATCAAAATTGTTGATGCAGGACTCTTATCATAAATGACGATTGTGCAGCCAATCACAAATGATGATGATGATGATGCAGGACTGTATTTAATTAATATCTCTCTAAACAGGATTCATGGAATCCATTAAAACTGGCCTGAAATGAAGACAAAATTCAACAACAGAAGTCTACCATCATTCTGTTGTATCTTGCATGTCAAGGCATGGCTGATGAAGATTTGAGATGTGACTTTAACAAAGAAACTGGTGGCTGGTTGTGCAGGTACTGAGATGATGATAACAGTGGCATCAATGAAAACCTAGTGGTGGCAGTTGATATTGATGATGATGATGGTGGTGGTGGTAGTGATGATTCTGGTGTAGGCTGAATGGGTTGGTCTGGGGCGTGGTCCACTATACTGAACACAAACTGCAGGCACCCAACCTTGATGTAGCTGCCATGGTGGAGTAAGGCTGTACCCTCCCAGCCAGCTCCGTTGCCAGCAATAAGACTGGAACTACTGGCTTTACAGCTGCACGGGCTATATGTCTGGGGGATGAAATAATAACAGATATAAGCAAGATATCCTATGTTTAGTGACCAGTAAATACAAAGTAGTTACAAAATCTTATCAAATCTTATCAAAAGAATAAGAATCCGACAATCAAGGTTCTTCGGGCATATAATGCGAAGAGAAGGTTTAGAAAATTTGGTGACTACAGGTAAAATTCAGGGAAAGGGATATCATGGAAGACAGAGGAGAAAGATGTTGGATGGCCTGACATCATGGTTCGACAAAAGATCGACGTCAGAACTGATTATATGCACCAAGCAAAGAGAGTTGTGGAGAGACATGTAGTAGGGCAGTACTTTCTAAGGGCCCGACACACGAATATAACAACCAACAAGGTGGAGTCGTTCATTTACCTTTATTATTATTACTTGACACACAATGAATGCACCCATCTTGTCTCTCCTTTTTCCGTCACTTCCTAACTCCTATCTTTGTTTCTACGTCATGTCTCGTTGTTATGTGTTGCGCTTCTGCTTAGAGAGTGCAACACATAGTCTCAACTAATATAATATATCTTACCAACTACTCTAAACTAGGGCTACTTGTCTGTATGAGGCTCTCTGCTGGGGACATGGCTGTATGCCCCTGGCATAGCCATTCCCTCCAACAGACATGATCGTCTACGTCAGCAGGCACAGCACTTGATTAAGTTACAAAATTACATGTCTAAGTTACAGTTACAAAAGTAAGTTATAAAATGACATGTCTAATAAGAATGATGTGAATAATTTGACTGAATATTACATTGTTCATCTGGGGATCATCTACACTGCACATTGAACATGTCCATAATTGCTCCAATCTCTTCCAAAGCATGTATTTCAGTGTGTTTAGACTAACAACTCCCGTTCTGTGTTGGTTGATGTATCTACTGGGGTTTCTCTCATTGTTTTCCTGTCTTGCTGCACCTATCGGTTTGTGTAACTTGCCCAACCGAGATAGAGAATACCCCTTATCTTCTTCGTTAAATCTTCAGAGCGTATG
This sequence comes from Arion vulgaris, assembly GCA_020796225.1. Lineage (NCBI taxonomy): Eukaryota > Metazoa > Mollusca > Gastropoda > Stylommatophora > Arionidae > Arion > Arion vulgaris. Next base: position 12,053,415 of record CM036775.1, read on the forward strand.
TTTTCTCTTAGAGCGTTGATGATGTTGCTTTTGTTCATAGAAGATCCATTCTCGATCACCAGTGCTCCCCAGTGCATCCACTCTCTCATTGCCCTTCTGCTTGTGGGTGCGGGGCCCTAATGGAAGCCAAGAATGGTACCACTGCGGTCTACAAGACGACTGATGTAGGACCTAGAAAAGTTACCCTAGTTTAAAAAAAAGCATCGCAGAAATCAGATGTGTTGGCCTACTTGTGGCTGCATAACTGGCACAACTTACAATCCCTCTTAGGCTCAGATCAAATGTGAATTACACAGAGTGGTTAACAAGTGGACATTGTGGCGCTGAAGAAGTAAAAGCTTTGGAGAATGTTAAACATATACTTTCTCTTCTTCTTCTTCCTCGAACGCTCCAGGCGACCACTTGTCAACCACTCTGTGTGATTTGGATGTGATCTAAGCCTAAGAGAGAGCCGCTGTAGCGTAGTTGTTAGTGAAATCGCTTCTCAAGGCTGGTGGTCTGGGTTCAGTTCCCACAATGCGCGTGGGATTTTTCCCAACCGCGACGGCTCTCAGGTCCACCCAGCCTCAACTGGGTACCAGACATGCTCTGGGAAAGTAAAGGTGGCCGGCGTGATGCTGACCACATCACCCATCGTGTGCCGACGGTCAATGAAAAATACAGGCCTAACACTGTATTGACCTATATACCACGAGGTATGAAAGGGTTCCTTTAAGCTTAAGAACGACTGTACGTTATGCCAGTTGTGCGCCAATAGGACAGCCCATCAGATTTCTGCTGTGCTTTTATTTACTAGGGTAGCATCCCTAGGGCCTACATCAGTCGCCTATTAAGACATGCATTGTACGTTGCAGTGGTACCATTTTTTGCTTCCCTTGCGGGCCTCGGCACTACACAGGCGACACTTCTAACATACACAATGTGACTACAGCATGGGCAGCTAGAATTTACCTTGTAGTACCCTGGACAGACCAACTCTAAGAATAAAATGTACTCTCATTACACCAAACAGCAATCTGAGAATAAGACAAGACTCATAACACATGAGAGCTGGTGTCTCAACTCGATCCACAGTTGAAGAGGAAGCATTCTGACTCTAAGACTGGCCGAGTCTGAATTTGGTACCAGTAAAACCTTGAGAAGTTTAATACTTGCTAGTGGGGATATGAACAACATCACCTATTGTATGCTGTTGGTCAAAGAAACAATACCGGCCTAACACAACATTCAATGATACACTAAACGATTTTAAAAATGAGTTGTTTACATAACTGACAACAGAAAACATTCTAATCATCATGAAGGTGTGTATCCTTTATAGGATGTTGCCTCTTTGCAGCGCATCTGAAATTCACTCTGTCTCTAGCCAGTTCACACACTTCGTCAATGGTCATATTCATGGTTTCTTTAATATCTTGTAGCCATCTTCTTCTTGGTCTGCCTCTGTGTCCTGGGACCCTGCCCTCTAATATTGTTTTCTCCAGGCCATCGTGACACTTGATGTGACCAAAGTATGTAACTTTTCTGTATAGTATGTTGTTTATCAGCCAATTCTCTTTAACATTTAGTTCTTTCAGGACATCGGTGTTCTTTCTTTTTCTGTCCATGGTATTTGTAGGATCTTTCTGTAGCATTTAGTTTCGATGGACTAACAATCTAATAGTAAGACAAAATACTTCACTAACCTCATATGCTCTTGCAGACATTCTTAGTTTTTCTTTCTTTCCAACTCCTCTCCGTTCCTCTTCCTCCTGCGGTGATGTACTGTTTTTGCTGCCATTTTTGCCAGGCCCACCTTTGCTAATAATGTCTCGAACCGCCGCTACTAAAGGACTAGGCTTGGGCGTTGTGGCTGGTTTATCCGAGAAATCACATGAATATAGAACATTGTCTACAGTTGTGCCATGTTCGCTGTAGTTCAACAGTTCAAAGTGTCGACTCATCTGTGGAAGAACAATTCAAACATAAATCTAAAGTCAAGAGAAAATCTCTCATGAAATTCTGAAACATTCTTCTCACAGAGAACCACAATAGCATAGTTGTTAGTCAACTCGATTCTCAGGCTAGTGGGCGGGTTTAATTCCACAGTGGGTGTGGAATATTTTCAGACTGGTGGCTTTCAGGTCGACTCCAACCTCAATTGGATACCAGCGGAATCGCTGGGAAGTAAAGGCAGCCGCATGTGCCGACGGTCAATGAATGAAAATATGGGCCAACACTGCATTACTCTACATACCACATGGTATAAAAGGTTTTTTTTAATTCTCACATGATTAAGCTATAATGATGCAAAGATATTTGTCACAAGAAGATACACTGTCAAATGGGGGGAGAAACAACATCACGAGCACCAGACAAATGATCCATATTATCAGCGTAACATGACACAAATACCAACACAAAACAATTACTATAATATGAGCAGATAATGACGAACTGACTCAATATGTCGTATGCAGTGATATTGAGTGTACAGAAAGCTGAATTTTGTCGTGATTGATGTTCCCTTCGATATGAATTGCAATTCCAGTGATGAACAGTTTTGTGTTGACACTTTAGCGACGGTCATATGCATTTATGAGGTGTATGTTGTTTTTTGTGGCAGTACAGCTGTTTCATTCTAGAATTAGTTCATACAGGAGACAGTTGTTAGCATTTTGTGTGATTTTCGTTGGCACATAAACAGAGCAATTATGGGGTGACCCGTGCAGTGAAGTTGGAACCGTACATATGAACTATGAGCAGATTGGAACAAGTTGCCATTCTGCACCTTAGAACAGGACACAACTGACTCTGCAGCCATATGTATACAAAATTCAAGATTGGCAATTCAGCCATGTGTACATGTGGACAGGTACACCAGACTACAGAGTACATACTTCAAGACTGCCCCGAATATGATACAATGAGGCAAGAGACAAACTCACTGGCCTAACGAAACAACAGTCGACAGACAACTACGAGAACCTCTGTGCGCGCTGTGTGTGCAACAAAAGGCAGTGAAGTTTATACAAGAGGCAACATTGAATATATGGACAATATTTCAAGCGAACGAAAGGAAGGAAGGATATACTGAGGCAAACTCGCTAGCCTAACGAAACAACACTCGACAGAGAACTACACGGACGACTGTGTGAGCTACAAAAGACAGTGAAGTTGATACAAGAAACAACATTGAATATATAGACAACATTGAATATATAGACAACATTTCAAGCGAACGGAAGGAAGGTAGGATACAAGAGACAACATTGAATATATAGACAATATTTCAAGCGAACAAAAGGAAGGAAAGATTAATTCAATCACTCTTCCCAAATATATCTGGCAAACACAAAGGAAAGTTCCATTGTAAAATGGTTAATATGATGATTGGGAAGATATTGAAAAAAGGGATAGGATAGAAAACAAAGATGTATGTTTATTGAGAACCTAAGTTGCAGAGGCAGATGAAAACTTGATTATATTATTCAAACTACATGAACATACACAAAGATCTGCTCTGTTAGTTTTGCTAGTATACAGCATCTAAACATGATTGATACAAATAAATATCTGCTTGTCAAACAAAATCATTCTTCTTCTTCTTTACGTCGTTCTTACGACCAATTTTAATCGCTCTTTGTGATATGTTTGATCTTTGTCAAGAACGTGTATATGTTGCACATTGGTTTGGTAGGCCTCTAAATGCATAGACTTCTACACGTTTAGGACACATGCATCCGATTTCAGTCAAACCTCTTTAGTCGCCTTTTATGACATGCATGGCAGGTAACAGTGGTTCTATTTTTACACCCCAAATTTGGGCCCCGGTAATCACTCGGCGACAAAATCATTCATCTATTGAGTCTTTCTTCTGCGAACGCTCCATATCGACTCCCTTGTTAACACATTGTATGATTTGTATGTGATCTGAGCCTAAGATCGATTATACGCTGTACCAGTCATGCGCCTAAAAGTAGGCCAGCACATCCAATTTCTGTAATGCTATTTATTTACTAGGATAGTTTCCCTAGGTCCTACATCAGTCGCTTCTTATGATATGCCTTGTAGGCACAGTGTTACTATGTTTTGCCTTCCTAGCGGGCCTGGCAATCTATTGTGTCTAAAGTCAAGAGACTGAATTCATTGCATTAGGTTTTACCACATATCGCCTGGTCCCTCTTCGCAGAAATGGCACGACACCTGCCAAGAGTACTGCAAACAGCACGAACTCTGTAGCTACTGCAACAATCCTAAGAGTCTCTAGAAAAAATGCACCCATATTCAAACATAATCTTTTATTTTGGTTAAGACACCACTTAGCCACAGACACCCTGAATCATCGAATTCAGAAATACAAGATAAGAAATTGAAGTTGGACATACACTGACCTCATCATAAAATATTGTTGCATGATGATCAGACACAAAGTTACAATGACCAAAATGACTCAAGCAGACATCCATCTCAGCTCCTGCAACACAACAAAATCACATTTATGTTATGAAGAATATATTTTATTTCATAACAAGAATAAACATCAACTGCACACACACACACACACACTTCTTTGCGTGTCTTTAGCACCAATTTTAATCACTCTTTGTGATATGTTTGATCATACGTTGCACATTGGTTTGGTAGGTCGCTAAACGCATAGACTTCTACACATTTAGGATGTGCATCCGATTTCAGCCTAACCTCCTTAGTTGCCTCTTATGACATGCGAGGCAGGTAACAGTGGTTCTATTCTTTACACCCCACATTTGGACCCAGGTAACCACTGGGCGTACACACACTGACTACAGAGACAATGAATAAAGTATCTAAGCAGTTGACATGGGTTTGGTTTACATGAGTATCCTTCTCTTCTTCAACTGTTCCATATCGATCACTCATTAACCACTGTGATTTTATGTGATCTGAGCCTAAGAGTGATTGTAAGCTGTGCCAGCTATGCACCTACAAGTAGGCCAGCACATTCAGTTTCTGCAATGCTTTTTATTTACTAGGGTAGCTTTCCTAGGTCCTCTTATGACATGCCTTGTAGGTCGCAGTGGTACTATTCCTTGCTTCCCTTGCAGGCACCTGCACCATACAGGCGTTAATATCCTCTTTGAGGAGTTCACTTTATGAGGGTGTTCAGAATGTCAGCTCTATCCATTGACTGGTGTCACAGGGTGATGTTGGTGTGTCATTAGAGAAAAATACAGTATTCTCTAGTATACCACATGGTATGAAAACAGATAGATTACTTTTTATATGAGATAGTAAAACATGTACAGATCACATGCTCCCTAGCCAGCAGCACAAACAGAAGAAAGTTCTTGTATAGCTTAAACTGCCCGAGTGGTTACCGGGCCCAAATTTTGGGTGTAAAGAATAGAACCAGTTATCTGCCACGCATGTCGTAAGAGGCGACTAAGGAGGTTTGGCTGAAATTGGATGCATGTGTCCGCTAGGGAATGCTAACCCGCAACAAATGCTTGCAGAAAACGGATGCACCAGGTCGTAAGGCGCATAACATGGTGCAACGACCCTCACAATGAGGAATGGGATAACGGATTCTACGGTCGCAATCTGCCTCTGAGATTTAGCCATGCAGTAAGAATGTCAGACCTACCATCCCGAGGGTGGCCAAAACTTACTGCTGAAGAGGTTGGCACAAACGGGAAGCAGAAATCATAGGAATTATATTCTACAGAACTGCCCCCAGTGTGCAGAAGAAAGAGGTGGCCCACTAGTGTCCAAGACAAACTGTATGGATGACTGATAATCTGAGGCAGACGGCTGCCTTTATTAGAGAATCAAATCCCAATCTAGTGAGAATGCAGAAGACAAACTGTATGGCGTGGCTGATAATCTGAGGCAGACGGCTGCCTTTATTAGAGAATCCAAATCCCAATCTAGTGAGAACGCAGAAGACAAACTGTATGTTATGGCTGATAATCTGAGGCAGGCGGCTGCCTTTATTAGAGAATCCAAATCCCAATCTAGTGAGAATGCAGAAGACAAACTGTATGTTATGGCTGATAATCTGAGGCAGACGGCTGCCTTTATTAGAGAATCCGAAATCTCAATCTAGTGAGAACGCAGAAGACAAATTGTATGTTATGGCTGATAATCTGAGGCAGACGGCTGCCTTTATTAGAGAATCCCAAATCTCAATCTAGTGAGAACGCAGAAGACAAACTGTATGGCGTGGCTGATAATCTGAGGCAGACGGCTGCCTTTATTAGAGAATCCGAAATCACAATCTAGTGAGAATAAGAAGAAGTATAGCTTATACAGTCAGCCAACAACAGCTACCAAACACATAGAATTTTTAGCACTGGCTATGAAAGAGCATGCAGTTCTAGTTCCAACTTACAACTAGCCCTACGTTAGTTACCAGCATCTTATATCTATTTACCTGTCCCTAGTTTCATAGATCGGTATGGCATAGGAACTGCTTGACCCTTTCCTGAAAGTGGACATAACACTGCTCTGGCTCGAACTTCTGATGCACCTAAAGATATCAGTTAAAAATGTTCAGTATCAGTAGCAAGCTATATGTGATATTATGGACATAAATCCAAGTCTGCTTTACATAATGTTAATATAACGCCACTTTACATGCAGTAAATGCAGCCCATTTTACTTCAAGCCAACAATCCACTTCACATGAGGTCAGCGTTGTCCAACTTTTCAGACTTACAATTTACATCAGGTAAACGTTTTACATGATGACAGTGCAACCTGCTCTACATATGGTCAAAACCATCCATTTTATATGGAGTTAGGGGCCAGATGCTTCATCCCCCATTTTGTACACACAAATATATCAAACTAAATCCAAGCAAATGTATAGTGCCCTCATAGACTAATTGTCTTCTAATCATGTAATGTCCTAACGTTAATACTTGACAAAGAATAGATCTTACTTTGCTGTGACAAATAGACACTGAGCAGTCCTTTCTTGTTGGCGTTTGAAGATGATAATGATGATGAGGAAGTTGTACTTGACTGTGTTGGAATGGGTGTAGAGGACACTGGTGGGGATCTTGAAGGCATAAGTTGCTGTAGACGCTGCCATGCCAGGATATAAGTCAGCTGTTCATCTATCTTGGAAAACTCACTGTTGACTGGAAGAAGATAACAGATATATCTACAAGATTCAGCATCACTATGGTAACATAAAGTGGTCAATAACAGTCCTCTGTTCTCTAATCCTGTTTTGCCTCACAACGTCAGGATAAGAAAGGATTTCTAAAACTGGCTTTTTGTGTGCAATTCATAAAGTTTTTTTTCCCACTACCTCTGTTATCTGAAGTCCACCTTTTGCATAGACATCCTCTTGCTTTGTATCCATTGCTTTTTGTGATGCACTGTCTGTTGATCTTCTTCTTTCGTTGTCTTACGACCAATTTTAGTCACTCTTTGTGATATGATTGATCTTTGCCAAGAATGTGTATACGTTGCCCATTGGTTTGGTAGGCCCAATGCAGACTTCTACACGTTTAGGACACATACATCCGATTTCTCCCAAGCCTCCTTAGTCGCCTCTTACGACATGCGTTGCAGGTAACAGTGGTTCTATTCTTTACACCACAAATTTGGGCCTTGGTAACCACTTGGGCGAGGTAATCTGCTTATCTGACTAACCATTTAATTTGTTATTTCTTGATGAAGTTCAGTACCGATGTTGTAACCACCTTTTCCTGATGTCTACATTTTGAAACCAGTCTCTTCTTGATACTACCAGCATTCTGCGTCGACACTTCATTTCTGTTGCGACTAATTTTCTTCTATCATTTGTTGTCAACGTCCAGGTTTGGCACTGATAGCATAATGTAGGAAGAAAGATTGTGTTGAAGATTGCTCTTTTAGTGTTCATGGTGACATGTTTGAATTTCAAAATGGTGCCATTTGTCCATTTCAAGATCTGGAAAATTAAGAAAGATATCCATCCAGTAATAGTTGTTGTTCGAACCACAAACCATTTTAATTCTTTCTTCTATGAAGGGTTGTGCTTTTTTCTTCATATGCAGGTCAAAAGACTGTCATGTTGCGAGGATGTCCGATAAATATATCCCAAAATAAGTGATGTATTGCGAACTAGATAGGGGTAAACGACTGGTTGGTCGACACAAAAATCTACTTCAAATACTCTATTGAAGTGTCTAAAATGCTTTGATATTTTTTAATTTTTTTTTACCGATCCAGAAGCACTTGAGCTATCAGCTCTTCGGCTCGGTGCTGTGGACATCGTAACCCTTCAGTTCGGTGCCCCAAACACCATGAATCTAGTGAACCGGTGGCTTTTCTGCCAGCCCGCGGAATTGAACCTGCACTCACAGGGAGCTTGTCACCCGTAGTCCAACGCGCTACGAACACGCTGGGCAGACAGGCAATGCTTTGATATAAAAACCATGCGATGGGAATCCCTTGTGAAAGACTACCATATATGTGCATTTATAAAGATGGTGGAAGTATTCATAAACAAGAGAGTATTCAGGAAATGAAACAGCAGACCGACTGGCCAAGGAAGGTGCTGCAGGAGAGCAACCAGATGTGCCATTTACCTACCACCAAAAGAAAATATGATGATTAAATCAATTAGAAAGCCATAAATACCAACACAAGACAATTACTATAATATGAGCAGATTAGAACAAGTTGTCGTTCTATGCCTTAGAACAGGACAAATCAACTCCGCAGCCACATGTATACAAAATTCAAATGGCACCAGCCATGTGTACAGGCACATCAGACTGCAGAGCACATACTTCAAGACTCCCCGATTTTGATATACTGAGGAATGAAACAACACTAGACAGAAAACTACACGGACTCTGTGTAAGCACAAATACAGTGAAGTTTATACAAGACAACATTGAATATATAGACAATATTTCAGCTTAACAAAAAGGAAAAGGATGCATTCACAACAAGAGACATCCTGAAACCTAGAAGTATACACAAAACTAAAGGTTCTAGCACTGTGTGTGTGACACATAACATAAAAAACACGTGACCAACCTGAATTTCTTCATCCACTGTTGCAAAGTGTTGAGGTGGCAAAGGCAGATGATGAACAATGATGTTGTTGATGTTGCTGCTTTGTTAACAGCAGTCTGACAGATTGTTAACTGCACGTCCTGTTCAAGAAAGAAAATAACGTAACATCATCAATGTCGATTCTGACTTGATGACAGAGATAGCTGTTAACTGAAAGGTTTAGCACGGGGAAGAGAAATTAATTCTAGTGTGAAACAACTTTCGACGCCATATCGACATTGTTAAACCACTTGACTATGTGAGCATAAGAGCGACTGTACATGTGCCAGTTCACAGCCAGCTCTAGATAACTAGGCCAAACAACTGACTGGGTATTCCCAGACTGATCAGATAAGGGGCTGGAAAATATAGATGTTTGATAGAACACTGCAAGCTTTTTGGGAATTTCACTCAATTCTGTGAGTCTGGATTTATTGGGAAAAATTCATAATTGATATTCATTGTTGTTAACTTAACTGTTGCACAATAAACTTCGATTTAGCAATTTGTTTGATTTTAAAATGAATTCGCCTATATACACCAAACTGGAATGTGAGGTCATGTGTAGTTGGGTCAATTTCCCATAAATCTTACCCAGTCCAAGGCCCATAAGTTTATAGTTGGCTCTGCTGCTATGCACCTACAAGAGGCCACACTCCGATTTCTGTAACACTTTTTATTTACTAGGTAGCTTCCTAGGCCCCTTCCTCAATTGCCTCTTACGTTCCTTGTGGGTCACAGTGGTACTATTTTGGCTTCCTTGCAGGCCCCGACCACACGATACCTCATGATACAAAAATTGCTCTGTACTTACTTGTTTACTTAATAAGCAACTAGAAGATGATGATTGCAACATGATCTATCTTCTAGTGCATAAACACCAAATGGTTATTACATGTTTGCTTTAACTAAGGGATCTCTGTGGCATAGAGGTTAGGTACTCATCTCTCATGCCAAAGGTACCAGGTTCACTCTGGAGCCATCTGGAATTTTTCCAGAGGTCCTGATCCAGTGTAGGTGAGATGAGTTCTAGTCTATTGAGACGGACGATAAAACTTAGTCCTGTACTCAATTTGAGCTGTAAAGAACCAGTTCAAAATCGAGAAAGCAGTAAAAGCCGCTGCCATTGCAAATTACTAGCAAAAATTTTTTTATAAAATTCCAAAAATTTCTTTACTATCTCAAATTACATCAAGATCCTCGTCCGTACAGAATCATGCACTGCAGCTGAGATCTTCCTGTGTAAGAAAGAGATCGAGCACACATGGTTACTCACCAGTATAATATGATGTCCTATCAATCAATCAACATGCTTGCTTGCCATTGAAATACTAAAATAAAATTGTATGTACAGGTAGCAATAGAATACCTGAAGGAGTTGCTGATACTGTGATGACCTTATGAGCTGAACATGTAGGTACTGAGGTAGTCTGTGCCTTGACTGATGTGGGCGAAGACAGATACTGTGACTGGTCCAGAATTACCAACAACATTGTTACTTAACACTGAAGTCTTGTTGCTTGAAACTACAACCTAGGAAATATGTGATGAAACACTACTAAAACATATACCAATATTAAACTAGTTTTTAATAACTGTTTACAACATAGATTCTTCTTCTCTTCTTTCAGTATTTACCACCAATTCTTAATCACTCGAGATATGTTTGATCTTTGTCAAGAACGTGTATACGTGCACATTGCTTTGAGCCCTAAATGCATAGACTTCTACACGCTTGGACATGTCATCCGATTTCAGCCAAACCTCCTAGTCGCTTACGACTGCATGGCAGGTAACAGTGGTTCTTCTTTACACCAAATTTGGGCCGCACCACTCGGCATAACATATGTATAACAAATATATGTGCTAAGAACATATTCAAAGAATAACTGTCTAATCGGGTCTCTGCACAGAGGCGTAGAGGTAAGTGCCTGCCTCATGCCTAAGATACTAGGTCGCTCTCGTGGAGCATCTGGATATCTTTCAGAGATCCCGACCATTGTAGGTGATCAAGGTCCTATCAGAGAAGATGATAAAACGCAGGTCCATGTTCAATTTGAGTACGTTAAAAACCCTTGGCAGTTCAAAATCGAGAAAGTAGAATTGAGAGCAAAAATCATTCGAAAATATTTAAAATAAAAATTCCTACAAAAATATCTCTACCATCTTCAAAATTACAACGGGACCTCGCCGGTGCTACAGAGTTTGTGCACTGTAACTGAGATCTTCCTGTGTAAGAAAGAGATCGGAGCACGCATGGTTACTCACCGAAGTGCAATGATGAAAGTCCTATCAATCAATCTGTCTAATTCATCTTCGAATCATTCAGCAAGTTTACCAGGCTGCATTGTTATCCTTTTCGAGTGCCAATTTCCAGAATTTTCAGCATGGTTTTTTTTTATCATGAAAACAGTTTTAAAATCACTTTAAAATTAAAAATGTCCCAAACGTGTCTGCCATCTTGCTAAACCAAATAGTAATCCATGGTTTGTGTTTGACGACACTTTTGTACACAATTTAACTCATCATCATCAAATAGCTTGTCCTGAGCAGAACTTTGTCACCCCAACAGTCCTCTGGAATTTCTCTCTCTCTAATAGGCCAGATGTCCCGCTCTGCAGCCGCATGTTCAAACCATCAGTTACATCCTGAATCCATCTTTTCTGTGGTCTTCCTCTTCTTCTCTTTGCCGGTATGTCTCCTTCCATGATGGTCTTCTTCAGCCCTTCATGTCTTTTTATATGTCCAAAATACCTCAATTTTCTTTTACTTATTTGTAGCATCAGCCAGTTTTCTTTGATTTTGAGTTCTTTCTGATAGATCTATTTGTTCTCCTCTCTGTCCATGATATATGGAGGACTCTTCTGTAACACTTATATTCAAAAGTACATATATTTTTATCTTCAGCCTGTAAAAATAATCAGGTTTGGCTTTCAGACCTGTAAAGCGGGAGGCTGCAGCGTGAGATGTTTACATCTCAGGCTCATATAGGGGGAACTGGGTTCGTAGAGTTAATCTATATAGACATAAACAACATGGGGGACTGCCTAGAGTAGTTGATAGTAGCTCTGCCTGCTAGCTGTGAGACCCCTCATAGCTCGGGTTCGAACCTACTGTCCGGCATTTGTTTGAGTCCCTGGTCTTACTCAGGACGATAACGTGAGTACCTCTGAAGTCGGAGAAAAATCTGCCTGTATGGCGAGGAATACTAATAATTGTGGGAACGGAAGGATAAGATAGTCACAAAGCTGAAAGTTTACCAGGCCATAGGGGCTAACACGCTGCTGTACGCAAGCGAGACATGGACAGTGTATAGCAGACACAGAAGAAAATTAAACCATTTCCACACAAGCTGTCTACGCAGAATACTAAAAATAAACTGCAAGGACAAAATTCCAGACAGCGAAGTCCTCACAAGAGCAAAGATCCTCCCGCCAACACCCTGTTGCAGAAGGCCCAACTGAGATGGGTCGGCCACGCTGCTCGAATGCCTGATCTAACCTTGATCTGTATGCCCCACCTGTGGTCGGGGATTCTGTTCTAGGATTGGACTCTAAAGTCACCTCCGCACACACCAGAGAGGTGCAACAGTACACGCCTGAGATTAGTCATCGCCATGCGAGGGACGGCTATATTACTAATTACGAGTACATTGAGCACACGGCTGCCAGTGTAGTAATTTACAATGCACGCTGCCATTGTAAGAAATTGGAAAACGGATTTTCACGCAAAAATCAGTTTCAGAGATGAAACTTCGCCTGAGTTGAAAGCGGATGAAAGAAGAAAAAGGGGGAAAATAAATAAATAAACAACATACATTGACTTACCTTTGCATGCTGAGCTTTCCCAGGCAAGCCTTTACCAACCACCGTACTGTTGCGTATAGTATTAATATTTTGCAACTATCATTGCTGCTGCTACACGGGCACCATTAATATTATCCGCTGGAACCACTGGTTTCCCAAAACCACCAGTGGAAGGGGATGATATAGAATCTACACTGTTGCTCCGAGATCGAAGTAAAGATCCTGGGTCCAGTTTGTGAACATCGAAACTGTTTGATAGTTCAACTTCTAATATGTCTTTAACTCCGCTTGATATTTGTTGCAAATTTACAGATAAACTATTGCTACTATTTACATTATTAGTAATATGATTAGATAGAAGAGAAACAGCACTCCGAAATTGAAGAGTCTGAAACATAATTTGGGCCTAAGTTATTTTTGTCCTCCTGACAGTTGAGCTGTTTAAAGGGATCTCTGCTCTCCATTGAGCAAGGAATTTGAGATTGGTTGTTTGGTATCACAGTCAAGATATTCCATTGGAGATGATGTGACTGAGGATGATGATTGCTTCTGCCCAGAGTCAGAATGTAATGATGGCAGTGCTGGGGATGATTCCAAGTCTTTATAAACAACTGGTGCTACAGAGGCTGTAGGCTTACTGATAGCTGGTGTTGAGTCTGTGAATTTATGACTGCTATCAGATGTTCTCTGCAACTGTTTCTGTGCTAAGTATTTTGCTATGCTTGCTTGCATTGACACAACACTCAACAGCCACTGAAATAAATTCACACAGTTTTAGTTAATCACTGACAAAAATCATAACAATATACAGGAAGACTGCAGTAAACGATGTAGCAATGGCCAAACCCAAAAACATGTAACAATGTTGCTGTGTATTGTTTTTGTAAAACTACAGTACTTTGTTTTACGTGTTCTGCAAAATATCATTAGTAAAGGTATCACTATCAATACATAATAGTCATCATCATATTCTTCTTCAAACGCTCCATATTGACCACTTGTTAACCACTCTGTGTGATTTGTATGTGATCTGAGCCTAAGAGCGATTGAACGTTGTGTCAGTTAGGTGCCTACAAGTAGGCTAGCACATCCGATTTCTGCTACGATTTTTATTTACTAGATAACTTCCCACATCAGTCGCTCTACGACATGTCGTAGGTCACAGTGGTACTAATCTTTGCTTCCTTGTGGGCCCGCACCACACATTTACTGACTAAATTAATCGCTCCCTTGTACCATTAGATGTAGGGACAAGACACATTTACTGACTAAATTAATCGCTCCCTTCTACCATTAGATGTAGGGACAAGACTCATTTACTGACTAAATTAATCGTTCCCCTTGTACCATTAGATGTAGGGACAAGACACATTTACTGACTAAATTAATCGCTCCTCTCTACCATTAGATGTAGGGACAAGACACATTTACTGACTAAATTAATCGTTCCCCTTCTACCATTAGATGTAGGGACAAGACTCATTTACTGACTAAATTAATCGCTCCTTGTACCATTAGATGCAGGGACAAGACACATTTACTGACTAAATTAATCGCTCCCTTCTACCATTAGATGAGGGACAAGACTCATTTACTGACTAAATTAATGCCTACATAGATGCAGCAAGACTCATTCTGACAAATTAATTGTTCTTCTACCATTAGATGCAGCGCAGACATTTACTGACTAAATTAATGCTCTCTACCATTAGATACTGACTCATTTACTGACTAAATTAATTGTTCCCTTCTACCATTAGATGGACAGACTGTTTATGTAATTAATTGTTCTTCACCAGATGTAGGGACAAGACTTGTTTACTGACTAAATTAATTGTTCCCTTCTACTATTAGATGCAGGACAAGACTTGTTTACTGACTAAATTAATTGTTCCCTTCTACATTAGATGCAGGGACAAGACTTGTTTACTGACTAAATTAATTGTTCCCCTTCTACCATTAGATGTAGGGACAAGTCTCATCTATACCAAACATTAAGGATAAAATTGGTTATTGGTTACTAAACTGACGTCATTGCACTCCTGGCAGACCCATAGGTGCTCAGTCTCCCCAACAGATATCAAAGAGTATGCATACTGATGGTTCCGTGGCTCGCTGATTAAACACACTTCTCACTTTGCCTCTCAGGCATCCAGTTCAACTTGCACAACGGGTAACTCCAAACTGCCCAAATCGCTTAATCGATTCAACATCAATTTTAGTGTCCTCATCCAACAGACAGTCGCAAAGAGAACGATAAATATCCCCTTATCCATCTTCAACTCCACAACAATCGATGCTGTTGATGCAAGCCTGATTAAGGATAAAAGCTTTACAGGTACAATTTTATCTAAGCATATCTACCTCTTCTTGCTCTTCCAAGGTGGCTAGTGAGGAGCCATGACTACCTGGCAGATCAGTGGTAGCATTTGTTGGTGGTATAGGTCTGGCTGGGTCAGGCAGGAGAACTGGCGGATCTTTATAAAAGTGTTTGATTGCAGAGGGAACCTGAAAATACATTTTCATTGCCAATTTTTTAAACAGTAAATTAATAACACCAAAGATGATTATGTTAACCCTTTCAGTCCCACAACGGTCAAAAGCGCCCGATACCTGTTCAATCCACAGCGACGTAAACCCCGGTGGGTGTATACCTTTTAAAATGAATTTGTCTGTATCTCTCCGTGCGAATAGACACGCTAAATTTAGTCCTGATGTCATTGTCGATAATAGCTGCCGCCATTTTAGCAAGTTGCAAGTTTAGGGACATGTTTGGTTCGATATCAGCGAAAAAAATTTTTACAGTCCTTGCATTTTCCTGAAAACTTGTGATTTAGGATTCAGATGATGAAGAATTTGCTGAAAAGATTGTGGACAAGAATCAGCTAACATAGGTTGTCTGATGAATAATCTCAGAAACTTGACCCAGTGCTGGAAACTAGCTCATCAAGACAAATAACAATTTGATTTCTTTACTGAACCAACATTTCAGGCAGGGAGCTGCAGGAGATAGCTAGAGATAGGAAGACTTGGTTGAAGGCCTATGCCCCAACCCGGTAAAAGGCAAAGAGAGAGAGATTTCAGGCAGATCACTAGCAACCCAGCTCAAATTTGTCTTTTCTTTTCTCCAAGGAGTTGCATTGGTGGCTACAATGATCATGCACTGGTGTATGTGCCTTCAGAAGATCAAGAAAAGATACATATAAAGGGACTGGCTTCATGAAAAATATAATTACACATGGCTGTGTTTGTACAGCCTGGTAAAAGACTGGTCCTCCTCCTCTCGATCGCTCTAGGTCTGTTTTAATCATTCTCATTGTGATATATAAACAGCCAAACATCAGAACGTGATGTACGTGCACCAGCCTTCAGCACCTATTTGAGCTCAGTTGCTTATCCTTCGGTGGGGTGTTCGTTTTCAGCCAGTTTTTGATTTACTAGGTGAGCTTTCCTAGGGTTCGATCAGCTTTGCCGTATTTTTGGGCTTTGTGATCTACGCCGACAGTGAGTTACGCTATTTATGCCGTTCTGACTGAGAACTATTCCCGGGCTTGTGCTTATCCTCGACGGCGCCTTACTCGTATAAAACACTGTGTAAAGTATCGCCTCGCCAATGTTCAGACCCGAACTTCCTGTCTGATCCGTACATTGTCGGCCTTGCTTTACCGTATATTTTTGAGTTTGATCCGGAGAAGGAACATTCTCAGCCTTTTCTAGACGCGCATTGGTACGTGGCAATTTGCAATTAACTCAAGCATTGGCATGGGGCCAGTACAAACAATGTAGAGGGTCGTTTAGCCGGCACTATCAGCGAATTGAGGATTTTGCGCCGCCCATCACCCGCCCCAGTTATTCCGGGATGTTAGTTACGACTGCAATCGAACCTTGCCCGGTTGTCCCAAGGCTGGCAGTTCCGTTAGGCATCACCAACCTCAGTTCTTCCGGGATGTTAATTTTAATCGCACAGTACCTTGCACGGTTTTTCCAGGCGGGTAGTTTCGTTATGCACTAAACGCAACTTGTTCTTTTGCGCTCCGCAAACCTTGCCCAGTACATGTATCTGCACCAGGCTACCGATGCGGGGTCAGCTGCAATCTTCTCGCACCAACACGAGGGTAGACTTTATTCATTATGGTCCTGTCTATTTATTCTTGCCGACTGGTTGGCAATGTTTGCCCTCCTCAGGGCTTCGAGCCGCCCTACGTGGCATACGCTTGGTCACTGGATGCACCTTCATCCATGTCTGAGACGTTCTGCTGTTTCTTTGCGCTCAGGACTTGGGCAAATCTTGTTGGACATCGGTCATGAGATTTGTGCATTTTGTTTGTATGTATCTTTATTGTATTTCCGTAATTGCACTGCTACCACTACCAGTAGTTTTCTTTCCCCGATCCCTGCCCCTCTTAGCCAGACCGGAACCAGAGTCTGTTTTCAGGGTCACCGCGTGGAGGTTGGGGGCAGGGTCTTGGTTAGCGCGCTCCCTCGCTAACCCTGGCTCATGTTACCATCATGACCTCATGAGCCTTTTGACCTCGGATCGTGTCATCCATTGAACCTCGACTGATTTAATGAGCCATTCATGTTTCACCGTGAGACAGTGTGAACTTAGACATGCATGGCTTAATCTTTGAGACAAGCATATGACTACTGGCAGGATCAACCAGATAGCTGTCATGGACGAGACCGACCGACAATGCTCGGGTAGGGAGACATCGCCTGTGCAGAGCGATCCAGACGCCCCGGGGAAATGCGAAATTGAAGCAAACGACCGAGCGCCGCTTCCACAGATTTGCCGGCAAGACTTGGCGCCGCCAAGCAAAGAACGACACCATGTTACTACCTGCGGACCCACAAGCTGCTATGCAGAGCCGGGCCTTTAACGAGACCACCGTCGAGCGCTTAAAATTTTAGACTGACTGCATCACATCGCGACCGAGAAACTCCGATATACGGACACACACACACCACCAATAAGACCGCGCGAGCGAGTCTTAATAGCAGACGCTACCTTGTCCCTTATTCGCTGGGAGCCTCGCTCGCGTGAAAAGCGAGGAGGCACGCGAGCTAGAGACTATGCACGCAATTGGTTATCGACACTGGGGAACCGCCGCTGACTGGCTCGCCGTCCGGTTATTTTCAAAACGGGAGGCACAGTTTGCAGACGACAACCCAGATAAAGATGGTCCATTAACTCTTAGTAGACCAGGACAAAAGTCACATTTTTACAAGCCATTTGTTTTTAGAATTAAAAACGCCTTTTAGTGTGGCTCCTGATAAAAAGACGTCCAACCCAAAGTCGTGTAGTGTGGCATTTGGTCTACAAGGAGTTAATGCAAGAGAAGAGGCGCCCAAGTGGATACCGGGGTCCAAATCAGAGGTGTAAAAATTAGAACCACTGTTACCTCATGTCATGAGAGGCAACTAAGGAGGTTGGGAGTGGGGCTAGCTACCCCACCCTGTAAAAAAAAAAAAAACAGTAGATAGCTACAGAAATTACAACCAATGAAATTCATAGCTCTCCACCCAAGAAAGAAAGACCTCACAAGAAAATGAGAATAGAGTGGAAAGATCTGGAAAAGGGCATTGGATAAGAGGGCTTGGAAAACCTTGGTTGCAGATCCATGGAAGTAGAAGAGGATACTAGAAGCAAATTGAGAAAATAGAAGATACGTAGAACTATCTTGACATATGGAAGGGGGAGAAAAAGAAGAGTGAACAGTAATAACAGCAGATCCACAACTCTTAACTTAGAACCTGATTTCGATGATTTCGGGATTGAATGTAAACATTGCATATCCCGAGCTCCCAAAACATCGGTCTGAGACGATTTTATCATTATTTTTTGGTATTTTATCATAAATTGTGTACAAATGTGATGTCAAACACAACCCATGTGTTATGCATGGTTTAGCAAGATGATGATCGGCTATAGGGTGGTTTTTTGGGGTGTACTTCTCGCTCGTTTTATGACTAATTTTAATCATCTTTGCGATATGTTTGATCTTTGCCAAGAACGTGTATATGTTGCACATTGGTTTAGTAGGCCTCTAAACGCATAGACTTCTACACGCTTAGGACATGTGCATCTGATTTCAGCCAAACCTCCTTAGTCGCCTCTTACGACATGCTGGCAGGTAACAGTGGTTCTATTCTTTACACCCCAAATTTGGGCCCGGTAACCACTCAGGCATTTAGGGGTACTAATAAGGTAATTAGTTAAGTATTTTCATGTTGAAAAGATATTTTGGAAATGATCTCTCTAAAAGTATATCAACAGAGCAAGCTGTTGAACTTGTTTTGAATGAATCTGAAGATTAATTAGACTTAGATTGTGATTATTCTGATAAGGATATCGAAAGTGAGTTAGACTATCATGAAGAATAGTTTCAATCGAGTAACATTCAAGCTGTATGTTCAATCTGGAGAACAATCGACATATACAGGAGTATTAGCGGTCGAGCCCACATAATATATGAAGTAAATTTTAAAGTTTAGTATTATGCAAATAGATAATAAACAGGAATATAGGAGATGATAGGATAAGTCTAACAAATTATAGAGCACTTAAGTGTGCTAAATAATCGTGTTTTTTATATAACTGATATGAGCTGTTTTTGCTCAGGAGATCAGGAAGTAGGTTTTAAGGTACAGATGGCCAGGGTTCAAAGGGTTATGGATTTTGAGACAAATCTGACTAAAAATTTGTGTTTGAATAACCTATCTAGATTTGGGAGTTTAAAAACTCCTTAAATAGTTCAAAATTATTTCTGTAAAAGTGTCATATCAATAGTATGTGCTTACACTGATGGTGGGTCTTGAAGGAAGTTTTCTCTTGTACCTGAACACAGGATGTTTGGTATGTATCTTGTTGAGAAAGTCTACCTTCACAGTATGACTGTTTACTAGTCCAGTGTACCTGTCCCACAGTCTCAGTCGTCTCGCAAGCTTTGACTTTTAACAGACAAGAGTCCTGTTGCATGAAATAAATGAAAATAAAAATTTTGCATTTGTTAACAATAAGCAATTTTAAGAAAAAAATTTTTTAAAGTACAAGTACACGTTTTAATGGGGCTGCATGCACAATAATGTAAGGATACAGTGGCACCAGGGTCGGTGAGCTGGCACTGATCAAGATCCTACCCCACCTCCAAGTGGTGGCCCTGGTAACAGACTAATGTCTGGCTAAGTGGGTAGGGACCGAAGGAGAGCTACTTGGAATTGGTAGAAGGGTAGGTGCGGTGCATACATGCAATGAGAATCTCAGCACAAGCACTTACACCTCTCTCCTGTCCAATAATGAGTCAAAGATGATTCCTCATACAAATCGGACGACTGTGTGGTTACTGGGGCCTAAGTTTGGGGTAAATAATAGAACCACTAATACCTACCACATGCTGTATACGGTGAAAGTGGAGGTTTGAAGTGGGATTAGCTACCCCATCCAATAAAAATACTCAGTTATAAAACCGCAGCAAAGTGCACGAGAGCTTGCAAGGCCTTGGTTGGGGACCTATGCTTCCTTTGGGGCTAAGGGTAGAAGGAGAAGAAATGTTTTAGTATCACAAGATACACTGGAGAATATGGTGTTATGTCCATATTTTTCATTGACCAACAGCACATGATGATAGGTAATGTGGTCATTATCACACCACCTGTCGTTGTCTCCCAAAGTTGAAGTTTCCTGTGAAAGATTGCCACTGACCAAGCAGGATGGAGAAATTTTTTAGTTATCCTAGAAGATAGCACAAGACCACTGGCTGCTCTGTTGGTCCATGTCCAGGTAAAAGAAGGAGACCACCATAAGGTTGTTCTGGTATTTAAACACATGAATGTGTTTTTACTATTTTAAGTTATTTATGTATTTTTTTTACATTTCTTTAGTCTTCTTCTTTGAATGCTTCACATCAACCACTTGTTAACCCTCTTTGTGATTTGTATGTGATCTGAGCCTAAGAGCGATTGTACCTTGTGTCAGTTATGCGCTTACAAGTAGGTCAGCACATCCGATTTCTGTGATGCTTTTATTTACTAGGTAGCTTTCTGGCCCTGCACTCAGTCGCTCTTACTGAAGGTTACCTGAAGGTCGCTTGTAGGTCACAATGTTACTATTTTGCTCCTCTGCGCCTCGGCAACACACTGGCATTTTTACTGTTTGAAGAAGTTACTGATTTTTTTCCTACATTTATTTAGTCTACAAATGTCCACAGGGATGTTCTAACACTGGAACACCATAACAGAATACTTTTGTATGTACCCGCAGTACAACGTTCACAAAATCATCACCTTTCAACTTCCATCGGAGCACAGGTCTTCACCAAACTTCTTCCATCTCTTCCTCTCTCTTGCCATCCCTTCCAATTCTTTCCATGTTTTGCCTATCCTCTTTATATCCGCCTCCAGCTCTCTTCTCCAGGTCTGCCTAGGCCTTCCCTACTCCTCTTTCCCTGCGGGTTCCAAAACAATGCCTGTCTCGCGATGCCATCTCTGTCGCGAGCTGGGCCGTTTCCCTGCTCCAGCAACGTCTCACGCTCCAGCAACCAATTCTGGCTATTTTCCGACAGGAAAGAAGGCTAGTCGGCATCCCCGGATCCTTGCGGCTTTCCCGGTGATACGCCATTTGCCCCCTGTTGGGGACCTTCCCTGGTTCGGATGGTTGAGTTGAGTTATTCCATATTGTTGTACTATCCATGTTTGTTGAAGTTTTTTTGGCTTATTTTTCTACAGGGTGAGGTAGCCAGCCCACGCACCTCCTTAGTCGCATCTTACGACATGCCTGGCAGGTAGACATTGCTGCATATTCTTCCTCCCTGTGGGCCCGGCAGCAATCGGGCGGATCCCTACCTTAATCGCCTCTACGGCATACCTTGTAGGGCAGTGTCGCAATTTTGCTTCCTTGGGCCCCTGGCAACACACGGACAACGTTTACAAAATGGTTTCATTAATTAAGTAAAGAAACTGTAACCATCAGCAGACATTAACATACTATCTCTCATGCTTTTTTAACCCAGATTGGGGGCATAGGCTCTCAACCAACTCATGCCAAGTCTTCCCATCTTTAGCTATCCACTGCTGCTCCCTCCAGCTCTTCACTATATTGTTAATCTCTGTCTCCAAATCTCAACGCATACATTCAGGATTTCTACAACTTAGAAACAAAAGAGTACTTACGAGAAAATGCTCAACATGGTTAGGGCACATCCATCTGCCAGTGGGCAATGATGTGAGAGGGGGATTCAAGCAGTCTAGATGAAACAACAGTGGACAATAGTCACACTGTATTAAAGGGGCAACCCTACAGCTCCTACAAAACCAAACAAAAAGGTTATTACTATTGTATCATTGCATTGTATGATATATTTCTTTAAATATTGAAAACATGGTTACTGATCTCACAATTCCACCCTCAGGGTTTCTCCAAAAGTGCTCCCATTACTAGCAATATAGTGTATTAAAGGAGTTTAAAGGCCAACATTGACCTCACTACACAGGGTTTTCCCATATGGCTCTGCCCCTCTTCCAAGAAATGGCATGCCATCTGTCAAGAGTATTGTTTGTGAACCAAACAATGCACCTGGATTCAAACCCTTGACATTCAAAACACAAGGCAAACTGTTTAGCCACTTCACCCCGATTTCCTTTATTGGTTACTGAACGACGTCATAGTACTCCGGACTGAGTCATAGGTGCCCAGTCTTCCCCACAGATCTCGAAGGGTATGTATACTGATGGTTCCTGCGGCACGCTGGTCAACACACTTCTCACTCTGCCCCTCGGGCATCCAGTTATACTTGTACACTGGATAAATCCATACTCTCTAAATCGCTGGATAGATTCAACATCAATTTTAGTGTTCTCATAAAGCCAAGGGACTGGAAAACATATCCCCTTTATCCACCCATAAGCCCCTGATGATTAATTCTGTTGATGCAAGCCTCTCTGTTCTCTCACTATCACAAACACCTACTGCACGTCCCGGACAGTAAATCCATATACACCTCTGAAAGTTGAAAACCTCAATAGATGACATCCATGCATACTGCAACATGCCATTTTGAACCTTCCAAAGCATTAACTTCAACGCCCATATCGACAACCTGTCAACCACTCTGTGTGATTTGTATGTAATCTGAGCCTAAGAGCGATTGTACGGTGTGCCAGTTATGCACCTACAAGTAGTCCAGCACATCCACTTCCGCACTGCTTTTTATTTACTATGGTAGCATCCCTAGTGTCTACATTAGTCGCCTCTTACGACGCATTGTAGGTCGCAGTGGTACTATTCTTTGCTTCCCTTGAGGGCACCGGCACTTATCCTTCTATTAGCACACAAAAGGTTAAACTTTGATTAAGTGAACTGCTACCAACTACAATATTCAACTGCTACCACAATATTTTGCACAAGTGGTTAATGGGGTTCAAATTAGGGGTGTAAAGAATGTAACCACTGTTACGCCCGCGTGCCCAGCGTGTTTGTAGCTAGTTGACTACGGGTGACTAGTCCTCTGTAAGTGCGGGTTCTACTCCGCGGACTGGCAGAAAAGCTACAGGTTTCCCAGATTTATGGTGTTTGTGGCACCGAGCCGAAGGGTTACGATGTCCATGACACCAAGCCGAAGAGCTATCAGCTCAAGTGCTTCTGGATCGGAGAAAAAAACCACTGTTACCTGCCATGCATGTTATAAGAGGCGACTAAGGAGGTTAGGAATGGGGCTAGCTACGCCACCTCGTAAAAAAACACTAGAAAGCTACAGAAATCACAACCAGGAAATTCATAGCTCGCCACCAAGGAAAAAGGACTCCGAGGAATGAGTCATAGCACCTGGAGGCAGGATTTGGGAGACGTAAAGCAAGAAAATGGGGAGTGGAGATATCTGGAAAAGATGGCCTTGGATAGGAGCGCTGGAAAGTCTTGGCTGCAGACCTATACCTTCCTAGGTGTAGAAGAAAACTACAATATTCAACTGCTCATCATCAAGGTGTGTGTCCTTTATAGGAAGTTGCTCTCTTTGCAGCACATCTCTCTCTCTCTCTCGATCCTTCTTAAACCATTTTATCACTCTATTGTGATATATAAACAGCCAAACATCAGAACAGGATGTACATGCACAGCCTTCAGTACCAATTGAGCTCAAGCGCTTATCTTCGGTGGTGTGTTCGGTTTCAACCAGCGTTTACTGGGTTCACTCTCCGTTAGCCTTTGCTGTCCCCAGCCAAAACCCACAAGGCAGCAGGTTGCTATTGCCTTTCAGGGCAGCGACCCATAGACAGCCTGCGCTCCCATACTGATGAGCGTCATCTGCCCAACTATACCAGTCTTGTTAATGGACTGTTTGGTTTGCCTACCGTCTAGTTTTGTGTACAGTTTGCTCCGCTAGCCTTTGATTGTCCCCAATCAACTACAAGGCAGCAGTACATCTGAATTTCACTTTGTCTCTAGCCAGTTCACCCACTTCGTCGATGGTCATATTCATGGTTTCTTTAATATCTTGTAGCGATCTTCTTCTTGGTCTGCCTCTGCGTCCTGGGACCCTGCCCTCCTACTGCTCATCATTATCAGGTGCCGTGCCGGCTGGCGTAGGCGATTATGGATCTCCACAAATCTCTGTCTTTAGTGTTTGCTATCAACTAAGATGTTGATGCTCTACCGTGCCATGAGGTCAGGCTACCAACAATTTTCTCTCTCTGTCTTCCTCTGCCTCGTCTACCCTCGATTTTACCGGTTACTACAATGTGTTCTAAACCTCCCCTCCTCATCATATGCCAGAACAAAAATGATGACTGCCTCTTTCTTATATTGATGATAGCTTTCTCTGTATCTTGATCTCATTCAACACTAGTCATTTTAGCAGTCCATGGATTCTCATCATTCTTCTGTAAAACCACATCTCTGTGGCCCTCAGAGATTTTTTGATCTGTGTGTTCATTGTCCATGACTCGCATCCGTATGTCAGTATTGGTTCTATGTATCATTGAATAACTCGCATTCTGATACCAACTGCAATATTCAACCATCCAATATCAGTTTGCAATATGTTTACTGACTTGATCCTTCTATTAGCACACAAAAGGTAAAGCTACAGTTAAAATATACTTTGATTAAGTGAACTGCTACCATACTTGTTGCATGTGAAACAGGATTTTGCTGGCAGTGGAACTAAACCATTGTCCAACTCATGAGCTTGCTTTTTAGGTACATGTCTCACAGGTTTCCCATACACTCTCTTGCTGCTACCTAAAACATACAACACAAATTTCAATACTCTCTGACATTATCAATGTAAAGGAAAAAGTAAAGGAACCCTTTCATACCTCGTGGTATATAGGTCAATACAGTGTTAGGCCTGTATTTTCATTGACCGTCGGCACACAATGGGTGATGTGGTCAACATCACGTCGGCCGCCTTTACTTTCCCAGAACATGTCTGGTACCCAGTTGAGGCTGGGTCGACCTGAGAGCCGTTGTGGTCGGGAAAAATTCCACACGCATTGTGGGAGCAGACCACCAACCTTGCGGCTGAGTTCACTAACAACTACGCTACAGCGGCTCACGACATTATCAATAAGCAAGTAATAATTTCTCTTCTTCATTCACAAATAATCATATTCTTCTTCTTCTTCAGCGATCTCTGATCATGCACTTAATTTACTGTGGACCACAAACCGGGCGGTCAGCTTCAGGTCTGTCAGGTTCCCCAAAGCTTAGATTTTCAGGTCGATTGGGTGTGGCCACATGTTGCTTCTCAGCACACCTATGAGGGGACAGTTTTGCAGGATACGGTCCGGTGTCTGTTCCGCCTGCTGACACTGGCAGAGAGCTAATCAAATTCAATAACATTAAAATTAGTGATTGAAGCATCATCATTGCACTTTGTAAGTAACATGTGTGCTCCGATATCTTTCTTACACAGGAAGATCTCAGTTGCAGTGCACGAACTCCATAGCATATGCGAGGGTCCCGATGTAATTTTGAAGATGGTAAAGATATTTTTGTAGAAACTTTTATTTGTAATCTTTTCTAATGAATTTTGCCAGGGCAGCGACTTTGCAGCCTGCTCTTCTCGATTTTGAACTGCCACTGGTTTTTTTACGTGCTCAAATTGAACACATGACCTATATTTTATCGTCCATCTCCGATAGGACTAGGAACTTTAATTCTAGGAATTAGTGATTAAAGGGTCTAAAGCTGAGGATTGACTTCACTGCACAGGGTTTAAACCTATATGGCTCAGTCTCTCTACGTAGAAATGGCATGCCAACTGCAGAGATTACTGCACAAACTCTGTAGCTCTTGCAACAATCATAGGGGTCTCTGGGGAAAAAATGCACGCTGGAACAGAACAGCGCTGTCCGGATTCAAACCCCCAATCTTCAGAAACCACCTAGACATCAAAAAATGAGTGATTACTGGGTCACCCGAGAGGTTACCGGGCCCAAATTTGGGGTGTAAAGAATAGAACCACTGTTACCTACCATGCATGTCGTAAGAGGACACTAAGGAGGTTTGGTTGAAATCGGATGCATGTGTCCTAAGTGTGTAGAAGTCTATGCGTTAGGGGCCTACCAAACCAATGTGCAACGTATACACGTTCTTGGCAAAGATGAAATATATCACAAAGAGTGACTAAAATTGGTCGTAAAGAACGGACGCAAAGAAGAAGTGATTACTGGGTATCATCATTACAGCACTCAGGACAGGTCCATAGGTTCTTCAATCTTGGTGAAAAAAGGGTGGCAGTGAAAGTGTTAAGAGCCATGGTTATCGCCTTGATATCCACAGTGTAGCTGCTCGTAGTTACAGCAAGACCCGCTGTCATCCTTGACCACTTTTGCATCTTGAGCAAGCAGTAAATGGCCATGCACTCCGCTTGCTTCAAATCACTTAGCCCTCAAAGTATACCACAGCATCCCCTTCTGACAGATTATTGCATGAAGGTCTGCTTTCATTTTTACCAGTGCCCCAAACCTTACAATACTGTCTTCTCCGACTTCAGAGGTAAATGGCCACACTTCAAGACTGATCCATACACAATAACCTGAGATGTCAAAACGCGATTAAACGGTGCAGAGTTAAGTCAAACTATAGAGCTGCTATCTAGACCATGAGAAGACTGATGACATCTTCCTGGTGACAGACAGGCTTAAAGATAAATCCAACAACATGTACATAGAAGAAAAAGCAACAGAAAAATACAATCTACTTGCCTGGCAATGGTTTGTTACAAGTTATCTCTTTTCCAAGATCAAACTGCACCGGGTTCATCAAACGGGCAGCTTTAGCTAATGTTTTCAATGGATGTTCCAGGTCACCGTCAGATTCCAAGTTTGTTGAGGACCGTTTTCCATCCGCTTCAATGGCTGCAGCTGGTCGCTTACCTCTGGTGGATCTACTTGAGGACTTACTGGATGTACTTTCTGCATCATCATCCTTTGCCTGCAGGAATGCAGACAAAAGTGGCTGGTGCTAATTAAACCATAAACATGAAAGTTGAACTAAGAGTAAGGGGTGTTGGGTGAGAAGGTAGGGTTAGTACCTCACGGAAAATGACAGCCGTATCCTGGGTATGTCCATGGATAGTCATGATCCTATTTGGTCCCCACTTCTCACCTAGCTCATGTTTGGCTCCACGTGCCACACCCCGGGCAACAGTCTCGCTGATGGCTAAACAACATGAGTTGGCGGAGTAATCCTGCTTAACCCTCCCACTTCCCTCCTTTCTTTCCCCTACCCACGCCCCTTTTTCCCTCCAATACTCTTAACCACAGTGAGAGCTCTAATGGCCTCTCATATGACCATTCAGATCTGGCACAGCACTACAGCATAACTGAGTAGATGTGGTAAACATTTGTATAATATTTGACAATGTACATGCACCTCTGTGGTTGGAAAGAAGTCAGAGGGTACTAACTAGATCTGAGGATAGAGAACCAATGTGTGCTGCTTTCTGACGGCTGACATCCATCGTACATGCGCAGTGACTCAGGACGTGATGATCCTCTTGCCTTGAACATTTGGACACAAGCCTAGAGTATAACTGAGCTCGGCGTGACCAGCAGGCAATCTGGTGGTGGGGAATGAGAACAGCGAACCCTACCTTGGCTGCAGTATCATTAAGCGCACAGAAAGCCCTCATCCACTAGTGCTATGGCAGTATTATTCTGGCTCCTGTCCAGGGTGGGTAGGAAATCCACAGACTTCCCAGCTTTTCAATGCTATGTACAACAATAATAGAAATTCAAGCGAGATCGGACGTCGACTCGAATATCAAGGTCCGCGCCAGACAGAGGGTAACCGGGCTGTTCTGTGCGAAAAATTGACTACTGGGAAAAACAAAACAAACAAATGCAAACATAGAAATACACAAAACCCTTGGAGGAAGAAGGACCTACAGATGTCAGATGACCAAAAGAACAAACATTCACTTAATATCCTACAATTAAACATCTGTGGCCTAAGAAACAAAAAGATTGAACTCTCAAAATTATTACATGACCACAAGGTACATGTGGCCCTTTTGCAAGAAACCCTACACAAAGACAGTGACCTGCACTTGACTGGATACACTAGTTATCCCTGTAGGTGTACTGACTGCCGAGGCATAGTCACATACATACGTAACGACATTCAGGGAGATGCATCACAGCTTACAACAGCCCATCCCACAGATGTGCAACAAATTACTATCTGGCACTCTGGAGGAAAATATACCATATACAACATCTACAACCCCCGCAGAAAACACTCAAACTGCCAGAACTGCACAACACACAGTATCGCAAAACTATTTTAGCCTGTGACTTAAATGGACACTCTCCACGTTGGGGCTACCCAGACAACAACAGGACAGGAAAATTAATAGAAGAGCTATGTGATACAACAAATCTATCAGTATTACAGAATGCAGAATCTCCACCAACTCTGCTGCACAGAGCTCACCTCTCACTTACTCGACCTGACCTGACCATCTGCTCATCCGACTTGACAGAATCCTGCCATTCTCAAATACTTGATGATATCGGAAGTGATCACAAACCACTCCTTACTACTATAACAACTGTAAGTAGAGCCTGTCAAAGCAAAACGCGTGGAACTTCAAAAAGCTAACTGGAGACTTTTTCAAGAAACAACTGACTCTCTGCTTTCACAAGTTGAAGCCAGCAGTGTTGAGACTTTCAACGAAGAAGTAACAAAAGCAATTCTGAAAGCCTCATCATTATGTATCCCAAGGGGCAGCTGGAAATCACACAAACCATTTTGGAACCAAGACATACAAGACACCATCTATGAAAGAAGCACATTAAGGAAAACACTAGAGTCCACACCATCACTGGACATAAAAGTGCAGTACAATAAAGCTTGTGCAAAAGTAAAACTTGCAGTTAGGAAGGCTAAAAATGAAAAAATGGATAGACACATGCTCAAAACTAGACTTCAGACGTAATGGAAATAAAGCCTGGGCGTTGGTCAACAATCTGTCTGGGGATAGTAGGAAGACAAATCCCAAACCAGTGATAGATGGAAGGAAAACAATCATTGAAGACCAGAAAAAAGCAGAGCACTTCAACCGCTACTTTGCATCAGTGAACAGAGCAGGGGAACTCACAGAGATAGACAGAAAGCATCTGAACCACTTGAAGCAACAAGAAAAAGCTCAAACAGTAAATGCTTCCATTTTTGAGAAAGAAATTAGTAGACAGGAATTAGAACAGGCATTAAAGAAATTGAAACTTAGAAAGTCTCCTGGACCAGACAAGATCCACAACGAGATGCTTCTAAACTTGGGTCCAATAAGGAAGGTAGCAGTTCTCCATCTAATTAATATGACATGGAGAAATGGAATGCTCCCCAAAGCCTGGAGGAGTGCCCATATTATCCCTATCCTGAAAAACACCAAAACCCCAGGTGAACCCAGAAGCTACCGACCAATCTCCCTAACATCATGTCTAGGGAAATTAGCTGAGAAAATTGTAAATTGTCGTCTCTACTGGTTTCTTGAAAGTACCAACACTCTATGCCACGAACAGGCGGGATTTAGATCTGGCAACTGCACAGAGGACCAACTCTTTAGGCTTACTCAAAGAATACACGACAGCTTCCAGAACAACAAACACACAGTAGCCATTTTCTTTGACCTGCAGCAGGCTTACGATCGAGTATGGAGAAAAGGCCTCCTTATGAAGATGATGGACATTGGAATACATGGGAAATTGTACAACTGGATTAAGTACTTAATTGACCGTACGATCCAGACAAAAATCAATGATGCAATTTCATCTAAGGAGGTCTTAGAAGAGGGTTTACCACAGGGCTCATCCCTAAGTTGCACCCTCTTCCTCATATACATCAATGACCTTGCAAGTCAGATTACGGCTGAAAAAGCGCTATATGCAGACGACCTGGCTATTTGGCAAAGTCATGAGGATGTAGAAAGTGGAGCACGTAAACTTAACGGAGATCTAAGAAAACTCCATGACTACTGCCAGACATGGAAACTAAAGATAAACTGTGCCAAAACAGTGTATACCATCTTCACTATTAGCCACAAAGTTGCCAAACAGAATATCACATTAAATCTAGACAATCACCAACTGCTAAGAGAACAACACCCCACATATCTTGGAGTAACACTTGACCGCCAGCTTAACCTGAAGAAGCATGTTGTGAATGTAAAGAACAAAGCATTAAGAAGATTACAGCTATTGAAGAAGCTTGCTGGCACAACATGGGGATCAGACAAAGATACTCTGAGAGGCCTATATCTTGGTTACATCCGCCTGCAATAGAGTACAACAGTGTCTTTCTAACAACTTGCTCCAAGACAAACCTTGATTCCCTGGACAGAGTACAGAACAATGCCTTACGCCTAATCAGCGGAGCAATGAGGTCAACACCAACAGCCGCATGTGAAATACACACAAATGTGGAACCTCTTGTTGCGAAGGGACAAAGCTGCTGTTGAAGCCTATGAAAGGAGCAAAAGAATGAATCAAGATCACCCCAATAAACTACTTGTCGAGAAGTGGAAACAGAGAAACAGAATTAAACAAAAGTCAATCCTCCACCACGTCAGTGAAATCAAAGACAGATACCACCTTCCAGAAACAAGACAGCAGCTGCAGAGAGTAATAGCAAACTTACCACCACATACACTCTTGAATACACCTGAAATTAGAACAAAATTGACAGATGAAGCAACTAAACGCTCCGACCCAGTCAGCCTTATGATGGCATCTCAAAGAACCATTGATGCCTATCCCCAAGAATGGATACATGTCTATACTGATGGATCTGCATTTAAAGCCACCATCAAAGCAGGTTACGGAGCATATATACAATACCCAGACAGATCATCCGAAGAGCTGTTTGGTGCATGCGTGGGAGATATGCTCCAATTATGAGGCTGAAATTCATGCGATAGAAGCAGCGTTGTACCACCTGAAGACTGTTTTTGATGCCTTTCCATCAAAGGCACAAAACATAATTATCTTCACAGATTCAATGTCTGCCCTTCAAGCCCTAGAGGATGGTGGACATTGTAAATCTGAACTATCCCATATAGCCTAGATATTGACAGACTTATTACATCACATGACATCAAAATAACCATGCAGTGGATCCCTGGACATTCAAACACACCTGAAATGACAAAGCAGATAGGCTAGCCAAGAAAGGGTCAACACAGGAACAACCAATCACAGCAACAACTCTCCATACAGCAAAGCAAATCCTAATGACAACAAATAAGGAAATTTGGCTGAACAGATGGGCCATGGGAAACACAGGAAGAGATGTGTACACCCATATGGCCAGCCCTAACCTTAATGACAACATCAACCACCTTACAAGAAGAGATCAGAGCACCATTTTTAGACTCCGAACCCAACACATAACACTTAATAATCACTTGAACAGAATTCATCCACAACACACTCCAGAGTGCCAACTGTGTGCACATCATCATGAAACCGTTCACCACCACCTCTTCAAGTGCCAAACACTAGAAGACATCAGAAAGACCCTCCTTCCTCCAAGGCCAGATAAATGGAACACACTATACGGAACAAAAGAACAACTTACAAACACATGCAGATACCACTACATAGCATTGGGCCGAAGGGCAAAAGCTCAAGTGCCGCTGGATCATTGAAGAAGAAGAAGAAGAAGAACTAAGAGTAACATTTGTTAAGTGTTGCGATGTAAATAATTTTGTTGGTGGGGTTTCCCACTATGTGGTTTATTGGAACACAGCCCCCTGTAGGCATAGTTCAATCAACTCAGGTCAGGCGCATGTGTGGTGCCGAGGCCCACAAGGGAAGCAAAGAATAGTAGCACTGCAACCTACAAGGTAAGAGCAACTGATGTAGTACCTAGGAAGCTACCTAGTAAATTTAAAAAAACAACGCAGAAATCGGACGTGCTGGCCTACGTGTAGGCGCACAATTGGCACAATGTACAATTGCTCTTAGGCTCAGATCACATACAAATCACACAGGGTGGTTAACAAGTGGTCGATATGAAGAAGAACTCAGGAAATGAGTAATTCCCATTGTGTGGGTCGATTTTTATATGTTTGATTGAGCACTGTGGGCTTTAGTTACATTTTACATGAGTCTACAAGTCCATGGTAACATATTGATGAAAAGTGTTCACAATACTGATATTCCTTAGTATAAAATTTAATTTGTGACATAATATAACCTTCTTTCCCATGTTGCATTGTTTTAAAAATGAATTTGCCTGAATCTAACAATACTGATTGAGACAAGAAATGCCTGCAAGGATAGCCCTCACTTGGACACCAGAGGGAAAGAGAAAGAAAGGCAGACCACGGACAACATGGAGGCGCATGATGGAAGAGGAACTGGACACCGCATCTCTGACGTGGGGCTCTGCGCTGAAGGTTGCAAGGGACAGGAGAGCATGGAAAGTCCTTTCTGAAGCCCCATGTGTCACTAGGCATGACAGGATTAAGTAAGTAAGTAACAATACTGATATACAAAGGTCCATGCGAAACGAGAATGATTTTCATGAATTTTCACTTCGGCCTTATGGCTACTGGGAGGGAAAGGGGGCTGCCTTAATTTTTCCTCTCAGTTGTTTCATAGTGGCAGATTTGGTATAGTTCGCTCCAAAATTGTGATCATCATTACCGACTGATATAAAATCATCCACTTAACATAAATTCTTGATTTTTAAATTTTAATATAGGTAACAGTGACGACCTTCCAAAAGTATTTTTGCCCACCCAAACCTTTAGTTCTGTAAGATTTTTATTATATGTTATTACTAAAATTGTAGCGATGATGCCATGGTATACTTGTCTAAATTTTACAGTACGATTGTCAAGTTTGTCTATAAACTAAGCATTTCCGTGTTCTACATGCAATTCAGTGCAGTCAAAATCGGAATCCCATGGAATTAATCAGTTCACAATGTTTTCACCGACTGTCATTGACGTATACGCAACATTTACTTTCATTTATAGAAGTGGAAGGTATCATTTGTTCACTATGTCACCTTTCTTTTATAATATGTAATAGGAATACGCCTTTGCAATCATTCGCACCATTTTGTGTATTACTGTAAGTTCTAAACTTTCATGATCATTTTGTTGTGCTTATGCAAAATTATATAACAAAAACGTTTTTGCATCAACCAAGCTACCTACCAATTAGTTAAACATGTATTTGTAAGGTCGTGAGGTATATAAGACTGCTTGCCAAAATCACTGGTATGCATCAGGTAGATTTTGTATAAATTAAACCTTAGTGTGATCATGAATTTTGGAACGAACTATAGCAATTAAATGTAACTATGAAGAAGAATTTCAATCAGTACATCTAAAAGTTTGGTAACCTCTTGTTTAGTGTGTGTTCAGTGGACATAATAAATATATATATATATATATATATATGATCTGTTTTTGCAAGCAACGTGGGATGAATTAGTGTACCGTATTAAGTTTTCTTGCTCACAGAATCAGACACAAGAGGGATGTGGGTTCAGTCCCACAAGTGAGGACAGAAATTGGTCCTCCTACCTCCTGCAGTACAGAAATGTGAAGTGACAGACACTTCATAACCGTAAGTCTGAAAAATGCTATGGGACTTATTTTTCCCCACCTGTAATTAAGCTTTAAAGGGTACAATTATAGGCACAGAGCAAATAATAAGATTTAACATGTTACGTTGTTTTTGTTACATATGTCAGTAGCATAATTTTTAAAAACAGCCTGTTCCTACCTCCTGCGGTACAACCTTGCATTTGTGACACAACCATTCACCGGTGGGAAGTAGTTCTTCAACAAGTGGTGGATCACTAAACGGAGAAATAAAAATAAATCTGGATTGTTCTTATAATAATACCTCGTCATTATAAGTTACATAGGGCCTGCAAGCAATTTCTCCATACCGCTCTATCTTGGGCAACTCGCTCAATCTACTCCATGGAACCGAGACTTCTTGCCTCTCTCAGCAAAGTTCATCTCATTGTCTCCCTGGTTGTCCTCTCTTTCTTGAACCCTTTGCCTGGGCAGATGACGCTCATCAGCCCGGGTGGGCAGGTCATCTACAGGTCGCTGCCCTGAAAGAAAATAGCAGCATGCTGCCTTGTAGGTTGGCTGGGGACAGCAAAAGACTAACAGAGATCGAACCTAGTAAACGCTGGTTGAAATCTGATACTTCACCGAAGGATAAGCACTAGAGCTCAAAATGGTACAGAATGATGTGATGTAAAATTGCGCTCTTGGCAAAGGCTGTGTATATATCACAATAAGAATGATAAACACGGCCGAAAAAGAACGAACAAGGAAGGGGAAGAGGAACTTGGTATATAGGTTCTGGAATGTAAACATCTTCTGGCTCGATGTTCCGATATATAGTTCTGACAAGACTCTGCCATTATTTGCTGGCAACCAAAGATAAATTGTGTACAAATGTGCAAACATAACCCATGTCTTACTAGTTGGTTTAGAAAGATGGCAGACGTGTTTGTGAATATTTTGTTAAAGTTATATTTTTTTTTATTCCATGATGTAAAGAAGTGCTGAAAATTCAGGAAATTTGTGTTCTAAACAGATAACATAGCAAGTTGTTCAACATTTGAATGATTTCAAAGATGATTTAGACTTCTGCTGTGATTATTCGGATAAGGATGTCGAAATTGAGTCAGATGATCATTTAGACAGCGCAGAATTGTTTTAATCGATTTATGTTCAAGCCATATATGTTCAATCTGGAGAATGGAGCTACAGTACTTGGAGTGTACAGGAACATGGTCTACATAATGTATCAAGTAAATTTAACAGTTTGGTCTCCTGCACATATATAATAAGGAGGAATATTGGAAATGATGGGGCAAATCAATAACAAATTAAAGAGCACTTAATTGTGTCAAATTATCTTGTTTTTAATATAACTCGTGATATGTGCTGTTTTTGTTCAGGAACTCAGGGAATGGGTTTTACGGTACAGATGGTCTGGGTTCAAAGGGTTAATGCCTTAAATTGTCAAATTACAACAAAAATATCTCCTACTGTTTCTTGCATTCACAACTTAACAAAAAACTGGCATGGCACAAATCGCATCAACATGATATAGTATATTGTCAATGGACATAGTTTTATCAATTACATAGTTTTATTTTTGCAAGACGGAAGAAAACACTTACTGGCACAGTAAGTGAAATGCAGCAGGACATCGATCACAGCATATAAGATCCCCTCCTTCTTTGCAGCTGTCACAGGCATCATGATTAACTGCCCGTCCTGGTCGTCTGTACACATCCCTCTCTCTGCGCCGACGAGACCGGCGAAGGGCATCTGCACTGACTGGGGGAGCGACCAGCAACTGGATTTGCTGAAATTGAAATACATACTAAATTGTGTCTACATTCAAAATTAGATCCCATTAAATAGAGAGTATTCCTACCAAAGGAAGATCTACCATAACCAGGCATGTTCCACCGGTGGTGGATATTGGGACAAACTCAGACATGGGAGTGTTGGTTGCACCACTAACTTTTCTTCTTCTTCGAAAGCCACATTGACCACTTGTTTAACCACTCTCGTGATTTCTATGTGATCTGAGATTAAGAGCAATTGCAGTTTGCCAGTTATGTGCCAACAAGTAGGCGAGCACATCCGATTTCTAGACGCTTTTGATTTACTAGGGTAGCTTTCCTAGGCCCCTACCTCAATCGCCTATCATGACATGCTTTGTGGGTCGCAGTGTTAATATACTTTGCTCCCCTTGTGAGCCACGGCAACACACAGGCAAAACATTCATTTCACAGTATGACAAAATCTACTGTTGCTATTGTTACAACTGTCACAAAAAACAATTGAAGACTAACTGAAGAAGAGGACCAGCTATAAATTCAGGCATAGTCTGGGCTTCCAGTACGGGCTTCTGATGTTTGCATTAAGGCATGCTTTCCTATCATCAGTGTCCCTCGCCATTCAGGCGAGCCTTCTCCGACTTCAGAGGTACTGAGAAGCTGTGATATTTGCGATTATTACTCAGCTTTTTTGACTTCAGCATGATGTAAAGTTTACATATGTTAGATATTTATATCCAACTATCGCCACTACTTAGACATCCAATCATCTCACTGACAGCTAAACAACAGTGATCAACAGCATCTTCATACCCACTCTATGTTACCAATGTCAAACATGGACAATGAATAAGACACAAACACAGAAAATGGCAACATGCGAAATGAGATGTCTCCGCAAAGTCGCCAACAACACAAGAATCGACAGTCACGAATACCAGCATCAGAGAAAAGGTTGGAACAAGACTGTGCTTGAACTATATAGCGAAACAGAGAATGAAGTGGTTTGGTCACTTAGTAAGAATGCGAACAGACCAAACTGCCTATGAAGCTTTCACAACAGAATATCAGGAAGGAAGACCAAGGAAAAGGTGGATAGATAATGTAGTTGAATTCTGCAAGGGGATTAAGAAAACCATCACACAAGTCACAAGAGAAGCGCAAGACAAATACATAAAACTACGACACTGGGTTAACAACCCGGTAACAGTTTGCTGACAAAAGTTGAATTCTGCCAGGGACTAAGAAAACCATCACACAAGTCACAAGAGAAGAGCAAGACAAATACATAAAACTACGACACTAAGTTAACAACACGGTAACAGTGTGCTGACAAAAGTTGAATTCTGCCAGGGACTAAGAAAACCATCACACAAGTCACAAGAGAAGCGCAAGACAAATATATAAAACCACGACACTGGGTTAACATCTTGGTAACAGTGTGCTGACTAAAGTTGAATTCTGCCAGGAGACTAAGAAAAACCATCACACAAATCACCAGAGAAGTGCAAGACAAATACATAAAACCACGACACTGGGTTAACAACCCGGTAACAGTGTGCTGACAAAAGTTGAATTCTGCCAGGGACTAAGAAAACCATCACACAAGTCACAAGAGAAGCGCAAGACAAATATATAAAACCACGACACTGGGTTAACATCTTGGTAACAGTGTGCTGACTAAAGTTGAATTCTGCCAGGAGACTAAGAAAACCATCACACAAATCACCAGAGAAGTGCAAGACAAATACATAAAACCACGACACTGGGTTAACAACCCGGTAACAGTGTGCTGACAAAAGTTGAATTCTGCCAGGGGACTAAGAAAACCATCACACAAGTCACAAGAAAAGCGCAAGACAAATACATAAAACTACGACACTGAGTTAACAACCCGGTAACAGTGTGCTGACAAAAGTTGAATTCTGCCAGGGACTAAGAAAACCATCACACAAGTCACAAGAGAAGTGCAAGACAAATACATAAAACCACGACACTGGGTTAAAAACCCGGTAACAGTGTGCTGACAAAATAAGAAGATATTCATCAAGTAGCATGTCCCTTGCGGAGCATCGCTTTTATTACAGCCCGCTTCAAACTCACAGGCCTAACGAAACAACACTTGACTCAAAACTAGATGAATCTCTGTGCGACAGTGAAGTTTATACAAGAGACAACGTTGAATATATAGACAATATTTCAAGTGAATGAAAGGAAGGAACACAGCCTGTCTGAAAAACTCTATGTCTCTAGCAAGTTCTCCTGCCTCCTACAGCATCATGCCTCTTTGATGTCCTGTTGTCACCTTCGTCTTGGTCATCTCCTGCCTATTACTCCAGGAACCATGCCTTCCATTACCGTTCTCTCCAAACCACTGTGACGTTTAATGCTCCTTGATATGCAGAATGTCCTTGTTTTTTACTGTATCTGTCCATGATCTAATAAGAACTTTTCTGTAACACCTTGTTTCGAAAGCTTTTATTTTGTTCTTTACTGCTTGTGTCATGGTCCATGATTCATATCTATATGTTGCCCGAGTGGTTACCGGCCCAAATTTGGGGTGTAAAGAATAGAACCACTGTTACCTGCCATGCATGTCGTAAGAGGCACTAAGGAGGTTTGGCTGAAATCGGATGCATGTGTCCTAAACTTGTAGAAATCTATGCATTTAGGGGCCTACCAAACCAATGTGCAACGTATACACGTTCTTGGCAAAGATCAAACATATCACAAAGAGTGATTAAAATTGGTCAGAAGAACGACGCAAAGAAGAAGAAGATATCTATATGTCATGACAGGAATATGCATGTTCTCGAAGTCCTCTCTCTCTTGCCTTTTATCCCGGATTGGGCATAGGCTCTCAACCAACTCATGCCAAGTCTTCCTATCTCTAGCTATCTCCTGCAGCTCCTCCAGCTCTTCTTTATATTGTTGATCTCCGCCTCCAAATCTTGTCTCCATGTATTTCTCGGCTTCCTTCTTTCGCTGTCCCTAAGGGTTCGGGCAAGGATCCTTCTTGTTATATTCCTCTCGGTTTTGCAAAGTGTCCTATCCAGCGCTTTTTTAACCTGTTCGTCACTGGAATCTGTCTTGTTCTCTCCATAAGTTCCTCATTTGTGACCCTATCATACCATCTTATTCCTCTATTCTGCGCAGACACCAGTTGATGAATGTTTGCAATTTATGCGCTATTGTTTTAGTTGTTCTCCATGTTTCTGACCCATACAGTAGAACTACTTTAACATTAAAATATCCGAATTTTTTTTCTATATTTGATTTCTTTAGACTTCCATATGTTTCCCAGTGCAATGAAAGCTTCTCTTGCCTTCTCAGAAGTCCTTTTGTTTATTTGCTTGTGTCTGCAGTTTCTTCATACTGACCACACTCTGGAAAGCCATGGCTAGTCTTCTTCTAACTTCTTTCATACAATCTACATTGTTGTTAATTATAAAGCCAAAATATTCAAAATATATTAACATTCTCAATGTCTTCATTATTGATGGTAATTTTGGGTTGAGATTTTGCTTTGTTTGTGGACATAATTTTAGTTTTCTTTGTATTCAGAAAAAGGTTTTGATCTTCACTATGTTTTTAGACCGATTGAATTTACTGTTCCAACTCATTGACACTATTTGAATGGAGAACTCTGTCATCTGCAGACCTTAGTTCTGGAATCATATTTCCACCATTGCTGTTCTTCTTCGAATGCTCCATATCGACCACTTGTTAACCACTTTGTATGATTTGTATGTGATCTGAGCCTAAGAGCGATTGTACGTTGTGCCAGTTATGCACCTCCAATTTCTGCAATGCTTTTTATTTACTAGGGTAGCTTCAAAAGGTCCCAAATCAGTAGTCTCTTACTACATGCCTTGTAGGTCGCAGTGGTACTGTTCTTTGCTTCTCTTACTGGCCTCGGCACCATACGGCGATTTCACCATTGTAAACGGGTCAGCATATTTACAAAAGATGTTAGATATTACATATCACAAATGTAGACAGCTGACACTTTATATTACCTTCACATCTAATACATAGCATATACTACTTAGTTACATTATTGTATTGCTTGGAAGATAGTTACCTCTTCAAGCTTTAATTGACTTGAGTTATGGAAGCTATTTTTGTCAATGCTCAAATATACAATGCCTCAGCATAATATAGAGTTTTGTGGTTGAATAAGGAAATTGAAAGCATTTGGCTCACCAAAGAGGAGAGGTAAAAGTATGACAAACGCAGGGACAAGCAACCAAAGCGTAGTAAGCTAATGTACTTAAAGTTAGACATGGACAAGAAAATTTTACTTTTCAAGACTTGTGCTAACCAAGCAAAGACAAGCGGGAGGAATTTTGTGCTCAAATGTACCCCGAAAGCTCTCTCCATAAATGTTAGCCGTTTCACCAGGTTATGAACGGTAGAGCACACAAGACGTAGTATACCAGACTTTCAAGATCACAATCTGGTGTGGCGGAAAACCAACAACAATAAAGGTAAGGCCCGTCCTGAAAGACTGGTGATGAACCACTAATCTGGAATACCTTCCCAGAGATAATGGATAATTCAACGATACTATAGTCACCACCCATAAACCAATCAGAGTAGGAGCCTTCAAAACTCATAAAACTGTAAACCCCACCCTAAATCTCCTGGGAATGTAAACAAGTTCTAAAAACACTTCTACAGTGTTACATATGTAAAGTGTGAAAACTCATTCTTTCTTGGGAATTATTCTCAAACCAACATAAAAACAATCTGGAAATACTCTTTGATAAACTGTGTAGACAACACTTCTTGAAGTTCTTGGATGATGAACGAGCTTTGCTTCCCTACTTGCTTTATCTTTGGAACATGGGGATATCATATAATATGATTATCATAATTGAATGTATTGATATATTACAGTAAGTGATGTGTAACATTCAATGATTCATATAATATATCCAGGACTGCTTCATAGATCCACTCCATAACCTATGTTGTTCAAAATCTACACAGTAACTGATCAAAGATAACAAACGTTCACTACAAAGGCAACTTGGTTGAACGTTAACTTACATCACAGTAAATTAGGAGCAATCACACTACAACCGTTTAACAACCTCAGGCCGATCCTGGCTGATGACGTCTGATCTTAATAATAATAACTTACAAAACAAAGGTAACAACAGCAACAGACTGAACAGAAAATCATATTACATAGCTAAGACTGTACTAGATGATGGATAGGATGTACAACTGACAGGTACCTAATCTGAAATGTCATGATATATGCAGATATGTACAATAACTAAATGACAAAAGGACTAGTATACTATGATATAGATATTAGATTGGGAATTTTTGACTTTAGTGAATTTTGAATTTTATAACATCACTGTTTCTAAGTAAGTTACGGGTGTTATTTCTGCTCAATTCCCCCATGATGCCCCACTGTGTCCAAACCCCATAGCTCAGCATTCGACATGGTCTAATGGTACTTATTATGCCACCTAATAAATATTCGAGGGGTTTTCCCTGCCTGGCAGCGGATTTCAGAAGGAAAGGGTTTCTTCGGCAAATATATCCGTCGACCAGCAGAATTGCAGAAGTCGAAAGGTTTTGCAGTTGAAATAATAAAAAACGTCACCTTTATCACTTTCCAATATCACTTAGAAAAAACTGCATCACATGTCCATACATTATAAAGATATTTCAAAAATTTAACCGAGGGCATATGAAAGTTATTGTGAAAATGAGTTTTTATTTCAACACCGTGAAAATTCAAAAAATGTCGACACTTTAGTGCGCCTTACATACGGTTTGTAAAAACAGAGCATGCGCAACATATTTTATTTTTACTGAAAACCGCCTTCCCCTTTTGTGGTTGATTAAAACTTTCTTTACTTTCACAAAATATAAAAAAAATATCTTAATCCAGTTCTCATTTGCTTTTTTTTAATGTTTATCATGCATCATGTTTACTGGTCTATTGGATGTAAGAAATTTAATATCATCATCAGGTGCCGTGCCGGCTGGCGTAGGCGATCGCGGATCCCCACATATCTCTGTTTTAGTGTTTGCATCAAATCAGATGTTGACGGTCTACCGCCCTGTTTCCCAACGTGGGCGTACGCCCACAGGGGGCATTTTCATCGTTTAGGGGGCAATGACCTGTTCGGGAGTTTAACTAATGTTCATGATGTTAACAACTGATATCTGATTTTTGGGTTCTTAAAAAGACTGTTGCTTCACAATCACTTTACTTAAGTTTTAGAAATCTTAAATAAATGAAGTACTTATATCTAGGTACATTTTTATCTCCCTAACAAAGCTTTGAAGGAAGCATGTGTTATTGTGTTAAAATCGAGTCATTTTTTTTTAAAACCCGTAAAGTGTCGTCATTTGCCAAACTTGTCCTGAAGTCCAAAATGAGTTTGTATAGTGCAATTTTGGATGTAATAGTTTTGGGACAGAGCCACGCATATCATTTTTCCCGCCATAGAAAGCAGGTCTGAAGTTTGATTTGGCTTGGAATGTTAGGTACAATGAACAAAAACATCAAGGTGGTTTTTGGACTCAAATACAAGTTATGGCATTAGTCATTACAGAGT
This sequence comes from Arion vulgaris, assembly GCA_020796225.1. Lineage (NCBI taxonomy): Eukaryota > Metazoa > Mollusca > Gastropoda > Stylommatophora > Arionidae > Arion > Arion vulgaris. The sequence goes on from CM036775.1 coordinate 12,095,666, forward strand.
AATGGATACTCCGTCAGCTGGATTATACAGGTGTCCTTGGGGGTCAATTTTGTAGTTGTATAGTTAACGAAGAAGCATTTATATAGGGATTACAGTAGAATATCATGAGATCTTTTTTTCCATGTTTAGCGACAGATTGAGAAGGCGTGATTGGGACATACATTTTAGAAAATGACAGAAGAATGTCGATAGTCGAAGAAAAATGAGTCTTTTCCAAGAGAGTAGAGATGGGGAAATCGCAGTCCTGAGAACAAAGTTTTGAAATAGTAAAGTAAAGAATATTCACCCATATATATACTGATTGACTTTAAGAAGAGGGAATAATAGTGCAGATAGAGAGCCAAATACAGAACAGCTGGGAGGTAGCTAGAATAAAATAGAGAACTAGACACAGAACAGCTAAAGTACAGGGCTCTAGGCCAGATTATACGAGAAAAGCAGAAGAGAACCGAAGAGCTTCACGCAGAAGATATAACTATTGGAGGTTAGAATTTATCAGAGCTAATTAGAAGAGAACACAGCATACTTTTTCAGAAGAGCAGATTTGAACACATAAATGTGAGTATAAATATTGTTAATGATTTGTTTTGTTTTTCTTCAAATAGTCATGCTATAATAATCGAATTTGCTCAAACATATATCACCTGATGAAATATTACTATATTAATGTATTCGACATTAATGTCTTTTTCGCCAACAATGCTTGACTAACGAAACAATGAAACGAGGTCGTCTTGAAGAGATTTGAAGGCGAAACATAGTGCTATATTATGTCAAATTTGAATTATTTTCAAACTTTAAAGACAAAATTTGGAAAAAGAACAACATTAAAGTCCCTTTACTGCTCATACTGCAACTGTTAATCGTACTCTGTTAGTTATCAAATTCTCTCCATTGTTTAAAAGTGGAAAAAATCATGCATAGGAGAGAATTTTAAACAAACCATCATATCAGATTTAAAAAGGTTCTGGAAAAAGATGACTAAGAGGTGAAATTTTGCCACTCAGTAACAATATTGTTAGCAATAGAATAGATGAAATGAGTGAAGATATTGAAATACACTTGTTTGGAAGCTGAAAAAAGAACATTTCAGTAAATGGATGAATCAGCTTTGAAAGACAGTGTCGATAAGTAGTATTGATAACTTACGCAAGATATATTGATAATGGGATTTTGCTGAAGAAATGTTGTTCTGTAAATCATTAGAAAGCACCCTACCTTCAAAGTTGTATATAATAAATAAAATTACTTAGATGTAAAAATATACCAATGAAAAATATAACATCTTGTGCGCAGATGGTACTAAATATGATAGGCAGGAAAAAAGGCTGCTTAAAATTGTGAAAGATGAGAATCCAGAAATGCTTTAGGTCATTGTGTTATTCACAGGAAAATTTGGGAGTAAAATATTTCGCCTGTTCTAAATGAAGTACTAAATTCAGTTATAAAGTGTATCAATGCTATTACAGCTAAGGCCAAATTTAGTTCTCATCATGCTATTGTTAAGAACAAAAGCTAATAAGCTAATTAAATTGGAACCTAACATAAAATCTCTTTGCAGCTTCTATCAATCGTAAGGATCTCACTAATGTAAACAAAAATAGTTACTAATAATTAAAATAATATAGAAAATATATCATTAAAATGATATCGTACTTGAATTTCTGTTCACCATTATATGTTCTAAAATTTATATGTTTTTCCTTTAAAAAATTCTAGTGATTTCTTCCCAAAACCTATATTTAAGTTTCTTCAGTAAACAATTCAATTTTTTGGAAAATACAATTTTTGGTATATGTTACATAGGGGATACGAATTTTGAAAGGCTTTGTGATGGCACAAAAAGGTTGGGAAACACTGGTTTTACGTGTCATGAAGTCAGGCTATCCAAAATTTTTCTTTCTGTCTTCCTCTGTCTCTGTCACCCTGATTTTACCGGTTGTCAAGTGTGTTCTAAACTTCTATCACATGTCCGAAAAATGATGACTGCCTCTTAATTGATGATAAGCTTTTTCTGTGTCTTTATCTTTCAACACATCAACATTAGTCATTTTACAGTCCACTGACTTCATCATTCTTCTATAAAACTACATCTCTGTGGCCATCAGAGATTTTTCGATCGGTGAGTTCATTGTCCATGACGCGTTGTATGTCAGCATTGGGTTCGTAGCACTGAATACTCATCTCTGATCGCAACTGACAGCGACTTGTTCATTATGCTTCGCTCAGGAACAATACTACGTCCTATTCTGCTTTATTTCGATCGGCATCTGATGTTATCTGGATGCCCGCCCAAAGCGGCGAGGAGACCAATAAAACGGTAAGCACATTTTGATCGAAACGTTACAGTATTAAGTCATTGTTTTTATAACTTTAAAAAAACTACAGTACTTTGTTATTACATGTTTCGCCAGTTATGGAAGGCCACGGTTGGGCATACTGTGAGAAGAAATGGTCAAAGAACAACGAAGCAGGAATCGTGGAATGGGAGTGAAAATGATTCAAGAAAGAAAGAACACCTTCGGAAACCCTGAAACGAACTTCATTGAGAGTAGTTATCTGTTTAATTCCAAAGAAGGGAGAGTAAGAGAGAAACGCATGATCTTGGTGTGCTTGTTTTAAGGCACTTCTGTGTTGATATTCATTGTAAGGCTGCTTGATGCCGTTGCTCATCTTTTGCGTGGTCTTCCTGCTTGTACCATTATACTTTTTTATGTGTGGCTCCTGTAGTAGGCGATACCAGGTATTCCTGTCAGGTGTCCAAACCATTGTTCTGTTGTTCTTTATGAATTGCATGAATGGTTTCACATCCAGTCTTTCGATTTCTTCATTCTAATTTGCCCTATTGTCACACCTGCAGCTCTTCACCATCTCTGTTATTATGGGATTTTGCTCAATATTAAAAGATACGCAGTTTGACACTGTAACATAGTGTTGGGCTGGGGATAATTGTTCTTATGAGATTTGGCCTTTGTTGTCAGCACGGACTTGTTGCAGATAATGCTTCCTATTTTCAGGAACGGTGTTTTTGGTTGTCTCTTTCGCTATTTTTTTTCCGATCCAGAAGCACTTGAGCTTTTCAGCTCTTCGGCTCGGTGCCATGGACACTGTAACCCTTCGGTTCGGTGCCGAACACCGTAGAATCTGGGGAATCAGGTTTTTTCTGCCCACGGAATTGAACCCGTACACACAGAGGCTGTCACCCACAGTCCAAAGGCGCTACGAACACGCTGGGCACGCGGGCACCTCGCTATGCCAGACATGCCTTCTCCCAATTCAGATGACACGTATGATATTGAAAAGGATAAAATATTCATCAAGCTTGCATAAGAATGTAGTGACATTATTTGTGATCATGCAATGTGTAACTTTTATTTGTTAAACTTCCATATCGACCACTTGTTAACCACCTTGGGATTGATGTGATACGAAATAAGAGATTGTACTGTGCTATTATGCTACTACAAGTATAAAGCCAGCACATCTGGTTTTCTGCTAGCTTTTTATTTAGTATAGTTTTCTTGTGATCAACAATATGAAGAAGAGCTGAGGAGCTGCAGGAGATAGCTAGGAGATAGAAGACTTGATATGAGTTGGTTGAGGGTCATGCCCCAACCGCAAAGAGTAACAGTTTTCCCAGCTTCAACCGCCTCATGACATGCTCAGCGCCGAAAGTGCGCCACCCTTTCTTCTTCTTCTGTGATCAACTTCTGTTAATATCTGCATGTGGCCATAAACAGGCGTGTAAGCTGGAGGTCTTCAATGGGTCCTACAGTTTGTCCTAGGTTGTTTCTGATGGCCAGATTTTCACACACTGCTCAGGCTGGGGCAGTTCTGGCAGATGTGCTCTGGGGACCAAGTTTAGTCATCCAGGTGCAGGCAGCTGAGTCTCCATTCTATGAGGTGTACCTGAGAGCGCAGTCATCCACAGGCAGGGCAGCCGAGTCCCATTCTGTGGAGTGTGTACTCTGAGAGGTGCAGTCAGTCCACAGGTGCAGGCAGCCGGCAGTCCCATTCCCATGGAGGTGTACTCTGAGAGTGCAGTGTCCTGCTCAGAGTCTGAAGACTGTGTGCCTCTGGGTTGTATCCTCCGTTTGTTTTTCCACATCACTTGGATTGCTTTTAGATATCTTGCTTCTGTAACGCTTTGTGTGTTTTTCACATCATTTTCTCTGGATTGTTTCAGAGAGCCTTGTTTCTGTAACGCTGTGTGCTGGATGGTGTTGTGTTAGGCTCCTCCAGTCCAAGGCGAGTTTGTCAGCGCCTTTAATTCTCAAGAGTGTTACTATTCTGGCTTCCCTGAGGCATCGCAACAATAATACATGGCAGAAATGTGCAACAATTGTGTAACCACAACTTTGATGCTTAAATATATGCAGCCAAATCAAATGTAAACAATCTTATTCTGTCAGTTTATTTGGAAACAAATCAAATATATATCTGTTCAAACAACAGCAATGACTGACAGGCCAATCCATTTATATATAAAAATCATTTTGTTACTCTTATCCAAGTGATATTTATTCAATAAAACTCAATACACATTCAATAAAACTCAATACACACACAACAGTTGGACGGTTGGTGGTAAAGGCATATCCCCCATTTTGTGAAGTTCGAGCTAATTCTGAAGGAGAAGGAGCGCCTGCATGGTGAGAGAACACTACTTTCTATGTTCGCCAAGGTGAATTCAGAGTAGCATGATATAACGCTTGGACTTATGTTTATGTGAAGGGCTTGCTTTCCTTATTATCAGTATTCCTCAACACATGCATGCTTTCTCCCGATTTTAGAGTGTTAGCAAACACTCTCTCTCACAAGGCATCACGCCCAGACCGATGTAACAGACCTCCCATAAACAGAATTTATGATCTTTCTTGCTGTCGGTTTTTACACCAATTTTAATCACTCTTTGTGATATATTTGATCTGCCATTAACGTATTCACAGAATATTGGTTTGGTAGGCCCCTAAACGCATAGACTTCTACATAGACACATGGTCCGATGCCAAATCCTCCTTAGTCGCCTACGACATGTGGCAGGTAACAGTGACTCTATTCTTTTACACCCCAATTCTGGGTCTCAAAACTACTCGCTTAAGGGGGACTTATAATATGAAAACATGCTCTTCACGTTAAAATCAATTGGAGCGCCATACCAGGTACACCACGCCTAAATTCATAGCGGCAAACACAAGTAGAAGAAAGTTCTGAGAAAACAGCATTCAAAAGTTTTTTTGAGGTATTAAATCATCTTATCCTAACATACAAGAAGTAGAGTTGGAAAATGACTAAAGATATAGATGTTGAATGTATTTGAAAATAGATGTTCAAGTAAAAATAATACCATAAAATGGAATTAATTCAGGAGAAGTGATGAAATCTCTAGAGACATGTCTGTCAACCACTAGTGATAACTGTTATAAGAAAGAGAAGATGGAGATATGTTGGGCAATAATTTTGAGTGAAAAATGATCAACGAATATCAAAGCAGGTATTGAAGTGGGATGCAGAGGTTCAAGAAACAGAGGCTTCCACTTTGGCGAGACCCTGAAACTAACTTGCTGGAGAGAGGTAGGAAATATCGGCTCAGTTCCATGGAGGAGATTGAGCAATGCTCCAGGATAGAAACGGCATGGAGAATACTTTGCAGGCCCCCATAACGAGGCACTGCAACAGAGTAATTGTTATTGCTACATAAATCATTCAATATTTTTATGGCTTTCAAACACTATTAATAACTACTTGGTGGTTTGTAGAGTAATTGGAGTTTCAAGAGCGACATAAGACAGTTACTAGGCACCATAGAAGTAAAGTACATCCATTTCTGTGGACACTTGATATTTTCAGGGTAGCTTCGACCCTACCCAGTCTCCTTCTTACGTATATGCCTTGCAGGCTGCATGTTATTATTTTTTGCTTCCTTAGGTTCCTGCAACACGTGCCGGGTGAAAGTGCCCAAATTCATCTTCACAATACAATGTTAGGCATATCTCACGCCCAGGTGGTGCTAGGGACCACAAGGGAAGCAAAGAATAGTACCACAAGGCATGTCGTGAAGAGGCTATCATGTAATACTTCTACTTAGGTTACCACAATAATAAAGCATCAAGAAATTTAATGCTGGTCTACTTGTAGGTGCATAATTGGCACAACATACAATCGTTTTAGTCTCAGATCACAAATCACACTGAGTGGTTAATAAGGTATATATGGAGTATTCGGCAGGAACGTAGAACAAAGTTCTGAGAAAACAGTGTACCTCTGAAGTCGGATAGTGTCTACTCGAGTGGTTACCAACACAAATTTGGGGTGTAAAGAATAGAACCACTGTTGCCTGCCCCGCATGTCGTAAGAGGCTACCAAGGAGGCTTGGCTGAATGGGCGATGTGTCCTAAACGTGTATAGCTCCACGCGCTTAGCCTATCAAACTAATGTGGAACGATACACGCTCTGGCAAAGATCAAACATATCACAAAGAGGATCGCTCAGAGTGGCTACCGGGGCCCAAATTAGTGTGTAATAGAACCACTGTTATCTGTCTCATGTCGTGAAGAGGCGACCAGGAGGTTTGGCTGGAAATCGATGCACAAGTCCTAACGGGTAGAAGTCTATGCTTAGGGCCTACCAAACCAATGTGCAACGTGATACATGTTCTGGTAAAGATCAAATCATACTCGTATGATTATGATTACACTGGTCGAAGAACGAACGCAAAGAAGAAGACAAGAGGATTACAATTGGTCGCAAAGAACTAACGTTGAAAGAAGAAGACAAGAGTGATTACAATTGGTCGTAAAGAAATCTAACGCAAAGAAGAAGACAAAGATCGATTACACATCGAAGAAAATCAACGCAAAGAAGAAGACAAGAGTGATTACAATTTGGTCGTAAAGAACGTAACGAAAGAACAAGACAAAGAGGATTACAATTGGTCGTAAAGAACTTAACGCAAAGAAGACAAAAGAGTGATTACACTGGTCAGAAAGAACGAACGCAGTGAAGAAGACAAAGAGTGATGCACTGGTCATAAAGAACGAACGCAAAGAAGAAGACAAGAGGATACAATTGGTCGAAGAACTAACGCAAAGAAGAAGACAAAGAGTGATTACAACTGGTCGAAAGAACTAACGCGGAAGAAGAAGGCAAGAGGATTTACAATTGGTCAGGAAGAACAACGCAAAGAAGAAGACAAGAGATTACAATTCGTCAGAAAGAACGAACGCAAAGAAGAAGACAAAGAGTGATTGTAATTATCAGTAAAGAACGAACGCAAAGAAGAAGAGAAGGCCCACTTGTATGGCGAGGAAACCAACAAATGGTAAGCAGGCTTTCATAAAAATTTACTCAGAAGTGCCACACAATGCCATGACTACGCTTGAATTCATATGACAAAACTATAGCAGCAAAAACAGCATCCAAAGTTTTTGAGTACATTAACCATTCATTCGAATAATACAAATAAAAAATACAATTATCCGACACAGAATTTCTGAGGGTAAAAACTACATGGTCTCCAGCTATTGTATTTTTAAACAAAACTTTCGCCTGAAAGACATTGTAAGTAAAAATTAGTGTAAAGACAGAATCCATTGTTATTCTGCCACGCATGTCGAAGAGGCGATTTTGCTGAGGATGGTATTTAGCTAGCTTCACAATTTAAAAAAAGCACTAGATGGCTACAGAATGGAGAGTGAATAGAGTAAACGCTGCTGAAACCGACACATCAGCCAAGGATAAGCTCCAAATGGAAGCAAGATGTGACGAAAAACACCAATGCTATACAAATGAATCAGATTTTAAATGAATAGAATTTATAGGGAGGTCTGGTACATTGTCTGGGCGGTGATCACAGAGGGAAATAGAATCATTTTGATGAAGAGCGTGACATGTCTGTTTTCCACTAAGCCTCCAACAGTAGAGAATTGAATCAATTTTCTACAATGTTTAAGCATATATAAAAATTGGAAATAATAAATTACTTACATAACCACAAATTTAAAAAAAGAAGCCATTTATTACAGACATTTGACGTAAATCATTTCAAATATGTAAAATCAGTTATTTCAACCACTGATATTAGAGACTGGCAGTAAAACTATAACAAATGGCGAAACATGTAATAACAAAGTACTATAGTTTCTTTTACAAAATAAAAACAACACAGCTTATCGCTTTCACCTTCTTCTTTCTTCAATGATCCAGCGGCATTCTGAGCTTTTTGCCCTTCGGCCCAATGCCATGTAGTGGTATCTGTATGTGTCTGTAAAGGTTCTTTGTTCCGCATAATGTGTTCCATTTATTCCGACCTTGAGGGTCTTTCTGATGTCATCTAGCGCTGACACTTAAAAAGGTGGTGGTGAACGTTTGGCGATGGTGTGCGCACAGTTGGCACTCTGGAGTGTGTTAGAATGAATTCTGTTCAAGTGATTATTATGTTATGTGTTGGGTCTGGAGTCTGGTGCTCTGACTTTCTGTAAGGTGGTTGATGTTGTCATTAAGGTTAGGCTGGGCCATGGCTGTACACCCTTCCTGTGTTTCATGCATCTACTGTTCAGCCAAATTTCTTTTTATTTGCTATTAGGATTTGCTATTGCATGGAGAGTTGTTGCTGCATTGGTTGTTCCTGTGTTGACTTTTCTTGGCTAGCCCATCTGCTTTGTCATTTCCAGGTGTGTTTGAATGTCTTAGGGATCCACTGCATGGTTATTTTGGCGTCATGATGTACACGATGTTTTCACCTAATGCTTTTCAGATAGATTTTCATTCTTCACGCCCATTGGAATATACCCTGTCGGGTGAGTCTAGTGTAGTGTGCCGTGAAACGCCACCCTGTTATATCGCTTGCTTGATAAAGGCCTTTTGGTTTAAAACATTGCTGTATTGTCATTGTTTTTGTAAAACTACAGTACTTTGTTATTACACGCCATTATTTCATCCACAAAAATATATCAAAGTAATACAATTATTTGAAATTTAAATTTGATTTGAAACATATCAATATTATTTGTAACTGTTATAACAGTAAAATAATTGTACAACTACAGCAAAAACAATATGGACAAATGAACAAGCAGAAGATTAGAATGATGCATGAGATGTGGATATATAGAAGAATAGGCAGAGTTTCATGGACAGAAAACAGACAAATAAAATGCTTTAGGGAAACTAGGCATGAAGAACAATTATTAAGAGAAATAAAATTCAGACAAGTAAAGTATTTTGGGCATAAAAAAAGACATGACACCATGATAAAACATTTACTAGAGGGAAGCTGAGGAGGAAGAGCAAGAGGAAGACTGAGAGGGAGGGAAACTTAAGAAAATGGACAGGTTAGAGTCTAGCAGTGTGCAAACACTCAAGGCGAAAGACAGAGGATGCTGAGACCATTGCAGCAAACCTTCATGTGGTGACGCATTACGCGATGATTAAACAATTGATTAAATGTAATTTTTTTTTCCGATGCAGAAGCACTTGAGCTTTCTTCAGCTCTGTGCCATGTGGACATCATAAATCTTTCTCAAGTTCGGGTGCCACGAACACCGTGAATTCAAACCTGTGGCTTTCAGCCAGCCTGCGAATTGAACCTCGCACTAGAGGTTAGTCATCTGTAGTCCAAGGCTACGAACACGCTAGCAAGTGTATGAATAAAATCCAACATGTTGTCAACAGAGACACAGAAAATGCATGATCTATTTCTTCATATTAAGAGATCTATACTGTAAAACGGTCGCTAATGGTTACCGGGACCCAAATTGGGTGTAGAATAGAACCACTGTCACTCGTCACGCATGTCGTAAGAGGCTTACTATTGAGGTTTGGCAGAAATCAATGCACATAAACCTAAACGTAGAAGTCTATATTTAGGCTCACCAGGCGTTAAGAACAGACATGCTGGACTGAATTACACCACACAGAATAAACCCCACACCTACCACACTGTAGAAAGTGCAAGTCATTCATGTGAGATAGCACAGCACATCTTGCTTGAATCTCTGGACAATATAAATAGACAAGAACTCTCACACACCCATCTGTTCATAATACACTTTACAATTATCTTCCACAATTACAGAACACATGCACCAGAGTGTTAATGGGCCCAAATTGGGATGTAAAGAATAGAACTACTGTTACTACCACGAAAGTCGTAAGAGGCGACTAAGGAGGTTTGCTGAAATCGATTTATGTGTCCTAAACGGTAGAAGCTCATGCGCTTAGGGTCACCAAACCAATGTGCAATACACACGTGTTTGGTAAAGATCAAACATATCACAAGAGTGATTAAAATTGGTCGAAGTGAATCTAATGCAAAGAAGAATATATGGAAGACAAAACCACCCAAGGAGAATCGTAGAAAGGAACAAACTTCTGCTGACCAAGGGAAGGCCAAGAACAGAGAAAAATGGTACATCAAAACAAGTATTTTTTTCAAATTGCGGTCCACCGCTGTAGGCGAGTCCATCTTTCTTGTTCAAATGTTCCAGACAACCATTTAAGCCACTTTGTGGTTTGTATGTGATCCACCGCATTAGCAATGTATATAAATAGTTATGTGTCTAGAAGTAGACCAGCACATTCGTTCACACTTTTATTTACTAGTAGCTTCCTAGGTTCCTACCTTGTCGCCTATGGCACTTCTAACAAATTTTTGCGTAGCTACCTGACTTTACCTCCAGTGCCCTCACTATTTAGAGAGCCTTACTAATCTTCAGAGATACTTGTAATTTATATCCCTACATAAGTGATTATGGTTTCCAGTTTGGATCACTGAGAACTTTGGCAAATCTGATCCCCAAACCCAGGAATTTCCATGACGCTGAGAGTCACAAACGCCAGTATGTTGTCATTTACTATCGCAAACCCTTTCCTTGAAGATAACAGGAACAGGTCCTAGTATAGACACTTCTGTTCAAGAAGCTATGACAGCTTAATCTGTCTATGACGCTTGTCCTATTGCACTCCATTAATTTTTCTAAAACCATTTTCATTATATATGCTTCATATTTTTCAATCCTTCTGCTTGGCTATGTGTCTTTCTGTCTATTTCCTATACTGTCATCATTCTGTTGTTCATTTAATGGTACACACCATCTATGATTATACTATATTCATGTTCTTTCTTCTGCATTCTCAGTAGATTGAGATTTTGATTTTAATAGCAAGAATGTCTGCCTCAGGATTATCAGCAACATACAGTTTGTCTTGGAGGCTGGTGTAAGTGGGCCACCGCTTTCTTCTCAAGTCTGTATACTGGGGGCAGTTCCAGGATATCTTATGCCTTTCTTATGCTGTTTGACGATCAATTTTAATCACTTTAGATATGATTTGATCTTGCCAAGAACATGCATGCTAACATTGTTTGTAGGCCTCAAATGGATAGACTACTGCTGCTAGGACATGTGCATCCTCGATTTGTGCCAAACTTCTCCCTTAGTCGCCTCATTATTATGTGTGGGTAGGTAACAGTGGTTCTATTCTTTGCACCCCAAATTTAGCCCGCAACCACCAGGCGGCCAGGATATACCTTGTATTTCTTCCCTTGTGCTGACTCCTTCCTACAAAGTTTGTACACCATGATGGTAGGTCTGACATTCCCATTATGCGTGGCTACCCGAGGCAGATTACAAATCAGAGAATCAAGTATCCCATTCTCAATGTGAGGTTATTGCATTATGTTAGCGCCACGGCCCGTGCATCTGTTTTTTCTGCAAACAATTGTTTCTGGGTTAGCATTCCCACATAATGTTGATTATATCAATTCCACTTACATATGTTGTAAATCAATCAAGAAATATTGATTTCGGGTTCAGATGGAATACATGATTTTATTTAGTCTGCGGTGATCTTAATGACAGTGGAAGCAGGTAGCTGAGTAATTAGACGCCTCTTTTGGAGGATACAAAGGCTTGTCACACATATATATATATATATATATATAAAATCCTCTTATCAAGTATATGTTACATAGGGCCTGCAAGTAATTTCTCCATGCAGCTCTGTCACGGGCAGCTCGCCTAATCTCTTCCATGGAATTGAGTTCGATATTTCATGCCTTCTTCAGCAAAGTCTGTTTCAGGGTTTCTGGATTTCTTACTTACTCCTTACATAAATAAAAATCCCAAACCTGCATATACCATTTATTATTTTCAAATTCTCCAAGGAACTGTCAAACTAGAGCATTTAATCAAAGTATTCTATAACAAAAGTTGTTTTATAGCAGGTTCACTATTTGGTCTTGTCGCCAGTGGTGTTGCCTGGGTCCACAAGAGAAACAAAGAATAGCACCAAGCACTCCACAGCATGTGGTAAGACGACTGAGCTGGGAAGCGCCCTAGCAAAAAAACGTGATCACAGAATTGGACAAAGGGCTTACTGTAGAGCTTAACTGGCACAATGTACAATCACCTAGGCCTTACATCTTCAAGAAACACTTGCTGTACACCTGACATGCTGGAGTGCAGGGTAACAAGTGTGCTGACTCTCTTGCAAATAATGCCTGATATAAGCCGGCAGAAGCATGGACAGAGCCGAGACACGCACGCTTGCCAATTATGACATGTGGGCTAGTGTCAGACACTGGAACGATTCTGAATTGAAGAGTCTGACATGCCAGACAGTGTCGCTTTCGTGGGTAGAGAGAGAAGATATGAACTTCTCCTCATGTGGTACAGTGGGAGCAAAATGGACTTTGGGATGGCTGTGTTGCAGGAGAGGACAGAGCACGAATGTGGAATGCCTGGGTCACCATGACGTCAATCGTGACAACTTTTAAGCTCAGATCACATAGCCAATCACAAAGAGTGGAGAAATGTTGTCAATATGTGGAGGTTCAAGAAGTCTAGTTTGAGAGTCTCAATAGCGCAAAGAGGTAATGCTCTGCCTTCAGAAGTGTGGAGCCAATATCAAATTTCCACAGAGTGAGAGAAATGCTTTCTTAACCGGCACAACTTTCAAGTCAACCCAGACTCAATTGCATGCAATTAGGCCCAACATTGCAATCCCTTTGGTTACATCCCGTGATATGAAAATGTGTATTTTACTTAACTATTTACCACTACAACTGCTAATGGTACTGTTACATCTTCTCCTGCTCTAAAATTACTTCTTTGACCACTCTTTGTGACTCGTATGTGACTGTTATCCAAAAGGCATGTATTCTATTCATCTTCTTCGAATGCTCCACATCAACCATTTGGTCAACTACTCTGTGTGATTTGTGGCGTGACTTCAGCCTAAGAGCGGCTGTATCGCTGTGCCAGTTATGCACTCCATAAGTAGGCCAACACATCCCATTTCTGTGTTGGCTTTACATAATTATGGTGCAAATTCCCACGCTCACATCTGCTTTTTACATCATGCCTCAGGCTTGTGGTACTATTCTTGTTTCCCTTGGCGGGCCCAGGTACCACGCTGGCTAAGGCATGTATAAATTGTGCTGCTGGTGTGCACGGTAAGAATGAACACGCGCAACAAACTGTTATTTCAACATTCGAGGCTCATTCTGTCATATCTCCACTGGGTTTATCATAATCAGAATAGGTCGATGGCAGTGCTGATAAATACCCTGTCTAATCACACGCCCATGAACTTGGAAATTCCAGGTTCTGTCAGCTTGTCCAAAAATGTTGTGTGCAGAAAATAAAATTCTAACTAGTTCATGAACAGAAACATTCCAATTAGTAAAAGTGGACAGTGAAACATTTCAACAAGTATGGTGACACAAACATTTCAACCAGTGTGGGAGACAATGTGAATAAAACATTTAACCAGTAAGGAGACAGTAAACATTTCAACCTATATGCAGAAAATGTGAGTAAAACATTGCAGCCGTGTTTAGCAGTTAGTAAAAAATTTCAACCAATATGCAAATATTGTAAAGAAATAACTGTCCCATTAAAATGTCAGAGATTAGCATCTGAAATAATGGACAAATGACAGTACATGAGGTAATGGACAAAATGATAGTACATGAGGAATGACAAATACAGTTCATGAGGTAATGGACAAAATGACAGTACATGAGGTAATTGGACAAAATGACAGCACATGAGGTAATGGACAAATAACAGCACAGAGGTTCCAAGTGTACAGAGATAAATGACACAATACAGACAACGCCAGCAAACAACAAATGCACTCAGCAAATCACAGTATTCTAAAATATAACTAAACAACAGAATGAATAAACACTTTCCTAATGAAGCCTTAAAATAAGAGTCAAATTGTTGTCCCACTGAATAAGACAGTGCAACATGTACTGTTGAATGTCCAAAGTCTCTGGAAAAGAAAGCTATTACTAGATCTTTCTCTTCTTCAAAATCGCTCCACATCGCACTCACTTATTAACCCTCTGCGCGATTTGTATTGATCTGTTTCCAAGAGTCATTGGACGCAGCCAGTTTTTCCACCCCTCATGATACTTTTTATTTACTTCTGGGTAGCTCCCAGGCCCTACACTGTGGACGCCTATGACATGCCTTAAAGGTCACAATATACTATTCTGTTTCCTGCAGACTTGTCACCATAAGCCGGGCGCTCACTTTCTAAATAATGCTCTGCCTCTATACTCAGATCAGAATTATTTGTGTCAGGTCTGAACCTGAACATAAGACGTCTACATGGTGTGTCCCATTTGAAATTCCTGCATTCCAGCAGAGTCTAGATCAAGGTCTCTCTTAGGAGGGGCGAAAAATGAAAATATGACCCTCGGAACACGTAAGTCAACCCTACCTCCCAGAGGTGTAGACCGGGAAATTTTGACTGTGAGGTCAAAGGCAACGGGCAATGGTCGCTTAGGAGATGGCTCTCCCTAGGTCAGATTTTTTTATGTCCTTGGCGGTTAGTCTGATGAAAAATTTCTCGTGGAGGTCTGACCTCCCCAGACTTGTGATATGAGTGGATTTATCCTGATATCCAAGATCCAGACCCCAGCTATAAGCAAATAGTCCCACTGCTCAGGGGAGCCTCGGGAGAGGCAAAGGCTAAGGGAGTAAAACCCAAACAGAAAATCAACCTGCTGCCGCAGGTCAGCTGGGACAGCCAGTGCTGGGACGGAGAGGCTTAACCCAGTAAACACTGGCTAAAACCAGCCATTATCACCAAAGGATAAGCAATCAGAGCTACAAATGGCGCCTAAAGATGTGACGTAAACACAACCAATGTTATATGTTAGATGAATTCGGGATTTCCACATGAATATACTTCAGAGGAAATTCACATCGTCAGAAGGTGATCGTAAGTAGAGAGAACATACATCAACATCTCTACCATCTCAAGCACCTACACCATCATCAACATGATTTTTCAAGCGTTAGTCTAACTCACTAAATACTTTCCGCCTCTGTTACGGAAATCATAAATATTTTTATGCCAGGGTTTGATCCTTTGAACATACATCGAATATCTCTATCATCTCAAGCAACTACACTCATCATGAACATAATAGAAAATATCAACACAAAGTTGTAGCAACAGTTTGAACATTATAAAATCAATCAACATTCCTACTCTGAAATCATAAATGAGTATTCCTAGTAAAATTTACTACCTTGTTAAATGCACCTGAAATATTTAAGAAACAATATCTTTAAAATGTAAAAATAACTCTTGTTAAATCCATTGACTGAAACTATGTTCTGTATCTGTCTCCGTATGTGTGTTACCAGGGATTGCAAGAGGTAATAGTAACACCAAGTGCACCCAAGGCATGTCGTGAAGAGGCGACTGATGAAATATGGAAGCTACCCTAGTAAATGAGCATGTTGCAGAAATCAGATGCTGCTACTAGAAGTATTGACTGGACACAGCTGCACAACTGCCTTGGCTTGATGATATAAAAACACAAAGAGGATTAACGAGTGGTTGATATGGAGCGCTTAGGCTATTTAATTTATTTTAGAGTTTTTATCCAATCCTTGCTTTGTTCAATATGTATGGATAAGAAGAGATTTCTAGAACTGGCTTTGTGTGCGCCTATAAACAGCGTCTCATCACCTCTGTTGGTCTCTGAGGCCCACCTTGCTTTGTACTCATTGTATTGAGAAACATAGCTATTCGGGACGCACTGTTCGTTGGTAATCTGCTTATGTAATAACCATTTAATTTGTTGTTTCTGATGAAGTTAAGTACTGATGTTGTACCCACTTTTTCCTGATGTCTTTAATTTCTAAATCAGTCTTTCTATTACCTCAGCATTCTAAGTGCTGACACTTCACTGTCGGTGGAGTAGTTTTCATTATTTGATATCAAAGGCCCAGGCGGCACCGGTGACATAATGGGAGAAAAGATTATGTTGGAACATTGTTTCAGGTTTTCAGAGTAAAATATTTAAAAATTGAGGATCTCTTTCTTCTGCACTCACTAGAATAGTAACCCCAGATTCTCTAATAAAGGCAGCCATCTGTTCAGGATTATCACACCATAAGCAGTTTGTCTTGACGCTAGTGGTGGCCACCTCTGTAGGATATAATTCCTATGATTTCTGTTTTCCCGCTTGTGCCGAATTCTCTTCCAGCAGCAAGTTTTGGCCACCCTCGCGGATGGTAGGTCTGACATTCTTAATGTACGGCTACATCTCGCGCAGATTGGCGCATCAGAGAATTCATATCCCATTCTCATAGGAGGGGTCGCTGCACCCAAGTTTTGCGCCTATGGCTCTGGTATCCGCTGCAAGTATTTGGTTTCGTTACATTCTAGCGGACACATGCATCCGATTTCGCCAAACCTCTTAATGCCTGAACATGCGTGGTGGCGGTAACAGTGGTTCTATTCTTTAGACCTCAAATCTGAGCCCGCAACCACTGGCGAAATTGAGGATCAGAACACTATTTACATAAGAGAATATACAGAGATGATGTTCTACTTTTCTTCCTGAACCATTCAATTACATGTTAACAACTCTGTGATTTGTAGATCTGAGTCTAAGAGCATTGTATCGCTGTGCTGTGCTATGTAACTACCACAACCAGCCAACACATCCTGATTTCATGATGCTTTTATCATCAGGCACTCCTTAGTCCTGAGTATCATCTCGCCTCACAAGATGCCTTGTGGTTAAGGGTACTTCTTATGCTCATTCTACGACCAATTTTAATCACTCTTTGTGATATGTTTATCTTGCCAAGAACGTGTATACGTGCTATGCGACACAGTAGGTCTTAAATGCATAGACTTCTAATATTACTTAGGACACATGCATCCAATTTCAGCCAAACCTCCTTAGTCGACCTTTATGACATGCGTGGCAGGTAACAGTGGTTCTATTCTTTACACCCCAAATTTGTGACCCGGTAACCACTCGGGCGGCAGTGGTACTATTCTTCGCTTCCCTTGTGGGCCTCAGCACCACACAAGCGAGTTCTATTTTAGAAAGTCATATTCTGTATTCTGCAACAAATTATACTCAAATAGGATCACATCCCTCCCATGAGGCCATTACCTTGTAGTGGTGGGGAGGCTTGCGTGCCCCAATGATACAGTGAGCTATGACGGCGGGAACTTATGTTCCCGGAAGGGTTACCCCAGCCGGAAAGGTCACTGAAGAGGGGACAGACGAAGCATGGTCTCCTGGTCCTCCAGGTTGGGGGTTGGGCTTGGGACTAACAATCCCATCCTTTAAAAAAATTAAAGTTACGGAAACAACAACAAACATACAACCTATCTACGGGCATGAAGGGCTACCAGAGTCATTGACTCACATGACTGGAAGTGGTGAAAGCCGAAAGGAAGTACTTTCATGAGACGGAAGTCCTGAATGCAAAACCAAGACCAAAATTTGGATGCTGGAATGTAAGAACAATGTACGAAACCGGAAAACTATCAAAAATAACAGCAGAAATGAGAAGATATAATCTACATATCCTGGGGGTTAAAGCGAGAGCAGATGGACAGGAAATGGAAGAAGTACCACTGCAACAGGTGAAACAGTCCTTTTTCTGGACGAGACGATGACCTACACCATGAAGGAGTAGCAGTAATCCTAAGAAAGGGCGGGGAAAAGTGTCTGTTAGAATGGAAACCTATCAGCAGCCGCTTGATTAAGATCAGACTAAAGGGAAGCATACAAACATCACAATCCTACAATGCTATGCGCCAACTAATGATAGAAGATACAAAAAAGACTCGTACTACGAAACCTACAAGCAGAATTAGACAAGTCACCATCCCATGATGTTATCATTGTTATGGGAGATCAAAATGCGAAGGTCGGACAAGACAACACGATAGTTATAGAACTATGGGAAAATATGGATGTGGTATGATGAACGAAAATGGGGAACGTTTAGTAAACTTCTGCAGCATGAACAATCTCGTTATAGGAGGAACCCTATTTCAACATTTAGATATCCACAAATTAACATGGTATTCCCCTAATGGCAGAGATAAAAACCAAATAGACCATATAATGATCAATGGACCCTGGAGACGCCATCTAGATGTTGTAGTCAAGAGAGGTGCAGATGTTGGTAGTGACCACCACCTAGTCACAGCTTATGTCAAACTTAAACTAAGAAAAACAGGACAACAGAAAAACCTCCAAAAGAGGTTCGATGTGGATAGACTAAAAGACACGGAAGTAAAGGATAAGTTTATAATGCAGATAAAGAACAGATTCCAAGCCCTAGAAAGTAATGAAACTACGGATGAAACTGACCACATAGATAGAACATGGGACAACATAGCATCTATATATAGCAAGAGCAAGGAAACATGTCTAGGGTACCGCACAAAGAAAAGAAAAGAATGGATAACACCAACAACATGGAAAATAATAGACAGCCGAAGAATTTTAAAAAAGAAATTGTTAGAAGCAAAGTCCGAAAGACTGAAAGCAAGATACCAAGAACAGTAAAAAAGCGCAAGTAAAGAAATCAAACGGGCTGTGAGAGCCGACAAAAGAATGTATGTTGAAGACCTGGCAGTACAGGCAGAAGAAGCAGCAAAAAGTGTGATCAGGGAACAGTGTACAAAATTACAAAGCTAATAAGCGGGAAACATTACAGAAGATCAAATACTCCCATAAAGGATAAGAATGGAATACTATTGACAACGGAAAAGGAACAAGAAATACGATGGACAGAGCATTTTAAAGAATTGCTAAACAGACCACCTCCAACGGTAGTAGCAGACATACCAGAACCAACAAAGGAGTTAGAAATTGGCATTGAAACACCCAGCCAGGATGAGATCATTACAGCAATTAAATCTCTTAAGAATAACAAGGCACCAGGGAATGATAACTTAAACGCAGAACTATTCAAAATAGACCCAGAACTTGCAGCTAATATATTGCAACCCTTGTTTACTACTATTTGGAATGCCCAAATAATACCTGATGCATGGAACAGAGGAGTCATCATCAAGATACCCAAAAAGGGCTCCCTTGCCGATTGTAATAATTAGCGTGGAATAACACTGCTTTCTGTCCCAAGTAAAATCTTAAGCAAAATCATCATACAACGTATTACTGACTCTGTGGATAAGAAACTGAGAAAGGAACAAGCAGGATTTCGCAGAGGACGGAGCTGTATAGGCCAAATATTTGCTCTTAGAAATATCATAGAACAATGCACAGAATGGCAAAGCAAACTCTATATCAACTTTGTAGATTTTGAAAAAGCTTTTGATAGCATACACCGCGAAAGTCTATGGATGGTATCTTAAGATGGTATGGAATCCCACTGTGTTTTATAAATATTATAAAAAGCTGCTACAGTAAGTTTGCATGCAGTGTTGAAACTTCAGAACTAAAGTTTGAAGTAAAAACAGGCGTGCAAGGATGTGTTATGTCAGCCTATTATTCAACACTGTCATAGATTGGGTGATGCGTAAAACAACGGAAGATAAGGCAAGAGGTATTAGATGGACGCTCACATCCACGCTGGAAGACCTAGATTTTGCAGATGACATCGCACTCCTATCTCATACACATAGAGATATCCAGGAAAAGACCTGCCGCCTTAACCAATATAGTGAGATGGTTGGGCTGAAAATAAATCAGAAGAAAACTGAAGTAATGACTCTGAACATAGCAACCCCAGCACCAGTCAAACTAGAAGGTAAAACCCTCCGAGATACAACAGCTTTCACATACCTTGGAAGTGTTATTAGCAATGAAGGAGGCGCTGGGTCTGACATTAAAAACAGACTGAGTAAAGCACGAAGTGCATTCATGACCCTTCAGACCGCCTTGAAATCTGCCCAATACAGCATCAGAACCAAGACTAGTATCTATAACAGCTGTGTGCTGTCAACTTTGCTGTACGGATCGGAATGCTGGAGAATGACAGAACAGGATATGTCCAGACTCTCCGCCTTTCATACAACTTGTCTGCGAAAAATCTTACGCGTGTACTGGGCGACTACTATCTCGAATCAAGAATTGCTTGCACGATGCCAACAAGAGAATATGGGCACTATCATCTGAAGCGACGCTGGAGATGGATTGGACATGTGATGCGCATGGAGACTGGCTCCGACACGAAAACTGCACTGAGATGGACTCCAGAGGGTAGGCGAAAGCGTGGAAGACCCAAGACGACTTGGAGGAGAACGATAGAGCAAGAGCTGAAGGAAATGAATCATAGTTGGAACACAATACAGAGGAAGGCCATGAACAGGAAGAATGGTGTACGTTTGTTGCTGCCCTAAACGCCAGGGCGTAACAGGCTAAAGAGAGAGAGAGGAGGATCACATCACTGTATAAATAATTCTGTTTTAATAATATGGCAAAATTTGATTGCGAAAATGATACTGTTAATACGGATTGACCGCCCGAGTGGTTACCGGGGCCAAAATTTGGGGTGAAAAGAATAGAACCACTGTTACCTGCCACGCATGTCGTAAGAGGCTACTAAGGAGGTTTGGCTGAAATCGGATGCATGTGTCCTAAACGTGTAAGTCTATGCGTTTAGGGGCCTACCAAACCAATGTGCAACGTATACACGTTCTTGGCAAAGATCAAATATATCACAAAGAGTGATTAAAATTGGTCGTAAGAACGCAAAGAAGAAGATACGGTTTGACAAGTGGCGTGTTGTATTGTTTCAGTTTCAAATATCTTCATTGCACTCGGACATGTCCATTGGTGCCCCGATCTCCTTCCAATATCTCTAACAGTCCATACCAGTTCGATTTTGATTGA
Source organism: Arion vulgaris (assembly GCA_020796225.1). Taxonomy (NCBI): domain Eukaryota; kingdom Metazoa; phylum Mollusca; class Gastropoda; order Stylommatophora; family Arionidae; genus Arion; species Arion vulgaris. Next base: position 12,116,811 of record CM036775.1, read on the forward strand.
TGAGCCTACTCATATACCTCTTATGCTGTTCTTTACTTGCTATTCCAATCTTCAATCCCAGCTCCTGCAATCTAGTAGTTGACATGAATTGGTTTAAAGAAAATCTTCTTTGCGGTCACACTCCATGAGGGCGTTCAAAATGTCAGCTCTATCCATTGGCTGGCCCCTGATATGGTGTCAGAACCAGCCAGCCTGTCTGCTTTCTCATTGCCAACGACACCCATGTGCCCCGAACAATGTTGTATTGTAAGAGTTAATCTTTTTTTTTTTTTTCCCGATCCAGAAGCACTTGAGCTGAAAGCTCTTGGCTCGGTGTCATGGACATCGTAACCCTTCGGCTCGGTACCACGAACACCGTAAATCTGGGGAACCTGTAGCTTTTCTGCCAGTCCGGAGTTGAACCCGCACTTACAGAGGACTAGTCACCCGTAGTCCAACGCGCTACGAACACACTGGGCATGCGGGCAAGAGTTAATAATAAAATAATATGGCAATTTTGATCATGAAAATGATACTGTTAAAACACTGTGTCAAGTGACGTTGTATTGTAAGAGTTAATAACAATTTATGATAATAACTTGATCAAGAAACTTCCACCTTATTTACTTAAAAATGTCAATAGTTTGTTAAAAAGATGATTTAAAAAATGAATAATACCAGGTTGTACAGTTAAAATACATATGATCTAATTTTTAACATAATGATAATCTTTATAATTTACATAGACAATATAACAAAGGAATAAATGCTCCTATTGCTACAAATACTGGGAACAGCATGGCACTTGTATCATCTGCTGCATAAGGATCTTTGATTTTAGGTCCAGAAGGTTTTCGAGATTTTATGTTTTTGACACCGGTGGAATCTTCTTCTTCTTCGTCGTCTTCTTCTACTGCGTCTAAACCAGGCATAGTTGGAAGTTTGGGAACATCTGTTGGATAGAAATGTTGATATGAGTTCTGTGTGGATACAAAGTTTAGTTATGTTATGTTATCGATGTCATGGCACATTTGGCATTCCTATTAAGTGCTCTGTCCTCCGCTGCACCAGCCATCCCCAAGTCCATCTGCTCACCATACCCATGAGAAGCTGATTAGTATATCTTCTCTCTCCACCACAAAGACGACACTGTCTGGCATGTCCAAACCCAATTGTCAAACTCGTTCCAGTGTCCGAGACTCGCTTATGTCACATAAATGAGAGCTTACAGTATTGAGGATATTGGCTCTGTCCATGCTTCTGTCCGCTTGAGTTGGGGCAATGTTTGCAAGAAAGTCCAGGTGTGTACAGCCAAGTCATTACAAAGTTTAGTGATTGTATATGGCTGTTGGTTATTGAACCGACATCATAGCATTCCGGGTAGATCCAAAGGTGCTCAGTCTCCTCAAACAGATGTCGAAGACTATGCAAACTGATGGCTCATGTGGGTTGCTGCTAGACACACTCCTCACTCTAGACTCTCAGACAACAGATCTACTTGTGCAACAGGTAACTCAAACTCTTTAAATCACTACAACTATTCAACATCTATTTCTATGATTATATATATAATATATATATATATATATATATATATATATATATATTTTATATTTATATATATATATATATATATATATATATATATATATATATATTTTTTTTTTTTTTTTTTTTTTTTTTTTTTTTTTTTTTTTTTTTTTTTTTTTATATGGCTCAGAAACATGGACAGCCTACTCAAGGCATGAGAAAAACTTAACATCTTTCACCTTCGATGTCTGCGCAAGATTATGAACATCAGGTGGTACGACAAGATAACTAACTCTGAAGTACTGCAACGTGCAAACCTGCCTTCTATTATGGGCATACTCAGCAGTAGAAGACTTAGATGGCTAGGGCATGTGCGAAGAATGGACAATGGCTGCATTCCAAAACAAATGTTGTTTTGTAAACTTTCGAGGGAAGAGGCACCAAGGCAGACCACTGCTCAGATATAACGATGTCTGTAAGGCTTCAATAAATAACTTTTCTATCGGTCCTAGCAAATGGGAAAAACTAGCTGATGATTGAGATATATGGAAAATAACATTTCGCAAAGGTGCACAATCTTTTGAAGAGAGACTTAGGAATGAACTGAAATACAATAAAAAAACTCAGAAGTTGTCACAGTGAAACACTTGCCAATTGACCGTCTGTAAAGATGAAAAAGGCCATATATATCTTGATAAATAACATAGATCTTCTTCTTCGAACAATTATTCAATGGACACTATCCCATTGCAGCATATGGGGAAATGAAATAGCTGATAATCTGACCAAAGGAGGAGGAAAACTGCTAAAAGTAAACTAAGTGGTCGGATACCAAGAAGTCAAATTCACCATCCACGGAAAACGCAACACAAAATGGAAAGTAAACTACACCACAAAGCATAGGATGGGTATTACCAGCTGTCCAGAAAGACCAGATAGTCATACTTTGCTACAGAACAGAACAAAATGAGATACCAACCACTTGTAAACCAAATTCAAGGTTGACATCTCTAGTCACTGTCACTGGGAATTAGCAGACATGATGACAAAACATGTCCATCAAAACTGTCCACTGCAAGCAGACGTCAAGAAAAAAATGTGGCTCACATTCATCACCTTCGAAGAACTTTATTTTAGAGCTGAAATCTGCCTGTGTGTTGACGAGGCTCGCAAGGGGAGAAAATAATAGTATCACTACAAGCCATATCATAAGAGGCAACAGTTAGGAGCCCAGGGAAGTTACCTTAGTAAATAAAAGGTGTCGCAGAAACTGAATGTGCTGACTTACTTGTAGGCGCATAACTGGCACAATGTACAATCGCTCTTAGGCTCAAATCACATAGAGTGCTTTAATATGGAGCATTCGAAGAAGGAGCTGAATTCCTTTTATCTGTGAAGCCAAAGAAGGCATCAGTCAGAAGTGCCATACCCTGACTATGCCTGAATTCATAGCGGGCAAAAGCAGAAGAATGGCTGAAATACTGAGAAAGACATCAGACTATTTCAAACAATCTGGAGTTTCAGTCTTAAATTAATGATGACTGCAAAAGTAAAAGAAGAATATAGCCTTAGTTCTGTATTTGACTTCCATGAGGCCATTACTTTGTAGTGGTGGTGGTGGGAGCAGATTAAGTACCTCAATGACCGGAGAGCTATGCTGGCAAGGTTACCCAAACCGGACAGGTCAAACTAAATGTGACCTAATTGTGTTCAAGTTGGGGGTTGTACATTGGGTTAACTACCCATCCATTTAAAAAAGAACATAGTTACAGCAACCAAAAACAAATTGTTCAACACAGACCTGTTGATAAGAACAGGACAGCAACCCATGATGACGCAGGTTAAGAGAAGAAAATGGCAATGGGTCAGGCATACCCTACGGAAGAAACACAGTAGACTTTCACTAGACAAGCACTTGAGTGGAACTCACAAGGAAAACGGAACAGATCTAAACAGACATGGAGACGAAAGTCTTCTTGAGGAACTGAAGGGTGCTCGACCATCCTGGGAGACCATAAATAAAACAGAGATCGGAAAAGTGTTAAACAACTGTTGTGGCTCTATGCTCCGCTAGGAGCGGAGGGAAATAAATCAAGTCTGTATTTGACTGGGAAAATCTCCAAATATTGTTTAGACTGACAAAATTCTTCCTTCCTTCTTCGTTTGAAATATTGCATATATATTCACCATTGTTTCTTGTATAAACATTGTTTCTTGTATTGTCTTTTGTAGTTCACACAGAGGTCTGTAGTTTTATATCTAGTGTTGTTTCATTAGGTCAGTGAGTTTGTCTCAGTATATCATATTCGAGGCAGTCTTTGAAGTATGTGCTTTATTGACAAAAATCATTCTGGTCGTCATGTTCATAGCTAGTGCCCATTAATAAAAGTTCATGAATATGCGTCACATGGTGATATGTGATATATGTTAATGAAACAGACTGCAATGTTGTAGATACATATAAAAACAGAATATGGTTATAACTGACAAAGCACAACTGTACATGTATACACTGCACAAAAACAGAATATATAGTAGTCCATTGATGTAAGTTACGCAACATGTTGGAGAAACATGTAAATATTAGTGATTTTTTTTTTTAAATGATTTTTTTCTTTTTCTTTCGTCCGCTTTCAACTCAGACGAAGTTTCATCTCTGAAACTGATTTTTGCGTGAAAATCCGTTTTTCCAATTTCTTACAATGGCAGCAGTGTGCACATTGTAAATTACTTTACACTGGCAGCCGTGTGCTCAATGTACTCGTAATTAGTATTCCCTCGCCATACAGGCAGATTTTCTCCGACTTCAGAGGTACTCACGTTATCGTCCTGAGTATGACCATGGGACTCGAACAAATGCCGGACAGTAGGTTCGAACCCGAGCTATGAGGCGTCTCACAGCTAGCAGGCCGAGCTACTATCAACTACTCTAGGCAGTCCCCTGTTTATTAGTTCATCAAGGCTTCCAAACAGCTTTGTGTAAATGTTTGTCCCTGTTGGTCAGTGTTCTTTCCCCAGTTGATTCATCAGGTGACAATCTCGCAGAATGTGTTCGGCTGTCTGTCTGCATGCACATGTGGGTGATGAAACTAGTTTTAGTCTGTGTAGGTGTCTGTTCAGTCTATTGTGACCAGTTCTGAGTCGAAACAATATCACCTGCCTTGCTCTATCTAGACAGTGGTAATTGTCTGTTTGCTGGCTTTCTTTTCTAATGGCCTTGATTAGATTTTTCTTTTCCTGGAAAGTGATTATTTTATTTCTTTGTTCCTGTGCTGCTCCGACCTTAGCTAATTTATCTGCTCTTGTTTCCTGGTATGCCACAGTGTGATAGTATAGCCATATGCTAAATGGGAAATGAAATGAAGAAGTACTAGAGAGAGATGGGTTATCTTCTTTGCGTTCGTTCTTACGACCAATTTTAATCACTCTTTGTGATATGATTTGATCTTTGCCAAGAACATGTATACGTTGCACATTGGTTTGGTAGGCCCCTAAACGCATAGACTTTTACACGTTTAGGACATGTGCATCCGATTTCAGCCAAACCTCCTTAGTCGCCTCTTACGACATGCGTGGCAGGTAACAGTGGTTCTATTCTTTACACCCCAAATTTGGGACCCGGTAACCACTCGGGCTTACAAACGAGGAACTCAAGGAGAGAACAAAGCAGATACCAGTGGAGAGAGAGCGCAGGAAGAGATGCTGGCGATGGATAGGACATACATTGAGAAGACCGACCTGAAGCATCGCAAGACAGGCATTGTTTTGGAACCCACAGGGAAAGAGGAGTAGGGGAAGGCCTAGGCAGACCCGGAGAAGAGAGCTGGAGGCGGATATAAAGAGGATAGGCAAAACATGGAAAGAATTGGAAGGGATGGCAAGAGAGAGGAAGAGATGGAAGAAGTTTGTTGAAGATCTGTGCTCCGATGGGAGTTGAAAGGTGATGATGATGATGATGAACCACTCGGGCGAGATGGGTTATGATCAGTTTTATTGTAATCTACACAACATAGTTATAGTAGGAAATCCACCCGAGTGGTTACCGGGCCCAAATTTGGGGTGTAAAGAATAGAACCACTGTTACCTGCCATGCGTGTCGTAAGAGGCGACTAGGGAGGTTTGGTTGAAATCGGATGCATGTGTCCTAAGCGTGTAGAGGTCTATGCGTTTAGGGCCTACCAAACCAATGTGTAACGTATACACGTTCTTAGCAAAGATCAAACATATCACAAAGAGTGATTAAAATTGGTCGTAAAGAACAAACGAGAAGAAGTAGGAAATCAACAGTTTCCAAAAACGGACATTTATTCCTAATGGGGATTTTAACGCCAGAGTTGTCTCACCCATGTGTTGCGGGGCCAAGTGAACCAAAAATAGTAACACTGCGATCTACAAGGCATGTCATAAGAGGCGACTACAGCAGTGGCCTTATTCTAATAAATAAAAAGCGTTGCAGAAATCATATGTGCTGGCCTACTTGTAGGCGCATAGCTGACTGTGAACAATCGCTCTTAGGCTCAGATCACATACAAATCACAAAGAATGGTTTAACAAGTGATAGATATGGAGTGTTTGAGGAAGAAGGAGAATGCCAGAGTTGGAGCCGATCTCAACTCTTAGCTATTATGCCTTGGAAAACATGGTATTAGAAACAAAGTCATAACAGATAATGTAATTCAGCACAGAAAAAACTGGTTACACAACACCGATTGTCTTCTCAGACAAAGAAATAGGCCGATGATGATGGTGACACTACACATATAATAGAGACATGTTGACAAAAACAATGGATATATATATATATCAGCAGCCAACCCCAGGCTACGATTGTCTCTATCCCCTCTGTGTCCCTGATGCACTGCTGATCAAATCACAGAATCGCCTGAGTGGTTACCGGGGCCCAAATTTGGGATGTAAAGAATAGAACCACTGTTACCTGCCACGCATGTTGTAAGAAGGGACTAAGGAGGTTTGGCTGAAATTGGATGCACGTGTCCTAAGCGTGTAGAAGTCTATGCGTTTAGGGGCCTACCAAACCAATGTGCAACGTATACATGTTCTTGGCAAAGATAAACATCACAAAGAGTGATTAAATTGGTCGTAAAGAACAAACGCAAAGAAGAAGAAGAAACCACAGAATATGTCCTGCAAGGCTGTCCCCTGTATGTCCTCCTAGAAATGAATGCTGGCACTACAACACAACATTCTTCTTCGAACGCTCCACATCGGCTACTTGTTAACCACTCTGTGTGATCTGAGAGCGATTGTACGCTGTGCAGGCATGCACCTACAAGTAGACCAGCACATCCGATTTATGCTACGCTTTTTATTTACTAGGGTAGCTTCCCTAGGCCCCTACCTAAGTTGCCTCTTGCCCGCGTGTGCAGCGTGTTCGTAGCGCGTTGGACTACGGGTGACAAGTCCTCTGTAAGTGCAGGTTCAACTCTGTGGACTGGCAAAAAAGCTACAGGTTCCCCAGATTTACGGTGTTCATGGCACCGAGCCGAAGGGTTATGATGTCCATGACACCGAGCCAAGAGCTTTCAGCTCAAGTGCTTCTGGATCGGAAAGAAAAAAAAAAGTTGCCTCTTATGACATGCCTTGTAGGTCGCAGTGTTACCATTCTTCACTTCCCTTGCGAGCCCCTGCATCACACTAGCGAACATTACATTCAAAACTACATGGCATCAGAGATGACTCCAGACAACAGTTGACTTCATCATAAGAACATGTCTGATGGTATAATCATCAAAACTACATGGCACCAGAGATGAGCTCCAGACAACAGTTGACTTCATCATAAGAACATGTCTGACGGTATAATCATCAAAATAGCGATCGCAAAAAAGAAGAAAAAGCAGACTTACCATCAACTGTTCCTCTCATCACATAAATGGCATTCACTTTTGGGTTGTCAAGGTCTCCCTTTCAGAATAAAAAGTAAAATGATACATTGCTAAAAAATAATTGTTTTTATGAGAAACATACATGTATCAACTATCACAGAGAGCCACACTAAAAAGAATAATAAGTACAGAGCAAGAGGAAAACCATGCAAAAGATGGAGTGTCTGCACCAAGAACAGTCTAAAGAAAATTAATAATAGCTTACAAAGTGTTTTAGAACCATAACAGACAAGATCACAACTCACCCCACCCCCCAATCTATAAAGTGGGATGTGGCACAAGGAGCCAAACATGAGCTAGGTGAGAAGATGGAGACACACCCGAGTGGTTACCGGGGCCCAAATTTGGGGTGCAAAGAAAAGAACCACTGTTTCCTGCCACGCATGTCGTAAGAGGCGACTAAGGAGGTTTGGTTGAAATCGGATGCACATGTCCTAAACGTGTAGAAGTATATGCGTTTAGTGGCCTACCAAACCAATGTGCAACGTATACACGTTCTTGGCAAAGATCAAACATATCACAAAGAGTGATTAAAATTGGTTGTAAAGAACGAACGCAAATAAGAAGATACATACATAAGAAGATAAGACATACCTTAATGAACTCAATGGTGATTTTATTTCCATCAACTTGTGATGATTCTCCATTTACTCTTAGCTTTCCACCCCGTATTGTAAAAGGAATGATTTCATCATGGGCTGATCCTCTTCCCACCCTTGAATATATGTCAAGCTCACTGATTATCGTATGTTCACCATTTAACACAACATCAAAAACCTGAAAAATATAGACAAGAAAGCTCTCAGACTGAACCAAAAAGACATTTGCACAAGAGTATTAAAGAAACAAGGTATACTCTGACCTTCTTCTTCGAACGCTCCATATCGACTACTTGTTAACTACTCTCTGATTTGTATGTGATCCGAGCATAAGAGTTGATTGTATGTTGTGCTAGATATGCGCCTACAAGTAGGCTGGCACATTCGATTTCTGCTATGCTTTTTTTTTCACTAGGGTAGCTTCCCTAAGTTCTACATCTGTCGCCCCCTACAACATGCCTTATAGGTCACAGGGGTACTCTCCTTCTTCTTTGCGCTCGTTCTTTATGACCAATTTTAATCACTCTTTGTGATATGTTTGATCTTTGCCCAGAACGTGTATACGTTACACATTGGTTTGGTAGGCTCGCTAAGCGCATAGACTTCTACATGTTCAGGACACGTGCATCCGATTTCAGTCAAACCTCCTTAGTTGCTTCTTACGACATGTGTGGCAGGTAACAGTGGTTCTATTCTTTACACCCCAAATTGCCCGTCTGCCCAGCGTGTTCGTAGCGCGTTGGACTACGGGTGACTATCCCTCTGTGTGTGTGGGTTCAATTCCCCGGGATGGCAGAAAAAGCCACAGATTCCCCAGATTTACGGTGTTCGTGGCACCGAACCGAAGGATTACGATGTCCATGGCACCGAGCCGAAGAGCTAATAAGCTCAAGTGCTTCTGGATCTGGAAAAAAAAAAAAAAATTTGGGCCCCGGTAACCGCTCAGGCGACAGGGGTACTATTCTTTGCTTCCCTTGCAGGCACCAGAACCACACAGGTGACTCATAGAGCAAGTTTGTTGTGTCCGTTAAGATGCCTACAGACCTGTAAGGCCAGCACAGTCGGTTTCTGCATGCCGTTTTTATTTGTGTTCGCAGTGTACATAGAATACCCAAACAACGCTAGAGATGCGATTAAAGTACCAATAGGGAAATTCTGTCACAACTATGATGCAGAAATTCAGGCAATCAAGGTGGCAACTGAAAAACTGTTGAATACCAGACCCAATCCTCAACCTGTTGTATTTTTGACTGATGCAAAATCAGCACTCCAGTCCAGAAAATTGCCAGGTCCACAGACCCTACTGTCTAAATTGTCCAAACATCGCAGTGTCGTCTTGAAGTGGATACCCTCTCACTGTGGAATACCAGGAAATGAAACAGCAGACCGATTGACCAAGGAAGGTGCTGCAGGAGAGCAGCCGGATGTGCCAGTTACCTACCACCAAAAGAAAAGGATGATTAAATCAATGAGAAAGCCACAAATACCAACACAAGACGATTACTATAATATGAGCAGATTGGAACAAGTTGTTATTCTGCGCCTTAGAACAGGACACAATCGCTCCGCAGCCACATGTATACAAAATTCAAGATTGGCAATTCTGCCATGTGTACAGGCAAACCAGACTGCAGAGCACATACTTCAAGACTGCCCCGAATATGATACACTGAGGCAAACTCACTGGCCTAACGAAACAACACTCGACAGAAAACTACACAGACCTCTGTGTGAGCTACAAAAGACAGTAAAGTTCATACAAGAGACAACATTGAATATATAGACATATTTCATGCGAACGAAAGGAAGGATTTGTGTTCACCTCCCTACATTGGACACACAGAAAAATGCACCTAGGGAAGGCCATCTCCCTAGGCGAGCCCTATTAGTCTTGTACATTGCTGCCGCAAGTATGTTGCCAAGGCCCAAAAGTGGAGTAAAGAATAGTAACACTGCTACCTACAAGGCATTCGTAAGAGGCAACTAAGGTGGGGGCCTAGGAGGCTACCCTAGTAAATAAAAAGCATCGCAGAAATCGGATGTACTGGCCTACTTGTAGGCGCATAACTAGCACAATGTACAATCGCTCTTAGGTTCAGATCACATACAAATCACAGTGGTTTAACAAGTGATCGATATGGAAGGTTCGAAGAAGAATGAACAATGAAGATATGAACAGAGTGAATTATGCAACTCTCAGTAAATACTGTAAAGCAGGGTAAGAAGAGATATGTATTTACATTTAAAATTAACCACTCATGAATAGTTCGTAATTAAATAATCCATTTTCATACCAAGAGGTATATTGGGAAATGTGGTTTTAGGCCCGCCTTTTTCTTTGAGCAGCAGCACACTGGGTTATGTGATCAACACCATGCTCGTCACTTTATTTTCCATTGTTTCTAAGGTACCAAAATTAGGCTGGGTCGGCCTGAGAGATGTATGATCCCAAAAATCCTACTTCCGCTAGAAAATGTGATCCTGGTACCATGCACATACGAACCAAATACAATAACTATAACCACTCTGCTATTGTGCTCTATCTACTCATGTATATAACAACAAGGATCCCATTCCACTTTGGCGATCACAAAGATTATGAGTTTTCCTCTTTTTTCTTCCTGGTGCAAGATATCTACGTCTTCTTCAGCTGTTATATGCCTCTATATAAGGTGTTTGCAATAACAAGATTTTGTGGCATTAGTTGCTTGCATAGTTCTTCAAATTGATGTTGTGTTTAACTGGTTTCTTCACCCTGTCTATTGTAGGTAGTGTTTACAGTATGATCATATGATGTATGGACACAGTGTGAGTGTAGATGTTCGTTGAGTATTATGCTCTGGTCTCTGGAGGTTATCTTATCTTAACCACATTTGCCGTGAAGCGTCGTGGGGAGAGTTAGTTTCCTATCTTGTGCCAGGTGTGTTGCGCTTGACGTTGTCAGTCCATGCTTTCGCAGGGACTCTGAGATGTTATCTATCCATCTTGTTCTTGGCCTGCCTCGTGCTCTGTGCCTGAGTGTCGATTATTATAGGCACGTGATGGTAGTAAATGTGGTTCCATTCTCATTAAATGGCCGAACCACTTGAATCTTTGCTTCTCGATGTACTGTATGCATGGTATAGTACCAACGATGCTTCTGATATTCTCGTTTCTCACTCTATCTCGCCTTGTAACGTTGACAGCTTTTCGTAGACATCTCATTTCACATGTTGTAATCTTTCTTTCTTGTGTCTTAGTCAGGGACCATGTTTGGCACTGATAGCAGAGAGTTGGAATAAATATGCAGTTTATCAGTTGTCGTTTGACTGCCATGTTAATGCTTGGATGTTTTAATAGTGGTGACAGTTGGTATGTCACTGCATTTGCCTTCTGGCATCTAGTCTCGATTTCTCTGTCCATCTTTCCATCTGCTGTGAATATACTCCCGAGATATTTGAATTCTGGAGTCTGTTGTATTTTGACATTATTCACGTGTATATTTAGTTGACCTGTTGACCTGCTTATTGTCATGACTTCTGTTTTGGAGGTGTTAATTTTCATGTCATATTTTTCGCATGTGGCTTGCAGGGCATTTATGTGTTGTTGAAGTTTGTTTTCGTTGTTGTAAATTATACTCTGATCATCTGCAAAGAGTAGTTCGTTTATTAAATTGTAGTTGTTATCGAGGTTGTTATCTGTCTTGGTTTCTTGCGTTATCCTGTCTATGTAAATATTGAAAAGTATTGGCGAAAGCACACATCCCTGCCTTACTCCTGATGATAATTCAAATTCGTCTGTCAGGCCGTCGCTTGTTCGTACTACGCTTGAGCATTTTTGGTATAGCGCTCTAATATTGTCTAATAGTTGGCCCTGAATTCCATATTCACTTAGTATGGTCCATAGTTTGTTTCTGTTTATTCTATCAAAGGCTTTTTCTTGGTCTATGAATGCTAAGTTGAGCTGTTTGTCATATTCTATGGTGTTTTTGCTGAGTTGCCTTAGTGTGGAGGTTAAACACTAATATTGACAATTTGTATTACTCAAGTCGCCCGGGTGGTTACCGGGCCCAAATTTGGGATGTAAAGAATAGAACCACTGTTACCTACCACGCATGTCGTAAGAGGCGACTGAAGGAGGTTTGGCTGAAATCGGATGCATATGTGCTAAACGTGTAGAAGTCTTATGCGTTTAGGTCTACCAAACCAATGTGCAACGTATCACGTTCTTGGCAAAGATCAAACATATCACAAAGAGTGATTAAAATTGGTCGTAAAGAACGTACGCAAAGAAGAAGTATAACTCAAGTCAATAACACACTACAGTACATAACGAAGAACTACAATGAGATCATAATGATAATCATAGATGACAACAAACAAATGTCAAAATGTGTAATTATTTGCACTGTTTGAGTGGGTGTTCATTAACACTTCTGATTAAGAAGTCCACAATTTGAAGAGGGTTATAGATGTACTAGCATCATGATCATAGTGTAGAGTAAAATTATAGCAATTTTGAATTTATCAAATTAGTTTAGTCTTAACTAATTTAAACTTCATATTTATTTTATTTCGTGCGTAGTTGTCTCTGAGTCTCTCACCTTTTGATTAGGTGCAGCAAACCATACTTCGCTGAACTTGAGAACAATGACATATTCACCATCTTTATATACGGGTATATCGTATCCAAAGGTACTGACATGATACCTTTCTGTCTGATATAGAATTTGATCCTGAGGCACAACTCTTTGAATCATCAAGCTTTTGCCGAAATCCGAGTTAAACCCCACATCTAATGGATCAGACTGATAATGAATGCCATGCACGTCGGTGTGTTCATCGCCACCACAATTTACAGCCCATAACACTTCTCCTGCATGAACTGAATGCAAAATCAAACTGCATACCAGAATTAAAACAATAATTCCATGTTTATAATACCAAAACCTATTAAACAGGCGAAATGCAAAGCCGGCAACAGACAGCATTTTCATGCTTCCGTTCGTTATGTTCAGAAGCGGAAGTGATGAATTAGTACCGATTGAATTGCGCATTACATTTCCATTTCAAAATTTGGAATACAATGACGCTACTCGCTCATTAGCTGCATTGTTAATACTCACAACATCAATTCTCATAACACTAGAACAATATCTATCGCCTTCTGTCCAAACCAACAACCCATTCTACATACCCTTCCCATATTATACTCCTCCCACCATACGTGGCGCGTCGCAACAAAACCTATTTGCCCCGAATTGTATAGGTCTACTACATGCTTAGAATTGACTGATGTTTCCCCATATGGCTCGTTCACTCTATGCAGAAATGACACGCCACCTTTGGAGAGTATTGCATAAATCACTAACTCCGCCCCAATCATATGGATCTCCATGTAAAAATGTACTCATGAATTGGACGACACTGACTCCAGTTTCGAACTCGCGAGCTGCAGAGCAAACGACTTGACCACAGAGATCACCGAATTGTATGTATTTTGTTACATCCTTACCCCAACCCCCTTCCCCAATCTTCCTCTCTCTCTCTGTGTGTGTGTGTGTGTTAATTAAAACTCCATTGCAATAAATGCCTTCATTAGTTTCACTAAACACCAGATGTGACCGTTGTAGTATAATTCGGGACAAGGACGTCATCCTAAAAGAATAAGGGGGCTATTGATCAATACTCCACCTCGAGTTGTGCATAAACGAGAACAATTCAATGTATAATGTCAAGAGCTAGCACATTTCCATCATTGTGTAGTAAATGATTCTGTCACTGTGTCCGTTTATTTCATTGCCCCTGATTTATATCTTCTTTGCTTTGCGTTCGTTCTTTACGACCAATTTTAATCACTCTTTGTGATAGGTTTGATCTTTGCCAAGAACGTGTATACGTTGCACATTGGTTTGATAGGCCCCTAAAAGCATAGACTTCTACACGTTTAGGACACATGCATCCGATTTCAGCCAAACCTCCTTAGTCGCCCCTTACGACATGCGTGGCAGGTAACAATGGTTCTATTCTTTACACCCAAATTTGGGCCCCGGTAACCACTCGGGCGCCTGATTTATATGAAATACATTTAGCAGTTTTACCTCAAATTTGGTTCCGAACTTTGATGGCTTTTTGTAATCTCCGTAGTACTTGTGTATATCTATAGCAGAAATTTGTGCACATGTAAATCCCCTACCGTTCTGCAAGCTCTGTAGTAGGATCATCTTTAAATGTCACTAATTATCACATAAAAATCATTGTAAACATGGTCGCTGACTAAGACACAAGAAAGAAAGATTACAACATGTGAAATGAGATGTTGTACGAAAAGATGTCAACGTTACAAGGAGAGATAGAGTGAGAAATGAGAATATCAGAAGCATCGTTGGTACTATACCATGCATACAGTACATCGAGAAGCAAAGACTCAAGTGGTTCGGCCATCTAATGAGAATGGAACCACATTTACTACCATCACGTGCCTACAATAATCCACACTCATGGCGCAGAGCACGAGGCAGGCCAAAAACACGATGGATAGATAACATCTCAGAGTCCCTACGAAAGCATGGACTGACAACGTCAAGCGCAACACGTCTGGCACAAGATAGAAACTTACTCTCCCCACGACGCTTCACGGCAAATTTGGTTAAGATAAGATAAGATAAGACCTGAAATTTTGACCTGGCAATGACACACATCCTAAACAAATGTCAGCGAGAGTTGGAAAATGGCTAAAGATATAGAAAGCAAGTTAAATCAATGAAAAAGCCACAAATACCAAAACAAGACGATTACTATAATATGAGCAGATTTGAACAAGTTGTTATTCTGCGCCTTAGAACAGGACACAATCGGCTCCGCAGCTACATGTATACAAAATTCAAGATTGGCAATTCAGCCATGTGTACATGTGGACAGGCAAACCAGACTGCAGAGCACATACTTCAAGACTGCCCTGAATATGATACACTGAGGCAAACTCACTGGCCTAAAGAAACAACACTGACAGAAAACTACACGGACCTCTGTGTGAGCTACAAAAGACAATGAAGTTCATACAAGAGACAACATTGAATATATAGACATATTTCAAGCGTACGAAAGGAAGGAGAAAGCAAGTTGAATGCATATGAAAATAGATTTCTGCGAAAAATAATGAACATAAAATGTAACGAATTCCGGGGAAGTGATGAAATCAGAGAAATCTCTGGTCAGCCACTAGTAACAACTGTTACATGAAGGGGATATATTGGGCATACCTTGAGAAAAAATTATCAAAGAAGGCACTGAAGTGGGATACAGAGGATTCAAGAAAGAGAGGATGACCTAAGAAGACCCTGAAACGAATTTTGTGCTGAGAAAGGCAAGAAATATCGGTTTCAGTTTCATGGAAGAATTTGAGCAAATTTCCCAGGCTAGAGCGGTATAGAGAGATTGCTTGCGGGCCCTATGTAACGTATAACGGTGCGAGAGGAATTATTTTAATGGCACACAGCCACCCACATTTGGGGTGTAAAGAATAGAACCACTGTTACCTGCCACGCATGTCGTAAGAGGCGTCTAAGGAGGTATGGCTGAAATCGATGCATACGTCCTAAACGTGTAGAAGTCTATGCGTTTAGGGGCCTACCAAACCATTGTGCAACGTATACGTTCTTGGCAAAGATCAAACATATCACAAAGAGTGATTATAATTGGTCGTAAAGAACAAATGCAAAGAAAAAGAATGGCACACAGCCCAAGTTTCTAAGTTTCTTTTAAACTTAACAAGTCTCACCATGTCTTTGTTTTTCTTCTTTTACTTCTTCCTCGATCGGTCTTTTCGACCATTTTGATCATTCTTGTTGTGATTCTTCTTCTTCTTCTTTACGTTCGTTGTTTACGACCAATTTTAATCATTCTTTGTGATATGTTTGATCTTTGCAAGAACGTGTATACGTTGCACATTGGTTTGGTAGGCCCCTAAATGTGTAGAAGTCTATGCGTTTAGGGGCCTACCAAACCAATGTGCAACGTATACACATGCATCCGATTACATCCAAACCTCCTTAGTCGCCTCTTACGACATGCGTGGCAGGTAACAGTGGTTCTTTTCTTTACATCGGAGAGGAAGGAAGAAAGACACTTAGGTTAACAAAAGAAAAATTTAATCAATGTCACTTAAGTCAAGGAAAGAACGAATTGACCCATATGTTCTTAAGTTGGCATGAGTCAGCTCTGACAGTTTCCCTTTGACCAATTAGGTCTGATACCATCCTATAATATAACTCCAGATGTGTTAATTGTAAGTGGTGTTATCTTTACCAGTGGTGTTAATTTTAAGTGGCTACGTTTTTTTTCGAACGTTCCATAACGACCACTTGTTAAACCACTCTTTGTGATCTTTATGTGATCTGAGCCTAAGAGCTATTGTACGTTGTGCCAGTCGCCCATGTGGTGCCGGGGCCCACAAGGGAAGCAAAGAATAGTTCCACTGCAACCTACAATGCACGTCGTAAGAGGCGACTGATGTAGGACTTAGAGATGCTACCCTAGTAAATAAAAAGCAGCGGAGAAATCGGATGTTCTGTCCTACTTGTAGGCGCATGACGCATAATTGCTCTTGGGCTCATATCCCATACAAATCACACAGAGTGGTTGACAAGGGGTCGATATGGAGCGTTCGAAGAAGAATCTGTGCCATTTATGCGCTTACAGGTATGCCAGCACATCCGATTTCTGCACAAGAACCTGCAACAATTACAAGTGAAAAGAGAATTGAAAGAAATAAAGGCTAGACGTATTTAGTATTTTCGTCCCCAAAAATATGACACATTATTAAATATCTTTTGGATGGGACAGTTGAGTTACAGCCAACTGTAAATAAGTTTATAGTGGGCTTTAGTTGAGTGTAGGTAAGCAAGGGACAGGCAAAGCTATCAACGGGAGGGCATCATGAGGGAACAGGGCATAATGTACCATCTGGGAAAGGAGAATTATCCCCCCGGAACATGGCTCACATGACAACAGTCCTGAAATACTCTGTTCTGTGCAAGTTGACTGGCGTCAGCAGCAGTCATTCTCAGATCGTCAATGACATCTTGCACCCATCGCCTTCTAGGTCTTCCTCTCATTCGTCTTCCAGGCACCATTCCCTCCAAAATTATCGTCTCTAAGCACTCATTACATACCAGCTTACCCCAATTTTGAAACATCTAGCTATTCCAGTAGTGACTAAAAGACATTATAAATTCAATCTTTATACCAACACTGCTACCAGCTACCAGAGCCAAACATGGGCACTGACAAAAGAACAAGAAAGGAAAATTACCACATGCGAAATGAGATGCCTGAGGAAAGCAGTAAATAAAACAAGAAGAGACCATATAAGAAATGAGGAAATTAGAAGAACAGTCGGAACAACACCTGCTATTAGATTTATTGAAAAACAGAGACTCAAATGGTTTGGCCACTTGGTCAGAATGAACCCGAATACACCAGTTGCAAGAGCGTAGAACCAGAAAATGGAATCATCAAGAGGAAAGGGCAGACCAAGAAAAAGATGGGTTGATGGAGTTACAGACATCTTAAAACTCCACAATACCACACCATATCAAGCGACCGAGCGTGCATTATCTCGGAAACCGATCATCAGTTAAACCTGCTACGCCTAGCGTCAAAAAAGCAGAGAAGGACAAAAGAAGAAAGAAAGAAAGAAGCACTCATGTCGTTTGATGTGTCCGAAATATTTAATTTTTCTTGATGTTGTGCTCTTTTAAAGCCATCTCTCTCAAATACCAAACTGTTGCAGAACAGAAGCATTTGTTCTTTTCTCTGTCCATGATATTCTAAGTACTCTTCTGTAGCATTTGTATACCATCTGGGAAAGAAACATAATATGATGAAAATTCATTGCGGTTGTCTTATGGACAAGAGATGGCACACACTGTTGATGATCATCATCATCATCAGGTGCCGTCTCCACATCGAAGGTTGGCTGCCATGAATCTCCAGCATCCTCTGTCTTTCGCCTTGGTGTTGCACACTGCCAGACTGTAACCTGTCCATTTCTTAAAGTTTCCTCCCACTTATCTCTCAGTCTTCCTCTTGCTCTTCCCCCTCAACTTTCCCCTCTAGTAAATGTTTTATCATGGTGTCATGCCTTTTTATGTGCCCAAAATACTTTACTTGTCTGAATTTTATTTCTCTTAATAATTGTTTCTTCATGCCTAGTTTTCCTAAAACTTGTTTATTTGTCTGTTTTTCTGTCCATGAAACTCTGCTTATTCTTCTATATATCCACATCTCAAATGCATCAATTCTGTCTTCTAACTGCTTGTTCATTGTCCATGTTTCCGAGCCATACATTAATATAGGATATATATAGCATTTGATCATTCTAATTTTTAGCCTGTTTGTGATTTGTTTGGATGTCAGTAACTTTCTCATACTATTGAAATTATCCTTGGCCATATTGATGATAAACAACCAATATTTAAACCAATCCGGTATTTTTTCGAAACCAACGTTGAAGTTACTATTTCCGTTTCCGTCCTTTTCTGATAATTCTCGCAACGCGTGTTACGTTTCGTGCCTTACAGACTTAAAAGTTCGGGGAATTTTGTGATAATTAGAATGTGAAAATTGGTAGTTTGTGAACAATTATGACCTACAATTTTATTTTTGTTATTGCTACATATCTGATCTTAAGCCGTACACCTGAATTCACTTAATTACTACTCAACTGCAAGTGATTTGTGAAAAAGATTAGAATGCCATGCCGCAATTCTCTCGCGCCTGGTCTCGATACACACGTGATCAAAAGTGATGTCTTTGTTTGTCACTCTTTAAATCGGCATGTTCAATTTAAAGTTCATTTTGTATTATTGAAGAGCATAATCTGTCACTGCGATGTTTTGATCCAACTCGTATAAATTTATTTTGTTGGAACTATCCGATATCGTGGCCTCTTCTCTTGCTACGTCAGTGAGTGTGCACCTGTGGCGACGCTACACTCTCACTAAGTTAATAATATTATAACTAATAGTAAGAGTAATGTTACTACTGTTATACACTACAGTAGTACTAGACATCACAGATACATATAGTAAGATGGTAAATACATAACTGCCATAAAATACAAATTTGTAACGAAATAAAGGCGACATTAGACTTAGAAACTGACAAAAGATTAAAAAAACAAATATATTATACATTTAACATTATTTTTAGTCAATATATTATACTATAGTAATATCATTTTTTGTGGAGTATGAGAAAAGACATCACCAAGAACGTCATGTGATAGTAGTATTAGTAGTGCATCATCCTAAAGGTCACAAGGTATTTTTTTCCTGATCCAGAAGCACTTGAGCTTTAAGCATTTTGGCTCAGTGCCATGGACATCGTAACCGTTATGTGCCACGAACACCATAAATCTTGAGAACCTGTGGCTTTTCTGCCAGCCCTCGGAATAGAACCGCACTCACAGAGGGCGTCGGAATTGAACCGCACTCACAGAGGGCGTATCTCCCATTGTCCAACGCGCTACGAACACGCTGGGCAGGCGGACGTCACAAGGTATAAAGATATTAAAGATTAAAACATTTTATAGAGCAAATCCGATCATCAGAGGAACATGATCCTGGGTATGACCTGAATATTCAGAACTCTCAAATATTCAGTTCTATTCAAATGAGTAGCTACAGGAGTGACATCATTTCAGGACATTTGTGTATCTATATATAGATAACACATAAATGTTGGTGAAACTGTTCTTATCAACCAAGTTAACCCACTTGTGATCTGTGGTTTATGCCCCTGTAGTGGAATGGCTTGTAGGACAACCAAATTTTGGTCAAAGTGTATATATATTGTCTAGCACTACACAAATTTGTAGAGACTGGTAATTGACAGATTTAATGACCACTAGGATTGTTGCAGAGGGTTAGAGTTCATGCTTTGTGTAATTACTGCAATACTCTCGCCAGATGGCATGCCATTTCTGCGAAGCGCTGAGCCGTATGGGGCAAATCACGGCACAGTGAAGTCAGTCCTTCAACTTTAGACCCTTTATCGAAGAGAAAAGGGACGGGCCCAGTCGGTGGATGAGGACGCAAGGTGGACAAAATGGTGGTGAGCCTCGAAGATGGGGTCTTTGTCCAGAGAACAATAACCGCCTTTTCCCTTGCAGAGAACTACTACTGCCTTGTAGTTCAATTGGGGACAATCAAAGCCTAGTGGGGCAAACCGTACACAAAACTGGGCGGCAGGCAAACCAAGTAGTCCATTAAAAACTGATAACCTGGGCAGATGACGGTCATCAACCCGGGAGGGAAGGTTTTCTAAGAGTAGCTACCTGAAACGAAAATAGTAACCCGCTGCCTTGCAGGTCGGCTGGGGACAGCCCAAGGCTGACAGACGGCAAACCCAGTAAACGCTGGCTCAAACCAGACACATCACCAAAAGATATCCAAAGTACCAGAGCTCCAAATGGCGCTGAAGATGTGATGAAATCCACCCATGCTCAGGTTTCCACAGGAATAAGACCAAATATTGGCAGAATTTATGGGTAAATCTGGTACATCAGTGGGGTGATCACAAAAGAGAGATCCACCCTTTATCAAGGTTCAGAAAATATTTCTTTTTGTACTGAGATCTGCACTTGTCCATAGTTACTACTTAGCTATATCATAATAATCATATAACAAGTGCATGATTTTAGTATTAATCATGTTCCATGTATCAGTTCCTCAGAATGCGTTACGTAGCAGCATACCTTCTTGCCGTACTTGGAGGCAAAGCATCACCATCATCTGCAGATCTTGAGAAGATTCTGAGCAGTGTGGGGATTGAAGCAGAAATAGATAAAATTAGCAAGGTCATCAGTGAGCTTAAAGGGAAAAATCTTGAAGAGTTGATTGCATCAGGTAAAGTTGTTTTAGTATTGTGGATTATCTTATACTGGCATATACATATTTATCTCCCTGGCTCGTTGTTGAGGAAAGAATATATGAATGTACCATATTGAATATTTGGTTCGGCCATGGTTTGCCTGGGGGTCAAGGGGAGCAAAGAATACTAACACTGCGACCTACAACTCTTCAAAGAATGTAAGAGACTGATGTAAGTCCTAGTAAAGCTACCCTAGTAAATAAAAAAGCATCACAGGAATTGGATGTGCTGGCCTACTTGTAGACGCAAAACTGGCACAACGTACAATCACTCTTAGGCTCGGATCATATACAAATCGCAGAGTGGTTAACAAGTGGTCGATATAGAGCGTTTGGAGAATAACATATATTTGGTTGGGATATTTTATTGCTAGTTTGTATGTAATTTTAAAAAACTTAATTCCATGCAGTCTATTTTGGATTCCAGTGTTAGGCCTGCATTTCTGTTTCACCCGGGCACCATCGTTGATATCAACATTGCTTCAGCTGCATATACTTTCTAATGTTTATCTGTTTGCCCAATTGAGACTTGTTGGATTTGGATCCACATATATATATCTTCTTCTTTGCGTCCGTTCTTACGACCAATTTTAATCACTCTTTGTGATATGTTTGATCATTGCCAATAACGTGTATATGTTGCACATTGGTTTGGTAGGCCCTAAACGCAGACTTCTACACGTTTAGGACACATGCATCCGATTTCAGCAAAAACCTCCTTAGTCGTCTCTTACGACATGCGTGGCAGGTAACAGTGGTTCTATTCTTTACACCCCAAATTTGGGCCCCGGTAACCACTCGGGTGACATATATGAAGCAGGTGGACGAATTACTAAAACAAATGTGGCATATCCTAGTGGACGTAGCCAGCAACCACAGCAAACGATTTGTTGATTTTCTAGGCACCACTTATACGTACAGTAGTTTGCCATTACTTTCTGAATGGTGAAGTCTATTTTTACCGTTTAGAAAAATACCACGGAAACAAATTGTGCTTCCAAATTTGCAAACCATGAGGTTTGAACCAGGTACGCTTGGGTTTGTGATCAAGCTCACTACCGCTTGAGCTACAGACGCTCACACTAATTACTACTATTGTCAAAGTTCATGTGTTATACTGTACCATGGATTGTCTTTAGTAGAACTGGTTGCTTTTATAAAATTTTGTATTAACCCTGACTTGTAACTACTGTCACAATACAGTGTCCCAAATGACCCATTGAGACACTTTCCCAAAGAAAAAGTGCAGTACAGCAATGTAAATCACTTTTGCACAGTAAATATATGACAACTGGAGACTCACAGATTAGGGATTGTAAACGTAGACATACAATACTTTGTGTGGAATCAAATGTGCTAAGCTGAAATATATAGAACACCACAAAGTACTTTGAAACTTTAACTCATATTTCAATCACAAATTAGTATAAACATCGCTGAGTGGTTCCAGGGGCCCAAATTTGGGGTGTAAAGAATAAAACCACTCTTACCTGCCACGCATGTCGTAAGAGGCAACTAATGAGGTTTGGCTGAAATCGGGTGCTTGTCCTAAATGTGTAGAAGTCTATGCGTTTAGGGGCCTACTAAACCAATGTACACGTTCTTGGCAAAGATCAAACATATCACAAAGAGTTCGGGGACTGCCTAGAGTAGTTGATAGTAGCTCGGCCTGCTAGCTGTGAGACGCCTCATAGCTCGGGTTCGAACCCACTATCCGGCATTTGTTCGAGTCCCCTGGTCTTACTCAG
This sequence comes from Arion vulgaris, assembly GCA_020796225.1. NCBI lineage: Eukaryota > Metazoa > Mollusca > Gastropoda > Stylommatophora > Arionidae > Arion > Arion vulgaris. The sequence continues at coordinate 12,139,486 of CM036775.1, forward strand.
GACGATAACGTGAGTACCTCTGAAGTCGGAGAAAATCTGCCTGTATGGCGAGGGAATACTAATTACGAGTACATTGAGCACGCTGCTGCCATTGTAAGAAATTGGAAAAACGGATTTTCACGCAAAAACAGTTTGAGATGAAACTCGCCTGAGTTGAAAGCGGACGAAAGAAAAAAAAGGAGAAAAAAAAAAAACAGTTAAAATTGATTGTAAAGAACGAACGCAAAGAAGTATAAACATAAGTGGTTATTATAGTCAAAGCAGAATAAGTAACACTTGTCTTCGTTCCGGGGCACATGAGTCGTTGGCAATGAGAGGCTGGCTGGCTCTGCCGCCATATCAGAGGGTCAGCCAATGGACAGCTGACATCTTGAATGCCCTCATTGAGCATGGCCGCAGAGATCTCTCTCTCGATCCCCAGTTCTTCATCTAAACCAATCCACATCAACTACTAGATTGTGGGAGTTGGGTTTGAAGATTGGTGTGGCAAGAAAAGAATAGTACGACAGATATACGAGTAGGCTCATCAATCGAACTGGTACGGTCAGTCGCTGAACGCTGTTGGAGATATTGCGAAGACCTATGGACACGTCCGGAGTGCAATGAAGATATTTGAAACTGAAGTAACAATACAATGTTCTAGACATGTTAAATATTGTTATTCTCATTTGCAGGATCCAAGAAATTGGCTTCAGTTCCCACAGCTGGTGCTGTTGCTGCTGTCGCAGCACCAGCAGCCGCTGCTCCTGCAGGTAAAGGTGCCGCACCTGCTGCTGCTGCCCCTGTTGAAGGTTAGTAACATTTGTCTCAACATGTCTGTCTCTTAAATGCAATAAATATTTTATTATTTACCAAGAAGGCGGTAGGTAAGAAAAAGTGACAAGCAACAATAATTTATGGTAGGTGCATACATGTTCAGTTTGAGATATGATCGCAATACAGACGATAAGAATCTGAGAAAATGCACCTACGTCTCTTCTGTCTGATATTCAAAGTGACACCCGTGTGGTTGCCGGGGTCCGAATTCGGGGTAAAAATAGAACCACTAATACCTTCCACATGCTGTGTACAGTGAAAGTGGAGGTTTGGCGTGGGACTAGCTACCCCACCCTGTAAAAAACGCTTAGCTTTAAACGACCACGAACAAGTGTATGAGAGCTTGCAAGACCTGACTTATGTCACCTTGTAAGTAAAAGGGGTAAAGAAGAAGAACAATAATTCAATACCCGCAAGGAAATCAGACAAGTATGATCAAACATCATTATCATGATAACTAAATATTATGAATCAGTTAGTTGCATCTGTTTGGTGCCGGGTCCTACAAGGGAAGCCGAGAATAGTATCACTGCGACCTACAAGGCATGTCGTAAGAGACAACTGATGTAGGTCCTAGCGAAGCTACACTAGTAAATAAAAAGCATCACAGGAATTGGATGTGCTGGCACAATGTACAATTGCACTTAGGCTCGGTTGACCTACAAATCACAGTGGTTGTCAAGTGGTCTATATGAAGCGTTCGAATAGAAAATAATTTGGTCAGTTTTAATCAGATAGACAGAACCAACTGCACTCACTTTCTTACTTTTTTTGTTTTAAATGCGTTACTACATTTGTCAACATAAGATATGATCGTAGATATTATTTTGATATTCTTGTGACAAAGAACACCTTGTGCGTAGTGACAATATGTATAGCATGAAACATAAACTGAGTTTGAATAAAATATACCAAATTGATACTGCTGTATTGTTGCCCTTGAAATTTGAAAAACTTATTTTGTATTTGCATTCTTTTATTTACAGCAAAGAAAGAAGAAAAAGATTCTGATCAATCTGACGACGACATGGGTTTTGGACTTTTTGATTAGGAAGAACAGTTTTCCATTCAAGACTAATTCAATAAAATGTAGTTGATTGTATACTTTCTTTTTGTTGTGTGTATTGTTTTCTGTTTGTGTAGTTTGAGTCAAATGTTTCAATTAAATAGTGTTGACACTGCCAAGGTCACTGAGCTATCAATGATCAGAACACTAATGCACTGTAATTTGACAAAGCCGGTAGAGGTTGAATTCAGATCCACCATGCATTTGTCAACATTCTTTCACCCTACAGAGGTTTAGTCCGAAACCAAGGCCATTTCTGATCTCTCACTCACCATTTCTTGCATTCCATCTTCAAATTCCACCTGCAGGTGTTCCTGGGTCTTCGCTTACCTCTATTGCCCTGGAGGCTCCATCAGAGTGCTGTGTGATGCTCCTGAGTTTACTTTCAATCCACTTTCTGTCTCTTGTTCTACCTGCTGTCAGCATAATAGACAATGTCTTAATGTCACTCCTTCTACACTAGTCTGTTGGCTTCTTCTAACCAGGGATGTGAGTTTTCACTCTTGGGCAGCCAAATTGTAGAATCTGCATGTGTTCTGTAATTGTGGAAGACTAGTGTAAAGGGTACTATGAACAGTTGGGTGTTGTGGCAGTTCTAGTCTAGCTTTATGTACATATAGCCGTCCATCCAAGCGATGATGACAACAATCTCAGACGTGTACTGTTGCACCTCTCTGGTGTGTGCGGAGGTGACTGTAGAGTCCAATCCTAGAACAGAATTCCCGACCACAGTTGGGGCATACATGATCAAGGTTAGACATGTGCGTGTTGTGTGCTCTGTCTTTTCGCTCTGCTCGTTTTCTCTGTGACTCAACAATACAATGATTCTCAGCTATTCGGGTTCCTCTTTTGTTGTTACAGCGCCACATTTGACGATCTTGCGCTAGGGATTCCCAGCACGTATTGTCTATATCGAGCATTTCAGAGACACTTTAAGAGTGTCTTTAAAGCGTTTTTCTGTCCACCAGCTAAACGTCTGCCCCCTTCAAGCTCGCCATACATCAACTGTTTTGGGATGCGTTTATCAGGCATTCGAGCAACGTGACCGACCCATCTCAGTTGGGCCTTCTGCAACAGGGTGTTGACGCTTGGGATCTTTGCTCTTGTGAGGACTTCGCTGTCTGGAATGGAGCTTTATGTAGTCCAGGACATTCAAGCAAGATATGCTGTAATAACTTGGTCATATCAGAATTGTTAATCCCTGACGAAACTGCTGTTTATTTTGTTGAATGTTTTCCTTCCAAAACAAATTGTATGTAGCAATACTGTCTATCGAGAGCCGCTGTAGCGTAGTTGTTAGTGAACTCGCTTCGCAAGGCTGGTGGTCTGGGTTCAGCTCCCGCAATGTGCGTGGAATTTTTCCCGACCGCGACGGTCTCAGGTCGACCCAGCCTCAACTGGGTACCAGACATGCTCTGGGAAAGTAAAGGCGGCCGGCGTGATGCTGACCACATCACCCATCGTGTGCCGACGGTCAATGAAAAATACAGGCCTAACACTGTATTGACCTATATACCACGAGGTATGAAAGGGTTCCTTTTTTTTACTTTTAATACTGTCTATGCACTGATCCAGTCACTACAGCTGATATGAACATATCTGTTCTAGGGTTTCCGCTTTCATCGTGGAGATTATCGAGCAAAGACTAGAATTCAATGTCAACATCTAAACAATCATGGATCCACGCCTACACCGATGGATCTGCAACAGATGCAATCAAGAACGGAAGGGCTGGTATCTATATTACATATCCCAACAATCACACCGAAACAAAGTACATGCCAACTGGTAAATTTTGTTCAAACTACACCGCAGAGACTCGAGCACAGCACTTTTTTTTTTTCGTCCACTTTCAACTCAGACGAAGTTTCATCTCTGAAACTGATTTTTGCGTGAAAATCCGTTTTTCCAATTTCTTACAATGGCAGCAGCGTGCACATTGTAAATTACTTTACACTGGCAGCCGTGTGCTCAATGTACTCGTAATTAGTATTCCCTCGCCATACAGGCAGATTTTCTCCGACTTCAGAGGTACTCACGTTATCGTCCTGAGTAAGACCAGGGGACTCGGCGTTCATCATAAGAACGCGTCTAACGGTATAATTAAAAAAGCGATCGCAAAAGAAGAAGAATGTCAACATCTAGGACAGTAAGATCAAAGAGTGACTCTACATGTACCTACTGCCATTGTTGACTGTATGGCAGGGAAATTTATAATATGGAAATCTTTCATTCGCGCAAAAAAAAAAAAAAAATCAATCGTAAAAGGCCCGGACCAGATGGAGCATCAAACGACATGCTCAAACAAATAGGCCCAATAGCACAGAGTCTTCTACTCCAGATTTTTAACAATAGTTGGAGACAGGGGAGAGTCCCAGACATCTGGAAAATGCCACAATCCACCCAATTTTCAAAAGTGGAAAAGACAAAAGGATCCGCAGAGCTACAGACCTATAAGTTTGCTAAGTTGCACTGCAAAACTGCTGGAGAGAGTGATAACCACTAGACTCCAGTGGTTTTAGAATCCAACCATAAACTGGATCCAGCCCAGACAGGCTACAGGCAGCATAGAAGCACTGATGACCAAGTGGCATACCTCGCACAGGACATAGAAAATGGCTTCCAAGAAAAGAAGAAAACCCTCACTGTGTTCTTCGACATGTCTAAGGCCTTCGACAAAGTCTGGAAAGATGGTTTGCTACTCAAGCTCTTACGCAGTGGAATACGGGGTAGAATGTACTATTGGATAAAAGACTTTCTTACCCATAGACAAGCATCTGTAAAATTGGATGGAGTGCACAGTCCCAGATTCAAATTAAGAGCAGGAGTCCCACAGGGCAGCGTACTGTCCCCATTGCTTTTCCTGGTATATATTAATGATCTGCCACAAACTCTGCCCAGACATGTATCACACTCTCTCCATGCTGATGATCTAGCTGTGTGGTACACCTCCGAGTTTCTGGGTCCTGCCATCTTTAAACTCCAGGCCAGCCTGAACAGCGTCATAATGTGGGCAAGTAAATGGGGTCTAGAAATAAACCGGAGCAAAACTATAGCAACGCTTTTCTCATTGTCAACAAAGGAAGAACACTTCAGACTGAAATTTAACGATGATATCGTTCCCCGTTCCCATACTCCAACCTTTTTGGGAGTTAAGCTTGACAGTCGTCTGACATGGAAACATCACATAATGGAAACAAACAGAAAGGCTATGAGGAAACAAAGTGTGATGCGGAAGCTGGCTGGAACTACCTGGGAGCTGATATTCGAATCCTGAGTCAGGTGTACACTGGTGCAGTTAGACCGACCCTCGAATATGCATCATCGACATGGATATCAGCAGCCCATTCAAACAAATCGATACTGGAAAAACACAAAACAGGTGTCTGCGTACTATTTTGGGAGCCATGAAATCTACACCAATTGTAGAAATGGAAAAGGCAGCCAACATCCAGCCCTTGGAAGACAGAAGAAGGAGAAAAGTGATTCTACAGACTGAAAGGATCAAAAGAATGCCTCACCATCCACTGCATGAAAAAATGGCGGCTAGAACAAAGAACAGACTAAAGCGCACAAGTCTAAACCACAAAGCAAAAGAAATAGGAAAGTCATACTTGGAACTACTAAATCATAATTCCATACCTGAAGAATTGCTTTTTGATCACTGGGAACCAGACTCAGTACCACTAAACTTCTCAACCTCCATCCCTAAATTATTAAGCAAAGATGCAGAGCCTAATCTAGTGAAAAAGCAATTACAATGGAACATCTCCATTACATGTTTCCAGAAGACAGCTGGATAAGAATTTACACAGATGGATCGGCAATGGAGGCAACCATGAATGGTGGAGCAGGAGTGTACATTAGGCACCCAGATGCTACCACTGTGTCTCTAGCGGCTCCTACTGGAAGAATATGTTCCAACTACAAAGCAGAACTCATAGCCCTTCTGATGGCAGCACAGCACATGAATAAGCTGCAAGCAGCTGCAAGCAAGATGGTATTTCTTACAGACTCATTGTCAGCTATACAAGCCCTGGAGGCTAAATCCACTGATAGCACAGTACAAAAACTACAAAGAGAACTTGCTCAGCTTTCAGAAAAGGCAGAAATTCACTTGCAGTGGATTCCATCTCACTGTGGCATTGCAGGCAATGAGAGTGCTGATGTCTTAGCTAAGGAGGGCAGTGCCAAAGAGCAAATTTACCAACCCTTGTCTTTTCAAGAGGTCAAAACCCTCATACAGAGAAAATCTGCAGTAGACTGGAAGACAAACACTGGATATGATTATGGAAAAGACTCCTCAAAGACCTAAGCAGAACAGACCAGGTCATTATATTTCGACTACGCACAGGACACTGCAGACTCAACAAACACTTATACAGACTAGGAATAAGTCAAACAGCTCTCTGCCAGTGTCAGCAGGCAGAACAGACACCAGAGCATATCCTGCAAGACTGTCCTCTTCTGTGTGAGCTGAGAAGCAACATGTGGCCACACCAGTCGACCTGAAAACTAAGCTTTGGGAAACCTGACAGACCTGAAGCTGTCTGCCCAGTTTGTGGTCCACAGTAAATTAAGCGCATGACCAGAGATCGCTGAAGAAGAAGAAGATTCGCGCAAAAATTAGAAGCGCCAGGCAACCTGAACTCCATGTTGCTTAGCTACAGAATTGCCCTAGTGGTTACCGGGGTGTAAAGAATAGAATCACTGTTACCTGCCACGCATGTCGTTAGAGGCGTTTACGGAGGTTTGGCTGAAATCGATGCACATGTCCTAAACTGTAGAAGTCTATGCGTTTAGGGGACTACCAAACCAATGTGCAACATATACACGTTCTTGGCAAAGATCAAACATATCACAAAGAGTGATTAAAATTGGTCGTAAAAGAACGAACGCAAAGAAGAAGAAATAAACGTTAAAAGAAGAGCAAAAGCCTAATTGTTTCAATTGATAATTTTAAACATTTGAGGAAAAAAAAATAATCGTAAAATGTACATCAATAATCTGATTGAAATTTAACATATTGTTTTAACTTGAAGCATCATACTTAATAACGGCGAAGGAAAAACCGAAACATTTTCATATGATTATGTTGGCAATTCTATTATCAAATAACATTTTATAGAGTTGGGCATTGTATTTTTTATTTTGAAAATTTGCTTTATTTCGACAAACCCATATCAAATATCGAAACTCTGCCAAAAGTCGAAAACACTTTTTTTTTTAAATGTAAATCTGTTTTTGGTATGATGTTCAAGATAATTGCCTTGTACATGTTTACTTTGTTGGTTTTAGGTGAGGTTATTTGTTGTTTGAGAGTTTCTAGAGCTAACATTATTGTTGGACAATAAAAATACATGGGGGACTGCCTAGAGTAGTTGATAGTAGCTCGGCCTTCTAGCTGTGAGACGCCTCATAGCTCGGGTTCGAACCTACTGGACGATAACGTGAGTACCTCTGAAGTCGAAGAAAATCTGCCTGTATGGCGAGGGAATACTAATTACGAGTACATTGAGCACACGGCTGTCAGTGTAAAGTAATTTACAATGTGCACGCTGCTGCCATTGTAAGAAATTGGAAAAAACGGATTTTCACGCAAAAATCAGTTTCAGAGATGAAACTTCGTCTGAGTTGAAAGCGGACGAAAGAAAAGGAAAAAGAAAAGAAAAAACGAAAAAACCCAAACAAAACATGATCGTCTGTAGTCTACACATGTTACATCTGTGTCTTACACAGTTCGTAGTTTTCTGTGTTCAACTGGTGTAATCATCATCAAATAGATTGTGAAGAGCAGAACATTGGCACCCCGTCATAAATACATTAGTTAGTCTTTCCTCTTGGGCCTGTGGGCGGCGCAGAGGTCATAGCTCTCCATGTCTCGCGGTTCGTTGCTATTTGCTTTAAGTCTTTTATGTTTACTAGGCCCATCGTTGAGCCTTCTCTGGTGATGGTTCTACGCAGAGTCTCTCTTGGTCTTCCTCGTTTTCTTTTCCCTCTGGTGTCCATATGAGGGATTGGTAAATGAGTCTTCTCTCATCCATTCTAAGTGTGTGGCCGATGTAGTTCCAGCGGCGCTTTCTTATAAAATTTGATACATTTTCTTGCTTGGTATACATTAGTAAAGTAAGTAAGTAAAGGAACCCTTTCATACCTTGTGGTATATAGGGCAATACAGTGTTAGACCTGTATTTTTAATTGACCGTCGGCACACGATGGGTGATGTGGTCAGCATCACGCCGGCCGCCTTTACTTCCCAGAGCATGTCTGGTACCCAATTGAGGCTGGATCGACCTGAGAGCCGTCGCGGTCGGAAAAATTCCACGCCCACTGCGGAGTTGAACCCGGACCACCAGCTTTGAGAAGCGAGTTCACTAACAACTACGCTACCGCGGCTCTCCTTGGTATACATTAGGTACACTTTATATATTTTTGTTGTTGTTGTTGTTGTTAAAGTGTTTATTTCCATTTTATACATAACAATGTCAGTAATTTCATGTTTTACAAATATTTGTGGACTCTTCTTCTTCTTTGAGTTCGTTCTTTACGACCAATTTTAATCACTCTTTGTGATATGTTTGATCTTTGCCAAGAACGTGTATACGTAGCACATTGGTTTAGTAGGCCCCTAAACGCATAGATTTCTACACATTTAGGACACATGCATCCGATTTAAGCCAAACCTCCTTAGTCCCCTCTTACGACATGCGTGGCAGGTAACAGTGGTTCTATTCTTTACACCACAAATTTGGGTCCCGGTAACCACTCGAGCGAGTTGTAGACTGAAGTGAAATGCCCGTGAGATGTAAATATAAGGGCTTTATGGTGATTATCTAATGAAGGTGATGATGGTGATAAATATGATACATACATTTAAATTGGTTATTGGTTACTAAACTGACGTCATTGCACTCCGGGCAAACCCATAGGTGCTCAGTCTCCCCAACAGATATCGAAGAGTATGCATACTGATGGTTCCTGTGGCTCGCTGATTAAACACACCTCTCACTCTGCCTCTCAGGCTTGAACAACAGGGTAATTTAAAATTCGTTTTAAAGAAAATACAGGACAATATAATACAAAGCATGACATTTGCATTTTCAAAATTGCTTTTCCACAGAGAGGTTCTTGGTGACCCTACCCATCTGATCGGCTGGAAACTAATTGTTACTATTATTAGACTAGCAAATGCTAGTCTCCAAAGAATAAATATTTTTTCTCACTAAATATAAGTAATATTTGTTTATTGCTATGAAAAAGCTTTTAAAAAGCATATTAAGAAATTAAATTAAGTTTAAAAACATATAATGTAGTGTAGTCTCTAGCATTATTTTACTAGTAAGCCAAAATTTGAAATGATTCATATATAAAAAAGAAATAAATAATTATTACGTAGCTTTACTATTGTTAGTTTATCAGAAGTTGTTTTAGCAAACTAGTTGTTATATGTAATGTTGTATGTCTATGCATCAAATGGTTGTTATGTCCCTTGAATTAAATTTGTTCAATTCTATATTATTTCCCTTTCTGCACTTTTTTTTTTTTAAAACAAAGCTATGATTTCAGACGTTGTCTTCGATTATCGTCCCTCTTAATTATTTGTGCGTATCCCCAGTCCAGTGTTTTCCGGGGCCAGGAAAAATGTAGAGTAGAAACTGCAAATTGCCAAGTGCCGATACGCGTCTCGAAAAGGCTGAGAATGTTCCTACTCCGGAATAAATTCACAAGAGCTAGAAAGCAAGGCAGACAATGTAAAGATTTGACAGGTCGTCCAAATCCAAACATTGGCGAAGGCCGACACTTTTCGCGGTGCCTTAGGAGGGTAGAATGCCATCCCAGGCTCTGATCATACGAAATGCCAATTAAACGGGCGAAAACCGAACGAGCGCGTGACAAGCTTCTGTGACCACATAATCCCTGAAAATGTTCCTAATCAGGAACGACTTCACATAGTCAGAGAGAGCGCATGGTGTAGTTATACTCTTAGGCGAAGATCATAAAGCCCAAATATACGGCGAAAAATGATCGTTAAAGAGCAATGGGCACACGAACAGCCGACAAGTGATCGTTCCTATGACCAGTTCCAGAAGGGTTGTAAATGTTTCTAAACCGGAACGACCGCACTCAGTCCGAAAATGTTGCAAAGCACAAATGGCTCTTTGACGTAGATCAAAGCGTTAATGTACAGTGATAAACGCAGTGGCGGCTCGTTATTAAGGGCCAGGGAGCGGCTCCACCAAAAACAATGTATTACGTGTATTTATTATTTTATAAATTAAAATATAGCAACCAAAAACCATGATTTATCCAGGGGAAAATGTCTGGCTCCACCAACAAAAATAATCACAAGCCGCCACTGGATAAACGTATCATTAAAGAGAAGTGTACAGCGAAGAGAAGGAAAGTGTTTAACTGTCAACAAGATAGACTAGAACATTTCCTTAGGCCGAAAATTTCTGTTTCGGATGCGCTCGTCCTACATTAGTAGGTACCTAACGGGTGAGAACGTTCTAAACGTTCTTGGGAACAAGGAGTTTTTGCAAGAACCCCAGAGGAAGCAACGAATATGATCAACAAATAAGCCCGTCTGCCCATCGTGTTTGTAGCGCGTTGGACTACGGGTGACTATCCCTCTGTGTGTGCGGGTTCAATTCCGCGGGATGGCAGAAAACCACAGATTCCCCAGATTTACGGTGTTCGTGGCACCGAACCGAAGGGTTACGATGTCCATGGGACCGAGCCGAAGAGCTGAAAAGCTTAAGTGCTTCTGGATCAGGAAAAAAAAAATCAACAAATAAACAGTGTACAGGTATTAAGAGCTTCCGAAAAAATAAATATACAAACACGGGATTCGAACCACTTACCCTCATTTCTTACGACACCCATCGCCTAGCCTAGCAATACGAGCGTCCTTACGAACACAAACAGCGAGGCATGTTAACCGTTCTAGGCAAAGACTGTTTATGTATCACAAAAAGAATTTTCTTCTTAGAACGCTCCACATCGACAACTTGTTAACCACTCTGTGTGATTTGTATGTGATCTGAGCCTAAGAGCGATTGTACCTTGTGCCAGTTATGCGTCTACAAGTAGGCCAGCACATCCAATTTCTGCGCTGCCTTTTATTTACTAGGGTAGCATCCCTAGCTAGGACCTACATCAGTCGCGTCTTACGACATGCATTGTAGGTTGCAGTGGTACTATTCTTTGCTCCCTTGCGGGCCCTGGTACCACACGGAAGACTTGTTAATTTAATCGAGCGGTTACCGGGGCTCAAACTCGCGGCTTGCAGTGAAACATTTCTGTCTTATCTTATCTTATCTTAACCACATTTTCCGTGAAGCACCGTGGGGTGATTTAGTTTTCTATCTTGTGCCAGGTGTGTTGCGCTTGAAGTTGTCAGTCCATGCTTTCGCAGGGACTCTGAGATATTATGTATCCATCGTGTTCTTGGCCTACCTCGTGCTCTGCGCCATGAGTGTCGATTATTATAGGCACATGATGGTAGTAAATGTGGCTCCATTCTCATTAGATGGCCGAACCACTTGATTCTTTGCTTCTCGATGTACTGTATCGCCCGAGTGGTTACCGGGGCCCAAATTTGGGGTGTAAAGAATGGAACCACTGTTACCTACCACGCATGTCGTAAGAGGCGACTGAGGAGGTTTGGCTGAAATCGGATGCACATGTCCTAAACGTGTAGAAGTCTATGTGTTTAGGGGCTTACTAAACCAATGTGCAACGTATACACGTTCTTGGCAAAGATCAAACATATCACAAAGAATGATTAAAATTGGTCGTAAAGAACGAACGCAAAGAAGAAGATGTACTGTATACATGGTATAGTACCAACGATGCTTCTGATATTCTCGTTTCGCACTCTATCTTTCCTTGTAACGTTGACAGCTTTTCGTAGACATCTCATTTCACATTTCTGTGACCGGGTTTAACTTTTCTCTTTGATCCGTACCAGCTTAGCCGACTTCATTAACGCAATATGTTACCAGGATAATCACTTATATGTGAAGCAGGCAGTGGTATAGTTCTGGGGCGCTTTATAAACGGTATAACATAAACTTCTAGTGGTAGATACGCTATAGGACGGATTATCGTAAGGAAGAGATCGTTCACTTATCCGATCGGACATAAAAGGGTTCAATCGTTCCACACGGGAGGAAATGACATGCGCTAGTAAATACGTCATTCTACAGAATATGGTGTTCTAGTTGGTAACATGATGTTTATTATTATAGGGTGTTCAACTTAAAAGCAGGCTGTGAATGGAGCTAATCTGGCATATATGTATGGAAATGAAAAGGTTCAGTTATGACGTAGTATAGGTCAAGGTTGTGGGATGGTGTGTAAGTGTAGTGCGGGAAGGGGCGATGAACAAATGTGACGTAGGACGAGCTAGTCAGAACCGGTTTAAATAGTACATAAACACAACGCGATAGGTTATCTGGCAACTTTCGATTTGTCAATGGGGCTGCAATTATCTTGAACACCCTGTACATGTATGGGTGTAACGCATGGACAGTGGAAAAACATATATGTGGTTTTGAATATAAGTGTTACAGAAGAGTTTATCGTATATCATGAACGGAGTAGAGAATAAATAGAACTATCCAGAAAAAATCAAAGAAAACTGGCTGATGCTACAAATAAGAAAGAGAAAATATTTTAGACATATAAAAAGACATGAAGGGCTGGAGAAGACCATCATGGAAGGAAGCATACCGGCAAAGAGAAGAAGTGGAAGACAACGGAGAAGATGGATTCAGGATGGTTTGAATATGACGGCTGCAGAAGCTGAGCGATTGTACATTGTGCCAGTTATATGCCTACAAGTAGGCCAGCACATCCGATTTCTGCGCAGCTTTTTAATTACTAGGGTAGCATCCCTAGTGCCCACATTAGTCGCCTCTTACGACATGTATTGTAAGTCGCAGTGGTACTATTCTTTGCTTCTCTTTCGGGCCCCGGCCCCACACGGGCGCATTGTGGGATTAATTATTATCTATAACACAGACTAATTATTAGTTATATCAGTGTTAACGTTTATCAATGACTCTTCTTCTTCGCGTTCGTTCTTTACGACCAATTTTAATCACGCTTTGTGATATGTTTGATCTTTGCCAAGAACGTGTACACGTTGCATATTGGTTTGGTAGGCCCCTAAACGTATAGACTTCTACACGCTTAGGACACATGCATCCGATTTCAGTCAAACTTCCTTAGTCGCCTCTTACGACATTCATGGCAGGTAACAGTGGTTCTATTCTTTACGCCCAAATTTGGGCCCCGGTAACCACTCGGGCCCCGGTAACCACTGTTAACCAGCGTATCAATGACTAATTATTCTCTTGTTGTATAAATATAAAATGAGTCATGGTGCTAGGTCATATTTTTGGTGGGCCCGGTTCTACTGACCCTTAATGACGTACCGCCACTGTCACTGACTAATTTTTATCTTGTTACTGTACATAAATTGAGTCATGGTGCTAGGCCAGATTTTGTTCATGTAGACAGTAACCACTTATGGTTGTGAATCATCGACCATTACACAAACAACAAGAACGAAAATCCAGTCCTTCGAAACGAAATGATACAGAAAGATCTTACAAATACCATGGGCAGAAAAAAGAAAGACATTGATGTCCTGAAACAACTGAATGTTAAAGACAATTGGCTGACAAACAATATACTATACAGAAAAAATAGATACTTTGGTCACATCAAATGGAGAGAACAGCATTGGAAGGCAGGGTCACAGGAAGCAGAGGTAGACCAAGAAGAAGATGGCTACAAGATATTAAAGAAACCATGAATATGACCATCGATGAAGTGGGTGAACTGGCTAGAGACAGAGTGAATTTTAGATGTGCTGCAAAGGGAGTAACGTCCTATTTTTTTTTTTCGTATCCAGAAGCACTTGAGCTTTTCAACTCTTCGGCTCGGTGCCATAGACATCGTAACCCTTCGGTTCGGTGCCACGAACACAGTAAAACTGGGGAATCTATGGCTTTTTCTGCCATTCCGCGGAATTTAACCCGCACACACAGAGGGATAGTCACCCTTAATCCAACGCGCTACGAACACGCTGGGCAGACGGGCGGCAACGTCCTATAAAGGACACGCACCTTGATGATGAGCCACATATACCAGATTCCTCCATATACCATGGGTAGAGATGATAACAAATAGATCTATCCAGAAAGAACTCACAATTTTTAAAAAAAATGGATGATGCTACAAAAAAAGAGATATCCTTCCGTCTGTCTATCACAGATACATTGATGACTGTATTGGCATCACTGATATGCCTGAAGCCGATTTGTCACGCTTCATTAATTTCATTAATGTTTTCAACCCTTCTATTCGTTTTACTTCTTACATCTCCACTACTTGTGTCAACTTTCTTGACATTACTATCACCTTACGCCTATTCGCTATCACTACATCAGTATATTACAAGCCTACTGATGCACATAGTTTTCTCCTCTATACTTCTTCCCATCCCCGGGCTTGTCGTGACTCTTTGCCATTCTCGCAGCTCTTACGCCTTCGTCGCCTTTGTAGTGAGGACGATGATTTTCTTGAGAGAGCTCGCGAGATGCTTGATTTCTTTCGTAGGCGCCTATACCCGGAGAGCGTGCTTGTCTCGGCTATGCATCGAGTTCAGAAAATCACTCGCCAGCAGGCCCTTACCAGCCAGCATAGGACTACTAACTCTGACAGAGTAAAACTTATCTTAACTTACCACCCCCATAGTTCCCTGGTGAAAAATGTTTTATTCCGTCATCTGTCTCTCCTTAGATCAGATCCTGAGACCTGTTCTGTCTTCCCCAACTATCCTTTGGTGTCTTACAGACGGGACAGAAGTCTTAAGGATATGTTGGTACACAGTCGCCTTAAGTCCAATATCCAGACTCATTTTGGCACTGTCCAGTGTGGCCGTCGGCGTTGCAACACGTGTGCTTATGTGATACAGACGCGTACTGTATCTTTCCTTTAGGCACGTTTCTTATTGACGATGGGTTCACATGCGAGTCCCGTAATCGTATCTATGCCATTATCTGTAAGCGGTGTAACAAGGCTTATATCGGCGAGACAGGCAAGAGGCTCAGTGACCGATTCGCCCAACACTTACGCGACATACGCCAATGTTCTGTGACCCCTGTAGCCACCCATTTCAATGATACTGGCCATTTAGGTGCTCACGATGTCCAGGTCACAGCCATCCGATCATGTTCCTCGGATGATCGCAGTCGATTTGCTCTGGAGAATCGGTTGATTTCTTTGTATGGTACCTTGCGACCACGCGGGCTCAACGTATTACATTCTTATGCTTCTTAGTACTTTCTCTTCCCATGCTTTGTAATCTATATGGGTATATGTTGCATGTATTCATGTTATATTCCATTCTTATGCTTCTTAGTACTTTCTCTTCCCATGCTTTGTAATCTATATGGGTATATGTTGCATGTATTCAAGTTATATATTTACTAGATGTTTCATTGTTTCTTTTCCTTTCTAGTTTTTATGTGTGTTTTTTGTGTTACATTTATTGCGTTATTCGTTTTTATTCCAGATTTTCCTTAGATACGTTTGTATTTGGTCGTCCATTTGTGTTTCATTTTAATTTGTCACTCCTGTTTGTTCGTTTGCTTGATAAAGGCCTTGTTGGTCGAAACGTTGCTGTATTTTGTCATTGTTTTTGTAATTTGTAAAACTACAGTACTTTGTAATTACGTGTTTTTACAAAAAAAGAATGAAAATACGAGTATTAAAGTATTTTGGACATATGTGGTGCCGGGGCCCGCAAGTGAAGCAACGAATAGTACCACTGAAACCTACAATGAATGTTGTAAGAGGCGACTGATGTAGGCCCTAGGCAACTGATGGAGCCCTAGGGATGCTACCCTAGTAAATAAAAAACAGTGCAGAAATCGGATGTCCTGGCCTACTTGTAGGCGCATAAATTGCACAACGTACAATCGCGCTTAGGCTCAGATTACATACAAATCATACAGAGTGGTTGATAAGTGGTCGATATGGAGCGTTAGAAGAAGAAGGACATATAAAAAGACACGAAGGGTTGGAGAAGACTATTATGAAAGGAGGCATCCCGTCAAAAAGAAGAAGAGGATGACCACGGAGAAGATGGGTTTAAGATTTTAATGAGGATTTGAGCATGACGGTTGCAGAGGTCATCTGGCATTTGAGGGAGAGAAATTCATAAGGACTATTGGGATGGCAACGTGCTGCTCAGGACAAGCTATTTACGATGAGCCACATAACAAATTGATGTTAAATAAAGCACACACCCCCCTCCCCCAAAATAATAAATGAATACAGTATTTACTGTCATTTAGTGATATAAATAAGTACCAGGACTGATTTTTTGCACGACTTTGCCTGCTGGTATATATTGAGAGCGGCATTTTTGTAGGGTATTTGTTCAGCGCCGACCTTGTCTTCTCATTCTTTGCGTTTTAGGCCCATTGTTAGATGTTGACTAAAGTATCCGTGATAGTGAAATCTTTTATTGTATTCTCCCCGTCTGCCTTCTTTTTTTTCTGTGTACATTACGAGACGTTAATTTGAATATGTTAAATAGTGGTCAGTGCCAAGCTGTCAGTCTTAAAAAAAATTACACCAGATATGGTACAGGGCCACCACATACGTTTTGTTCTTTCCACTTTCTTGATGGCCTTTTGCAAACGCGCGAAGTTCCGGAATATAAGAAAGCCAATAATAAAATGGAACACTAAAAAGCGTGGAGAATACGAATGGAATGAATAACTCTGTACACAGTTAATTTATTCTTTCCCGTTACACACGTTGACTAAAGTACACAGTGATCAATTAAAGTTAACACATCACGCGACCGCTATCTTATACTGTGTTCGAGTGTTGTGCGAATAGTAAACTATTCGTTATTCGAATACCTACTATTGCCTACTTTGTTTGTACGTGTTTCGCTACTATTGCCTAGATCCGAAAAGTACCGAATTTTATTTTATTCCTCATGTACCGTTATACATGACGGTAGTTGAGGAATCGAATGTTCAAGTGTCTGGGAACATTCCTAACATCAGATGGAAGATGTACAACAGAGATTATGAGTAGAATAGCTCAAACGAAAACAGCTTTTATGAAAATGAAGAACACACTATGCGTACTCACTACCAATGACATTGCGAAAACGAGTACTTTAGTGCTATTTTGAACCAATACTTATGTATGGCAGCGAATCATGGACAATGAACAAACAATTAATACGGTCATTGGAAGCCACAGAGATGTGGTTTTACAGAAGAATGGTGAAAATTCCATGGACAGCAAAGAAAACAACTGCAGAGGTTTTAAATCAGGTCTGCACACAAAGAATACTTATCAAAAGAATAAGAATCCGACAATCAAGGTTCGTCGGACATATAATGCGAAGAGAAGGTTTAGAACATTTGGTGACTACAGGTAAAATTCAGGAAGGAGAGATCGTGGAAGAGAGAGGGAGAAGATGTTGGATGGCCTGACATCATGGTTCGACAAAAGATCGACGTCAGAACTGATTACATGCACCAAGCAAAGAGAGTTGTGGAGATCCATGATCGCCTACGCCGGCAGGCACGGCACTTAATTGATTGACCGTTATACGTTACATATGGCCTGATAGCAATTTCTCCATATCGCTCTATCCTGGGCAACTCGTTCAATCTCTTCTATGAAATCGAGTCAGATATTTCTTGTCTCAGTAATGTCCGTTGCAGGGTTTCCCTAGATATACAGCATATAATATTGTTGCAGATCTAGAAGCAATGAGTTGAAACACTATAGGTAAATACAAAAATAAATGTCTTTCTTTGAAATAAATAAACGGGGTTAAAGGCGCATAGGGACAACGCCGCGCTAGGATTAGTGAGCTGGCACTAATCAAGATTCTACCCCACATCCACGTGGTGACCCTGGTAACAGACAACCGATCTTATCTGGTTAAGTGGGTAGAGATCGAGGGAGAGATACTCTGGTTTAAGTAGTGTTGCAGACGTAGTCACGTTGGATGAAATCCGCTCGCAACACAGACGAGCGGAATCCCAGAGTGACTATTAATGCACGTCTCTCCCGGCCGATAGGAAAAGTTGAACGGATAAACATAAAGGGATGAGGGATGCATCCAGAGTGGAGATATGGGCCCAATTAGGCTTGAGATGAGTTGCACGTGGGCCCACATAGGGCGAAACTTGGAGCCCTGAGGTGGGGGCCCGAGTCGAGCTTCGTGTTTCTGGACAAGCTAGAAACATGGCGAATGTGTGCACGGTGAGAACCGATAGACACGGTGGGACAGGCACCGAAGCAGAACGAACACGCGTGCGGACGATGCACGGGTGGGCCCAACGGTGGGCAGAGGTTCTGAGGGGCGTGGGGGTGAGCGGCAACCCAAGTGTGCACAAGCTGGAAAGCCTAGCAGAGCCTCGAATCTAGTGCGTGGCATGCATAGGGGTGAGCGATCCACCCAAATGTGCAGAAAAACTGAAAAACCCAGCAGAGGCTCGAATCCAGTGCGCGTTTCCACTCGCAGGGAACTATTACTGCCTTGTAGTTTGATTCGGGACAATCAAAGGCTAGCGGAGTAAACCGTATACAAATCAAACCAATTGCGTGCATAGTCTCTAACGGCTGCGCGTGCCTCCTCGCTTTTTCACGCGATCGAGGCTCCCAGCGAATAAGGGACAAGGTAGCGTCTGCTATTAAGACTCGCCGCTGCGCGCGCGGTCTTATTGGTGGTGTGTGTGTGTCCGTATATCGGAGTTTCTCGGTCGCGATGTGATGCAGTCAGTCTAAAATTTTAAACGCTCGACGGTGGTCTCGTTAAAAGGCCCGGCTCTCGCAACGAGCTTGTGGGTCCGCAGGTAGTAACATGGTGTCGTTCTTTGCTTGGCGAGGCGCAAGTCTTGCCGGCAAATCTGTGGGAAGCGAGCGCTCGGTCGTTTCGCTTCAATTTCGAATTTTCGCCGGGGACGTCGGGATCCGCTCTGCACAGAGCGCTGTCTCCCTACCCCGAGCATTGTCGGTCCAGTCTCGTCCATGACAGCTATCTGGTTGATCCTGCCAGTAGTCATATGCTTGTCTCAAAGATTAAGCCATGCATGTCTAAGTTCACACTGTCTCACGGTGAAACCGCGAATGGCTCATTAAATCAGTCGAGGTTCAATAGAGAATTCAAAAGGCTCATGAGGTCATGGTGGTAACATGAGCCAGGGTTAGCGAGGGGTGCGCTAACCAAGACCCTGCCCCAACCTCCACGCGGTGACCCTGGAAACAGACTCTGGCTCCGGTCTGGCTAAGAGGGGCAGGGATCGGGAGAGAAAACTACTGGTAGTGGTAGCAGTGCAATTACGGAAATACAATAAAGATACATACAAAGAAAATGCACAAATCTCCTGACCGATGTCCAACAAGATATTGCCCAAGTCCCTGAACGCAAAGAAGCAGCAACGAAACGTCTCTGACATGGATGAGAGGTGCATCCAGTGACCAAACGTACGTCCACGTAGGGCGAAGCTCGAAGCCCTGAGGAGGGGCAAAATTGCCAGCCCGTCGGCAAGAATAAATAAGACAGGACCGTAACGAATAAAAGTCTACCCTCGTGTCGGTACAAGAGAAGATTGCAGCTGACCCCGCATCGGTAGCCTGGTGCAGACACATGTACTGGGCAAGGTTTGCCGAGCGCAAAAGAACAAGTTGCGTTCAGAGCATAACGAAACTACCCGCCCTGGGAAAACCGTGCAAGGTACTGTGCGATTAAAAATCCACATCCCCGGAAGAACTGAGGTTGGTGATGCCTAACGGAACTGTCAGCCTTGGGGCAACCGGGCAAGGTTCGATTGCAGTCGTAACTAACATCCCCGGAATAACCGGGGCGGGTGATGGCGGCGAGCGCAAAATCCTCAGTTACGCTGATAGTGCCGACTGAAACGACCCTCTACATTGTTTGTACTCGGCCCCATGCCAGTGCTTTCGAGGTAAATTGCAAATTGCCACGTACCAATGCGCGTCTAGAAAAGGCTGAGAATGTTCCTTCTCCGGATCAAACTCAAAATGTACGGTAAAGCAAGGCCGACAATGCACGGATCAGACAGGAAGTTCGGGTCTGAACATTGGCGAAGGCCGATACTTTACACGGTGTTTTATACGAGTAAGACGCCGTCCAAGGATAAGCTTACAAGCCCCGAGAAATATTTCTCAGTCAGAACGGGCATAAACAGCGTAACTCACTGTCCCGGCGTAGATCACAAAGCCCAAAAATACGGCAAAGCTGATCGAACCCTAAGGAAAGCTCACCCTAGTAAATCAAAAGCTGGCTGAAAACGAACACCCCACCGAAGAATAAGCAACTGAGCTCAAATAGGTGCTGAAGGCTGGTGCACGTACATCACGTTCTGATGTTTGGCTGTTTATATATCACAATGAGAATGATTAAAACAGGCCTAGAACGATCGAAGAAGAAGTATACAAATCTGGACGGCAGGCAAACCAAGTAGTTCAAAATATAGACCGGTAACCAGGGTAGATTCATAAGGGAAAGACAAAGATATTGAGAATTAACCAAGCAAACGACAACTCGATCTCCCTGGGGAAATCCCACTTCAAGAGGTAGAATCATACACATATTTGGGCAGCAACGTAGACAAAGAGGGTGGAACAGATAGAGATGTTAAAATAAGAATACAGAAGGCAAGAGGAGCTTTCATTGCACTGGGAAACATTTGGAGGTCCAAAGAAATCAAATCTAGAACACAAATTCGGATATTTAACTCTAATGTTAAAGCAGTTATACTGTATGGGTCAGAAACATGGAGAACAACTAAAATGATAGCGCATAAATTGCAAACATTCATCAACTGGTGTCTGCGCAGAATAGAGGGAATAAGATGGTATGATAGGGTCACAAATGAGGAACTTATGGAGAGAACAAGACAGATTCCAGTGAACGAACAGGTTAAAAAAGACGTTGGCGCTGGATAGGACACACTTTGCGAAAACCGGAGGGGAATATAACAAGAAGGGTCCTTGCCGGAACCCGCAGGGACAGCGAAAGAAGGGAGGCCGAGAAATACATGGAGACGAGATTTGGAGGCGGAGATCAACAATATAAAGAAGAGCTGGAGGGAGCTGCAGGAGATAGCTAGAGATAGGAAGACTTGGCATGAGTTGGTTGAGGGCCTATGCCCCAACCCGGGTAAAAAGGCAAAGAAAGAGAGAACCAGGGTAGATGACGTTCAACAACCAGGGAGGGTAGGTTGTCTAAGGGTCGCTACCCTGAAAGAAAATAGCAACCTGCTGCCTTCCAGGTCAGCTGGGGACAGTCAAAGGATAATGGAGAGCGAACCCAGTAAACGCTGGCTGAAACCGGACACGTCACCGAAGGATAAGCACTAGGGCTATAAATGGCGCTGAACGGTGTGACGTGAAAATACGTTATTGGCAAAGGCTGTTTATATATCACACTAAGAATGATAAAAATGACTGAAAAAGAACGATTGAGATAGAGAGGAGATAGAAATAAAAAAACACAAGGAGTGTCAATGAGATTATTTCTCAGACCGAGTGGTTACCGGGGCCCAAAGTTGGGGTGTAAAGAATAGAACCACTGTTACCTTCCACGCATGTCGTAAGAGGCGACTAAGGAGGTTTGGCTGAAATCGGATGCACATGTCCTAAACGTGTATAAGTCTATGCGTTTAGGGGCCTACCAAACCAATGTGCAACGTATACACGTTCTTGGTAAAGATCAAACATATCACAAAGAGTGATTAAAATTGGTCGTCAAGAACGAACGCAAAGAAGAAGAAGAAGTAAACTTCAGTAACGTGATTGGGAAACAACATTCATTTTTGTGAACAGACATACAAAAGCCGATATATCGGTTGTGCAACATCATGAACATTAGTTAAACTCTGAACGTGTCCATTGCCCCCCTTAACGATGAAAATGCCCCCCTGTATGGCGTGGGCCCCACGTTGGGAAACAGGGGTGTAGACTCAAGAGAGGCAGATCATGGCTGAGTGAGGCGGAAGATACATTTGGGAAAATATGTAAACCTTCCAGAATTCAACCAGGAAAGAAATGGATTGCTGTATCACCTCAATTTCAGACTGCTTTTACAGTTATTACACCCATTAAGAAAAACTGAACAAAATAATCCATCACTAATTAACGTGGAGGTTGAGCCCCTCTTGAATGACAAGATCAATGATACAGATGTAGTTATTTACACCGATGGTTCAGTCATTCACCCACAACGCTGTGTGTGGGATTTTTCAACACGCTCCGGAAGAAAACAATAAGAGAGATCAGTGGGGCCCTACGCGACAACCACGCGTAGTTTAATAATAGAGGCTCGGTCGGTTACGTTGAAATGCATACTCCTGTACAAATGACACTTGATTGAATCATGGTTCTGACAAGCAACCGCTGGGACTAAAAAAAATGTTCCTTCTTCTTCTTCTTTGCGTTCAGTTTCGTATTATCGTCTAAATCATGAGATGGGTTGCCTCTATGAAGCTGCATGTCAGTTGGAGTTCTTCGAGAGTTCCCATAGCTTGGTCTGTAAGCTTTGTTCATGAGGCCATGTTTCATTTCATTGGTGTATGTATGATGGACATGACTGGAGGATGTGCTCTGGAGTCTGTGTTTCTGTCTGGCATGCACACTGTGCAGTCTGAGCAGGCTTTATTCTGTGCATGTGATGGTTGAGCCTGCAGTGACCTGTTCTTAGGCGAAAGATTGTTGTGTTATGTTTTCTGTTTAGTCTGCTGATGGGATCTTGTGGGTGTTTGCTGTGGGTTTGTTGCCTCCATACCTCTTTGTACTTTCTTTTGATATGTGTCTTGTTTTCTGGTAGTGACACTGGGTGTTTGTGTTGTGTAAGTTTTGTTCCCTACTTAGCCAGCTTGTCTGCTCTCTAATTTCCTGGTACCCCACAGCGGGCTGGTATCCGCTGGAGAATAACTTTGTTGTGTTCTGAGAGCTTGTTGAGCTGTAGTGTCAGCTCTCTTTCCATGTTATCTTGTGGTTCCCTTTGTGTGGCCTGCAGGACTGACAAGCAGTCGCAAAGGAAGACAAGTTTGTAAAAAAATGTTCAAACTTCACACTATATAAAATGTAAATGCAATACATTATGCAATGAGTTTACAATACTTAAAAATAAAACAAAACTATAGTGGTAAGTTTGAAAACGTATAATGTAATAAAGTATTTTAATTTAGTATAATACTAAAAACTATATTAAAAATTATTGATATAAGAATTTAAATTACCATTAATTTCCCCACTTATTTATAGTTTGAAGTTGCCTACGCGAATTTGTCGTTATATGTCACCTTATATGTTTGCGCATTATTTCGTTGTTATGTCCCTTGAATAAAATATTTTAAATTTTACTATATTATTTCCCCTTTTGTATCTTTTGAAACCAAGTTATGAATTCAAGCGGTTATTGCGCCTCTGATTTTTGCTTGAAGGTTTGCTTTTCTTTTCAAAAGTATCCCTCGCCATTAGGCAAGCAAACATATCGAAAAATCTCTTAGGGCCACAGAGATGTGGTTTTACAGAAAATTCTTCTTCAAACGCTCCATATCGACCACTTGTTGAACCACTCTTTGCGATTTGTATGTGATCTGAGCCTAAGAGCGATTGTACGTTGTGCCAGTTATGCACCTACAAGTAGGCCAGCACATCCAATTTCTGCGACGCTTTTTATTCACTAGGTAGCTTCCTAGTCCCCTACCTCAGTCGTCTTCTACTACATTCCTTGTAGGTCGCCATGTTACTATTATTTGCTCCCCATGAGAGCCCCGGCGACATTCGAGCGAGCTTTTTGTTTTCTTCTTCTTCTTTTCAATCGTTCCTCTCGGAGGCCATGTTGCTCATTTTTATTGTGATATATAAACAGCCTTTGCCAAGAACGGTTTTTTTTTTTTTTTTTCTTTCGTCCGCTTTCAACTCAGACGAAGTTTCATCTCTGAAACTGATTTTTGCGTGAAAATCCGTTTTACCAATTTCTTACAATGGCAGCAGCGTGCACATTGTAAATTACTTACACTGGCAGCCGTGTGCTCAATGTACTCGTAATTAGTATTCCCTCGCCATACAGGCAGATTTTCTCCGACTTCAGAGGTACTCACGTTATCGTCCTGAGTAAGACCAGGGACTCGAACAAATGCCGGACAGTAGGTTCGAACCCGAGCTATGAGGCGTCTCACAGCTAGCAGGCCGAGCTACTATCAACTACTCTAGGCAGTCCCCCCTCCAAGAACGGTTATAACGTTGCGCCGCCGTTAAACCCCTACTAATGTAAGACAAACGCATCCGTTGCGTTTCCGCGTTTTCGGTCTTATAATAATAATATAATAATTCCTCTCGTACCGTTATACGTTACATAGGGCCTGCAAGTAATTTCTCCACACCGCTCTATCCTGGGCAACTCGCTCAATCTCCTCCATGGAACTGAGACCGATATTTCCTGCCTCTCTCAGCAAAGTTCGTTTCAGGGTCTCCTTAGTTCGACTTCTCTTTCTGGAACCCTTTGCATCCCACTTCAATGCCTGCTTTGATATTCGTTGATCATTTCTCCACAGGGTGTGCCCAACATATCTCCATCTTCTCTTTCTTATGACAGTTGTCACCAGTGGTTTCCGGTCTTACTTTTTGTTTATTGAAAACTTTTGAGCAAAGTTAGAATGAAGAATACATTTTACGATGACGTCATAGAGAAATTTCTGCAAAAGTAAATAAGAATGGATTTGATCTTCAAGTGAAACATGTACGTGGAAATATGTACTATTTAAAAAATATTTGACCCCAGTTCAATAACTTCTTCTTCTTTTGTCGTCACACTGCTACCGGGTTGTTGCCCAGTGTTGTGGTTTTCTATTTTTGTCTTGCGCTGTTCTTGTGGCTTGTGTGATTGTTATCTTTGCTCTTTCACAGGATTCTGCTACGCCATCTAACCATCTTTTCCGTGGTCTTCCTCTTACCTTCTTTCCCGATGTTCTGTTGTAGAAGACTCTGTATACTGTGGAGTTTGGATGCATTCTTATTAAGTGGCCAAACCACTTCATTCTTTGTTTCTCTATGTAATTCAAGCACGGTTTTGTGCCAACTTTCTTTCTTATGCTAATGTTGGTGATTCTGTCTTTTCTTGTGTTGTTGGTAACTTTTCGCAGGCAACGCATTTCACATGTAGTTATTTACCGTTGTAATTATGGGATGTTCTCGAAAACTACGGAATAAAAGGAACACTGCTAGACTGTGTTAGAGCCATATATATAGAAAGTGAAAGTGCCATACGAACAAGCGTCGGACTCACAAATTGGTTTCCAGTAACATCAGGAGTACGGCAAGGATGTGTTTTATCACCTCTCCTCTTTATTATATACATGGATAGTATCACCAAAATAGATGAAGCATCACTCAACGCAGACCAACAAAATGAACTGCTCTTTGCTGACGACCAGTGTATATTCCATAATAATATTGAACAGCTTCAAGAACACATAAACTTACTCAACAATAGCTGCCTCAAATACAACATGAAGATCAATATTCAAAAGACAGAAGTCATGACTATAAGCAGAGAACATAAAGATATCAACATAAAAATAAATGACCAAACGCTAAAGCAGGTGAGAGAATTCAAATACCTTGGAAGTATCTTCACATCTGATAGTAGACTGGACAGAGAGATCGAAACTAGAATCCAGCAAGCTAACAACATTACATACCAGCTTACCCCAATTTTGAAACACCCAGCTATTCCAGTAGTGACTAAAAGACAGATTATAAATTCAATCTTTATACCAACACTGTGCTACCAGAGCCAAACATGGGCACTGACAAAAGAACAAGAAAGAAAAATTACCACGCCCGAGTGGTTACCGGGGCCCAAATTAGGGGTGCAAAGAATAGAACCACTGTTACCTGCCACACATGTCGTAAGAGGCGACTAAGGAGGTTTGGCTGAAATCGGATGCACGTGTCCTAAACCTGTAGAAATATATGCGTTTAGGGGCCTACCAAACCAATGTGCAACGTATACACGTTCTTGGCAAAGATCAAACATGTCACAAGGAGTGATTAAAATTGGTCGTAAAGAACGAACGCAAAGAAGAAGAAGAAGAAAAATTACCTCATGCGAAATGAAATGCTTGAGGAAAGCAGTAAATAAAACAAGAAGAGACCATATAAGAAATGAGGAAATTAGAAGAACAGTCGGAACAACACCTGCTATTAGATTTATTGAAAAACAGAGACTCAAATGGTTTGGCTACTTGGTCAGAATGAACCCGAATACACCAGTTGCAAGAGCGTACAACCTGAAAATGGAATCATCAAGAGGAAAGGGCAGACCAAGAAAAAGATGGGTTGATGGAGTTACAGACATCTTAAAACTCCACAATACCACACCATATCAAGCGACCGAGCGTGCATTATCTCGGAAACCGATCATCAGTTAAACCTGCTACGCCTAGCGGCAAAAAGCAGAGAAGGACAAAAGAAAGAAAGAATAACTACCGTTGGGTAATTGAATATAGTTGGCGTTTCTAGTAAAGGTGTAAAGACGTTAAATAGGAGGGGCACATATTCATTTTAAGTAGCTAGCAGCACATCTATCTCGCATTATCAGGCTACGCCACTGGATGGATCGGGTATACATTATCTTAGACTTGGTATTCGCCCGTGTGGTGCCGGGATCTGCAAGGGAAGCAAAGAATAGTATCACTGCAACCTTCAACGCATGTCGTAAGAGGCGACTGATGTAGGCCCTAGGAATTCTACCAAGGAAAATTAAAAGCATTGCAGAAATCGGATGTGCTGGCCTACATGTAGGTGTACTATTGGCACAACGTATAATCGCTTTTAGGCTCAGATCACATACAAATCACATAGAGTGGCTTAACAAGTGGCAGTGGCGTAGCTAGAGTAAACGTCACCCGGGGCGGTCCGTTCAAATGTCACCCCAGTGACCCCACACGACCCTATGCTGAATGGTTAGGTGTAGCTAAATTTTCATATATACTCTACCTCTAGGCTCTACTTTACTCTACTGACCGGTACGTTACTGCTTACATGTATGATCCAAGACAAAATCCGAATCCAATACCACAAAACAAATAGTTCAAATCCAAAGATTTTTAAAATGCAACTGTTCACTTTCAGAACATCTAAATGCAAAACACGGCAATGCACAGAATGTCCTTCGACACTATAGTCCTAGAAGGAATGTCTTCTTGTTTTCATTGTGGCAAACAGGTCAATGACATCGTCAAAATCTATTTGTCTTGTAAGCTCGTGTTCAATGGACAGAACAACCAGATCCGACAATCTGTCTGTTCTTTCCTGGAGTCTGACAAGATGTTCTCTTAACGCTACATCGTAGTGAGATAACAATTCAACAAGCTCCAAGAAGTTACCTGCTTTTTAGTCCATTAGCTAAAGGAGATTTTTAAAAAGTTCTTTTATTTATATTTTACTTTCTGTTTTTAGTCCTATAAATTTGACGAAAATTTCATAAATGTCCATTGTAGTTTGTAAATGGTAAACAACTGCTTTGTCAAATGTACATCCTTGCATCTTGCGGACTGTACATGCCCAGCATAATATCAATGGAAGCTGTCGTCTTTCGACAGCTTCCATTGATATTATGCTGTCGTCGACGTTCTTTCATATAATTCGACAAAGCCATGGTCGTCATTTATTTCGAACATTGTTCGAAATAAATTATAATAAAAATATAAGAAAAATGACTCACCAAAAGAGCTGTACTCGCTCAGACAATATTTTCGACGGTTTATAGATTTGAAATATGTGACGTCATAACGGTCACATTTCCTGTGTTGGTTGGGTTTTTATCACAATTCTATTTTCAGACTATTTTCGCACCTTAGCCTGGCTGAAAAATTTTGTTGGAGGTGACATAGTGTCACCCTCCATATGCTGTCACCCGGGCGGTCGCCCCTCGCCCCTTAGCTACGCCACTGACAAGTGGTCGATATCGAGCGTTCGAAGAAGAAAAAGGCTTGGTAATTATAATGGCGATTGGATTGAATTTCTCTTAGTCTCACGGCCCTGATGCTTCTGTAAAACTTTCTTTGTGCCTTAGTGCATAATTCCGTTAAATGTTCTCCATAATTTGTCCAAGGCTCTAATTCTTCGAACGCTCCATATCGACCACATGTTAAACCACTCTTCGTGATCTGTATGTAATCTGAGCCTAAGAGCAATTGTTACAGTTATGTGCCTACAAGTATGCCAGCACAGCCGATTTATTCTTTGCTTCCCTTGCGGACTATGGCACCACACGAGCGGAATAGACCGTTTAACTTGTTCACTCCACAGTGTTTTGTGTTTTCTGTGTTCTTTTAAGTCCGCAGTTTTCTTTCACTATATCCAGCATATTTGTTTTGAAGATGTGTCATTCTCTGTTTATGTTGTTTACTCCTTCTTGGGAAGTGCTTGACTGATTGTGGTCATGCCCCACTTATAAGTGTTCATCTTTCGCCTAAGAACAGGTCACTGCAGGCTCAACCACCACACGCACAGAATAAAGCCTGCTCAGACTGCACAGTGTGCATGCCAGACAGAAACACAGACTCCAGAGCACATCCTGCAGTCATGTCCATCATACATACACCAACGAAATGAAACATGGCCTCATGAACAAAGCTTACAGACCAAGCTATGGGGAACTCTCGAAGAACTCCAACTGACATGCAGCTTCATAGAGGCAACCCATCTCATGATTTAGACGAGCATACGAAACCGAACGAAAAGAAGATAACAGTGTTGAGGAATCACATATGTTAATTTATTCCACGCCTCAGAGGAAACCAAATTCTATGGTACGGCGGAAAACATGCGCCGCATCACATCTTTCATAGAGGTCTACTAATTTAACGATTCCTGCCTGGAACAACGAAAAAGTTAAAACTTGCCTTGGGTTCGAATCCGTTCTGTTCAAGGTTCCAGCCTTTTCCAGATACCACTAGGATTGTTACTGGAGCTACAGATTTCGTGCAATACTCTCGGCAAGTGGCGTGCCAATTCTGCGAAGATGGACCGAGCCGTATGGGATAAAACCCGGTGCAATGAAGTCAATCCTTCGTCTTGATAAAGTAACGAGTATTAGATGCCAAAATACAGGATAGTCAAAGATTTGAAAGTAACTGAAACATACCCCACTAGTAGTTAGTCTCCCGTTCCTGGGCATGAATATATTATCTCAATGTAGTTATATAGTTCCCTAAAAATTACCATTACATGTTGTTTTTGAGGAAAAATATAACTGTGATTACTGTCTGTTAGTAAAAACACTAGAAAGGAATAAAGGATATATATTTTATAACGAAATACTATTTTGTGGCACACAAGTGCGTGTGTCGTTCCAGTTTGCACTACTTCTCCTTTTTAACCCAACACCGGTGGTAGCCATCTTAGAGGAAACTGTGTGACGGTCAGTCAGTAGGGCAATCGTATTTTTACAAGTTTCTTCAAGGGAAATATTTCCGTCGACTGGTGTCATTGCATGAACAAATCTGCACGAAACCATGTCGACAATATTACCGATTCGGTTTCAAGAGCATGTCCAGGTAAGTTTTAACTGACCGTTCAGTTCTATTCATTAACTAGAATTTACACTTCTTTTCCTCCCACATTCTCATTCTCAGTGAACTGTGAACACGCCTCTAAAATACATTTTCTATGTAAATTTACATATGGTTTTAGTGAATTACACGATGGCCCTTGTTTATATTTAGGTTTAGTTTTACCATTTAATTAATTTAAGCAATTGATTCTTAAATATTGAACGCAATGCGTGATAAAAATTTACAATCGGTTACTGAGTCATCATAGTCGCAAAAAACATTGATGGTACCATCGCAGTTCTACTGCTACTACATGGTAAAACATATGATATGATGATGGGTGGTCGCCTCAACCGGAAGCGATAAATAACTAGGTTTTCAGATTTCCTCAGTAGAACTACATTTTGTTACCGCATAATCATGTGTAGCAAAGATCAATAATCAGTTAAGATATTACTGGTTTGACATCTCTTATATTCAGCATATTCGAACTCTATTTTCGAACTCACAGGACATTGCAAATATGACAAATAAAAAAGGGGAGGGGCACTCACTACTATTACACAGCGGTAAACACTAAACACTGACCCTGCAGTCACATATGATTATGATATAGTTACTACTAGGTCTACTACTCATGATACTCATACATCATACAATGTCGTACAGATAATCATAAAAAATGTTAATGAGATGCACACACCACTGGCTGAATAGAGTTACAGAGTATTTTAATTTTATGGACTCATGACTGAACGATAAAACAAATCTGAGAATGTTAATATTGTATTAATATATTAATTGTAACAAAGAAATATAAGCAACCGAAATAGAAGCACAATCCCACCCCATCATTCAATTACCAAATAACAATTTGATAAAATTCATAAATAAATTATAATTATAGTCTTCTTCTTTCTTGCTTCGTTTACGATCAATTTTAATCACTCTTTGTGATATGTTTGATCTTTGCCAAGAACGTGTATACGTTTCACATTGGTTTGGTAGGCCCCTAAACGCATAGACTTCTATGAGTTTAGGACACATGCATCCGATTTCAGCCAAACCTCCTTAGTCGCCTACGACATGCGTGGCAGGTAACAGTGGTTCTTTTCTTTACACCCCAAATTTGGACCCGTAATCACTGGCGCATATAATTATAGTAATAAATATAAAAAAAAAAGTTAATTTGATATCCTTTACAAGACATTGCGAATCAACCCCATCTTTGTAACGCTGTTTGTGATTTTTCTAGGCTTTATTACATTCAGTAGTTTGCCATTGCTTTCTAAACAGGTGGTGCCATCGTCCTTTTGTTAAAATCCACGCGAAACAATTTGTAACCAAACTATCCGCAGCATGATTCAAACCTTTACGCCCGGTGGTTACCGACCCAAATTTGGGGTGTAAAGAATAGAACCACTGTTACCTGCCACGCATGTCGTAAGAGGCGACTAAGGAGGTTTGGCTGAAATCTGATGCACATGTCCTAAACATGTAGAAGTCTATGTGTTTAGGGGCCTACAAACCAATGTGCAACGTATACACGTTTCTGGCAAAGATTAAACATATCACAAAGAGTGATTAAAATTGGTCGTAAAGAACGAACGCAAAGAAGAAGAAGATGATTCAAACTCCAGAACGCCGAGGTTAATAGACCGAGTCATTAACCCCTAGGCCACAGACGCTACCAATAAATATAAACAAGATATAAAAAGTCTTGTGTTATTTTATTATTTAGTACATTACTAAATTGATATTCCTCAATAAATTTTTTTGTTTATTTAGACCTTACTGAAATACATACTCTGTTGAAGTTTGAGCCATTCTCTCACGATCTCCGCTTAGACTGATGTACCAGATTTCCTCTAAATTCTTATTCATGTGGAAATCTGATTCGTGCAGTCTTAGCATGGGTGTGTTTCGTCACATTTTTAGCGCCATTTGGAGCTCTGATGCTTATCCTTTGGCGATGTATCTGGTTTTAGCCAGTGTTTACTGGGTTCGCTCTCCGTCAGCCATTGGCTGTCCCAGCCGACCTGCAAGGCAGCATGTTGCTATTTTCTTTTAGGGTAGCTACCCTTAGACAACCTTTCCTCCCGGGTTGTTGAGTATCATCTGCCCAGCTTACCAGTCTTTTTATTTGGACTACTTGGTTTGCCTGCCATCCAGTTTTGTGTACGGTTTGCTCGCCGCCTTTGATTGTCCCCAATCAAACTACAAGGCAGTAGTTGAGCCATTATATTTGTACGTTATCTTTTTTCAAACGCTCATTTTATCATATCTACAATTTACCGTCATTTCAGACCCAGATTATCATATTTGTACATTATATATATAACATTTGGTGGCATCTGTGGCTTAGGGGATAGTGACTTGGTCTAGTAACCCCGACGTTCTGAGTTCGAATCACACTGCGGACAGTTTGGTTGCAAATTGTTCCGTGTGGATTTTTACAAAAGGACGATGACGCCATTCGTTCAGAAAGAAATGGCAAACTACTGAACGTAATAATGCTTAGAAAATCACAAACAGCGTTAAAAAGCTGGGGTTGATTCGCAAAGTCCTGTAAAGGATATGCAATTAACTTTTTAACATATAACATTTATTTACATGTCAAAGATATGTTTCATTAAAAAAAATATTACCATTCTTTAGCTTTGTACCAACTTTATTGAAAATAGTTTTTAAGCATTACATGCACTACAGGTATATATAGCTATTGAAAATTTCAATTCAACAATGCATCAATCTGTTGTTTACGTCAATTGTGAAAATAGAATGAATGCAAGATATGCCAGTGTGTTGCCGGGCTCACAAGGGAGCAAATTATAGTAACAATGCTACCTACAAGGCATGTCCTAAGTGGCGACTTGAGGTAGGGGCCTAGGTAAGCTACCCTAGTAAATAAAAAGCGGAGCAGAAATTGCATGTGCTGGCCTACTTGTAGGCGCATAACTGGCGCCATATACAATCGCTCTTAGGCCCAGATCACATACAAATCACATAAGAGTGGTTAACAAGTGGTCGATATGGAGCGTTTTAAGAAGAAGAAGAGAAGAAAGCAAGATATGGCCACATCCAGTCAACATAAATCTAAGCTTTGGGGATATCGGACATCCCAGTCCATAGTATATTAACTCTTTCCACACAGTTATTTCCTCAATTTTTAAAATTAATTCAAAGGAGGTAAAAAAAACAAATCGTAACTACTCGTCAATAAATAAACAAATATATTGTTATATACTAAATTGAAGAAAACTGGACAACCTAATAGAATAACAGGGTTGAAAAGTAGTAGAAGTAAAACTAGAAAGACTTCTTATAATGGAACCACCTCTATGCTGCAGTGTGCGGCTAATAGCACTCAACAGACTTCCACCGTGGTGCAGTGTGCGCTAAAAGCGTGGCAAGAGTTAAGCACATGACCAGAGATTGAAGAAGAAGAAGAACAGAAGTTGGTACCAAAGAGAACTGTGATAGTATAGTAGTTAGTGCACTTGCTTCATAGAATAGATTTTATCAGACCGTAAATGCTTTCGGATGACCCAGCCCCATTTGGGGACTGCATAAAAACTAGGAAATAAAGACGGCAGGCAGGATGTTGACATCACCAATGACATGTAAAATCAGCACTCCAGTCCAGAAAATTGCCAAGTCTACTGACCCTACTGCTGTCTTTTTCTTAAAACACTCCATAGCGACCACTTGTTTATTGGTTTTGATCGTTCTTCTTGACCATTTTGATCATTCTTATTGTGATATATAAACAGTCTGCCAAGAATGGTTAGATTGTTCTCCCCAACCTCGTTAGGCCCCTGCTAGTGTAGGACAAACGCATTCGAAACTGAAGTTTCCAGGCTAAGAAAATGTTAAGTCTGTCTTGCTGCCAACCACATGTTAAACCACTCTTTGTAATTTGTATGTGTTACTATTTTTGCTCCCTTGAGAGCCCTGGTAACACACATGTGAAATCAATCAAAAAGCCACCAATACCAACACAAGATGACTACTATAATATGAGAAAACAAGTTGTCATTCTACGTCTTAGAACAAGACACAATCGACTCCGCAGCTACATGTATACAAAATTCAAGATTGGCAATGCAGCCATGGGGACAGGCATATCAGACTGCAGAGCAGATACTTCAAGATTGCCCTGAATATGATATACTGAGGCAAACTCGCTGGCCTAACGAAACATTACTGAACATAAAACTACACGGACCTCTGTGTGAGCTACAAAAGACAGTG
The DNA here is from genome assembly GCA_020796225.1 of Arion vulgaris. Classification (NCBI taxonomy): domain Eukaryota; kingdom Metazoa; phylum Mollusca; class Gastropoda; order Stylommatophora; family Arionidae; genus Arion; species Arion vulgaris. The sequence continues at coordinate 12,173,272 of CM036775.1, forward strand.
AATATACAAGAGACAACGTTGAATATATGGACAATATTTCATGAAAACGGAAAGAAAGATGGAAGGATATCACCAATCATGTGCCATGGTATAAAAAATATACCGAACCAGCCTCCATCTTTTGGATTATACTCAAGGAATCCCTCAGAATGCACACATAGGTGTAGATTTATGACTCCAGGCAGAGTGGCGACTTAGACACTGCCAGTACTTACATTCTCATACAACTTGTCATTCTAAATGCACCACCACAGGTTTCATTAATCCTATATACACAATATATAATTGAAGCAAGATTATAGAAAAACATAAGCTATTGTCATTTTTAGTTAGAAAAGGGAGACTACAATTATGATATTTGTGTTTCTTTCCCTTTGATCCAATACCACTAGTGATATTTGCAGCATGTTGTTTTGTTCTTTTTCAATTTATATCGACTTGAAGGAGGAAGAAGTATTTTCCTAACATCATCGAACTCTTTGTGTTTTGTAAGAGGCGAGTAAGGTAGGGGACTAAGGAAGCGACCCTAATAAATAAAAAGCGTCGCAGAAATTGGATGTGCTCGCCTACTTGTAGGCGCATAACTCTCACAACGTTCAATTGTTCTTAGGCTCAGATCACATACAGATCACAGTGTGGTTTTACAAGTAGTTGATATGGAGCGTTTGAAGAAGTGTCTTGGACAAGTAATTTATAGTTCAGTCTCATTAGGGTGTGTACATAGCTTGAGCTCTGGAGTGTGCTGTGGATTCTGTTTATGTGAATATGAAGCGATATATGTTCTTCTTGCGTTCGCTCATTATGAATTCGGCCTGGTATAGCACTTCGGATTGATTTTTATGTGAAGACCTGCTTTCCTTATTATCCCAGTGTTGCCGAGTGGTTACCGGGCCCAAATTTGGGGTGTAAAGAATAGAACCACTGTTACCTGCCACGCATGTCGTAAGGGCGTACTAAGGTTTGGCTGAAATCGGACGCACATGTCCTAAACGTGTAGAAGTCTGCGTTTAGGGGCCTACCAAACCAATATGCAACGTATACTCATTCTTGGCAAAAATCAAACATATCACTCCTCTCTTTAGCCTGTTACGTCCTTGGCGTTTAGGGCAGCAACAAACATACACCATTCTTCCCTGTTCATGGCCTTCCTCTGTATTGTGTTCCAGCTATGATTCATTTCCTTCAGCTCTTGCTCTATCGTCTCTTCCAGGTCGCCTTGGGTCTTCCACGCTCTCGCCTACCCTCTGGAGTCCATCTCAGTGCAGTTTTCGTGTCGGAGCCAGTCTCCATGCGCATCACATGTCCAATCCATCTCCAGCTTCGGATGATAGTGCCCATATTCTCTTGTTGGCATCGTGCAAGCAATTCTTGATTCGAGATAGTAGTCGGCCAGTACACGCTCAAGATTTTTTGGGAGACAAGTTGTATGAAAGGCGGAGAGTCTGGACATATCCTGTTCTGTCATTCTCCAGCATTCCGATCCATACAGCAATGTTGACAGCGCACAGCTGTTATAGATACTAGTCTTGGTTCTGATGCTGTATTGGGCAGATTTTCAGGCGGTCTGAAGGGTCATGAATGCACTTCGTGCCTTACTCAGTCTGTTTTTAATGTCTGATCTAGCGCTCCTTCATTGCTAATAACACTTCCAAGGTATGTGAAAGCGGTTGTATCTCGGAGGGTTTTACCTTCTAGTTTGACTGGTGCTGGCGTTTAGGGGCCTACCAAACCAATATGCAACGTATACACATTCTTGGCAAAATCAAACATACAGAGTGATTAAAATTGGTCGTAAGAAACGAATGCAAAGAAGAAGATACCATTGTTCCCTACAATACAGGCGTGCCTTCTCTGTCTTCAGAGATGGCGGTATATTTCGAGTTTGATGCTCTGATCTCTCATTGAAAGATGGTTAATGTTAGCTCTAAAAAAAAGTTAAGCAAAAAGTGTTTTTTCCATATCATTAGGTATATTGGGGAATTAACGGGTGTTTAGGCCTCATTTTTTTTTTGACCAGCGATGCATGAAGTGGTCACCATCATGTAAATTTTTGAGTTTCCAGTATTTCTATGGTATCTAAATGAGGCTGGGTCGATCTGTTGCACATGGTCTGAAAAAGTTCACCCCTCTCCCCGTGGATAGTGATCCTGGGACCACCACTGGTGTGTAGCTGAGGCCCACAAGGGGAGCAAAGAATAGCAACACTGCGTCCTACAAGTCATGTCGTAATAGGGGACTGAGGTAGGGGGTTAGGGAAACGTGTCACAGAAATCGGATGTCCTGGCTTTTACTTGTATTTGCATAACTGACAAACCGTACAATCGTTCTTAGGCTCAGATCACATACAAATCACACAGTGGCTAAACAAGTGGTTGATATGGAGCGTTAGAAGAATAAGAATTTATGTAGATTAGGAAGTTGGTGCTGTTATGCTTCTTCTTGCGTTAGCCACTATGAATTCGGGCTTAGGAATTTCTGGTTTTTTGAGGAAACCTGCGTTCTTTATTATCAATGTCCATGAAAATATTTGGTCCTGGGACCATCTTTCTACGAAGCAAGTGTACTATCCACTATGCCATCGCTGCTCTCTAAAGTTAGTTATAGCTCATCTTTATTTTGTACATCTCTCTAGACGAGTAATGTTAATTGTATTGTTTCTTCCTTCAGCTACAAAGTGTTGGCATCAATGCTGCCAACATTGGGTTCAGTACTCTTACCATGGAGTCAGACAAGTTCATCTGCGTACGTGAAAAAGTCGGAGAAAATGCACAGGTTGTCATTATAGATATGAATGACCCCACAAATCCTATCCGAAGACAGATTTCAGCTGACTCTGCCATTATGAATCCAACAAGCAAAGTGATTGCATTGAAAGGTATGAAAATGTGAATACATAGTGTCTAAATTTCAATATTTGTGAATAATTTTTACTCGACACCAGACTGGGCTTCTTATTCATTCATTATTGTCATAGAGGAAGTGTAGGATTTTGTATACTGGAGTGTCCGTGTGGTGCCGGGGCCTGCAAGGGAAACAAAGAATAGTACCACTGCAACCTACAATGCTTGTCGTAAGAGGCGACTGATGATGCTCTAGGGGGCCTAGGGATGCTACCCTAGTAAATAAAAGGCATCGCAGAAAATGGATGTGCTGGCCTACTTGTAGGCGCATAACTGGCCCCATGTACACCCACTCTTAGGCTCAGATCACATACAAATCACACAGAGTGGTAGAGAAATGGTTGATATGGAGTATTCAAAGAAGAATTAGACATACAAATCACACAGAGTGGTAGAGAAATGGTTGATATGGAGTGTTCAAAGAAGAATTAGACATACAAATCACACAGAGTGGTAGAGAAATGGTTGATATGGAATGTTCAAAGAAGAATTAGACATACAAATCACACAGAGTGGTAGAGAAATGGTTGATATGGAGTGTTCAAAGAAGAATTAGACATACAAATCACACAGAGTGGTAGAGAAATGGTTGATATGGAATGTTCTAAGAAGAATTAGACATACAAATCACACAGAGTGGTAGAGAAATGGTTGATATGGAATGTTCAAGGAAGAAGAATAGCAAGTGACTCACCATGTTAGATGTGCTATCTCTGTACTGAATATGTGTGTGTTTACTTCTCAATCTCTACAGCTGGTAAAACACTTCAGATTTTCAACATTGAAATGAAGAGTAAGATGAAGGCTCACGTCATGACAGATGATGTCATTTTCTGGAAATGGATATCTGTGAACATGATTGGACTAGTCACTGAGACTGCAGTCTACCACTGGGCAATGGAAGGTAAGTGAATTCTTTGGTCCTGCATGATAATATAGTCTGTCAGAACAGGGGCTATCAGTAACTTTACATTGGATATGTTATGGCGGAGATTTCTCTCTCTTGCGATCACCGACCAGACCGATGTACCAGATTTTCCCATAAATTCTATTCATGTGGAAATCTAATTCATGCAGCCTTAACATTTGTGTATTTTACGTCACATCTTCAGCACCATTTGGAGCTCTGGTGCTTATCCTTCGGCTATGTGTCCGGTTTCAGCCAGTGTTTACTCGGTTCGCTCTCCGCTCTGTAGCCATCTAGTGTTTTTTTATGGTGTGGGGTAGCTAGCCCCATGCCCAACCTCTTTAGTCGTCTCTTACGACATGCGTGGCAGGTATCAGTGGTTCTATTCTTTACACCCCATTTTGGGCCCCGGTAACCACTCGGGCGATGGGGGAGATCTGAGCACCCGGTGATCTGACTAGGTCTTGTTCAATGTTCTTACCTGGTTACCGGTTGTTTTGACTTCTTCTATACTGTTCATTTCTTTCTAGTCGCACTATTGAACATCTTGCGTTGCACCTCTTCACAGGATATTCTTAGTCATTGTTACGCTCTGCACCACGCTGCTTATACTCTATATATTTCTGTCATTGAATTTAGGCATAGTCAGGGCAACTAGTGAGGGAAGGGGAGGCCGAGAGGTGCATGGAGACGGGATTTGGAGGCGGAGATCAACGGTATAGAGAGTAGCTGCGGGGGATGGCTGGAGATAGGAAGACTTGGCATAGTTGGTCTATGCCCCAATCCGGGTAAAAGGCAAAAGAGAGAGGGCAACTAGTATGATGCTGCGCGTTACTGTGTAGGAGCAGAAGGGGATAAGCGTAGCCACAGCACTGAAAGTTTACTGGGTCTTGGTGCTAACCATGCTGTTTGATGCAGTAGAGCTTGATTTGGGCAGATTGGTTGGACAGAAATAAATCGCCTTAAAGACAACACAAGAGAAATTTGCATAGCTGAGAATTAACATACTGCTGACGTGCAGAGAAAACGAGCTGCTCAAAAAGACAGAACACACAACACAAACATATCCAACGTTGATAATGTATGCCCCACCTGTGGTAGGGGATTGTGTTCCAGGATTGCACTCTACAGTCACCTCTGCCCACACCAGAGAGGCTGCAACAACACATGCCTGAGGCTGTTGTCATCATCGCTTACAGTGGACAGCTATTTTAATGTTATGGCTATGTAATCCATGTTTTTAATTAGTGTGAGCTGGGAGTCGGAGAAACACTTGTAACGTCAGTCATGCTCAGTGGCTTCTTTCTTTCTTTTCTCTAATCCTGTTTATTCCTCACAGTATTTGACAAATGATTTTTGCAGGTGATTCCCAACCACAGAAGGTATTTGAAAGACATGCTAACCTGAATGGATGCCAGATCATCAACTACAGGACAGATTTAGCTCAGCAGTGGCTGTTGCTTGTTGGAATTTCAGCACAGGTAATTTTGGTTTGTTTATGCTATGTTATGAGATCGACGTCACAGCACATTGGGCATTCCCATGCATGCTATGTCCTCCGCTGCAGCAGCCATCCTAAAGTCCATTTGCTCACCGCACCCATGAGAAGTTGATTACTATATCTTCTCTCTCTACACGAAGACGACACTGTCTGGCATGTCCAAACTTAATGCCTAATTCTTGAACTTGTTCCAGTGTCTGAGACTTGTCCATGTCACATAATTGAGAGTGTACCGCATTGATGATATAATTTTTGTTTGTTTGTTTTGGGTTGTTGTTAGTCATTTCTTCAACATCTGCTTTCAAGTCATTGGTCTTCTTGTGATCGCTATTTTGATGATTATATCGTTAGATGCGTTCTTATGATGAAGCCGACTGTTGTCTGGAGCTCATCTTTGTTGCCATGTAGTTTTGAATGTAATGTTGTGTTGTAGGGCTAGCATCCCCTTCGAGGGATGACAAACAGGGGACAGTCTTGCAGGACATGTTCTGTGGTTTGATCAGAGGTGCCACAGGGGCACAGAGTGGATGGGGACAATCGTAGCCTGTGTAGGTGTTTGTTCAATCTGTTATGACCTATCCTGAGTTGGAAGATGATAGTCTGCCTTGTCTGTCAAGTGTGTGGTAGTCATCGTTGGATAGTTTAGGTTCTTTTCTAATGTCCACGATAGCTCTTTTTTTTCCCCCAGAGTATGTGATTTTGTTATCTATCTGGAGTTCATCTCTGGTGCCATGTAGTTTTGATTGTAATGTTGTGTTGCAGGGCCAGCATCCCCTTCTAGGGATGACATACAGGGACAGTCTTGCAGGACATGTTCTGTGGTTTGATCAAAGATGCCATGTGGACACATGGGGGATGGAGAAAATCATAGCTTGTGCAAGTGTTTATTCAGTTTGTTATGCCATGTCCTGAGATGGAAAATGATGGTCTGTCATGTGTGTGATAGCCGTCGCTAAATAGTTTAGGTTCTTTTCTAATGTCCAGGGTAGCTCTTCTTCTTCGAACGCTGTGTGCTTTGTATGTGATCTGAGCCTAGGAGCGATTGTACGTTGTTCCAGTTATGCACCTACAAGTAGGCCAGCACATACGATTTCTGCGATGCTTTTTATTTACTAGGGTCGCCTGTGGGGTGCCGGGGCCGCAAGGAAGCAAGGAATAGCACCACTGTGACCTACAAGGCATGTCGTAAAAGGCGACTGATGTAGGACCTATGGAAGCTATCCTAGTAAATAAAATACCCTAGTAAAAAACACACTGGGAATAAGATGGTATGATAGGGTCACAAATGAGGAACTTATGGAGAGAACAAGACAGATTCCAGTGAACGAACAGGTTAAAAAAGACGCTAGCGCTGGATAGGACACACTTTGCGAAAACCGGAGGGAAATATAACAAGAAGGGTCCTTGCCTGAACCCGCAGGGACAGCGAAAGAAGGAGGCGGAGATCAACAATATAAAGAAGAGCTGGAGGGAGCTGCAGGAGATAGCTAGAGATAGGAAGACTTGGCATGAGTTGGTTGAGGGCCTATGCCCCAACCCGGGTAAAAAGGCAAAGAGAGAGAGAGAGTAAAAAACACAGGATGTGGGTTGTTTAAATTCCAGACTACTGCTGCCTTGTAGTTTGGTTGGGGACAATCAAAGGGTAGTGGAGCAAACCGTACACAAAACTGGACGGGCGGCAAACCAAGGTGTCCACAAAACGACCGGTTCGCTGGACAGATGGCGCTCATAAACCCAGGAGGGCAGGCTGTCTAAGGGTCGCTGCCCTAAAAGAAAATAGCAAAGGACTAACGTAGAGTGAACCCAGTAAACGCTGATTGAAACCAAACAAACCTCTGAAGGATAAGCAACTGATCTCCAATAGGTACTGAAGGTTGTGCGCATACACCGCTTCTTGGTGTTTGGCTGTTTGTATATCACATTAGGATGATAAAAACGGCATAAGAACGACCGCAAGAAGAAGATTCCAGAGATATTCATTGGGATATTGGGCTCTAAGGTTTAATCTTTACTCATATTAACCTGAAATTATATTTCAGCAAAATCGAGTTGTTGGAGCCATGCAGTTGTACTCAGTGGAGAGAAAAGTCAGTCAGCCAATTGAAGGGCATGCTGCATCATTTGCCTCATTCAAAGTGGAAGGAAATCCCCTGCCATCAACTCTATTCATTTTTGCAGTTAGAGGAGCTCAAGGAGGCAAGGTGAGTACTTGAATGACTTCTATCAAGAGCCGACAATCTGACAATCAAATATATACACATTGAAATAATTTTTGACATTGTTTATGTAGAGAGGAGCGGCTGACCTAATAGATTAGAGCGCAGACTCCTAATGAGAAGACCTGGGTTCAACCCCGGTAAGGCTACTGATTTTTTCTGTCAGGGACATAAAGACAAATCCTAACCGTAACAGTTTTCTTATCTTCTCTCTCTCGCGTGATCACCCATTGACTGATGTATGAGATTTCGCCATAAATCTCAATTCATGTGAAAATCTGATTCATGCAGCCTTAGCATGCGTGGGTTTTGTCACATCTTCACCGCCATTTGAAGTTCTGGTGCTTATCCTTCGGTGATGTGTCCGGTTTGAGCCAGCGTTTACTGGATTCACTTTCCATCAGCCTTTGGCTGTCCACAGCCGACCTGCTTCTTCTTCTTCTGCGTTCAACTTTTGCTATGCGACTACTCCGGTATGTGTCATAAACAGGGCGGTGCGCTTGAGGTCTTCACCTGTTCCCCATAGTTTGTCTTGTAGTGTTGTTTCTGTTGGCCAGATCTCCAATCTCTCACTACTCAGACTAGGCAGTCTTGCAGGATGTGCTCTGGGGACTGCTTTGGTGCTCCACAGGTGCAGGCCGCCGAGTCCCTGAGACCCATTCTGTGGAGGTGTGCTCTGAGACTGCAGTGTCCCGTTCTAAGTCTGAAGATTGTGGTCTGTGCTTTTCTGTTTAGTGTATTTATACTGTCGTGCTCTGGTCTGTATCCTCCATTTGTTTTTCTCCAGATCATTTTCCTGGATTGTTTCAGGAGAGTCTTTGCTTCTGTAAAACTTTGTGTTGGGTGGTGTTGTGTTAGGCTCCCCCGGCCTTTGCGAGTTTGTCAGCCTTTTCGTTTCCTGGTATGCCACAGTGAGCTGGTATCCACTGTAAGACCAGTTCGGATTTTTTTGACAACAAGCTGATATTTTGCCGTATGTCCTGAATGAGCTTGTCTTGTCTGGGACTTGAGATAGCCTGGAGAACGGATCTTGAGTCGCTAAAGACTGCAGCCGACCTGCAAAGCAGCAGGTTCTGAACAGTTTTGCGACGACTGCATTTGCCATGCAGCAACTAAATTCCTCGCGTTCATTTCCCCACTGTTCTACCGCCATAAAAGCGGTAATAAATGCAGTAAAGACAGTTTTCTTGTGGTTTTTTTTAACAGTAGAAAACACCATCTATTGAGCTAGCTAGATATATAAATGTTTCATATGTTTAATTGTGGCACTGATAACATGTCATCTGAGAGTTGTTTTAGTGTTCACCATGAGGAGCAGAGAAAGTTGGACATTGGCATGCACACACAATACAATACACAAGTACCATTCTGGGACAGGTTGTATTCTGATATCTACAGATGTAGACTGTGCACTGCACAAGTACCATTCTGGGACAGGTTGTATTCTGATATCTACAGATGTAGACTGTGCACTGCACAAGTACCATTCTGGGACAGATTGTATTCTGATATCTACAGATGTAGATTGTGCACTGCACAAGTACCATTCTGGGATAGGTTGTATTCTGATATCTACAGATGTAGATTGTGCACTGCACAAGTACCATTCTGGGATAGGTTGTATTCTGATATCTACAGATGTAGATTGTGCACTGCACAAGTACCATTCTGGGATAGGTTGTATTCTGATATCTACAGATGTAGACTGTGCACTGCACAAGTACCATTCTGGGATAGGTTGTATTCTGATATCTACAGATGTAGATTGTGCACTGCACAAGTACCATTCTGGGATAGGTTGTATTCTGATATCTACAGATGTAGATTGTGCACTGCACAAGTACCATTCTGGGATAGGTTGTATTCTGATATCTACAGATGTAGACTGTGCACTGCACAAGTATCATTCTGGGATAGGTTGTATTCTGATATCTACAGATGTAGATTGTGCACTGCACAAGTACCAATCTGGGATAGGTTGTATTCTGATATCTACTGATGTAGACTGTGCACTGCACAAGTACCATTCTGGGACAGATTGTATTCTGATATCTACTGATGTAGACTGCACTACACAAGTACACGACAAAAACCCCAACTTATTACAACATTTTGTTCCCATTTCTTGTGTACGCTGGGGGATTGTAGAGCACATAGGAATTAAAGCCGCTGTTTTGATGCTGTCACCATGTAGGTCATTGTTTTCATTTTCTTTCAAACAGTATAAATGTTTGACCGTACCGAGGGGTAGAACACAGGAAACACTTAACAGGACGTCACCATCAACAACAGTAAACTAGTCGCCGATTTTTCTAGGCACCGCTTATATGTTCAGTAGTCAGCCATTGCTTTCTGAACGGTAAGGTGAAATTTTACAGTTCGCAAAAATCCATGGGAACAAATTTACCCACAGTTTGAACCAAGTACTCTTGGTTTGTAACAAGCTCACTGCTCGTCTGCCCAGCGTGTTCGTAACGCTTGGACTACGGGTGACTATCCCTCTGTGTGTGCGGGTTCAATTCTGCGGGATGGCAGAAAAAGACACAGATTCCCAGATTTACAGTGTTCGTGGCACCGAACCGAAGGGTTACGATGTCCATGGCACCGAGCTGAAGAGCTGAAAAGCTCAAGTGCTTCTGGATCGAAAAAACAAAAAAAAAACAAGCTCACTACAGCTAAACCACAGATGCTCACAATATTCTGCGCACACATTAGACTAACTGAAATTGATGACAACATTCTCAAATTGAACCAAACTATACTTGCTTGCTTTAATTGTTCTGTATATGTTTGTGTGTCCTAGCTTCACTTAATTGAGGTTGGCACTCCTCCTGCTGGCAACCAACCATTCACCAAGAAAGCTGTGGATGTCTTTTTTCCAGTTGAAGCCCAAAATGATTTTCCTGTTGCAATGCAGGTATGTATGATTAATCTGCCATCCTATTTAATGTTACCACTTAACAGACAGTGCATCTCTAAGAGCAATTTTGCTCCGATACAGTGGCCGTTGTTGTATCTGACTCTCAGTCGATGCTTCACAAGATCCAGAAGGGCAGGTTTTGGTGATGGTGTCGTCTATAGAAGTTTCTAGCCTCCAGAGGCGTACGTGGATATACTGTCTTGGGCATGCAGGTGTTTATGGTAATGAGAGAGTGGACAGGCTTGCATCAACAGCATCGATTGTTGGAGAGTTGAAGATGGATAAGGGGATATTCTTCGGTCTCTTCGCGACTGTCTGTCGGATGAGGGCACTAAATTCGATGTTGAATCGATCAAGTGATTTAGGCAGTTTGGAGTTACCCGTTGTACAAGTCGAACTGGATGCCTGAGAGACAGAGTGAGAGGTGTGTTTAATCAGCGAGCCACGGAACCATCAGTATGCACACTCTTCGATATCTGTTGGGGGAGACTGAGCACCTATGGGTCTGCCCGTGACGTCAGTTTAGTAACCAATAACCAATCCGATACAGTGGATACAAAGCAAAAAGGTGGATCTCAGAGATAACATACAACAAAAAACACTGTTTATGAAGAGAACTCATAAACCCATTCTATAAATCTGATACTCGCCCGAGCGGTTACCGGGGCCCAAATTGGGAGAACCACTGTTATCTGCCATGCATGTTGTAAGAGTTTAGTAACCAATAACCAATCCGATACAGTGGATACAAAGCAAAAGGTGGATCTCAGAGATAACATACAACAAAAACACTGTTATGAAGAGAACTCATAAACCCATTCTATAAATCTGATACTGCCGGTTCGGCCCAAATTGGGAGAACCACTGTTATCTGCCAGCATGTTGTAAGAGGCGACTAAGGAGGTTAGGTGGCTACCCAACACTGATGGCTACAGACGGAGAACGAGTAAACGCTGGCTGAAACCGGACACGTCGTCGAAGGATAAACACCAGAGCTCCAAATGGTGCTGAAGATGTGACGAAACACACCAATGCTAAGGCTGCATGAATTAGATTTCCACATGAATAGAATTTATGTGGAGGTCTGGTACATCGGTCTGGCGGTGATCACGAGAGAGAAATCTGATGCTGTGAGGCAAAACACGATCAAAACACGAATAGAGAAAAGATCAATCTTTGTTGACATTGCCAATTTATTTATACCATAATATGCTGTCAAATTTTGTGCTTTGTTTCCCTGGAATAGAAAAGAATTTGGTCACCACATTAGACAACTGTCATCAAATAGTTTGTCCGGAGCAGAACTTTGCCACCCCCACAGTCCTTCGAAATTTTTCTCTCTCGCAAGCCAGATGTCCCACCTCTGCAGCCGTCATGTTCAAACCATCAGTTACATCCAGAATCCATCTTCTCCGTGGTCTTTCTCTTTGCAGGATGCCTCCTTCCATGATGGTCTTCTCCAGTCCCTCGTGTATTTTTATGTCAATAATACCTCAATCGCCCGAGTGGTTACCGGGCCCAAATTTGGGGTGTAAAGAATAGAACCACTGTTACCTGCCATGCATGTCGTAAGAGGCGACTAAGGAGGTTTGGCTGAAATCGGATGCACATGTCCTAAACGCGTAGAAATATATGTGTTTAGGGGCCTACCAAACCAATGTGCAACGTATACATGTTCTTGGCAAAGATCAAACATATCACAGAGTGATTAAAATTGGTCGTAAAGAACGAACGCGAAGAAGAAAAAGAAGATACCTCAATTTTCTTATTTGTAGCATTAGCCAGTTTTATTTTATTTTGAGTTCTTTCTGGGTAGATCTATTTATTCTCCTCTCTATCCATGATATACGTTGGACCCTCCTGTGACACATAATTTCAAAAGCACATATATGTTTTTCCACTGCCTTGTTAAATGTCCATGCCACTGGGAATATGCATGCTCTTAGTATTCTGAACTTTCTAGACAAATGCACTTTTAATAAAATGCTGAAGTTGTTTTGTTGCAATAATATTTTCACCACTATTAAAACATCCAAGCATTAACATGGCAGTCAAATGACAACTGATAAACTGCATATTTATTCTAACTCTCTGCTATCAGTGTCAAACATTGCCCCTGACTAAGACACAAGAAAGAAAGATTACATGTGAAATGAGATGTCTACGAAAAGCTATCAAAGTTACAAGGAGAGATAGAGTGAGAAATGAGAATATCAGAAGCATCGTTGGTACTATACCATGCGTACAGTACATCGAGAAGCAAAGAATCAAGTGGTTTGGCCATCTAATGAGAATGGAACCACATTTACTACCATCACGTGCCTACAATAATCTAATCGACACTCAGGGCGCAGAGCACGAGGCAGCCCAAGAACACGATGGATAGATAACATCTCAGAGTCCCTGCTAAAGCATGGACTGACAACATCAAGCGCAACACACCTGGCACAAGATAGAAAACTAACTCTCCCCACAACGCTTCACGGCAAACGTGGTTAAGATAAGATAAGATAATATTTTCTGATATAGACATGAACTTGACATTGATATTGTTTTATGATTGTTGTCTCCCCTCTCTCCATCTAATGTGAAACAGACCAGTAACAGACATGGTGTTGTATTTCTGGTGACCAAGTATGGCTACATCCATATGTATGATATTGAGACCGGGACATGTATCTACATGAACAGGATTAGTGCTGATACCATCTTTGTGACTGCCCAGCATGAGGCTACCGATGGCATCATTGGTGTCAACAGGAAGGGACAGGTAATATCATCATTATTTTCAGCAGTTTGTCTGTGTGGAGCTTGACTGAGTCATATTTATATATCTCTTTTCTCTTGTAGTCTAGAACATTGTTATGAGTGTCAATGAATGCTAACCTGAAACAAATGCTTGCAGAAAACGGATGCACCAGGCCGTAAGGCGCATAACATGGTGCAACAACCCCTCACTATGAGGAATGGGATAACTGATTCTACGGTTGCCTATCTGCCTCTGAGATTTTTTTTTTCGATCCAGAAGCACTTGAGCTGAAAGCTCTTGGCTCGGTGTCATGGACATCGTAACCCTTCGGTTCGGTGCCATGAACACCGTAAATCTGGGGAATCTGTGGCTTATCTGCCAGTCCGCGGAGTTGAACCCGCACTCACAGAGGACTTGTCACCCGTAGTCCAACGCTCTACGAACACGCTGGGCAGACAGGCCTGCCTCGGAGATATAGACACGCAGTAAGAATGTCAGACCTACCATCGCGAGGGTGGCCAAAACTTAATGTGGGAAGAGGTCGGCACAAGCGGGGAAGCAAAAATCATAGGAATTATATCATACAGAACTGCCCCCAGTATGCAGACTTGAGAAGAAAGTAGTGACCCATTTACACTAGCGTCCAAGACAAACTGTATGGCGTGGCTGATAATCTGAGGCAGACGGCTGCCTTTTTAGAGAATCTGAAATCCCAATCTAGTGAGAATGCAGAAGAAGAAGTAGTTCTGAGTGTAAATTGTTGTTTATTTGAAGATCATCAGACAATGTCCATAGTTGTTCTGATCTCCTAAGCCATTATTTCACTGTGTTTAGACTTGCCTGTGTGATGCCGGGGCTCGCAAGGGGAGCAAAAATATAACACTGTGACCTACAGGGCATGTGGTGAGAGGCGACTGAGGTAGGAGCCCAGGGAAGCTACCCTAGTAAATAAAAGCGTAGCAGAAATTGGATGTGCTGGCCTACTTGTAGGCGCATAACTGGCACAGCATACAAACACTCTTAGGCTCGGATCACATACACATCACAGGAGTGGTTAACAAGTGGTTGATATGGAGTGTTTGAAGAAGAAAAATAACATTTGAGGATCATCGGACAATGTCTAGAGTTGCTCTGATCCCCTCCTAAGCTTGTATTTCTGTGTGTTTAGACTTGCCTGTGTGATGCTGGAGCTTGCAAGGGGAGAAAAAAAATATCTCTGCGACATACACAGCATATCGGAAGAGGTGACTGATGTAGGACATATCGAACCTACCCTAGTAAATAAAAAGCATCGCAGAAATTGGATGTGCTAGTCTACTTGTTAGGGTAAATTTGATAGGAGTGGACATTTTTCAGGGCGTACCGGCTCTCAGGCCAACCCAGCCTCAGGCCAACCCAGCCCTCAGGCCAACCCAGCCTTAATTGGGCACAAGAGAAGCACTGAGAAGTAAAGACAACCATTGGGATGTTGACCACATCACCCACCATATGCTGTTGTTGAAAGATAAATATAGGCCTAGCTGCTAGAAATGTATGAAAATGTGGTCTTTACTTTTGTTTTTGACTTGATATTGTTAGAGTGTATATCTTGTGATGGTTGTAAAATGCTTCACATTTCATGCACAGGTTTTGTCTGTCAGTGTTGAAGAGGAGAACATTGTTCAGTACATCAGCAGTCAGCTACAGAATCCAGACCTGGCATTGAAGGTATCATCCAGATGCAGTCTACCTGGTGCCGAGGACCTTTTTGTCACCAAATTTAACAACCTCTTCCAAGCTGGTAACTATCAAGAGGCAGCAAAAGTGGCAGCTGGTGCTCCTAAGGTGAGATTTCAATTTTGATTGCTCATCGGTTTTTAAATGAAATTCAACACAGATGCAACAAAGCAATTCAAATGATAGGGCAAATGACGCCTATTTTAAGATGCAAACACGTCACCATGAACACAAAAAGAGCAATGTTCAACACAATATTTCTCCCCACATTATGTTACCAGTGCCAAACCTGGACGCTGACAACAAACGATAGAAGAAAACTAGTCACAACAGAGATGAAGTGTCTACGCAGAATGCTGGGTGTAACAAGAAGAGACCAGTTTTGTTTTTTCTCGTCCGCTTTCAACTCAGACGAAGTTTCATCTCTGAAACTGATTTTTGCGTGAAAATCCGTTTTCCAATTTCTTACAATGGCAGCAGCGTGCACATTGTAAATTACTTTACACTGGCAGCCGTGTGCTCAATGTACTCGTAATTAGTATTCCCTCGCCATACAGGCAGATTTTCTCCGACTTCAGAGGTACTCACGTTATCGTCCTGAGTAAGACCAGGGACTCGAACAAATGCCGGACAGTGGGTTCGAACCCGAGCTATGAGGCGTCTCACAGCTAGCAGGCCGAGCTACTATCAACTACTCTAGGCAGTCCCCTGAAGAGACCGGTTGAGAAATGAAGACATCAGGAAAAAGTGGGTACAACACCAGTACTAGACTTCATCAAGAAACAACAAATTAAATGGTTCGGCCACGTAAGCAGATTACCACCAGACAGTGCACCCCAAAGAGCAATGCTGCTCCGATACAATGGGTACATAGCAAAAGGCCGGTCACGCAAAAGATGGACCTCAGAGATAACAGAGGCGATGAAAGAGACTATCTACAAAGCGCATACTAGGGCCCGTTTAGAAATCTCTTCCTGACCTGACGCTGTGAGGCATACAGGATTCGAGAAAGAAGATCGGTTTTTAATCTTTTCAACTCTGTCAGTTTGAGACCATAACATTTCATTCCCCTGTAATCACCATCATCATCAAATAGCTTTTCCTGAGCAGAACTTTGCCACCTTAACACTCCTTCAGAATTTCTCTCTCTCTCATAGGCCAGATGTCCTGCCTCTGCAGCTGTCAAACTCAAACCATCAGTTACTTCCTGAATCTATCTTCTTTGATATTAATGTCATTCTACAGTGGATCCCTGGGCACACAAATATCCAGGAAATGACAAGGCAGATCATCTGGCCAAACAGGGATCATCAAAACCACAAATAGACAAAGCTGTTAGCATACAAAGTATAAAACAAGATTCTGAAAAACAACTCCAGAGAAGATTGGCTGAACTGATGGGCTATAGGGATGACTGGTCGGGTTATGTATGAGAGATGAATAGACCAAACTCCAAGAACAATATAAATCTACTACAACGAAAAGATCAAAGCACTATCTTTCAGTTAAGAACAGGATATGTTGGACTGAATTACCACCTACACAGAATAAACCCCGCTCACCTACCACACTGTAGAAAGTGCAGTCATTCATGTGAGACAGTACAGCATATCTTGCTTGAATGTCCTGGACTACATAAAGCTAGACTAGAACTCCTCCCACCACACCCATCTGTTCATAATACCCTTTACACTAGTCTTTCACAATTACAGAACACATGCAGATTCTACAAATTGGCATTGGCTGCCCAAGAGTGAAAACTCGCAGCCCTGGTTCGAAGAAGAAGAAAATCTATCTTCTCCGTGGTCTTCCTCTTTGTCTGGATGCCTCCTTCCATGATGGTCTTCTCCAGCCCTTCGTCTTTTTATTTGTCCAAGATACCACAATTTTCTTATTTGTAGCATCAGCCAGTTTTCTTTGATTTTGATTTCTTTCTGGATAGATATGTTTGTTCTCTTCTCTGTCCATGATATATGGAGGACTCTTCTGTAACACTTATATTTAAAAACAGATTTTTTTCACCGTCTTGTTAAATGTCCATGCTTCACAAATTGGTGTGCAAACGGTACATGTTTGGACTACGGGGAACTTTGATCCATTACTTGAGTTTCTAAATTACATGTGCCTCAGAAGTTGGAGTACTGCTCACCTTAATGGCGAGGGACACAGGGGATAAGGAAAGCGAGCCTTCTTGCAAAAGTCAGGTGCTGTGACTACTACACCTGAATTCATAGTGGATGAATGGCAATAAAAATCATGTTTTCTGTTTCAAAATTGAATGCGTGTTCATCGTTAATATTCCTCCTGATTGTATACGTGAGGAGCTTCTGGTCGAATGGATTAGAGATGAGGGTGAGTTATTTACTATAACACAGCAACCTTTGAGTCTGTGTGATTATGTTAGATCAACAATTTACCTTGACAGTGGGGTCACTTCTTTCATGAAATCTCTCACAGTCTAGGATGAAGCAAGGCAAGAACTTGCATAAAGTGGAGCCACAACACTAGCTAGTCACACTTAGTTACATTCATAGGGGGACTGCCTAGAGTAGTTGATAGTAGCTCGGCCTGCTAGCTGTGAGACGCCTCATAGCTCGGGTTCGAACCTACTGTCTGGAATTTGTTCGAGTCCCTGGTCTTACTCAGGATGATAACGTGAGTACCTCTGAAGTCGGAGAAAATCTGCCTGTATGGCGAGGAATACTAATTACGAGTACATTGAGCACACGGCTGCCAGTGTAAAGTAATTTACAATGTGCACGCTGCTGCCATTGTAAGAAATTGGAAAACGGATTTTCATGCAAAAATCAGTTTCAGAGACGAAACTTCGTCTGAGTTGAAAGCGGACGAAAGAAGAAGAAAAAAAAAAGTTACATTCATAGAAATCATTTTTCTTCACCCATGGGGATGCATAGGTCCACAACCATGGTCTTCCAAGCCATCTTTTCCAGATCTCTCCGCTTTCTCCCCATTTTCTTTCTTGAGGAGTCCGAGTATTATATGAGTAATTCCATGTAGGGTCGATCTTCCTCCTTCTTTTCCAGATCTCTCCGTTTTCTCACCATTTTTTTCTTGAGGGTCCGAGTGTTATATGAGTACTTCCATGTTGGTCGATATTCCTCCTTTTTTCCAGATCCTCCGCTTTCTCCCATTTTCTTTCTGAGGAGTCCGATATTATATGAGTAATTCCATGTAGAGGTCGATCTTCCTCCTTTTCCAGATCTCTCGCTTTCTCCCCATTTTCTTTCTTGAGGGGTCCGAGTGTTATATGAGTAATTCCATGTAGGGTCGATCTTCCTTCTTCTTTTCCAGATCTCTCCGCTTTCTCCCCATTTTCTTTCTTGAGGAGTCCGAGTGTTGTATTAGTAATTCCATGTAGGGTCGATATTCCTTTTTCTTTTCCAGATCTCTCCTCTTTCTCCCCATTTTCTTTTTTGAGGGGTTCGAGTGTTATATGAGTAATTCCATGTAGGGTCGATCTTCCTTCTTGGGTGGCGAGCTATGAAATTCCTTGGTTGTGGTTTCTGTAGCTATCTTGTGTTTTTACGGGGTGGGGTAGCTAACCCCGCGCCGAAGAAGTCATTCATTGTTCTGTAAAACTTTATTAAAAACGAATTGTTTTTAGGGCATTTTGAGGACCCCACAGACTATACAGCGTTTCCAGCAGGTGCCAACAGTGCAAGGTACTACATCACCCCTGCTACAGTACTTTGGAATACTTTTGGACAAAGGACAACTCAACAAGTATGAATCGCTGGAGTTGTGTCGCCCTGTTCTACAGCAAGGCCGTAAGCAGTTGGTTGAGAAGTGGCTGAAGGAAGAGAAGGTAAGTGAACTACAAATTTGTTGTTACTGTTAGTTGTTGCTGACCATAGATTCATTTTTAAGTTGATCACTTGATGGAGGAGTAGGTGGCCATGATGAAGGTTTATAAAGTCACTTTTATCTATACATTCTAAAATGAAAATACACTCAGTAAGTACACATGTGTACAAGCATCGTTTATTCCTCATTCTTGTCCACCTGCCCAGTGTGTTCGTAGAACATTGGACGACGGTGACAAGCCCCTGTGAGTGTGGTTCAATTCCGCTGGCTGACAGAAAAGCCACAGGCTCTCCAGATTTACGGTGTTCGTGGCACTGAACCGAAGGGTTACGATGCCCATGCCACCGAGCCGAAGAGCTAAAAAGCGCATCTGGGTTGGGGGTATTCCTCAT
This sequence comes from Arion vulgaris, assembly GCA_020796225.1. Lineage (NCBI taxonomy): Eukaryota > Metazoa > Mollusca > Gastropoda > Stylommatophora > Arionidae > Arion > Arion vulgaris. Next base: position 12,192,398 of record CM036775.1, read on the forward strand.
TCTTAAACCCTCATTAACTGATTAGCAACTGAATTGAAAAACAGGTTGTGACTGAATGAAATTTATGTCCTATTTTCCCATTGCAGGTGTATTTAAAAATTCAGCTGCATTTTCCTTAATTATTTTTATGAGTAATGTGCCCTTTTGTGAAAAAATCGTGGCATATCTTTTACAGGACGTAGCCATCAACAACTGTAAACGAGTCATCGATTTTCTTGGCGCCACTTATACGTTCAGTGATGCCATTGATTTCTGTATGGTGAGGTTAATTTTTAACATTCGTAAAAATTCAAGGGAACTAATTTGCTTGCAACTTGCCTGCTGCGAAGTTTGAAACAAGTATGTTTGGGTCATGATCGAGCTCACTGCCGCTTAAGTTAAAAATGCTCACAACTACAGACACTCTTTTGTAGGTAAATGAATTTTCATTAAGATCGTCCTCAAATTTTTAAAAAGTGGTGCTTCCAGAGTCTTATAGGAGACATTAAGAATGCTTATTTTTTCCCAGTCTGTTTTGACAGGTATTCAACTAACCTGATCATAAACTATTTACTGTGGAACATATATTTGACTGATGGTATTATTATTATTTTCTTTCACAGTTGGAGTGCAGTGAAGAGCTGGGAGATATTGTGAAAACTGCAGATCCCACCCTGGCATTGTCTGTTTACTTGAGGGCAAATGTGCCACAGAAGGTCAGTTGGTAGCGAATGTATTTACATTGCTTACATAAATGGTGGCATGTAGAAATGACCTAATATCGATGTGATGTAAAAATGTGCAAATAACATATTAATGGTGTTATGTAAAAACTCAAACTGTGGTATCTCATGTAGCAATGGTGAAACACGTAAATACAAAGTAGTTTTACAAATAACAATACACATCAACATGTCGACCAAAAGGCCTTTATCAAGTAAAGGATACAACAGAAGTGAAGAAATGTCACTTCTTACACAGCACAGAACATATAGAATCAGACAATAAACATAGTTTTTACGTGCTTCGCCATTGTTACATAGTTTTACTGCAGTCTTCCCCCATATCGATAATATCTCATGTACCTAGTGATCAATGATAAATCAAAATAATTTAACAAATAGCCTTCTACCACTCCTCTCGGTCACTGTTTAAAGACAGAAAAATGATATTTGTCATAATATAATTATAACCATTCAACATGAGAAATTGAACACTTCGAAGAGATAGTCTTGAATGGGGAAGACATCACAATGATCTCACATATAGACATTAAACACACAGAAGTCTTTTTTTTTCTCTGTTAACACTTTCGCTGCCACTGACAACAAAAAACACTCTCTTTCACTGACGTGGTTGATTTTTGTAGTCCTGTGGTATATCTTTTTTTCAGATCGCTGAAGAAGAATGAATTTTATAAATAAATGCTCTAGCATGTGACATATTTTAGAATTAAAAGTGCCTTAAAGCCAAAGGATTGACTTCATTGCATCAGGCTTTACTCCATATGGTTCGGGCCCTCTCCACAGAAATGTCACACAACCTGCAGAGAATATTGCACAAACTCTGTAGCTTCGGTAACAATCCTAGGGGGCTCTGGAAAAAATGCACCTGTGAATAGAACTGCGTGGTCCTGATTCTTACCCCTGGCCATTAACGAAGCTTACGAGGGCCATCTATGGGGAACTCTAGAGGAACTCCAACTAACATGCAGCTTCATAGATGCAACCCGCAACCTTCAGAACGTAAGGCGAAGTTTTAACCACATAGACCCTTTTTTTTAAAGATGATTCTTGTTAACTGATTCAGTACCAGGTTTTTTTCACCTCTGGACGGAATTATATTTTTAGCTTCAAAAATATTGCACACATACTTTAGTTAAATTAAAATATTGTTTCTAAATATGATTTAAAGTTGAACTTATTATATATCAAATTAAAGATAAATGATTGTACTTTCATAAAATATTTATTGTATGCGAAAATATAATGTTGTGTTGACTGTGCATGACAAATATTAGCATGTAATAAAAAATTAATTGAAATTGTGAGAACAAAATCCAACTTACCAAGGGCCTTGAGGAACAATATGGTGAATAAGTCAGTGTAACTGCTCTCTTTATATAAGTAATCCATTTATGAATACACAAAAATTAAGAAAATATTGACGGAATATATGGTTTACTAACTGTTGCAAATTGCAACACGACCATCTGGAACCTGACTGGGGCAACGCCCTCTCGCACTGGTTGGGAAACACTACTAGTATTATTTAAATTATTAATAATCGACGTATTTAAATCACAAACTTCTGTGTCATCAGAATCAGAAGCTTCACTATCTTCACTATCAGTATCTACATCTTCATGCAACCAATCTCGCGCTTCTGCAGCTGTAAAGCGTGCAGAACGAGCTGATAACAAACCATTTCTAGACTCTGAATTGTTAGACATTATTTTTAATCACAGGGTAACTTGAAACGAAAATTAAACTTGGTTTCACTTCTGATTCTAGTCAAAACCACGATGTTGTGATTTGGTTATCGTTAGTACTTCCTTTCTACTTAGTTTCCGGTTGATATAAAACTACAATCGGAGTGAAAATTAATAAAAACTCAACGCAATAGTAGCCGTCTTTTAAAAGACGCTTGGGACACGCAGATAAGAAATATGTGCACTACAGTGTTCCACGGGACTGAATCAGTTAATCATTTTGTTCATAAAGTCCTTATAAATATGTTTGACACCTGACCCTTGTATTGAGAAGATTGTAACTGTTTGTTACTTGATTCTAGGTTATCCAATGTTTTGCTGAGACTGGCCAGTTCCAGAAGATCATCCTTTACTCCAAGAAAGTTGGCTTTACCCCAGACTACATTTTCCTGCTACGTAACTTGATGAGGATCAACCCAGAACAGGGCTTACAGTTTGCACAGATGATGGTTCAAGATGATGAACCCCTTGCTGACCTGAACCAGGTAATTATTTCCCCTTCAGGGATGTACATTTTTGTAAATGTTGTTTGTTGCTGTTCTCCACATTTCAGATACATACATCAGTTTGTTGGGTTTGGAGTAAAAAATTATTGCTCTGTTCTCTCCTTGTAAGGTCATTGATGTTGTCATTGTGGTTAGGGTCTGTAAACCTCTCTTTCCTTGGCCCATCTGTTCAGCCAAATTTCTTTATTTGCTGTTGATAGGATTTGCTTTGCTGTATGGAGAGTTGTTGCTTGTGATTGGCTGTTCTTGTGTTGACCCTTTCTCTCTCTCTCGCGATCCCAGCTTAGACTGATCTACCAGATTCTCATAAATTCTGCTGTTGTTCTTAGGGACTCCGTCCCTCCGTACAGCTTTCCATTAAACTCAATATTTTCCGGCCAGGTCTTGTTTCTCAGGCCTGTTGGCAGTCTTGCAGTAGATGACCCTTTCTTGTCTAGCTTCTTTCTTCTTCATTCCCCGAACGCTCCATATCGACTACATGTCAACCACACTGTGATTTGTATGTGATCTGAGCCTAAGTGCGTTGTGCCAGTTAAGTGCCTACAAGTAGGCCAGCACATCTGATTTCTGCGCTGCTTTTTATTTACTAGAGTAGCATCCCTAGGGCCTACATCAGTTGCCTCTTACGACATGCATTGTAGGTCGCAGTGGTACTATTCTTTCCTTCCCTTGCGGGCCCCGGCTCCAAACGAGCGTCTTGTCTAGCCTATCTGCTTTATCATTTATGGGTGTATTTGAATGTCCAGGGATCCACTGCATAGTTATTTTGTTGTCATTGGATTCACAAGTTTGTCAATATCTAGTGCTAGATGGGAGAGTTCAGATTTATAATGTCCACCATCTTCTAGAGCTTGAAATGATTTCATTTCTAAAATCTATAATTAATTAATTTTTATGTGTTTAACACTTTCGATGCCACCTATTTTTCAACCAAGTCTGACTCACTGCCACACTATCTTATGGGGCATAATCAGTTTTCAGGGTGATAATTTAAAAATCATAAAAATAAACTAATAAACTTAGGACTTTAAGACTATGGGATAATGTTTATGAATGAGCTACTAACCTGTCTATATGTAGAGTATATTCTTCATAATCCACAAGCTATTGCTGTAACTGCTTTTGGCGTCGTTCCCCATACCTATCCACAGTATGATAGTCCCTGTTTTCGAGGTGGGTGTCTATCACCTACTCCTGTGCCCCTGGGAATATCTGCTATTGATCTATAAACACCGTCACATGAATCAAAGTTCAAATTTGTATCACATTCAGAGCCTGTTTTATCACCATCACTGGTTAAGAAGTTTGAATCAGTCATTTTGGACCTACTATCATAGGCTACACAGCTCATTTTGAAAATCTTTGTTTACTTACAAAAATCGTGAAAAAAAATCTTTCAAAATCTTATTTTGTTTTTAGCCTATGTTCGCTAGATTCATCATTTTAGAGAGCTCTTCTGAGCAATAAGGAAGTAGTGCATAATGTAATAACTGTGTACAGTCAGCGAAACTCCCACAAAAAAGACGTACCTCAGGACGGCAAAATCGACCACAGCAGTGAAAGGGAGGTTGGTTTTTGTCGTCCGGTGGCAGAACGTGTTAACAGAGGAAAAATGACGCGTGTGTTTAATGTCTATCTGTCGCCCATGTGGACTGGAAAGGGTTGAGCAGTTTACATATCTTGGTAGCGTACTGACACTAAATGGTGGCACAGAGGAAGATATAAAATCTCTAAGTAAGGCCAGAACCGCTTTTGCCAGAATGAAACCAGTATGGAAGTCCAAAATCTACAATAGGACCACAAAGCTTAAACTCTATAAAAGCATTGTTTTGCCAGTTTTGCTCTACGGATCGGAGTGTTGGAGGATGACCAAAGGAGATACTAGCAGGCTGTCAGTTTTCCACCACTCTTGTCTTCGCAGAATCTTGGGAATATTTTGGCCAGTAAAAATATCCAATAACCAACTACTCCAAGACACAAGACAAGAGGCAATGAATGACATACTCAAAAAGAGAAGATGGAAATGGCTCCGACATGTTATGAGAATGAGACAAGAAATGCCTGCAAGGATAGCCTCACTTGGACACCAGAGGGAAAGAGAAAGAAAGGCAGACCACGGACAACATGGAGGCGCATGATGGAAGAGGAACTGACACCGCATCTCTGACGCGGGGCTCTGCGCTGAAGGTTGCACGGGACAGGAGAGCATGGAAAGTCCTTTCTGAAGCCCCATGTGTCACTAGGCATGACGGGATTAAGTAAGTCGCCCATGTGGTGCTGGGCCCCAAGGAAGCAAAGAATATTACCACTGCGATCTACAATGCAGTGAAGTAAGAGGCGACTAATGTAGGAACTAGGATGCTATCCTAGTAAATAAAAAGCAGCGCAGAAATCGAATTGCTGGCCTACTTGTAGACGCATAACTGGCAAAACGTACAATCATTCTTAGACTCAGAACACATCCAAATCACACAGAGTGGTTGACATGTGGTCGATATGGAGCGTCAAGAAGAAGAAGATTGTCTATCTGTGAGATAACAATCTGTTAGAAGCACATTTATATTTAAAAGAAACTTTACTATATATATTCTGTTCTGTTTCAGATTGTGGATGTATTTATGGAGTTTAACTTGATCCAGCAGTGCACATCTTTCCTACTAGATGCTCTCAAGAATAACAGACCATCTGAGGGACCTTTGCAAACTCGTCTGCTAGAGATGAACCTCTTGTCTGCTCCCCAGGTAAAACTGACACATTGAACATATGGTGTCAATCATTTGTATATAGCCAGAACCTGCTGCCTTGCAGGTTGGCTGGGGACAGCCAAAGGCTGATGGAGCAGAAGATGTGACGAAACACACCCATGCTTATGCTGCATGAATCAGATTTCCACATGAATGAGATTTATGGGGAAATCTGGTACATCAGTCTAAATGGTGATCGTGAGAGAGAGAGAGATATATAGCCAGCATAAAGAAAAAATAAGTTTCTAACTAACAAGACTTGCTTTATAAGCAGAAGGATTGACTTCGTTGCACCGGGTTTTACCCCATATGGCTCGGTTACTCTCTGTAGAAATGATACGTCACCTGCCGAGAGTACTACACGAACTCCGTAGCTCCAGCAACAATCCTAGAGGTCTCTGGAAAAATATGCACCCGTGAACAGAGCTGGGCGCTCTGGATTCGAACCCACGACCTTCGACTCTCAAGGCAAAGAGCTTAGCCACAGAGACCCCCGCTTTATAAATCGTGCATGAATATCAGTATTCTTGGTGGACACTGTACAAATGTCCGTAACATTCGGCTTATCACAACTTCCTTGAATAATACAGAAGTGTTTGCTGAAGAACAAAGAAGGATTAGTCATTTTTAGTTGTTGCAAATGTGTAATTCCTCATTTTGTGGTGGAAAATGGAACTATTACTGCAACGTCCATTTCTTCTTCTTTTCCATGACAGTGGACAGACAATGCTTGACACACTCACAGCTCACGCTGAAAATTGCGGCACTGTTCATCAGCTCAATAAAAAAATTAAAGTGCCCCTTGGGAATCCAACAAATTTAAGGGCTGATTTAGAGATAAACCTAGAAGATTTAACCACGCAGGAAGAATGTCGGACCAACCGTTCTAGCGTCCAAGACAAACAGTATGGCGGGGCTTACAATCTAAGACAGACGGTGACCTTTATTAGAGAATCCAAAATCCCAATCTAGTGAGAATGCAGAAGAAGAAAGAATATCTCAAATCCAAATTGTTAAAATGAAGAAAACAATGTGCACACATACTAACATTTAACACACATGTATCCAACAGGTTGCAGATGCTATTTTAGGAAATCAGATGTTCACACACTATGACCGGGCACACATTGCACAACTCTGTGAGAAAGCTGGCCTACTTCAAAGGGTAAGTTTAAGGAGCATATCTACTTGAACTGTTGGCTTTATCATCATCAAATAGCTTGTCCTGATCCGAACTTTGCCACCTTAACAGTCCTTCGGAATATCTTTCTCTCTCATAGGTCAGATGTCCTGCCTCTGCAGCGGTCATGCTCAAACCTTCAGTGTCATCCTGAATCCATCTTCTCCGTGGTCTTCCTCTTCTCTGCTGGAATGTCTCCTTTAATGATGGTCTTCTCCGACCCTTTGTGTCTCTAGATGTCCAAAATATCTCAATTTTCTTATTTGTAGCATCAGCCAGTTTAGTGTGGCTGTAACATAATGTCAAACTATTATTGTCTATCTCTTGCCATTCTGGCACATTCAACCAGTACAGTATTGGTGTAGCTCTGGTTTACTTAGTTACTTTGGTATTAATGAATGCTGTCTGTTCATCATCTTCTTCTTTGCTTCGTTCTTCACGACCAATTTTAATCACTCTTTGTGATATGTTTGGTCTTTGTCAAGAACGTGTATACGTGCACATTGGTTTGGTAGGCCCCTAAATGCATAGACCTCTACACGTTTAGGACATGTGCATCCGATTTCAGCCAATCTGTTCATCATGAAACTGTTTCTAACCTCTGAAGTTGGAGAAGACACGCCTGTATGGGGGACACATAAAAAAAAGGACAGCAGACCTTCACTCACAAATCAGTCAAAGGCGCCCCGACTTATAGCGGGCGAACACAAGAAGAAATGAAACCGTTCACCACCACCACCTCTTCAGGTGCCAAGTTTTAGATGGTGCCAGGAAGATCTTTCTTCCTCCAAGACCAGACTAATGAAAGGCATTATACAGAATAAAAGAAAAGTATTGGTTTTAGATCAAAGAATAGAACAACTTACAAACACATGCAGATAGCAATACATAGCTTTGGGTCGAAGGGCTAGAGCTCAAGTGCCACTGGATCATTGAAGAAGAAGAAGTCTGTTGAAGCGTCCAACTTTCAGAGGCTTACATGAAATATAAGTGAAGAAAGGAGACCATTTTCATACCGTGAAGTATATTGGGAAATGGGGTGTTGGGCTCGTATTTATTTCTTTGACTATCGCCATATGATGGATGATGTGGTCAACATCACACTGACTGCATTTGCTTCCTGGTACCCAGTTATGGCTAGGTTGGCTTGAGAACTTCTACAGATAGGAAAAACTTCCACTGGGGAATTGAATCCAGACCATACTGCTGTCTTGCAGTTGTTTGGGGACAATCAAAGGCTAGCGGAGCAAACCGTACACAAAGTTGGACAGGCGGCAAACCAAGGTGTCCATTAAAACGACCGGTTTTGCTTGGCAGATGGCGCTCATAAGGCTGGGAGGGCATGCCGTCTAAGGGTCGATGCCCTAAAAGAAAATGGCAACCCGCTGCCTTGTGGGTTTGGCTGGGGACAGCCAAAGGCTATCGGAGAGCGAACCGCACACAAACGCTGGTTGAAATCGAACACACCACCGAAGGATAAGCAATTGAGCTCCAAAAGGTACTGAAGGCTGTGCACCTACATCCCGTTCTGATGTTTGGCTGTTTATATATCACAATAGAATGATAAAACGGCTTAAGAACGATCGAAAGAGAGAGAGAACCCAGACCACAGCATATGATACAAGTGCACTTTTTAATCTATTGCTCACATAAATATTGATCTGATTATGCAGTTGTAAGAGGACAGACAGGTTTGCATCAAAGGCACTGATCTTTAGGTAGTTAAAGAAGGGGGAGGAGGGGACATACTTTGTTTTCTGATTTTTTATAAACTGATTTTAGAAGAACATTACGCCTGTGTGTTACCGGGGCCCGCAAGGGAAGCAAAGATAAGTACCACTGCGACCTACAAGGCATGAGCGAGGACCTAGGGAATCTACCCTAGTAAATAAAAAGCATAGCAGAAATTGGATGTGCTGGCATAACTGGCACAATGTACAATCGCTCTTAGGCTCGGATCACATACAAATCACAGAGTGGTTAACAAGGGGCCGGTCGATATGGAGCGTTCGAAGAAGAAACATTACCATCTAGTGCTGGGCCAAAGGGTGAAAATATCTCAACTGTTTGGCAAACACCAAAAACTAGCAGGACAACTTACCATAATCTTTGGCTCAAACTACATACAGATTACAGGGAGTATCTATAGCGCAAGGTTAGGTGCTCACCTCTCGTGCCAAAGGTAATTGGTTCGCTCCCTTGTGGAGCCATCAGGATATTTTTCCAGATATCCCTGATCTCAGTGTAGGTGAGATCAAGTTCCAAGTCTTATCGGAGACGGACGATAGAACATAGGTGCTGTGTTCAATTTGAGCACGTAAAGGAACCCTTGGCAGTTCAAAATCGAGAAGAGCAGGCTGGAAAATCGCTGCCCTGGTAAAATTCATTAGAAAAAGATTTACAATTCCTACAAAATATCATCACCATCTTCAAAATTACATCAGGGACCCTCGCGTGCTACATGAGTTTGTGCACTGCATCTGAGATCTTCCTGTGTAAGAAAGAGATTAGAGCACACATGGTTACTCACTGAATTGCAATGGTGATGGTCATATAAAGTAATCAATCAATCTTCTTCTTCAAACGCTCCATATCGACCACTTGTCAACTATGTGTGATTTTTATTGATCTAAGCCTAAGAGCGACTGTACATTGTGCCAGTTATGCGCCTACAAGTAGGCCAGCACATCCAATTTCTGAGATGCTTTTTATTTACTAGGGTAGCATCCCTAGGGTGTAGATCAGTCGCCTCTTACGACATGCACTGTAGGTTGCAGTGGTACTATTCTTTGCTTCCTTTGCGGGCCCCGACACCACACGGGTGAAATTAATGAAATAATCAAACAGATCATAAAGGGTGGTCTTCCTCCTGTCATTTTTATTCATAAAATGACTTTATCATAAATGTATTTATTTGAGTGATTTGTGTTTTGAAGATGTATATAATATTTGTCATACATTCAGGCATTGGAGCATTACACAGACCTGTATGATGTCAAGAGAGCTGTTGTCCATACTCATTTACTCAACCCTGAGGTAACCTTTCTTTCTATGCATTTGATATCATTAGTTTTGTGACAATTCATTTTCTAGTTTGTCATCTTATTATTTGTTTGGATGTTTTGAAAAGAGAATTTTTTTTCATGGAATGTTTTCATTTTTATTGAAGTGTGTTATATTGCTCCTTATATCATGGACAGAGAAGAGATAAATTAGATAGATGTATCTAGAAAGAACTTAAAATCAAAGAAAACTGGACAGGCACTGCAGAGCACATACTTCAAGACTGTCCTGAATATGATATACTGAGTCAAACTCACTGACCTAGTGAGACAAAACTGGAAAGATCACTACATGGATCTATATGTGAGCTACCTACAAAAGACGAAGTTTATACAAAAAACAACATTGAATATATAGACAATAGTTGAAGTGAATGAAAGTACATGTCAAATGCACTGCCTGCGAAAAGTTACCAACAGCACCAGAAAGAGTCACCAACATCAGCATAAGAAAGAAAATTGGCACAGAACCTTGCTTGAATTACATTGAGAAACAAAAAATGGAGTGGTTAGGCCTCTTAGTAAGAATGCATCCAAACTCCACAGTGTACGGTCTTCTACAACAGAACATCAGGAAAGAAGGTGAGAGGAAGACCATGAAAAAGATGGTTAGATAGCGTAGCAGAATCCTATCAAAGAGCAAAAATAACAATCACCCAGGCCACCAGAATACAGAAGGCAAGAGGAGCTTTTATTGCACTGGGAAACATATGGAAGTCTAAAGAAATCAAATCTAGAACAATAATTCGGATATTTAACTCTAATGTTAAAGCAGTTCTACTGTATGGGTCAGAAACATGGAGAACAACTAAAACAATAGTGCATAAATTGCAAACATTCATCAACTGGTGACTGCGCAGAATAGAGGGAATAAGATGGTATGATAGGGTCACAAATGAGGAACTTATGGAGAGAACAAGACAGATTCCAGTGAACGAACAGGTTAAAAAAGACGTTGGCGCTGGATAGGACAGACTTTGCGAAACCGGGGAATATAACATGAAAGGTCCTTGCCTGGAACCTGCAGGGACAGCGAAAGAAGGGGAGGCCGAGAAATACATGGAGACGAGATTTGGAGGCGGAGATCAACAATATAAAGAAGAGCTGGATGGAGCTGCAGGAGATAGCTAGAGATAGGAAGACTTGGCATGAGTTGGTTGAGGGCCTATGCCCCAATCTGGGGTAAAAGGCAAAGAGAGAGAGAGAGGCCACCAGAACAGCGCAAGACAAAAACAGAAAACTACGACGCTGGGCAACAACCCGGTAGCAGTGTGACGACACCCCTGAAGTCGGAGAAGGCACGGCTGTAGAACGGGGGACACTGATAATAAGGAAAGCAGGCCTTCATGCAAAAATCGGTCAGAAATGTCATACCAGGTTCCCTGACTACGCCTTAATTGTAGGGCGAACGCAAGGAGAAGAAATGTGACAAGAAAAGAAGAAGAATGAAAGGAAGAACTATTAACAAATAACCAAGATGTTACCAACTATATTGAATAATAAAATAATTGTTGTTTATTCTAGTGGCTTGTAACCTATTTTGGAACTTTGTCTGTTGATGACTCTCTGGAATGCCTCAAAGCCATGCTGACTGCCAACATAAGACAGAACCTGCAAGTTTGTGTACAGATCGCTTCCAAATATCATGAACAGCTTAGCACTGAAAGTCTTATTGAATTATTTGAGTCTTTCAAGAGTTATGAAGGTACATATTTTGTTTATAGTCAATCGCTTGTTCTATTTTCCATGTGTGTCCCAATCCCAGGTCTTTGCAGTAATTTACACTTAGCTTCTTCTTCTTTGCGTTCGTTCTTACGACCAATTTTAATCACTCTTTGTGATATGTTTGATCTTTGCCAAGAACGTGTATACGTTGCACATTGGTTTGTAGGCCCCTAAACGCATAGACTTCTACACGTTTAGGACACATGCATTCGATTTCAGCCAAACCTCCTTAGTTGCTTCTTACGACATGCGTGGCAGGTAACAGTGGTTCTATTCTTTACACCCCAAATTTGGGCCCCAGTAACCACTCGGGCACATTAGCTCATCAGTATATTTTCTTCTTCGAATGCTCCATATCTACCATTTGTATGTGGTCTGAGCCTAAGAGCGATTGTAAGCTGTTCCAGCTATGTGACTACAAGTAAGCCAGCACATCGATTTCTGCGATGCTTTTTATTTACTAGGTAGCTTCCCTAGGTCCTATATCAATGCCTTGTATGTGGCAGTGGTACTATTCTTTGTTTCCCTTGCGGGCCCTGGCACCACATGGGCAAGTTTACCAGTATATAACCTTTACTGATCAAATTCATAGTTGATAGTCGTCCATCTTAAGCGATGATGACAGCCTCAGATGTTTGCTGCTGCACGTTTCTAGTGTGTGCGGAGGGGACTATAGAGTCAATCCTAGAACATAATCCCCTACCACAGGTGGGGCATACATGTTCAAGGCTAGACATATTGTGTTATGTGTTCTGTTTTTTTTTTTTGCGTCGCTCGTTTTCTCTGAGCCTCAATGGCACTGCTATTCTCAGCTATACAAGTTCCTCTTGTGTTGTTACAGCTCCACATTTGGCGATCTTGCGCTAGGGATTCCCAGCACCTGGTGTCTATATTGGTACTGTGTACTAAATTCATAGTACTTGTCACAACACTTTTAGTTGAATCTGGTATACTCATGTAACTGATCATTTGTCAGATCTGTGCTTTTTTATCAGTGATTTCCTTGTGCAGGTACTGTTGAATTGTTTGAAATAGCTTGTGTATTTGCCTAGATGTTTCTTTCAATTTAACAAGGACTTGCTGTATCAATCTTTCTCACTTTCTTGTGTATTTTGAACCCTAGTTAGGGCATAGGCCCACCAACTTATGTCAAGTCTTTCTATCTCTAGCTATCTCTTGTAGCTCTTTCCATCTCTTCTGTTATACTCAATCTCTGCCTCCACCAAATCTCATCTCCATGTATTTCTAGACTTTCCTTTTTCTTTTTCCCTGCTGGTTCCAGGAAAGGACCCTTCTTGTTATATCCCTTTGGGTTTTCTCAAGTTGTGTCCTTTCCATCACATGTATTTTCGTTACCACTGTTATCTATCTCGTTCTCTCCGGAAGTTGTTCACTCCTAGAAGCTCCTGATTTGTGACATCATTTTTAGGACTGTTGGAATTAATGTTGTAGTCTATATGTAGTGTGCTGTGAAATTCGTAACTCCTATGGTATTGTTTGCTTGATAAAGGCCTTTTGGTCGAAATGTTGCTGTGTATTATCATTGTTTTTTGTGAAATTACAGTACTTTATTACATGTCTCCCCCTATATAGATGACATTATCATACCACCTCTCTAGTGTCCTCTATTCTGTGTAGACACCAGTTGATAAATGTTTGCGGTTTATTAGTAATTGTACTACATAACATTGGGCCGAAGGGCAAAAGCTCAAGTGCCGCTAGATCATTGAAGAAGATTAGTAATTGTCCACGTTTATGACTAATACAGCAAAACTGCTTTAGCACTGGAGTTGAAAATTCACATTTTTATGCTAGATTTGATTTGTTTAGACTTCCTCAAATTACGTATTGTGTTGCAAGCTACCTTTATCTCAGTTTATTTATCTAAGCAAGTAACGGATAACACTTGTCTTTAGGGGTCTCAATGGCAAAGTGGTTAAGTTATTTGCTTGTTGTACTGAAGGTTCGAATCCAGACAGAGACACGTGTGCAATTGTTTAATTAGATCACTAGGGTTGTTGACCGCACTCGTGCTTTGTGCAATGCTCTCGGCAGATCACATGCCATCTCTGCAGACAGGGATATAGCCACATCGGGAACCGGTGCAATAAAGTCAATCCTTCGCCTCTGGACAATTTTGCTTGCAAGGGTAGCAAAGAATAGTACCACTGTGACCTACAATGCATGCCGTTAGAGGCGACTGATGTAGGCCCTAGGGAAGCTATCCTAGTAAATAAAAAGCATAGCAAAAATCAGATGTGCTGGCCTACTTGTAGGCGCATAGCTGACACAACGTACAATCACTCTTAGACCCAGACCACACAAATCACGCAGTGCTTAACAAGTAGTCAATATGGAGCATTCAAAGAAGAAGTTGCTGGAGTTACAGAGTTAGGGCTATGTGCAATGCTCACAGAAGATGGTATGCCCTCTCTGCAGACAGGGACTGAGCCATATGGGAAACCCAGTGCAATGAAGTCAATCCTTCACGTTGGACATGTCTTAAGCTAATTGATCTGACTCAAGTATTAACTGATAACATTTCTCTTTATCAACCAGGTCTCTTCTACTTTCTGGGCTCCATTGTCAACTTTAGCCAGGACAGCGAGGTTCACTTCAAGTACATTCAGGCTGCATGTAAAACTGGACAGATCAAAGAGGTGGAAAGGATTTGTAGAGAGAGCAACTGTTATGATCCTGAACGAGTGAAGAACTTTTTGAAGGTACTTGATTCATTTTGGAAACTTAAATTGTTGTTCTTCATCTTCTTCTTTGACAGTTTGATGAACTTTTATTTATAAGATAAAATTATTTATGGTTTATTGCAAAGTAGTAACAGAACTGATAAGAAAACAAAGAAGAATGATAAAAACATGCATATTCAGAACTAGGTAAGATGGAACATGATCAATTAACTCTTTCCACGCTTTAAGCCGCACACTGCGCCACGACGGAAGTCCGTTGCACGCTATTAGCCGCACACAGTGCCATAGAGTTGCTTCTCTTTTAAGAAGTCTTTCTAGTTTTACTTCTACTGGGTTGTCCAGTTTTCTTCAATTTAGTGTATATTAATATATATATCTTTATTTATTGACGAGTAGTTGGGATCGTTTGGTTCTTTTAGTTTTTTTTACCTCCCTTGAGTTAACTGCTTGAAAATTGAGAAAATAACTCAGCATGGAAAGAGTTAATAAGGCAATGGAAAAAACACATATATGGTTTTGAATATGTGTTACAGAAGAGTCCTATGTATATCTTGGACAGAGAAGAGAACAAATAGATCTATACAGAAAGAACTCAAAATCAAAGAAAACTGGCTGATGCTATAAATAAGAAAGAGAAAATTGAGATATTTTGGACATATAAAAAGAAATGACGGACTGGAGAAGACCATCATGGAAGGAGGTATACCGGCAAAGAGAAGAAGAAAATGATCACGGAGAAGATGGATTCTGGATATAACTGATGGTTTGAACTTGACGGCTGATGAGGCAGGACATTTGACCTATGAGAGAGAGAAATTCCGGAGGACTGTTGGGGTGGCAAAGTTCTGCTCAGTACAAGCTATTTGATGATGATGAGTAAGGTAAGTGGTTGTGAATAGCCATGAATATTTTGATGAAAACAACATACAATCAATAAAGAAGTGCAGGAAAATTGTAGGATGCAGTGATAGAAATTTCCTCCATGAGGTTGCTACCTTGGAGTTATGGGGAGCTTGCATACCTCCATGATCTAGTCAGCTATGCGGACAATAGCTTTGCTCCTGGTAAGAACACCCTTGTCCGATAGGTTAAAGGTGTGAATATACAATAAATTAGTTATGACTTTGTTCCCGTACAGCCATCACTATCGAGTAAGTTCTAGTTTTATTAATATGATGACACTTCTTGCTCCCTCTTCTGATATCATGTGAAGAGTAAAGCATTTGTCTGATGAAATATTTAGAATATAAAATTTGTTTAGTGTTTCATGTCAAGGATAGGAGCAGGACCATGCCGTGCTATGATACAGAGAAGCGGCACCGTAAGGGGGGGAGCAGCATAAGAAGTGAAATCACAATTGAAGGTTATTTTAAAGAAAAAACATTTAAGGAGTGGCATTTCGAAGACCTGCATCATACTGAGAAAATATACCTCACTGCCCTGGATAGGACTCTGTGGCGTAGAGGTTAGGTGCTCATCTCTCGTACCAAAGGTACCATGTTCGCTCCCACATGAAGCCATCTGGATATTTTTCCAGAGATCCCTGATCTCAATGTAGGTGAGACCGAGTCCCTAATCCTATCGGGGGCGGGTGATAAAAGTAGGTATCATGTTCAATTTGAACACGTAAAAGAGCCCTTGGCAGCTCAAAATCGAGAAGAGCAGGCTGGAAAGCCACTACCCGAATAAAATTAATTAAAAAGATTATTTTAAAAATTCCTACAAATATTTTCACCATCTTCTAAAATTACAGGGAACCTTGCCGGTGCTACTGAGTTCGTGCACTGCCGCTGAGAACTTCCTGTGTAAGAAAGAGATCAGAGCACACATGGTCACTCACCAAAGTGCAATGATGATGGTCAATCAATCAACTGATAACTGATGTCAACTACTTACATAAAAATATAGCTCTAATAATACTTATTATTTTGTACTTCCCAGGAGGCCAAATTGACAGATCAACTTCCCTTGATCATTGTGTGCGACCGTTTTGATTTTGTGCATGACCTAGTCTTATACCTCTACAGAAACAACTTGCAGAAATACATTGAGATCTATGTTCAGAAGGTAAGTAGAATTTGTAGTTTCATCTTGTTCTTGTCAGACATGTTTTGAAACAGATAGAAGAGGTATTCGATGGACAACCATCGTCATATTGAAAGACCTGGATTTTGCGGATGACATTGCCCTTCTATCACATACATTTTGGCATGTGTTGATTTCATTTCCTGGGGCGGGAGGTAGGTGCTCACCTCTCGTTACAAAGGTACTTAGTTTGCTCCCTGTGTGAAGTAATTGGGATAGTTTTCCAGAGATCCCTGATGCCAGTGTAGGTGCGATCAAGTTCCTAGTTTTATTGAAGATGGGAGATAATATGTAGAACCTGTATTCTTCTTCTTTTTGCGTTCGTTCTTTACCACCAATTTTAATCACTTTTTGTGATATGTTTGATCTTTGCCATGAACGTTTATACGTTGCACATTGGTTTGGTAGACCCCTAAACACATAGACTTCTACACGTTTAGGACACATGCATCCGATTTCAGCCAAACCTGCTTAGTCGCCTCTTACGACGTGCATGGCAGGTAACAGTGGTTCTATTCTTTACACCCCAAATTTGGGCCCGGTAACCACTCGGATGGAACCTGTATTCAAATTGAATACATAAAAAAACTCCTGGCAGTTGAATATTGATAAAAGTAGGTTGCAACTCTGCAATGAAGACATTAAAATGAAAAACCCTACAAATATTTTCGGGGGAAAAAAACACTGTGGACCCACATTGTTGCTACAGAATACATGCACTGCCGCTAAGATCTTCAGAAAGAAAGCGATTGGTGAAACCTCAAGCGCACCGTCCTATTTATGACATATACCAGAGTAGTTTCCAAGATGGCGGCAGGCAGATGTGAATTGCTATTGCTGCTCCGAAAGTCTTATTGTTTTGGTGTTTTTCCTCGATTAGGGATTATTAGTGTGCTCAAGTAGGATGGACAGTTTAGTCCAACTATATAAGTGTGTATTTCTATTTGGGATATACTCTGTGATGTACACTGGTGATTTTTACAAAGGGTCGACGACTAGGACTGGATGGATCAGGTAGTGAAACGCTGCCGACCACCAACCTGTAAACATGGCGTCCGATGCTGTGACTGACCTAGCAAGCCGACAGCGGGGAAGAAAGTATGCTCAAAGAATAGGGAAAGCGAGTTTGTCCTATCCAGATCACGGTAGTGAAAACGCTGTCAACTACCAACCTGTAAACATGGCGTCCGATGCTGTGACTACCTAGCAAGCCGACAGCAGGGAAGAAAGTATGCTCAGAGAATAGGAAAAGCGAGTGTCCTATCCAGATCACGGTAGTGAAAACGCTGCCGACCACCAACCTGTAAATATGGCGTCCGATGCTGTGACTGACCTAGCAAGCCGACAGCGGGGAAGAAAGTATGCTCAAAGAATAGGAAAAGCGAGAACTAGGAGTGAACATAAACAGACAAGACCTCAAGTCAAAATAACAACTAAAATAAACACCATCAACATATGCAGCATCGCAAATAAACAAGTAGAACTAGTAGAGGAAATGAAGAAATAATAGAGGCGACGAAAGACACTATATATGAAGCACACACAAAAGCCCATCCTAGAAATCTCTTCTTACCCTGAAGCTTTGAGGCAAATCAGAATTGGAGAAGAGAAAGAAAGACAAGGTGCATAGAGAGGCTTTCTCCAGGTGTCTCCTTTTGACCTGACGCTGCTAAGAACAGGACATGTTGGACTGAATTACCACCTACACAGAATAAACCCCACACACCTACCACACTGTAGAAACTGCAGTCATTCATGCGAGACAGTACAGCATATCTTGCTTGAATGTCCTGGACTACATAAAGCTAGACAAGAACTCCTCCCACCACACCCATCTGTTCATAATACCCTTTACACTAGTCTTCCACAATTACAGAACACATGCAGATTCTACAAATTGGCATTGGCTGCCCAAGAGTGAAAACTCCTGGTTAGAAGAAGATGAAGAATACCTGACGCTGAAATGCAAAACAGGATTAGAGGATAGATAGACCGGAGTAGTTGCGTAGCAGAAGTTGATTCGCAAAAGAAGTAGACTTATGTTTCTGATCTATTTTCAAAATGAACAAACAATAACACTCCACCCCATTTATGACAATCATATTCTTGTAGGTGAATCCATCTCGATTGCCTGTAGTTATTGGAGGTCTCTTAGATGTGGACTGTACAGAAGATATCATCAAACAACTCATTATGGTTGTTAAAGGACAGTTTTCTACAGATGAACTGGTGGAAGAAGTTGAGAAAAGAAACAGGTATGTGTTAGTAGAAACATAAAGCAGCAGATTCAATAACTGTACCTCTGGAGATGTTGTTAACTTATTTGCAGGCATTTCTCATATTCTTAGTGGATGCAGATGGCACCACTAACTTGCAGTAGGTTGATTTGTCTATGTGTGTACATGAGCTCAACCTGAAATGTTACTGGTGGTGGTCATCACACTTTTACTGATCCTCTTATGTTGAATACGTTTTTTTTTTAAAAAACAAAAACTCAGTTCCACAATTTAACACACAGCACATTAGGAGCATTGGCTCATAAATAACATCATGTCCCGGAAGATGAAATATTTTGGCCACATTAAACGCCACAGTGGTCTGGGTCTGGAGAAAAAGGTAATGGAAGGCATGGTTCCTGGAAAACGAGACAGGGCGACCAAGCGAAGATGGCAGTAGGACATCAAAGAAACCTTGAACATGACGCTGAAAGAGGCAGAAGAACCTGCAAGAGACGGAGAGCTTTTCAGGAGGACTGTGATGAATGTGACGTTCCGCAAGGGACATACTACTACTTGAATACATGTTCTCATATTTAGCCTTTTTTTGCTGTATTAATTTCATTTTATGAGTATTCCATAGCAATCTGCAGATCAAGTTTTTGAGACTTAAAATTGCCTCAGTTTGAAAAATTTTCAACTTTTTTGTTCACATACTTCCTCTCTTCCATTATTTCTTTCCATTCCCAAAATAGTGTAGCAACTTATACCAGCATTTGATTTTAGATTTTCAACTCTCTATCTCTCGATCCCCGCTTAGACCAATGAACCAAATCTTTGCATGAATACAGCTGTTATTTTAGGGACTCTGTCCTCCGTCAGCTTCTCGAAGCTCTGTGTTATCGGACCAGGTCTTGTTTGATTTTCAAATTAACTTACCCTCTTCTTCTTCTAACGCTAAATATCGTCCACTTGTCTTCTGGGATCTTCTGTGCAAGAATTAGATTATATTAAAAATAAAAAAAAACTGTAGTACTTGCCTGTAATGCTGCTTTTTAGGCGGGGCATGAGCTTGTGGAATTTAATGGCTGCATGGCTAGCGCAGTCGTTTTGAAACTTTGTTTTAGGATTTTTCTTTATGTCAGATAGAAAAAACGTCATTGGACTTCCCGGGGATTGAACCATGGTCTCCCGCATGGAAACCTGCGTTCTCTAATCCGTGTGACCAGACGCTCCACATCAGATTATATAATCACTTTAAGGAGGTCTCTGTGGCTAAGTGGTTAAGCCCTTTGCCTTGTGAGTCGAAGGTTGTGGGTTCGAATCCGGACCATGCCGTTCTGTTCACGAGTGCAGTTTTTTCCAGAGATCCCAGGATTATTGCTGGAGCTACGGAGTTCTTGCTTTGTGCAATACCCCGGCAGGTGGAGTGCCATTTCTGCAGAGAGGGACCAAGCCGTATGGGGTAAAACCCGGTGCAATGAAGTCAATCCTTCGGCTTTTAAACCCTTTTTATAGTCAACTTTACAATGTATTTTAGAATTGCTGAGTGACTCAGACAGCTCCTTTATTAGCATTGGTTATTGGTTACTAAACTGACGTCATTGCACTCCGGGCAGACCCACAGGTGCTCAGTCTCCCCCAACAGACAGCGAAGAGCATGGGATACTGATGGTTCCTGTGGTTTTATTAGCATATCTTAGTTGAATTCACATATCAAATTTGAGATGTAAAAATAATACCCACTGAGTATCTGTAAGTAGTGGGTATGGTTAAGGAACCAAACATCACTCGTAAAAATTCTGCAGTTTTCTTGTGTGTTCTGTCACTGTTACTACTTCCTATGTGGTAAGCAATATGTTTTTCATTCTGTGCAACTTAAAGTGCTCACAGGTAAGTCAGTGGATATGGGGCATCTGATGATGATGATAATCAGTTTTGTCAGGGAAAAGGATATATTTGATTTTTGTTGTTGTTGTGTTGACTTCGTGAGGATAGACTTGGCAGTGGGTTAGTATTGGTTTTTTAATAAATAAAAACACATGTTTTGCATATAGATTTTTGTTCTGCATAAAGAGCAGTTGATTGGAAATGTATATTTTGACACTTTTACTAGCAACTTGTGTTTTCCTTTAAATTGTTGGTCAGTGGGTTGCTGGTGCCTTCTGTCAGTGACCAGTGTCTAATGAGAGTAACCAGCGACTCCTGTTAGTGCTCTCATTACAGTGACTTGCGGCTCATATGAGTTGACAGATGACTCATGTGAGTAGCCAGTGGCTTCTGGTGACATATCTCTGAAGTGACTTCTGGACACAGGACTCATGGTTCTGACACAGTCGTGAGTGACTCTGTGACACAGGCTTGCAGTGACTTCTGTGACACAGGGTTCATGCGAGTGACTTCTGTGACACAGGGCTCATGTGAGTGACTTCTGTGACGCAGGGTTCATGTGAGTGACTTCTGTGACGCAGGGCTCATGTGACTTCTGTGAGTGACACATCACCCATGAGAGGGACTGATAACTTTTAAAACTGGAAATAACAAAAAGTATTTTTATAAAGAAAAACTATATTTTAAATTCATTTTTCTTACCGGTTTATATTTTGTAATGTAGCTGTTAGATCTAAGAATTGCTTCTGTTTTGTTATTTATACTAAACAAAATAATGATTGTTATTTTCTGTTCCTGTCGTTCTGTTTATTATATTTTGATTTGGTAACTGACTTCACTGCTGAGTCAGTCATCAGAAGAAGCTTCACATTTTTCCCTTAGAACTTTAGATGATTCAATAACTACAAATTTACTTTCAATACATCATATCTTTCCTCTCCCTCACATAAACTGTTTTATTTGATCAAAATAGAGTATAAATGATTTTTGTGTATTTTATACATTTTTGTTGTTGATTTCTTGTGGTCTAGAAATGATTTGTTTGGTATTTGGTTAATATTCATTGACTTTTTTTTTGCATTAATTATGCATGCCAAATATATAAGCACAGCTTTTTTAAAATTCAATATTTGTTATTAAACACTGGATAGACAGTAGTAGAATATCTTTTTAGCTGATCCCAAGGCATGCATGTTAGTGATATCTATAGTGCATTGGTTGAACATACATGGTATGTGTTCTCTTTGATAGTGGTATTTGTGGTATTGAAGTGTAACGCTTGTTTCTTGCTTCAAAGCAACTTGGTTTGGTTCCCATGTGTAATGATCTAACTATTTTTCCAGTGATCCCTGTTCTCAATGTGAGATTTTCTCTCTCTCTCTCTCTCTCTCTCTCTCTCTCTCTCTCATGTACTATCACCGCTTAGACTGATGTACCAGATGTCCCCATAAATTCTTCTGTTGTTTTTAGGGACTCCGTCCCTCCGTACAGCTTCTCATAAAATTGTTTGTCTTATTCATGTGGAAATCTGATCCATGCAGCCTTAGCATGGGTGTGCTTCGTCACATCTTTAGCGCCATTTGGAGCTCTGGTGTTTATCCTTCGGCGGTGTGTCAGGTTTTAGTCAGCGTTTACTGGATTTGCTCTCTGTCAGCCTTGGGCTGTCCCCAGCTGACCTGCAAGGCAGCAGGTTAATGTGAGATTGAGTACCTAGTGTTCTGAACAGTAAAACACAGGTTCTAATTTCATGTTCTTCTTTTGTTGCCGCACTGTTACCGGGTTGTTGCCCAGTGTCATGGTTTTCTGTATTTGTCTAATGCTGCTCTAGTGGTGTGGGTCATAGGTTTTTGTTTTTTCACAGGATTCTGCTGTCTGTCTTCCTTTCACCTTCTTTTCTGATGTTATATTATAGAAGACTGTATACTGTGGAGTTTGGATGCACTCTTATTGACTAAATCACTTCATTCTTTGTTTCTCAATATACTTCAAGCAAAGTTCTATCACAACTTTCTTTCTTATGCTGATGTTGGTGACAGTCTTTTCTGGTGTTATTGGTAATACTGAGAACTTTTCTGCAATCGCCCGCTGTGAATTCATGCGTTAGCCATTACGCCTGGTATGGCGCTTTTGACTGATTTTTAAAAAAATGACTGCTTGCTTCTACCATTTGAGTGGTGTCCCTTGTCATGCAGTACACTAAAGTTACTTGTCTAATGACACTTGAATGTCTTCCGCAGGGTATGCCTGGCCCTTCACCATTTATCTCATACTGTATTGTATCAACATTATTATTATTTTATTTTCTGTTATTATTCACTTTTCCCATCACCATTATTTTTAAAAGAAGACTCGTTATTACAATTATTATTACTATTACTATAGCTGCATGTTTATTGTAATTTTTATATGCACGTCTATGAATATATGATTCTGTTATATATCAATAGCGAAACACGTAAAAACAAAGTACTGTAGTTTTTTAATAAATGTCTTTGAAAATTACTAAAAGTAAAATGAAGTGATTTCGTTTCTAACAACACAGTGAGAGATAGAACACACCAACATCCCGTATCAAATATTATACGGAAATGAAGGTAGAAATATTTAGGTCATGTTCTTAGATCAGATGAAAAGAGACTAAATCGACAAGTCCTTATGTGGTCACCAGTTGGGAAAAGAAAACGTGGTAGACCTAAGACCACTCTTCAAAGAACCATCCTACAAGAAAGTAAACTATTGGGATGTAAAACCATACAAGATCTCCAACTGCTAGCAATGAATCACATCACATGGAGATCTAAAACCTCTGCCCTATGTGCCACCTTTGGCACGAAAGGAACGCACTAACTAACTATCATCATCATCAAGGTGCGTATCCTTTATAGGGTGTTGCTCTCTTTGCAACACATCTGAAATTCACTGTGTCTCTTGGCAGTTCACCCACTTCAGCGATGGTCATGTTCATGGTTTCTTTAATATCTTGTAGCCATCTTCTTCTTGGTCTACCTCTGCGTCCTGGGACCCTGCCTCTAGTATTGTTCTTTCCAGGCCATCGTGACGCTTGATGTGCTATAGTTTTACAAAATACAATAACAACACACAGCAACATTTCGATCAAAAGACCTTTATCAAGCAAAGGATACAACAGGAGTGACGAATTGATAAAAGCCTTTGGTCAAACGTTGCTGTGTATTGTTTTTGTATTTTGTAAAACTACAGTACTTTTTTAAAATGTGTTTCGTCATTGCTACATAGTTTTACTGCAGTCGTCCCCTATATCAATAATACTATATATCTATATTAATCTATTTTGATGAGAATTTGTGCAGCAGCGAAAATTATTTTCACTTATGCTTTAAGTATATTTATCATATCCCTAATTGCCACAATAATTTCCCATTTTTTCCCACTCCAATGAAATATACTTTATTTGTGATCAAAGTGTACCCACTGCCAAGTCTATTTTTGTCATTTAAAAAAAAATTTGGCAATTTGTTTTTGGTAATCAATAATCATATTTAATGATATTTATATATGTATGTATTTATTCAATTTTTGGGGTCTTATTTTCTGATCTTTGATAGCATGGTGGTACCAGAGCACTTATTGAAAGTCTTGTATGATGATACTTGTGGTGGGGTGTGTGTGTGTGCTCTATATTTAACTGATTGGCTACTGAATTGAAAACCGAGTTGTGGCTGAATTGAATTTATGTCCTATTTCCCCACTGCAGGTGTATGTGCAAATTCAGCTGCAGTTTTCTTAATTATTAACCGATTTTTATGAGTAATATACCATTTTGTAGGTAAATGAATTTTCTTCAAAATAGATCAAAAAGAAATACACAGTGTCGCTCCCAGCGACTTATGGGAGTCAATCAGTTAACCCATCCCTCATAGTCACCTTTTACAACATGTGATAGTAGACCATGATTCTATTATTCTCTACCGCATTTGCCACACGGATACGATTTTATCAACAATATTAATATTGAAATAAAATGGAAGTGCTTGAGACACACATTATCTCTTGTTGTAAGCGATGGTCTGGCTGGAACCACAGACTTTATCCGTGCATGTTTTCTCAGTGACTCAATGAGTATGCTCAGGAAGATTGAAACAGGTTTGGGTGAGACAATTGATGGAGTCGCTGTGGGGGTCTAGGCTAACAAAACTCAGTTTTATTTTTATGCCAGGTGTACGGGAATGCGCGATAGGCTTGCAGGTATGGCTGCTGTAATAAGCAGGCGAGCAATGGACCAGGCTGATATTATAAATTCCCTACGGGAGAGAGAGGACGTGTACATGATTCATGTAATAGTGGTGAATCTATAACACTAACGAGACTGCAAAAATTCCAGGACAAATGTGTGGTAGCCAAAGACGAATAGTAAACCAACAAAGAACCAGTGTCGTTAGTCACCACACACCGAGAGACATACTGAGGAGGAGGTCGGAGCACTTATGGAGTACTTGTTGCGACATGCAGTGATGATGATCTAAACTAAACTAAACTAAACTTGTGTGTGAACGGAACAAGCTCACCCAGTCAGAAAATTTGCAAAGTTGTAAATGCTCTTTGACGTAGATTCAAACCAAAATATACTGCATTAAAGAACATTAAAGAGAATGCATTATCACACAATGCAAAATGGACGCCGCACTCAGTCAGAAAGGTTACAGAGTACAAAAGGGTCTTTGGTGTAGATCCAAGCCAAAATATACAACAAATGGATCATTAACCCTTTCGCTGCTACATACTTTTCGAGGGCTGAGCTAAAAATAGCTACTCTTTGTTTCTAGGTCACAAAAGTGAATGTAGGCCTATAGAAGTGACAGTAGCAATGTATAACGTGTTAACACGTCTTTAACCCACAGAGGAGAGATAAAAACAGACATGTTAATGCGTCTTTAGAAGTGAATGGGCAAAACGTATATATACGTCTTTAGCAGCTAAAGGGTTAAAGAGAACTTAAAGGGTTTTTAAAGAATTAGGACTTAAAAAGAGGGTTAAGGGTTTTAAAGAGAACTTGTACAAAGGAAGGGAAGTGTTGGGGACTGACTGTCAGCACAAATCAAACATTTCCTGTAGGGGAAAAGCAGAAGCCCTGACATACACATGCATGGTACCATACATATAAGTAGAGACCTGCAACAGGGGTTTAATGTTAGTCGTTTTTGTAAAAGATCAATTATATATCACAATAAGAGCGATAAATTTGGTCGCATAGAAGAACGAACGTGAAGAAGATGTAAACATGTCTGAATGAAGAATTGGAAACATCATATGGGAATTAAATAAAACATAGAAAATGATTTCTCTTATCTGATACTGATGTGATGTTTTAGCAGAACTGATCATTTACTTATTTGATTGCTTTCAGACTGAAGCTTCTGCTTCCATGGCTAGAAACACGAGTCCTGGAAGGTGTTATTGAACCAGCCACTCACAATGCTCTGGCTAAAATCTACATTGACAGCAACAACAACCCAGAAAGATTCCTCAGGTAAAGTTGCTTTTATTTCACAGGAATTGGTTGCAAAAGTTAAGAATAGTTCTTTTTCTTCTTCTTTCGTCACATTGTTACCGGTTGTTGTCCAGTGTCTTAGTTTTTTGTTTTTTTGACTGACAGGATTCTGCTATGCCATCTAACCATCTTTTCTGAGGTCTTCCTCTTGCCTTCTTCATGATGTTCTTTTCTTCTTTGAACGCTCCTTATCGATCACTTTTTAACCACTCTGTGTGATTTGTATGTGATCAAGTTGAGTACGTAAAAGAACCCTTGGCACTTCAAAATCGAGAAGAACAGGCTGGAAAGCCGCTAACCGGGCAAAATTCATTAAAAAGATTAAAAAATTTAATTCCTACAAAATTGTCACCATCTTATAACATCAAGCACCCTTGCCGGTGCTACATAGCTTGTGTACTGCCGCTAAGATCTTCCTGTGTAAGAAAGGAATCGGAGCAGACATGGTTACTCACCGTAGTGCA
Organism: Arion vulgaris; assembly: GCA_020796225.1. NCBI lineage: Eukaryota > Metazoa > Mollusca > Gastropoda > Stylommatophora > Arionidae > Arion > Arion vulgaris. The sequence goes on from CM036775.1 coordinate 12,218,972, forward strand.
ATAGTGATGGTCCTTTCAATCAATCCCATTCAGAAAAGCACAAACCACAGTATTCAGACGTAGAATGGAACACTGCAGTCTCAGAGCACACCTCTATAAAATGGGTTTCAGGGACTCAGCTGCCTGCACCTGTGGAGCACCTGTGAGCACTAGCAGTCCCCAGAGCACATCCTGCAAGACTGCCCCAGTCTGAGTAGTGTGAGAACGGAGATCTGGCCAACAGAAACAACCCTACAAAACAAACTATAGGGGGAACTGGTGAGACCTCAAGTGCACCGTCTTGTTTATGACACATACCGGAATAGTCGCATAGCAGAAGTAGAAGAAACAATCCCATTGACATGCCCCGTGAAATGTTCCTAACCCGGAACGACCTCATAGTCAGAAAGGGCATAACAGTAGTAACTCACTGTTTGGCATAGATCACAAAGCCCAAATATACGACAAAGCTGATCGAAAAGGCAAAGATCCGGGCCGAAATAGTCGGCAGAAAGGATCGTACCCTAGGAAAGCTCACCCTAGTAAATCAAAAGCTGGCTGAAACCGGATGAGGGGCCTAGTCACCATGGGCGCATAATCGTTCAACATAGATCAATGTGTTCTTGTCAAAGGACCAATTATATATCACAAAAAGAATGATAAAATTGGCAGTGAAGAACGAACATGAGGAGAAGAAGAAGAAGAATCCCATTGATATGGAATCTCCTCTACTACAGTACGGTGGAGACACAGCTGAAATATAAATGATGATCCATGAATATGATCTAAATGTGTGTTTCTTTTTGTTGCAGAGAGAATCAATATTATGATAGCCGCACAGTAGGAAAGTACTGTGAGAAGAGAGATCCTCATTTGGCATGTGTAGCCTACGAGAGAGGTCTGTGTGATGAGGAACTCATTAAGGTATATTTGTCTTAATTATTTCTTTATACATACATGTTTTGAATTTTGCTATTATTTTTGACCAAATATAGTAATGATGTAATCTCTCTCAGGCGATCACCGCTTAGACTGGTGTACCAGATTTCCCCATAAATCTCATTCATGTGGAAATCTGATTCATGCAGCCTTTGCATGGGTGTGTTTCATCACATCTTCAGCGCCATATGGAGCTCTGGTGCTTATCCTTTGGCGATGGGTCCGGTTTTAGCCAGCGTTACTGGGTTTGCTCGCCTGCCTTTGGCTGTCCCCAGCCGACTTGCAAGGCAGCTGGTTGCTATTTTCGTTTAGGGTAGCTACCCTTAGACAACCTTCCCTCCTGGGTTGATGAGCATCATCTGCCCAGGTAACCCATCTTTTTTTGGACTACTTGGTTTGCCTACCATCCAGTTTTGTGTACGGTTTGCTCCGCTAGACTTTGATTGTCCCCAATCGAACTACAAGGCAGTAGTATACTAATGATCTAATATCTAAAATTCATCAAGAAACAACAAATTAAATGGTTTGGCCACATAAGCAGACGGTGCACTTCAAAGAGCGATGTTGCTCTGATACAATGGATACAAAGCAAAAGGCTGGTCACGCAAAAGATGGACCTCAGAGGCGACGAAAGACACTATTTATGAAGCGCACACAAAAGCCCATTCTAGAAATATCTTCTTATCCTGACACTGTGAGACAAAACAGAATTGGAGTAAAGAAAGACTACTGATTGACAGTTTTACAATGTATTACATGTTGACTTGTTATATGATGTTAGCACTTAGATTATGACAGGGGCATTGGTTTCTAAACGGATGTCATTGCACTCGGGCAGACCCATAGGTCCTCAGTCTCCCCAACAGATATAGAAGAGTATGTATACTGATGGTTCCTGTGGATCGCTGATTAAACACACTCCTCACTCTTCCCCTCGGGCATCCAGTTCAACTTGTACAATGGGTTCCAAACTGCTTAAATCACTGAATCGATTCAATGTCTATTTTAGTGTCTTCATACAACAGGCAGTTGCGAAGAGACCGAAAAACATCCATCTTCAACTCCCCAACAGTCGATGCTGTTGATGCAAACCTGTCCGCAAGCCTTTACCGTTCTCTCAAGACAGGGGCCAGACTACACATAAACTGCACAGGCTTGTAGCAGTCAGCAAAGCATACATAGCTGATTGCTAGCGTCAGGGTCAGTGTAAGAACAAAGCTGTCCAAGACTCCATTCTGCCTTCCAGTGGTGGCCCTAGAAACAGACGACTACCAAGAAGTCTGGCTACGTTTGGGGAGATCAAAGAGAGAGAAGCTAATCCGGTACCAAAAAAATGCTATGCTGAAGTCAGCCTGAAAGGTACAGCTACCACTGCTTACGCTAAAAACTGCAACACAACGCATTCCGTTCCCTAGACTGCATCCTGCTATGACAAGCGGGTGTATGAAAACGAATGAGGAAGAAGAAGATTGTGACACAGATTATTTATTGAAAATTGCGATAGTTTAGTGGTTAGTATGTTTTCTATGTAAGTTCATGGTTTCAAGATCAAATTCTACAACTGAAGTGGGGATTTTTCACATTGCTCTTATTCGATCCAGCCTCAATTGGGTGCCAGTTAAACACTGGGAAGTAAAATCTGCCGGTGTATGGAGCATGTATTACAAGATTGCCCTCACCTTTATGAGCTAAAAGCAACACATGGCCACACCCAGCTGGCCTGAAAACTTAGGTCTAGGGAAAGCTGACTGTCCATTTGTGGTCCACAATGCTTAGGACCAGAGATTGCAGAAGAAATCAATTTCTATCACTTAGGTGTGCAATGTTAACACAAAGAGATGCAGAAGAAGAAGAAATATCAATTTCTATAATTTAGATTTGCAATGTTAACACAACCTTTTCATTTTAATGTCTATCATTAGGTGTGCAATGATAACTCCCTGTTCAAAAGTGAAGCTCGCTACTTGGTTCGCAGACGTGACCCTGACCTGTGGGCTGTTGTGCTCGGGGAAGAAAATGAGTTCAAGAGACAGCTCATTGATCAGGTTTGTGGAAGCTATAAACTCTTCAATATCAATTTCTTTAATAGTCTGACTTCATTTTCAAACGATTTATTTACTGTTGTACTATCACATGTTTATCTTCTTTTTTCCACTTCTAGTTTTTGTGCATTTATTTCGTTATTTGTTTTTAGTCACAGATTTTCATTTTAGGGCTGTTAGGAATTTATTGTTGTATTCTATTTGTAGTGAATGCTAGAAAATGACCCAAAACATAATACACAAGTTGGAGACATTTCAGAATAAATGTTTAAGAAGAATCCTGCAAATATTTTGGCCAAATACCATAACAAATGAGGAGTTTTTGAAACTAACAGACTGTGCATCCTTGGAGACCATCATTAAGAGACGAAGATGGAGGTGGTTTGGACATTTATGTCATATGCTAGTGGGGGCATTGGCTAGGACAGCTCTCGGATGGACAACGGATGGGAAGAGAAGGCCTGGACGACCAAAGGAAACATGGAGAAGAACGGTATAGAGAGAGTTGGAGTGTGGCTTGACATGGGAGATGGTTGGTAGAAAGGCAGCAGAACAGCAACAGCGGAAGTCTCTTGTGGAAGCCTTATGTGTCAATTGGGACACGAGAGGATATAGAGTAGATAGGTATGTAGTGTGCTGTGAAAGAAGTGAAATTCTTCACTTCTGTTGTATCCTTTGCTTGATACATTCTTGCTTATTCTGCTGACAGGTTGTGCAGACAGCACTGTCTGAAACTCAGGACCCTGAGGAAATATCTGTGGCTGTGAAGGCCTTTATGACTGCTGATCTGCCTAATGAGTTGATTGAGCTTTTGGAGAAGATTGTCTTAGACATCTCTGTATTCAGTGATCACAGGTAAGTCCACCATCATCATCATTATTATTGTTTAAATCAAGGACCATCTCTACATCATCTTCTTCTGCGTTCTCACTAGATTGGGATTCCGGATTCTATTAGAAAGGTTCACCCATATGGTGCCAGGGCCCACAAGGGAAGCAAAGAATAGCACCACTGCGAACTACAAGGCATGTCGTAAGAGGAGAGTGATATAGGACCTAGGGGAAACTACCTAGTCAATAAAAAGCGTAGCAGAAAGCGGATGTGCTGGCCTACTTGTAGGCACATAACTGGCCTAATGTACAATTACTCTTAGGCTCAGATCACATACAAATCACACAGAGTGGTTAACAAGTGGTCGATGGGTGTATTCGAAGAAGAAGATTAAATCAAGTATCATCTCCTACATCTTCTTCTGCGTTCTCACTAGATTGGGATTCCGGATTCTCTAATAAAGGTCGCCGTCTGCCTCATATTGTCAGCCACACCATTCATACTTTCTGCATGGCTAAGTCTCTGAGGCGAGCGACGAACCTAGTCTGTTATCCCATCTCACATTGTGAGGGGTCGTTGCACCATGTTATGCACTTTACAGCCTGGTGCATCCGTTGTCTGGAAGCATTTGTTTCGGGTTAGCATTCCCTAATCTTTACATCAAAGGTTAGCTCTTATCTATAAATTTCTTTTGTGGGTAGGAAAGTTAGCAAGTAAGAGAAATTGAACATCATCTTAAAATTTGTGTGGACCTCTTTACACTTTCTACCAACTAAAATATTCTATTATGAATTGATGTCAATTGTTAGCTTCTTCACCTTTCAACTCCTAACGGAACACAGGTCTTCAGCAGACTTCTTCCAGCCCTTCGTCGCTCTCTTGCCATCCATTCCAGTTTTTTCCACGTCTTGCCTATCATTTTAATATCCGTCTTGGGGATCGCACACGCGAGAGATATATATATCCGTCTCCAGCTCTCTTATCTAGATAATTCTAGACTTTCCCTACTCCTCTTTCCTCGGGTTCCAAAACAGTGTTTGTCTTGCAAAGCTTCCTATCAACCGTCTTAATGGGTCTTAATCCATCACCAGCGTCTCTTAAGCTCTTTTTCTGATTTCATCATTCGTAATCTTATCATACCATCTCAATCCATCTATTCTATGTAAACATCCATTTACAAAGGTCTAGTTTTCCGGTGGTTTCTTTTGTTGTCTTCTATGTTTCCGAGCCATACAACAGCACTGACTTCACATTTTGATTGAAATATTCTCAGCTTTATTTTTGTTTTCATCTTCTTTGACTTCCATATCTTACTCAATGCCATAAAGTTTTCCCTTGCTTGTTGTATTCTCATGTCAAGATAAGAATACAAAAAAGCAATTTTAGCACCAATTCAAATTTTCCATAGAAACCTGCAGAACCTGCTGATCTTGACTGCCATCAAAGCTGACCGATCACGAGTGATGGACTACATCAACAGGCTGGACAATTATGATGCTCCAGACATTGCCAATATTGCTATTACAAATGAACTCTATGAGGAAGCTTTTGCCATATTCAAGAAGTTTGAAGTCAACACTTCTGCTATTCAAGTAAGAATGCTGGATTTTTGGTGTTGATTATTTTATAAATATATTTAGTTCTGATCATTACTTTTGTTACTTTTTTAGAATATCTTCTTCGAACGCTCCATATTGGCTAGTTGTTAAACCACTCTTTGTGATTTGTGTGTGTGATCTGAGCCTAATAGCGATTGTACAGTGTGCCAGTTATGCACCTACCCAGTTCTGCTAACAACAAAGTATCAGTGTAATGAATCCCAACACACTGTCATCGCAGGTAATGATGTAAGACAGCTGACAGATTGGCAAAAGCAGATACCTAAACAAAAGCAAATTCCACCACGAATCTCACTTATTGCGTTCGCCAGCTATAAATTCAGGCATAGTCTGGGTGTCTGGTATGACACTTCAATTTTTGTGTGAAAACCTGCTTTCCTTATTATCAATGTTCCTCGACATATAGGTGCTCCTGCTCCAACTTCAGAGGTTGAATCTCACTGAGGGAAGCACAAACACTTATCAAAGAAAAATGCAAATGTGCATAGAGTCTTAGCAACTACCCACAAGACCCCATCCTAAAGTTATACAGAAATCAGCAAACCACCATATTTGCGCTCCGAAGAGGACACTCAAGAAAATGAAAGCTGCTCAAACATACTGATGCGCATACAAAAAGAGAACAAGACTCCCAAACACATTCTACAAATCCCTTCAACGACATTTGAAGTTTCAAACATGTCATCATGAGACTGGTTTGAAAGAGAAATTGTTGGACTCCTACAAGAACATCCTGGTGACGACTGGAAGCATGGATTCTTGTTGTTTAGACCTCTGAGCATAGGAAATTGATTGCAGAAGATGATGTGCAAAAGTCTTTTTTTGCTTCAGTGTTTTATCACTAAAAAGTTGTCTGCTTTATGTTGCTTATTCTTCTTCTTCTTTGCTGTCAGTTTACACTAATTTTAATCACTCTTTGTGATATGTTTGATCTTTGCCAACAACATGTATACGTTGCACATTGGTTTGGTAGGCCCTAAACACATAGACTTCTACATGTTTAGGACATGTGTATCCGATTTCAGTCAAACCTCCTTAATCGCCTCTTACGACATGTGTGGCAGGTAACCGTGGTTCTATTCTTTACACCCCAAATTGGGCCCGGTAACCACTCGGGCGATATATGTTGCTAATGTCCGCATTATTACATTTACACGTGACCAAGAATAGAAAAATCAGTAAATGATCATTCACTCATACTTGAATTTTGTTTTCAGGTTCTAATAGACAATGTCAACAACTTGGACAGGGCATATGAGTTTGCAGAAAGATGTAATGACCCGGCAGTGTGGAGTCTTTTGGCTAGAGCTCAGCTTGGACGTGATCTTGTCAAGGAAGCCATTGACTCTTACATTAAGGCTGATGATCCATCTCAATACTTGGAGGTGGTGGCTGTTGCCAGTAAGAGTGGTAAGTACGCTCTCACATTCTGATATCTGGCACATATAAATATATACACTATGGAGGTCAATGGAGGTAAAAAAAAATCCTTGGATAGGCTACAGATACAAACATTCACGCATGCATACTCAGCGGCTCTGTGAGCATGATACAGAAGATCAAGGCCGGTTATGTACAAAGGTAGTGGATGCAATTAATTCAAAACGTGACAATCCAGACACTTACCTTCATCTTTGTCACGGGTCATGCTGGGGTGAAGGGCAATGAGAGAGCGGATGCACTGACGGGCAATGCTACGATCGAGAATGGGTCTTCTATGGACAAAAGCAACATCATCAACGCTCTAAGAGAAAACATATGCTCTGAAGATTTGAACGAAGATAAAGGGTATTCTCTATCTCGTTGCACAAGTTGTTCCTACCGATAGGTGTGTCAAGACTGGAAAACCGCGAGAGAAACCTAGTAGATAGATCAATCAACACATAACGGAGTGTTAACCTAAACACACTGAGATAAATGCTTGGGAGGAGATCGGAGCATTTATGGACATGTGCATGAAGGTGATCCTCAAATGAACAATGAACATATATACACTGATAGTATGATGTACAACACCATCTTTCTCCCAACATTATGCTTTCAGTGCCAAACCTGGATGATGACATCTAGCAATAGAAGAATATTGGCTAGAGGAAGCAGGGATGCCTCAAGATGACAACTTGGTCAGCTATGAAGAAGCAAAAACCATCACCATAGGACACTATGTGGGAGAAAAATGTGAAAGACAAAGTGTGGGATAAAGAACACCCAAAACACAACAAGGATGATGGATATTACCAACTGTCCAGAAGGGACCAGATTGTCATGCTTCACCTCCGGACAGGCCACAACAGAATCAGACACCACCTGTACACTAAATTGAAGATAGGCATCAACGACCTGTGGCTTAGTGAATATGACAACAGAGCATATCCTACAGAACTGCCTTCAGTATGCAGATCTGAGAAGAAAGAGATGGCCCACTTACACCAGCGTCACAGACAAACTGTGTGATATGGCTGACAATCTGAGGCAGACGGCTACCTTTATTAGAGAATCCGAAATCCCAATCTAATGAGAACGCAGAAGACAAACTGTATGACGTGGCTGATAATCTGAGGCAGCGGCTGCCTTTATTAGAGAATCCGAAATCCCAATCTAGTTAGAATGCAGAAGAAGTATAATAAATCCTACACAAAGCTTGTGTAGTAAAGATAGTTACAATATCAAATCAGTTTTTAATCAATGAGTTTTGAGCAGACTAGCAAAAATGGCCTGACATACTTCTATTGCATAATTAACATTGGTGAACTGTGTTTCAGAAAACTGGGAGGATTTGGTCAAATACCTGCAGATGGCACGTAAGAAGGCTAGAGAGACATTTGTTGAAACTGAACTGGTCTATGCATATGCTAAAACTAACAGATTGGCTGATATGGAAGAATTTGTGTCTGGTCCTAACCATGCCAACATCACACAGGTAGCTCTAGCTCAGCATTTCCTTGTTCTTGTCCAACTGTCATGTGTATCTTGTTCCATTTAACTACTTGTTACATACATGTATCTTTATAGTGTATGTACATTTGTTATATACATCTTGTATAGTCCATTAAAACAAGTAAAATACTTCACATACACAAGGAGCATTTTTTCAGCAAACGGAAGAATAACTAATGAAATCCAACACAGATGCAATAAAGAAAATCAAATGATAGGACAAATAGTAGCAATTTTAAAATGCAAACGTCACCATGAACACAAAATGAGCAATGTTCAACACAAAATCTTTCTCCCCACATTATGCTACCAGGGCCAAACCTGGGTGCTAACATCAAATGATAGAAGAAAACTTGTCGCGACAGAGATGAAGTGTCTATGCAGAATGCTGGAGGTAACAAGAAGAGACCGGTTGAGAAATGAAGAAAACATAAAAAAGGCGGGAACAACATCAAAATGGCAGAGAAGAACGAACCAAACAAACAAACACTTTCTATTATTTCTTCAAATTGTATTTATTCAAGTAAACACATATGCTTGTCTGTGTCCTGTTCAAATAGGTTGCAGATCGATGCTTTGACAACAAGATGTATGAGGCTGCCAAGCTTCTCTACAACAATGTCTCCAACTATGCCAGGCTGGCAATTACATTGGTTCATTTGGGAGAGTATCAAGGAGCTGTGGATTGTGCACGAAAGGCTAACAGCACCAAGACTTGGAAAGAAGTAAGTACTAGATTTAGTACTAGAGCTTGGAAATAATTTGCATTAGAACAGGAAAATAAGTACTTTAGTGATATAGTAATGGAAAAAAGTAATTGATTTACCACCAGAATGTGGAAGATGTAATTAGTTTAGCACTACATTGGAAAAAGTGATTAATAGACCACTAAGATCTGGAAAGAAGTAATATATACAACAAGAAGAGAGATTTAGAAATTTCACAGAGATGTTCATTTGTTACAGAGGATACAGAGGATGGAAGACTTGACAGACAGATAGAAACTAAGTCCAGAAAGCAAATGCAATAACCTACCAATTAGTGCCATTACTTAGACATCCCAACATCTCACTGACAGCTAAACAACAGTTGATCAACAGCATCTTCATACCCACTCTATGTTACCAATGTCAAACATGAACAATGAATAAGAAACATACACAGAAAATATATCAGCGGCCGGCGTGATGCTGACCACATCACCCATCGTGTGCCGTCATTGAAAAATACAGGCCTAACACTGTATTGCCCTATATACCACTAGGTATGAAAGGGTCCCTTTACTTAACACAGAAAATAGCAACATGTGAAATGAGATGTCTCCGCAAAGTCACCAACAACACAAGAATCGACAGAGTAACGAATACCAGCATCAGAGAAAAGGTTGGAACAAGACCGTGCTTGAATTATATAGCGAAACAGAGAATGAAGTGGTTTGGCCACTTTGTAAGAATGCCAACAGACCAAACTGCCTATGAAGCTTTCCACAACAGAATATCAGGAAGGAAGGCGAGAGGAAGACCGAGAAAAAGTGGATAGATAACGTAGTTGAATTCTGCCAGGGGACTAAGAAAACCATCACACAAGTCACCAGAGAAGCGCAAGACAAATACATAAAACCACAACACTGGGTTAACAACCCGCTAACAGTGTGCTGACAAAAGAAGAAAGAAGATTCATTTGTGTATAAGCTTATTGCGAAACACGTAAAACAAAGTACAATAACAATAACAGTAACGCTTTCGACAAAAGGCTGTTATCGATAATATGATAAGCTTATAGACATATATATTTTAAACGGTGAATGGTTGGTAAGACTGTGTTGTCTATTGTAAGTTGGTCTAACCCATATCTGTTGTGTTCTTGCAGGTATGTTTTGCTTGTGTAGACAATGGAGAGTTCAGATTGGCTCAGATGTGTGGCCTGCATATAGTTGTACATGCTGATGAACTGGAGGAACTTATCAACTATTATCAAGATAGAGGTTATTTTGAGGAGTTAATACAACTCTTGGAGTCTGCTTTGGGTGAGTCATGGCATATGATATATTTATCTGCTGATTTTTGGAAGATGGGAAAATATTTCTTCCTACATCGTATCTCATCATCATCAAGGTGCGTGTCCTTTATAGGACGCAGCGCACCTGAAATTTACTGTCTCTAGTCAGTTTATCCACTTCGCGATGGTCATATTAATGGTTTCTTTAATATCTTGTAGCCTCTTCTTCTTGGTCTGCCTCTGCGTCCTGGGACCCTGCCCCCAATATTGTTCTCTCCAGGCCATCGTGATGCTTGATGTGACCAAAGTATCTAATTATTCTGTAAAGTATATTGTTTATCAGCTAATTGTTTTTAACATTCAGTTCTTTCAGGACATCTGTGTTCTTCCTTTCTTCTGTCCATGGTATTCGTAGGATCTTTCTGTAGCATTTCGTTTTGAAGGACTGGATTTTCATTCTTATTGTTTGTGTAATAGTCCTATCTAGTAACACTTTAATTGATTGATAGGACCATCATCATTGCACTTCAGTGAGTAACCATGTGTATTCCAATCTCTTTCTTACGCAGGAGAATCTCAGTGACAGTTCACAAACTTCGCAGCATCAGAGGTCCTGATGTAATTTGGAAGATGATTTTTTTCTCTAATTAATTTTGCCATGGCAGTAGCTTATCAGCATGCTCTTCCCAATTTTGAAATGCCAAGAGTTCTTTTACATGTGCAGCTTAAACACGGAACCTTTGTTTTATCGTACGTCTCCGATAGAACTAGGAACTCGATCTCCCCTGCACTGAGAGATCAGGTATCACTGAGTAACACTTTACATTACACATTGTACAAGTAGAACTCCATGTCTGAGGAGAAGAGTGAGGAATGTGTTTAACCCTGAGATCCCAATATATAGCTCTGGAATCTAAACATCACCCATCCCAAAAATTTGGTCTGAAAAGGCTGCTGTTATTTGTTGGTGGCACTCGATGAGACACACTTGCATAACAGAAGCATAAACTTCTGATGAGATTTCACAACTTGAGTTACTAAACAAGAAGAAGACGAAATATCTAGTATAATCAAAGGATTTCTTGTGCAGAACTGGATATCCTCTATAGAGATGTATGTAAGGAAGATTTGAAAGTGCTGAACACTAATGTATCAAATTAGAAAGAACTTGTCATGGACAGATTTTTTTTCCGATCCAGAAGCACTTGAGCTGAAGGCTCTTCGGCTCGGTGTCATGGACATCGTAAAACTTCGGTTCGGTGCCACGAACACCGTAAATCTGGGAAACCTGTAGCTTTTCTGTCAGTCCGCGCACTTACAGAGGACTTGTCACCCGTAGTCCAACGCGCTACGAACACGCTGGGCACGCGGGTGTCATGGACAGATACGACTCGTTACTAGTAGAAAAACTGAACAATCCAGAATTGAGGCATGTATATAAAGGGTATTCTTTTACGTTTGGTTGCTATGAATTTATGCATAGTTGGGGCGCATGGTATGGCACTTCTGATTGATTTTTGTGGGTAGGCATGCTTTCCTCATTAACAGCGTCCCCTGCCATACGGCATGTCTTTTCCGACTTCAGAGGTAACCCAGTACATCCATGTGTTGTTGGGGCTCGAAAGGAGCAAAGAATCGTAACACTTTGACCTACATGCATATCGTAAGAGCTGACTGAGGTAGGGACCTAGGGAAGCTAACCTAGTAAATAAAAAGTGGTGCAGAAATCACGTGTTGGCCTACTTGTAGGCGCTTAATTGGCGCAGCGTATAATCGCTCTTAGGCTCAGATCACATACAAATCACAGAGTAGTTAACAAGTGATCGATATGAGGGCGTCAATCAGAAGAGGCAAACCAGAAGTTCTACTTGTTACTGTTCCTAGACGTTCTGCTGTTCTCAGAAGTTCTACATTTTGGTGAAGGTCCATGATTGTGTACAACAGCTGACATGACACTTGATAATGCATTATAAAACAGTACATTACATTATTAAAGATCAGTTTTATTTTGTGCCAGGGCATGAGGTGTAAGGGGAATGAACATGCGGATAGGCTTGCAGGTATGGCTGCTGTACAAAGCGGGCGAGCAATGGACCAGGCTGATATTATAACTTCCTTAAGGGAGAGAGGGGTGTACATGATTCACGTAATAGGTGAATCTACAACACTAACCAGACTGCAAGAACTCAAAGTTAGGTGTGGTGAGGCTCGACAAGAACGCTATGCTGGCATACAAAGAAGAATTGTAAACCAACAAAGAACCAGTGTCGTTAGTCGCCATACGCTGAGGGACATACTGAAGGAGAGATCGGAACACTTATGGACTAATTTGTTCGACGTGCAGTGATGGTGATCCGACGACTAAACTAAACAGTACATTACATAGTGTATCAAATGTCATCTCATAATAGACATTCACAAATGATATAAGACAGTATATAATAATAAGTATATAGTACTGAATTCAGGAGAAGTGATGAAATCAGAGACATGTCTAGGCAACCACTAGTGACAACTATTATAAGAAAGAGAAGATGGAGATATGTTGGGCACACCTTGAGGAGAAATGATCAACGAATATCAAACAGGCATTGAAGTGGGATGCAAAGGGGTCAAGAAAGAGAGGTCGACCTAAGGAGACCCGGAAACGAATTTTGCTAAGAGAGGCAAGAAAAATCGGTCTCAGTTCCATGGAGGAGATTGAGCGAGTTGCCCAGGATAGAGCGGTATGGAGAAATTACTTTGCAGGCCCTATGTAACGTATAACGGTACGAGAGGAATTATTATTATTAACTGAGCATCTGGCCAAATGGATTACAGCACGGCTCCTATACAGGAGACTCGTGTTCAATTCTCAGTAAGGCCAAGAATTTTTTCTGTTGTGGGCATAAATAAAAAATCCTAACCTGAACAGCTTCGTAGCGACTGCACTAGCCACATGTCTATTAAATTCCTCAGGCTCTCGTCCCACCTGTCCTACACTGCCCTAAATAACGGTATTACAAGCAGTAACGACAAATATATAAGACAAGTTGTGTAAAACAAAATCTGTAACTTATTACAGGTCTTGAACGTGCACACATGGGGATGTTCACTGAACTGGCTATCTTGTATTCCAAGTACAAAACTGAGAAAATGAGAGAGCATTTGGAACTTTTCTGGTCCAGAGTCAACATTCCTAAGGTTTGTAAATATGCAACTTTTGTTGTTGTTGTGTTTTGTCATCATCACCTCATGTTCTCTTCATTCAACAAATGTTGTTGATCTTCTTCTCTTCTTCTTTGCGTTCGTTCTTTACGACCAATTTTAATCACTCTTTATGATATGTTTGATCTTTGCCAAGAACGTGTATACGTTGCACATTGGTTTAGTAGTCCCTAAACGCATAGACTTCTACACGTTAGGACACATGCATCCGATTTCAGCCAAACCTCCTTAGTCGCCTCTTACGACATGCATGGTAGGCAACAGTGGTTCTATTCTTTACACCCCAAATTTGGGCCCGGTAACCACTCGGGCGTGTTGTTGATCTTCTTCCAACATTTTCAGATTTGTATACTTTTAAAGTAGTTAGTGGTCAACCGGAGTTCATGTACATCTCCATATAGCTTGTCTTGGACTGATATGGAGATTGGCCATGTGTTTTCTCTCTGTTCCGTATATGTTGGACATTCTTGCAGTATGTGTGTCTCTGTCATCTTGCTGGTGCCACATGTGCATATGTCAGAGGAGCCTTTTTTGTACTTGTTAAACAGATGGTACCTCAGCCTATTGTGCCCTGTTCGTAGACGAAAATGACAACCTGTTCTTCTCTACTTAGTTGGTGGTATGCATCATCCTTTTCATGACCTGGGTGATCACTCAACCATTTCTTCTTGTAGGGCCATTTTAATCCGTACTTTTGCTTCCTCATATGTCATACTGGTGTCTGTCTGTGGTAGCCTGCTGCTGATGTTGATGTTAAAATCTAGTGTTGTCAGTCAAACACAATGAAATATAGATTCTTCTTTCTTCTTCTTCTGCATTCTCACTAGATTGGGATTTCGGATTCTCTAATAAAGGCCGCCGTCTGCCTCAGATTATCAGTTACGCCATACAGTTTGTCTTGGACGCTGGTGTCTTTGGCCACCCTCGTGATGGTGGGTCCGACATTCTTACTGCGTGGCTAAATCTCCAAGGCAGATCGCGACCGTAGAATCCGTTATCCCATTCCTCATTGTGAGGGTCTTTGCACCATGTTATGCACCTTACGGCCTGGTGCATCCGTTTTCTGCAAGCATTTGTTTCGGTTAGCATTCCCTAAAATATAGATTCTATAATGAACATTTCTGATTGGAACATTCTGTGCTTAAAGTGTTGGATAGTTGAGTTATTGTATGTTTCAACATATAGTTCTATAATTGAGTTGTTGTATATTTGAGTTGTTGTACAATTAAGTTGTATATTTAAATATTTAATTGTATAATTGAGTTGTTGTATGTTTGATTAGTTGTATATTTAACTATTTTTGGTTTATATTTAGTTCTATATTGAGATATTAAAAATTAAACAACTAAAAACAGTATGGAATGGGACTGACATGAAAACAAAGCTAAGAGCATGCATATTGGGTGTGAAGCATGGACATTTAATAAGGCAGTGGAAAAACAAATATCTGTTTTTGAATATAAGTATTACAGATGAATTCTCCGAATATCATGAACATAGAAGAGAACAAATATATATATATCCAAAAAGAGCTCAAAATCAAAGAAAATTGGCTGATGCTACAAATAAAAATGAGAAAATGGAAGTATTTTGAACATATAAAGAGACCTGAAGGGTGGGAGAAGACCATCATGGAAGAAGGCATCCCAGCAAAGAGAAGAGGAAGACCACGGAGAAGATTGATTCAGGATGCAACTGATGATTTGATCATGACGGCTGTGGAGGACTACAAGAGAGAGAAATTCAGGACTGTTAAGGTGGCAAAGTTCTGCTCAGGACAAACTATTTGATGATGATTGAAATATTTTGTTGTATATTAGATTTGTATATATTTGAATTGTATATTTAAATATTTAAGTTGTATATACACACAGTACAGAAAGATAATTATGTGCATACACAGAGAGAGAGAGAGAGAGAGAAGAAAAGTTTTGTTTACACACTAAAGTCTAGTAATATCATTTTTGCTCTAAGTATAATTTTCTTCTTCTCATAAATAAGTGGTGTTTCTTCCTATAGGTGCTAAGGGCAGCAGAGTATGCCCACCTGTGGCCGGAGCTTGTGTTCCTCTATGACAAGTATGATGAGTTTGATAATGCCATTCTAACTATCATAGCTCATCCCACTGAAGCATGGAGAGAGCCTCAGTTCAAAGATATTATCACTAAGGTACAGTATGCTTTTATCAACAAAGAGAAAGTAGAAAATGTGAACAGTTTTGAGTATCTTGGTACACTGCTAACAACAGATGGAAATCGGATGAAGGAACTTAAAAGAACAAAGAAAATTAAACAACTAAAAACAGTATGAAATGGAACTGATAGAAAAACAAAGATCAGAATACTAGGAGCATGCATGTTCCCAGTGGCAACGTATGGGTGTGAAGCATGGACATTTAATAAAGCAGTGGAAAAAAATATATGTGCTTTTGAATGTGTTACAGAAGAGTCCATATATCATGGACAGAGAAGAGAACAAATAGATCTATCCAGAAAGAACTCAGAATCAAAGAAAACTGGCTGATGCTACAAATAAGAAAGATAAAAATTGAGGTATTGTGGACATAAAAAGACACAAAGAGCTGGAGAAGACCATCATGGAAGGAGGCATAATGGCAAAGAGAAAAGGAAAATCACGAAGAGGAAAATCATGAAGAGGAAGACCACAGAGAAGATGGATTCAGGATGTAACTGATGGTTTGAACATGGTGGCTGCAGAGGCAGGACATCTGGCCTATGAGAGAGAAAAATTCTGGAGGACTGTTGTCCTTATTTGATGACGATAACAGTTTGCTTACAGTTCTGTGACTTGTTCTATTATTAGCAGCTTAGGGGTATCTGTGGCTAAGTGGTTAAGCCCTTTGCCTTGTGAGTCGAAGGTTGTCGGTTCGAGTCCGGATCGTGCCATCCTGTTCACGAGTGCAGTTTTTCCAGAGACCCCTAGGATCGTTGCTGGAGCTACAGAGTTTGTGCAATACTCTGCAGGTGGTGTGCCATTTCTGCGAGAGGACCGAGCGTATGGGGTAAAACCCGTGCAATGAAATCAATCCTTCGGCTTTTAAACCCTTTTTTTAAGCAGCTTTGATAGTAGAACGATAATATTGATTCTATAGTAAATAATATTGTAGGTGACCGAGGTGTTGAAGACTGTGTCTCAATAGCTGCTTGTCTTAGGTTTTTGTAGGTGGGGGTATGAACTGTCTATTCTGTAACTTCAATAAAAATCACGGTATATCCTTTTAGATGTCACTATCAACCAAAGTAAACAAGTTGTTAATTTTCTAGGTACCACTTATATGTTCAGTAGTTTACTATTGCTTTCTGAATGGTGAGGTCTATTTTATCATTTGTAAAATCAACGGAACAAATTTGTTTCCAAACTGCCCACAGCGGAGTTTAAACCAAGTACTATTGGGTTATGGTCGAACTCACTATCGCTACGCCACAGATGAATAAAAGTGTAACTTAACCATTTAAAAAACACCATTAACAGCCTGGTCAACTGGATTGTTTCAATAATCTAGCAGGGCCATGACTTCATTTAAAACTTGGTCAACATTGTGTCATTATAAGTAAACATGGACAATAAATAAGTAAATAGATGATATTAATTGAGATTCTTGAAGTGTGGAGATTCAGTGGTTCTATCATTTCCTGAGTAAGTGGTCATGAGAAATCAATTCAGGTTATGTGTACAAGGTCTAGTAACATCAATTCAGGAAATGTGTTTCTTCTTCTTTCGATCCCTGCCTAGACCGAGGAACCAAATATTTTCATGAATGCTACCGTTGTTTTAGGGACTCCGCCTCCCGTACATGCTTCTCGCAGAGTTCTGTGTTATCAGGCCAGGTTTCGTTTCTCAGGCCAGCTGATATTCTTGCAGTATGTGCTCTGCCGTCATGTCCGCATTTTCACAATTGCACAGGCTAGTTGTGCAATTAAAATTTGTTGAACATATGGGCCCGAAGCCTGTTGGTGTTAAATCAAGTTTGCACATTCCAGACTGTGTCGTCTTCATGGTAGAGAGAGAGAAGATATTAAATATTGCATCCTTGACGTTATTCTATATGACGTGTGCTTGCTATCATAGTTTCTAAGATTACAATTCTGTTCTGTTACAATGAGACTTATTATAATCAATGTTTTACTTGCAGGTTGCAAATATTGAACTGTATTACAAAGCCATTCAGTTTTACCTAGACTTCAAACCCATGTTACTCAATGATGTACTCATGGTTCTAACACCTAGACTGGACCATACACGAGCTGTCACCTTCTTCATTAAGGTGGGTTGGTTATTGTTTATCTAGAAGAATCCCTCAAGGGGAGCAAAGAATAGTAACACTGTAACCTGCAAGGCATGTTGTAAGAGGTAACTGAGGTAGAGGACTAGGGAAGCTACAGTAGTAAATAAAAAGTGTTGCAGAAATTGGATGTGCTGGCCTACCTGTAGGTGCTGCTGGCCTGCCTGTAGGTGCTGCTGGCCTGCTTGTAGTTGCATAACTGACACAACATACAATCGCTCTTAGGCTCAAATCACATACAAATCACAGTGGTTTAACAAGTGGTCAATATGGAGCGTCAAGAAGATCTAAAAGGATATAAAATTAGGGAAATGAACGCGCTGATAGGTTTGAGGGTAAACCTAATGTAGAAAATGGACGAGCAATGGATCAGGCTGATATTATGAATACCTAAGGAGGAGGCATGTAAACGATTTGTATGGGGGAAAATAGTAAACACGTAAAACAAAGTACTATAGTTTTACAAAATACAGAAACAGTGACGATACACAAGGTATGGGGTGAATCTGCAGTAACCAGACTGATCAAATGTGGTGAAGCTAGACAAGTGTGCTATACTGAAAGTCAAGGAAGAATAGTAAACAAAAATAGAACTGATGTGGTTAGTTGCCACACACACTGAAGAACATACTGAAGAATATATCAGTGCACTTACAAACAATTGGTTTGATGTGCAGTGATGATATTCTATTAACTAAACTGTTATCTCAGAGAATAAAGTATTAGTATCACAACACCAAGTAAGATAATGTTTTACAAAGCACAAAAATGGATTTTTGAAGAAAAAAAACTGCATTAATGTTTACATATTATATCTTTTGTACATAGTTTTGCTGCACTCTTGTTGATTAGCCACATCTAATTGTGTCATCACCAAGGTGTGTGTCCTTTATAGAACATCACTCTCTTTGCAGCGCATTTGAAATTCACTCTGTCTCTAGCCAGTTCACCCACTTTCGATGGTCATATTCATGGTTTCTTTAATATCTTATAACCATCTTATTTTTGGTTTGCCTCTGCCTCTTTTTTTTTTTTTTTTTTTCTTTCGTCCGCTTTCAACTCAGACGGTTTCATCTCTGAAACTGATTTTTGCGTGAAAATCCATTTTTCAAATTTCTTACAATGGCAGCAGCGTGCACATTGTAAATTACTTTACACTGGCAGCCGTGTGCTCAATGTACTGTAATTAGTATTCCTGCTACAGGCAGATTTCTCCGACTTCAGAGGTACTCACGTTATCGTCCTGAGTAAGACAGGGACTCGAACAAATGCCGGACAGTAATTCAACCCGAGCTATGAGGCGTCTCACAGCTGCAGGCCGAGCTACTATCAACTACTCTAGGCAGTCCCCCGCCTCTGCCTCTAATTGTGTCAAAGTCAACAAGGTCAAGGAACCCTTTCATACCTCGTGGTATATAGGGCAATACAGTGTTAGGCCTGATTTTTCATTGACCGTCGGCACACGATGGGTGATGTGGTCAGCATCACGCCGCCGCCTTTACTTTCCCAGAGCATGTCTGGTACCCAGTTAAGGCTAGGTGGACCTGAGAGCCGCGCGGTCGGGATAAATTCCATGCGCATCGGGAGTTGAACTCAGACCACCAGCCTTGAGAAGCGAGTTCACTAACAACTACGCTACGCGCTCTCTAATTGTGTAGTAGAATATAAAGAGATACATTTAAAATATCATAATTGGGGTAGTGGTAAAGACTAAAAATACTTGCAGTAGAGATTTGCAGGCAGAGATTAGTAATATATGAAAGAACTGGAAGAAATGGGAAAATTTGGCATGAGTTGATTGAGGGCCTATACACCAACCAGGGTTAAAAAGGTAGTGAGAGAGAATAGTATGCCTCTTTCAGTCTCAAGGGACCTTAGAGCTGTACTGCTGTGTAGGCATTTTGTTGCTCTGTTGGTGATGCAGGAGTGACTGTTTCTGTCACTATTCTCATATATGCCCAGCGTGTTCGTAGAGCGTTGGACTACGGGTGACTACCCCTCTGTGTGTGCGGGTTCAATTCGCGGATGGCAGAAAAGCCACAGATTCCCCAGATTTACGGTGTTCGTGGCACTGAGCCGAAGAGCTAAAAGCTCAAGTGCTTCTGGATCAAAAAATAAAAATAAAAATCTCATATACAGGGTGTTCAAGATTAAAGCAGCCCCATTGACAAATCGAAAGTTGCCAGATAATCTATCGTGTTATGTTTATGTACTATTTAAACCGGTTCTGACTAGCTCGTTTTACGTCACATTTGTTCATCGCCCCTTCCCACACTACAATTACATACCATCACAAAACCTTGACCTACACTACGCTCATAACTGAACCTTCTCATTTTCATACATATATGCCAGATTGACTCAATTCACAGGCTGCTATTATCTTGAACACCCTGTATAAACAATGAGCCAGGTCTTTTAAGATGATTACGTCCTAAAGTATCATTCCTCTGCTTGTTTGATCAAACTGTGCACAAAATGCAACAACCAACTCCTCGTTTCATTCATCCAAGTGCATCAGTCTCCGGCAATTGTTTCCCGTGTACCTTATTGACATAGGTGAAAATTTTGGCCATTAGATTGTAGGTGCCAAACCTGGACACTGACATCAAATGATAGAAAACTAGTCACGACAGAGATGAAGTGTTTACGCAGAATACTGGTAGTATCAAGAAGAGACCGGTTGAGAAACGAAGACATCAGGACAAAAGTGATGATGATGAAACCAGATTCCTCTTGTCAGATTCTTATTACAGTTTTGTATTCTCATCTTGAATGTATTTCAACAGACAAACCAGATTCCTCTTGTCAGATTCATATTACAGTTTTGCATACTCATCTTGAATGTATTTCAACAAACAAACCAGATTCCTTCTGTCAGATTCTTATTACAGTTTTGCATACTCATTTGAATGTATTTCAACAGACAAACCAGATTCCTCTTGTCAGATTCTTATTACAGTTTTGTATTCTCATCTTGAATGTATTTCAACAGACAAACCAGATTCCTCTTGTCAGATTCTTATTACAGTTTTGTATACTCATCTTGAATGTATTTCAACAGACAAACCAGATTCCTCTTGTCAGATTCTTATTACAGTTTTGTATACTCATCTTTGGTGACGCCTGTGGCTTAGGGATAGTGATTCGGTCTATTTGCTCCAACGTTCTTAGTTCGAATCATGCTGCGGACAATTTAGTTGCAAATTGTTTCGATGGATTTTACAAAAGGACGATGGCACCACCCGCTCAGAAAGCAATGGCAAACTACTGAACGTAATAATGCCTAGAAAATCACAAACAGCGTTAAAAGCTGGGGTTGATTGCAAAGTCCTGTAAAGGATATGCAATAGTTTTCTTCTTTATACTCATCTTGAATGTATTTCAACAGACCAACCAGATTCCTCTTGTCAAGCCATATCTACGGTCGGTACAGAAGAACAATAACAAAGCAATTAATGAAGCTCTCAACAACTTGTTCATCGAAGAAGAAGATTATCAAGGCCTGCGAGCTTCCATTGATGCATATGATAACTTTGACAACATTACCCTGGCTCAACGTCTAGAGAAGCACGAGTTGATTGAATTCCGCAGAATTGCTGCTTACCTCTACAAAGGCAACAACCGCTGGAAGCAGAGTGTTGATCTTTGCAAAAAGGATAAACTCTTTAAGGTATGTCATGTGTTTCTTTGTTTGTGTGCCTCTTTCAATGATGGGGGGTCTCTTGTGGCGCAGAGGTTAGGTGCTTGCTTCTCATCCAAAAGATACTTAGTTCGCATCCTCGCGAAGCTATCAGTATATCTTTCTAGAGATCCCTGATCTCGGTGTAGGTGAAATCGTGTATCCTTGTTGATAACACACTGTACTAATGACCATGTGCAGTGGAAATTCCAGAGTTCGAGACCAGCTAGGCTATAAAATTCTTGATGTGCACACGATATATGGTTTGGATTACAAAGTTTTCATAATTTACTTGGCATCTAAATTACAAGTACCTCTTAAGTTGGAGTAAGGCTTTGCCTGAATGACATGGGAGACTTATGATAAGGAAAGCAAGTCTTAATGCAAAAATAGTCATATTATGCTCGTAATTCTACATGAATTCATAGCGAGCAAACAATCTTTGTTCTAGAAATGCATGTTTTGTCTTTTGTTATTTGACATGTCTAATAATATATTTTCTTTAATCTGTATTGCATCTCTCTCTCTCTCTCTCCCCTTTTAAACCCCTCAACCAACTCATGCCAAGTCTTCCTATCTCTAGCTATCTTCTGCAGCTCCCTCCAGCTCTTCTTTAGCTCCCTCCAGCTCTTCTTAGCTCCTCAGCTCTTCTTATATTGTTGATCTCTGCCTCCAGATATTATTTCCATGTATTTCTAGGCCTTCCTTTCTTTCGCTGTCCCTGTGGGTTCCAGTCTTGTTATATTCACCTTGGATTTTCTCAAAGTGTGTCCTATCCAGCGCCAGCATCTTTTTTAACTCCTTATGGACCAAATGCCACACTAAGTGGCTTTGGGTCGGATACCTTTTTACCAGGAACCACACTAAAGGGTGTTTTTATTCTAAAAACAAATGGTTTGTAAAAACATGGCTTTTGCTCTAGTCCACTAAGAGTTAAACCTATTAGTTTACTGGAATCTGTTGTGTTCTTGCCATGATGACTGAGTATTTGTGTTTCCTGATTGTTATACCTCTGAAGACGGCGACGGCCCGCCTACATGGTGAGGGGGACACCAGTCAAATGGGAAAGCAGGCTTTCATGCAAAAATCGGTCAGAAACGCCATACCATGCGTCATGGCTAACACCCAAATTGACAGCTGATGAAAGCAAAAAAATAATGATTGTTTGAAGTTGTGTGTGAAAATATTTGGTCGCCTCAACACCTTGGTGTCATTCTAAACTGATTTTTTCTTCTCTAGGATGCTATGACATATGCAGGGGAGTCACGGCAGATTGAGATAGCAGAAGACCTTATATCTTGGTTCTTGGAGAATGGAAACCATGAGTGTTTTGCAGCCTCTCTCTTCCAGTGTTATGACCTTCTGCGACCAGATGTCATTTTAGAACTGGCATGGAGACATAATATTTTGGACTTTGCAATGCCATATATGATTCAAGTCATGAGAGAGTACACCTCAAAGGTAAGAGCATGAGAGAGTACACCTCAAAGGTAAGAGTTTGTTGTTTGCATTCATTCTTGCCAATTTTATCATTCTTATTGTGAATATAATTGACTTTGACAAGCACGTTTTTTTTACGTTGTGCAATTATGCGCCTATGGTGACTAGGCCAATTTTATCATTCTTATTGTGATATATAATTGGACTTTGACAAGAACGTTTTACGTTTGCAATTATGCGCTATGGTGACTAGGCAATTTTATCATTCTTATTGTGATATATAATTGATCTTTGACAAGAACAGTTTTTACGTGTGCAATTATGCGCCTATGGTCACTAGGCCAATTTTATCATTCTTATTGTGATATATAATTGCTCTTTGACAAGAACGTTTTTTTAAACATTGTACAATTATGCGCCTATGGTGACTTGACCGGCACATCCAGTTTCAGCCAGCTTTTTATTTACTAGGTTAGCTAGCCCTAGCTGCTAAGAGCTTGAGAGAGTACACCTCACAGGTAAGAGCTTGAGAGAGTACATCTCAAAGGTAAGAGCTTGAGAGAGTACCCCTCAAGGTAAGAGCATGAGAGAGTACACCTCACAGGTAAGAGCTTGAGAGAGTACACCTCACAGGTAAGAGCTTGAGAGAGTACACCTCACAGGTAAGAGCTTGAGAGAGTACACTTCACAGGTAAGAGCTTGAGAGAGTACACCTCACAGGTAAGAGCTTGAGAGAGTACACCTCAAAGCTAAGCTAGAGAGAGTACACCTCACAGTAAGACTTGAGAGAGTACACTTCACAGGTAAGAGCTTGAGAGAGAACCTCAAGCTAAGAGCTAGAGAGGGTACACCTCAAAGCTAAGAGCTTGAGAGAGTACACCTCAAAGCTAAGAGCTAGAGAGGGTACACTCACAGGTAAAGCTTGAGAGAATACACCTCACATGTAAGAGCTTCAATTTTACGATGTCATTATTTTGGAATTGCTGGTGTACCCCAATCTTGAAACACCCAGCAATTCCAGTAGAGACTAAAAGACAGATTATAAATGCAACCTTAATACCAACAATGTGCTACCAGTGTCCAACATGGGCACTGACTAAAGAACAAGAAAGGAAAATTACCACATGAGATGATTGAAGAAAGCAGCTTATTGGTTACTGAACTGACATCATAACACTTTGGGCAGACCCTTAGGTGCTCAGTCCACCCCAGCAGATCTCAAAGAGTATGCATACTGATACTGATGTTTCTCATGACTAACATGGTTAAACATACAACCGTCTCTACCCTCAGGATCATATCCAGTTCTACTTGTGAAAATGAAAATCGTGGTATATCCTTTACAGGACTTCACCATCAAGCACATTAAACGAGTCGTGATTTTCTAGGCACCACTTATACGTTCAGTAGTTTGTCATTGCTTTCTGAACGGTGAGATCTATTTTTATAGTTTGAAATGCCTGAGTGGTTACCAGGACCCAAATTTGGGGTTAAAGAATAGAAAGGAAAATTACCACATGTGAAATGAGATGCCTGAGGAAAGCAGTAAATAAAACAAGAAGAGACCATATAAGAAATGAGGAAATTAGAAGAACAGTTGGAACAACACCTGCTATTAGATTTATTGAAAACAGAGACTCAAATGGTTTGGCCACTTGGTCCAGAATGAACCCGAATACACCAGTTGCAAGAGCGTACAACCTGAAAATAGAATCATCAAGGGGAAAGGGCAGACCAAGGATGGGTTGATGGAGTTACAGACATCTTAAAACTCCACAATACCACATCATATCAAGCGACCGAGCGTGCATTATCTCAGAAACTGATCATCAGTTAAACCTGCTACGCCTAGCGGCAAAAAAGCAGAGGACAAAAGAAAGAAGAAAGAATAGAACCACTGTTACCTGCCACGCATGTCATACGAGGCGACTAAGGAGGTTTGGCTGAAATCGGATGCACATGTCCTAAATGTGTAGAAGTCTATGCATTTAGGGGCCTACCAAACCAATGTGCAACATATACACGTTCTTGGCAAAGATCAAACATATCACAAAGTGTGATTAAAATTGGTCGTAAAGAACGAACACAAAGAAGAAGAAGATAGTTTGAAAATGCAAGGAACTAATTTGCTTCCAAACTTGCCCGTCTCGAGTTTGAACCAGTTACGCTTGGTTTGTGGAGTTTGAACTAGGTACTGTTGGGTTGTGGTCAAGCTCACCACTGCTAATCCACAGACGCTATAGTTATATACTTAATTATTTATTGATCTTGTTGTTTGTCTGACCTATAGTTCTTGTGTTCCCTAGGTTGACAAACTGGAACAGTCCGAGTCTGTCAGAAGTGAAGAGGAACAGAAAGCAGAGGAGAGGCCTATTGTGTTAAGTATGTACTCTTTTAGTTTTAGACTTTCTTGTTGACCATGACAAGGGCATTTGTTATGTTGTGTTGCAGTTTGGGGTGTCTGTGACATATAGGTTACGTGTGTTTAGCCACCGGTAACAGAAGACTGAATAGCTTAGCCGACAAATCAGAAATTCCTATTTGATGGGGACTGGCTTATGTATATCTAATAGGATAGGACAACGGCAGAACAGGCAGTGACAATACCGCGACACGACATAATATTGTGTAGGAGTGCACAAGTTGATGTGCAACGCACAAGCAGCAGATAGGGGAGTTAGATATGACGTAGGTAACAGACGAAGTAAGAAAACACCGGTGGAGAAAGACAATGTAGGTATAATATCCGTAATAAATAATTTATCATTGTATAAGTATGTAAAATACAGGTTACTACCACACAAAAGAAGTTATAGTATTTGTTATATTATTCACCCCGCCCGAGTGGTTACCTGGGCCCAAATGTGGACGTAAAGAATAGAACCACTGTTACCTGCCACGCATGTCGTAAGAGGCGACAAAGGAGGTTTGGCTGAAATTGGGTGCATGTGTCCGCTAGGGAATGCTAACCCGAAACAAATGCTTGCAGAAAACGGATGCACCAGGCCGTAAGGCGCATAACATGGTGCAACGACCCTCACAATGAGGAATGGTATAATGGATTCTACGGTCGTCAATCTGCCTCTGAGATTTAGCCACGCGTTAAGAATGTCAGACCTACCATCACGAGGGTGGCCAAAACTTACTGCAGGAAGAGGTCGGCACAAACGGGAAGCAGAAATCATAGGAATTATATCCTACAGAACTGCTCCCTAGTATGCAGACTTGAGAAGAAAGAGGTGACCCACTTAACACTAGCGTCCAAGACAAACTGTATGGCGTGGCTGATAATCTGAGGCAGACGGCTGCCTTTATTAGAGAATCCGAAATCCCAATATAGTGAGAACGCAGAAGAAGAAATTATTCACCCTACCACGTATATATTTGATAGAACACTGTAAACTTTATTGCAATTTCACCAAATTCTTTGAGTAAATGGTTATTTATTGATGGAAAGTGTTAATAATACTGATATTCCATAGAGTTAAATTTAATTTGTGGCACCGCCGAGTGGTTACCGGGCCCAAATTTGGGGTGTAAAGAATAGAACCACTGTTACCTACACGCATGTCGTAAGAGGCGACTAGGAGGTTTGGCTGAAATCGGATGCATGTGTTCTAAGCGTGTAGAAGTCTATGCGTTTAGGGCCTATCAAACCAATATGCAACGTATACACGTTCTTGGCAAAGATTAAACATATCACAAAGAGTGATTCAAATTGGTCATAAAGAACGAACGCAAAGAAGAAGAAGAATTTGTGGCATAATATGACAGAGTTCTTGTCAGTGGGGTTGTTTTTAAAATGGATTCCTTTTATCTAACAATACTGAAATGCTAGGGTCACACGACACTTGTGGTCTTTTCTGAAAATGTTTACCTGAGCTCGTCGGCCTTATGTTATCGGGTGGCCACAGTGCTTGCCTCTCGTGCCAAAGGTACCCGGTTCGTTTCCTCGT
This sequence comes from Arion vulgaris, assembly GCA_020796225.1. NCBI lineage: Eukaryota > Metazoa > Mollusca > Gastropoda > Stylommatophora > Arionidae > Arion > Arion vulgaris. The sequence continues at coordinate 12,245,905 of CM036775.1, forward strand.
GGAACCATTGGGCTGTTTTTCTAGAGATCCCTGATCTTATGTAAGTGAGATCAAATTCCTAGTCCTATCTAAGAGATGCACAATAAAACTAGGTCCCATGTTCAATTTGAGCACGTAAAAGAAACCTTGGCAGTTCAAAATCGAGAAAAGCAGGAAAGCCTGGGCAATATTTTCAAAATTACATCAGGGACCCCTGCTGGTGCTATCAAGTTGGTGCACTGAAGCTGAGATCTTCCTCTGTAATAAAGAGATCAGAGCACACATGGTTAACTCACCGAAGCGCAATATTGATGGTCTAATCAAAACATTGCGACCAACAAGGCATGTCGTAAGAGGCGACTGAGGTAGGTGCCTAGGAAAGCTACTCTAGTAAATAAAAAAGTTTCGCAGAAATCTGATGTGCTGGCCAACCTGTAGTTGCATAACTGGCACAACATACAATTGCTCTTAGGCTCAGCTCACATACAAATCACACGAGTCGTTTAAGAAGTGGTTGATATGAAGTGTTTGAAGAAGAAGAAGAAAGTGCGTCTGTTTATGTGTGTGTTGTTATGCTTACACAAGTTTGAAACATTCTTATTTATGTTGTATTGTTAATAAAACTTCACAGATGAACCCCAGTTGATGCTGACAGCAGGACCCATGGGAATGCTCTCCCAAGCTCCCTATGGCTATGGAGGACTACCTGGAGTTCCCATGCATGGTTACGGTTACAACATGTAACATCATCAAGACTAGAGCTTGTCGGACACTTGCAACTGGTACCGTTTCTGGTTTTTGTGCAATGGTAGACTTTGGTGAAAGTTGACGATGCAGGACGGGGAAGCTCAGGGATAATAAGTTCTGCATTCCACTGAAAGGTCACCGTTTGTTTGAATTCAAATTCATTGGAATTTATATGTGTGTGTAATGCTCATTTTAAAATTAAACTCAATACATGGAGTGACATTTCTGGAGGTAGAAACTTAACAAATATTTCTTCTTCGAGTAGATTACTATAGTAGTAGAAGATGCCTGAGCTTTTCTCCTGTTAGAGACTGGAATGTTCTGATTGTTTGGTGGTACCATGTGAAAGTAGTAGTAGGTAGATTTGCCTGAATGTCAATGTGGTCTTTTACAACAGTGGTTTCCAAAATTGTACAGGTCTCGGTGCTGCAGTACCTGTCTCACCTTTCCCCCTTTATTCAAGTTTCATGCTACACATACATCCCAGCGCAAATCTACATATTTCTTTCCCACCCCCCACCACCTCTTCCCAGTTTTTGTTTTCAACATGGACCCCGTAAACCCACCTGTTCTGGAACCACTGAGTTGCATTGCAATATACACATTTTATTGTTTATTATTATCCAGAAATATTGCTTGTGATTCTTGTTTACAACCGTGTATTAACCCTTTACGGTTCATGAGATTTCTACAACTTTACAGTACATGAGATTTCGACAACTTTTTACAGTACATGAGATTTCTGTAGCTTTATTTAATTTACTGTAAAGCAATTTCTCCATACCGCTCTATCCTGATCAACTCGTTCAATCTCTTCGATGGAATTCAGTCTGATATTTCTCATTGCATTTCTACAGTTAACTGCAACTGCTACGCTTGTCACTTTACAGTCCTTGCAATGTCTGACTTGAAACTCTGAAATGTATCGTCTTTTGCTTGCCTGCCTAATTATGCTAAAATACCATGCAGTTTTCACATAACAGGCAATACTCGAATACCAAAGTTATACATTACAACGTGTTATCTTGTATAAATTATCCAATAACGAAACATCATCTCAAGTTGATAACATAAATTGTGTACATCAAATCCAATATTTTAGAATATCTCTATATTTTCATGTCTTATGTGAACAATGTTTTGGGAACTGATTTCTGACTTTTAAAGTCTCAAAACTATTCATTTTCTGAAACTATAAATTATTCTTCTTATCGATGTAAGGGAAGACTGCAGTAAAGCTATATAGCACTGGCGGAACACGTGAAAATAAAGTACTGTAGTTTTGCGAAGTACAAAAACAAAATACAGTGATGTTTTGACTAAAAGGTCGTTACCAAGCAATGGATACAACAAAAGTGAAGAAACCAAGCAAAGCATACAACAAAAGTGAAGAAACTAAGCAAAGTATGACAACAAAGTGAATAAACTAAGCAAATATCAACAAAAGTGAAGAAACTAAGCAAAGCATACAACAAAAGTGAAGAAACTAAGCAAAGTATACAACAAAAGTGAAGAAACTAAGCAATGCATACAACAAAAGTGAATAAACTAAGCAAAGTATACAACAAAAGTGAAGAAACTAAGCAATGCATACAACAAAAGTGAAGAAACTAAGCAAAGTATACAACAAAAGTGAAGAAACTAAGCAATGCATACAACAAAAGTGAAGAAATTCAGACTTCTTGTTAGGCAGTCTTCTTCTTTGCGTTCGTTCTTTAAAACCAATTTTAATCACTTTTTGTGATATGTTTGATCTTTGCCAAGAACGTGTATCGTTGCACATTGGTTTGGTAGGCCCCTAAACTACACACGTTTAGGACATGTGCATCCGATTTCAGCCAAACCTCCTTACGACATGCGTGGCAGGTCACAGTGGTTCTATTCTTTACACCCCAATTTGGGCCCCGGTAACCACGCGGGCGTTATTAGGCAGTAATACAGTATATATAATTAAACAACAACAAATCTCTATCTTTCTCTCTCCTCTATATCTCTCTCTCTCTATCTTTGAGGACCTCATCTTGGTAACTCTTACTAGAGTAAGCCACTTGAATCATTTCAATAATAGAGTATGCTAATGGGAAAGGTTAAATTGTGACCTAGTTATCATTTATAAGTCAGTGTATGCTACTGAGACAGGTCAACTTATGAACAAGTTAACAGATAAATGATATTTATGCTAATAAGACAAGTCATTTTATGAATAAGTTTACATATAATTATATTACCAAAATATGCGAATAAGACAGGTCGACATGACCAATTTTACAATTACATGACAAGTGTATGTATGCTAATGAGGCAGGTTAAATTATAGGGTCATTGAATGCTTGTTAAAAATGTCATTACTGCCTGTAGTACCGCTTTTTAGGGCTGTGTAGGACAGTCGGGACGAGAGACTAAGGAATTTGATGGCCGCATGGCTAGTACAGTCGCCGCGAAGCTGTTCATGTTAGGATTGTTCATTTATGCACACAACAGAAACAATTCTTGGCCATACCATGAATTAAACACAGATCTCTCGCATGGGAGCTGCTTTAGAGATGGTCTTTAGTTAAGTGACTTTGCAGGAGAAGAAAGAGTTGAACTATATACCAGATTGTAATCAAATAAAGTGTACACATTTTTGTAGTGATGTTTTATTAAAGATTTTCAAATAAATGATAGTTGACAATTGCAAAGTAAATTATTGTATTAGTCATCTATATTTTGCGAATAATTTTCTCTGGACACGGATTGACAAAACAGTGACAGACACACACTCTTTGTGTTGTCTTGTTAGGCAATAACCATGTCTCTTCATTGTTCCTGGTCATTGAATATTTCTTGCATGAAGTTTTACAACTCATCTACACTATGTCTCCTATCAGTTTACTTCTCCATCAGTTTGTTTTTGGTCTGTACTTTCTCCATCAGTTTGTCTTTGGTCTGTACTTTCTCCATCAGTTTGTCTTTGGTCTGTACTTTCTCCATCAGTTTGTCTTTGGTCTGTACCTTCTCCATCAGTTTGTCTTTGGTCTGTACCTTCTCCATCAGTTTGTCTTTGGTCTGTACCTTCTCCATCAGTTTGTCTTTGGTCTGTACCTTCTCCATCAGTTTGTCTTTAGTCTGTACCTTCTCCATCAGTTTGTCTTTAGTCTGTACCTTCTCCATCAGTTTGTCTTTGGTCTGTACCTTCTCCATCAGTTTGTCTTTGGTCTGTACTTTCTCCATCAGTTTGTCTTTGGTCTGTACTTTCTCCATCAGTTTGTCTTTGGTCAGCACTTTCTCCATATTTTCTTCAGGGTTCACTACATGGCAGTACTTGTGATGGTTTCTGGATTACTTCTGAGTATGTCATATTCAGCTTCTAACTTTTATCTTTTTGTGAAGTTCTTCCGAGTAGTTCCTATGCTCTTTCATATTTCATTTGACTTGAAGAGACGTAACCAGTTGCTACACATGATAGTTGTCCTTTATTCACATATCTCAAAGTGTCACATATATCATTTTCTTTGGGATATCACCAACACTCATATTGTACCTGTGTATCATTTTAAGAATGCAACATTCTTCTGAAAATACATCTCAGCTTTGTAGGAAGTTCTCACATAAGAAATACTTGACTTGTAAATTAAGGTAACGTGAGATAGGACATACATTGAGAAGGCCGACCGGAAGCATTGCAAGACAGGCACTGTTTTGGAACCCAGTAGGGGAAGGCCTAGACAGACCTGGAGAAGAGAACTGAGGCTGATATTAAAAAATAGGTAAAACATGGAAAGAATTGGAAGGGATGGCAAGAGAGAGGAGGAACTGGAAAAGAAGTTTGTTGAAGACCTGTGCTCCGTTGGGAGTTGAAAGATGAAGAAATTAAGGTTGGTTTCAATTTCACAAATCCATGTTTCAAACTCACTAGAACTGTTATCAGTCTGGACAAAGCTTTAGGTGCCTAGTCCCATTCAATAAATTTATTCTGCAAGTGCAGACAACAGTGCACTATTTCCATAGCATCTGAAACATATCTTTTCAAATTCTGTTAAGGCACTGTTAATATTGGTTCAAATGAAGAACAAATCATCCCCAGCCTCAATTACCATATGTGCCAGCCCTCTAACTATTGAACTACACTGCTGGCATCCTGATTATTATAGTGTGCTTTTTTGCTGTAGCAGACTAGTCTTAACTCAAAGAACATGGGGAGGGGATAAAGTGGGATAGTCATGCGTCATTTTCCCTGCCCACACATCTTGGTTAGGTATATCATGAAGAGATGTACGGAAAAACTCATCATTAAGGAAGAGACAGGATTGCCATTTAACTTGTTGCTGAGGAAGGAGTTGGTTGCAGTCAGAGCATTTAACCACTCGCCGGTGGGTTCTGTGTGCCACTCTTTTGGGCCTCACTCGGCTCCCCACGTTTTCATCTGACCCTTTACTTTTAGTCTGTCCGGCTTGTCTGAACATGCCAAAAGCTGAACTCCTGCTGGCATAGCCTGAAAGATTACAATGGCATGTAGACTAGTGCGGGGGAGACTTCAAGACAATCATTCAGTATTTCACCATTGTTACAGCTTGATTGTTCGATCACTCTGGTAGATGAATGTTATACTAGAAATCATTGTTAGCTTGATCCTGATTGGGGTTATGCTAGATGTCATTGTTAGCTTGATCCTGATTGGATGTTATACTAGATGTGATTGTTAGCTTGATTCTGATTGGATGTTATACTAGATGTGATTGTTAGCTTGATTCTGATTGGATGTTATACTAGATGTGATTGTTAGCTCAATCCTGATTGGTTGTTGTGTTTTTAGCCTGACCTGAAACTGGTCTAAACTGTTCCTGTTGTTACTTGACTGTTGTTGACAAAAACTAGGTAGTTTTACAACTAGATAGTTACTGTCTTAATGTAATCAATGTTTCAATGACTTGATGTTTTTCTCAAATAGAACAATGTACTATAGATATCATTACTGGTTTGATAACATGTGTAGTATATGAAAGCATGTGGAGAACATGTGAAGCATGTAAGATAAGTGGAGAACTTTGTGCTAGGCATTATTCACTATGTATCTTTTTTTTTTTTTGCATGTTTTTTAAAAAATACAATTTAGCGGACGCTCTGAATTGAATGTTTTGTCGTTGGATGTTCAGTTTTACGGTGGAAACAAACAACATATTTTTTCAAGTACATTCCTGATTATCATTTTTTTTTTTTTCATTCTTGTGGTTATGTTTTTGTTGGTTGAGTCCATATGTTAATTTTGTGTTAGTTGTATGATATAGAACTTGAGGATGAAATAGATGTCTGCCTGCCATTTTTTTTTAGTATTAAACAAGTTGGTCCAACCATTTGGAAGTCGGGAGGTGGTGTTTTTGGAAATCAGCAATTTCTTCTTCTTCATCCCTAGGGAGACATAGGTCTGCAACCAGGGCCTTCCAGTCCGCATATTCAAGGCCATCTTCCAGATCTTTCCACTCTCTCCCCATTTTTTGCATTTCTGCTCCAACTCCCATCTCCAGATATTCCTGGGTCTTCCTTTACCTCCATTTCCCTGGGGGTTCCATTGGAGAGCCTGTCTTGTGATGCTGCCAGGGGGTTTCTTCAGTGTATCCATCGCCACCTTCTCCTTATCTCTTGTTCCACCTGCCGTTGTCCTGCTCTATACCACATTTCCCTGTTTGTGGTCCTGTCATACCATCACAGATGGAGTATCCTGCGATTTAGATGACTTCAAATTGATTTGTCTGTAAGCGATTAATGCTGTTTATAACCAACACAGAACGGGAGTTGTTAGTCTAAACATACCTTAGTCTTAAGAGAAGATCACAGCAGTTATGGACATGTCTGATGATGATCCTCAAATGAACAATATTATTTGTTCCACCTGTTTGTTACGGAAAGTTTCACGGAAAGTGTCATGACCTACTAACATCATTACTTTTGCAGTGGTTCTGAAAATCATAAGTTTTGTCACTTTCAAAATAATTTGGATGCTAGCTTCAATTTTGTTAAAGTTTTACTTCTCTCACCTCCAAAGGAAAGTCTGGCTGTTGTTTGTAAGTCTGTGAATTTTTTTAAAATGTAGTGTCAAATATTTTCTTTGTAAGAAGCATTTGATCAATTTCAATGTCTTTATTTGTCTAAGGTTTGAGATTTTGTTACAATTGTAATTAATTTGATTATATTGTTGCCAGAAATTTGGGTGGGAAAATGTTATTGAATTGGTGCACAGAAACTATTGTCTGTTGTAGTAGTTCACTGTGTATGGGGAGTATGTGGTTTGAGGAAATTTGTTAGTATGACACCAGCTGTATATGGGGACACTAGATGTGGGTATGACACCAGATGTACATGTGGACACCAAATGTGGGTGTGACACCAGCTGTACATTTGGACAGCAGCTGTACGTGTGACATTAGATGTGGGTGTGACACCAGCTTTCAGATGTGGACACCAAATGTGGGTGTGACACCAGCTTTCCAATGAATGTGGACACCAAATGTGGGTGTGACACCAGCTGTACATTGGACACAGCTGTAATGTGTGTGTGGTGACACCAGCTTTCATGCACATGGTGTGACACCAACTTTAGCATGTGGACACCAAATGTGGGTGTGACACCAGCTGTAATGTGGACACCAAGATGTGTGTGTGTGACACCAGTGCATTGCAGATGTGGACACCAGCTTTCAGATGTGGACACCAACTGTACATGTGACACCAGCTGTACATATGACACCAGCTGTATGGATAACAACCAAATATCTGCTACATACATTTCTAACATGATGAATGTCAAGTAAATTGCACATTATATTTCATTTGTTTAAAAACTGAAAACTTGTACAGAAATGTTTGGGAAGCTAGAGATGACTCATTTTGTCAAAGACAATAATATGAAAGTGAACAAATAGGAAACTAAATCCAACAAGGAATGTGCTTGTTGTCTCACATTTGTTCCAAAATAAATTGTTGTCGAGAAATATTTTGAATATTAGTGTTGGAAAAAAATGTATTATATTTGTGTATTTTAGTCATATTGTTTAGATTATATGTAGTTTGATGAATTAAATGTGTATTTGACATGTATTTTGAACATTTGCTAGTTCTGTTATTGGATTCCATGTAGTAGTCAACAGTCATGTAGTTGTAACATGGGAATTGCTATTTCTTATTGTCAGTTTGAAGTCAACAATCTTGATTCCTTTAGCAAATATGTTCAAGTTTAATGCTGTTTTAGAGCTGCACTGTATTCCTGCACAAGGGCAGCAGAGGCTTTTCAGAAGAGACTTATGTATGAACTGAAAGACGAGAGAAAAGCAAAAACTCAGAATTTGTCACAGTAATGCCAATTGAATGTCTGTAAAGACGAAAAAGGCCATATATAAACATATTCTTCCTGGTAAACAAAATAAGTAAAGAAACTCTTATTTATACCTAGAGATAGATTGGGTAATATAGTGTTAGGCCTGTATTTTTCATTGACCATCGGAACATAATTGTTGATGTGGTCAACATCATGCCGGTCGCCTTTACTTCCCAGTGCTTTTGCTGGTACCTAATTAAGGTTAGGTGGACCTGAAAGCTGTTACGGTCAGTCAAATATTGAACACTCATGGTGGAATTTAACCCTCCCGGACTGTCTTCCTAGGCTTCTTTTGAAATCCTCAGTGGGTGACGTGGAATTTTGACAATCTTGAGTGCAAACGAATGACTCTCACATTAACCCTTTAGCTGCTAAAGACGATATATATCGTTTTCCCATTCACCTCTAAAGACGCATTAACACATCTGTTATTACCTCTCCTCTGTGGGCTAAAGACGTGTGAACACGTTATACATTGCTACTGTCACTGCTATAGGCGTACATTCACGTATGTGACCTAGAAACAAAGAGTAGCCATTTTTAGCTCAGCCTTCAGAAAGTATGTAGCAGCGAAAGGGTTAAACTAACCCAACCTCTTGTATTGTTTGTCATTGCTCAAGGAAAAATACAGGTTCAACTCTGTATTCCCAATATACCACATGGCATGAAGATTGGTTTTTTTGCACTAAAATCTGGGTATTCGACAGGTTTGACATGGAAGTTCTGCCTCGACGGCAACAGCAGCAGCCTTTAGAATTGTTCTCATTAGTAGAGCTCTTGGATAGTGTATTTCTAGTGTTTCTCATGAGAGTAGCATCCAGCACAAGCTGAGGTAGTAGTAGTAGTTTGCCCATTACTGACAATATTATATGTGCCACATCTTCAGATTATTACAATGGACTAAACTACATCCATTCTATGATTTTATTCAGAGATTTTTTGTTTTAACACTTTCGCTGCCACCCACTTTTCAACCAAGTCTGGCTCAATGCCACACTATTATTTAACACTTTCGCTGCAACCCGTTTTTCAACCAAGTCTGGCTCACTACCACACTGTTTTGGGTGTGATCAGTTTTCAGGGTGGCAATTTTAAAAAATCTACCCCTGGGAATATCTGCTATTGATCTATAAACATCATAACTTGAATCAAAGTCTAAACTTGTATCACATTCAGAGCCCGTTTATCACTGGCTAAGATGTCTGATTCAGCAGTCATTTTGGACCTGACTATCATCAGCTACATTGCTCATTTTGAAAATCTTTGTTTTTATTTATGAAAAATTACTAAAACATTTGTTGAAAAATAGACTACATGTATTTTAAACACATATAAGTTGGATCCACCATTTTGAAGAGCTCTTCTGAGCAATAGGGAATTATTGTGTAATGTAACACCGGTGTACGGTCAACGAAACTCCCCATGAATAAAAGACATACCAGCTGCAGACAAAAGTCGACCGTGGCAGTTCTCCGATTGCCCCCTGTGAATTCGGGCGTTAGCCATGATGCCTGGTATGGTGCTTCTGACTGATTTTTGCGTAAAAGTCTGCTTTACTATTTGACTAGTGTCCCTCGCCGACTTCAGAGGTGATCGTGGCAGTGAAAGGGAGCTTGTGTGTTCAACTTTTGTCATCTGTGGCAGCGACAGTGTTAACTAGAAACAAAAACAAACTCACCCTTGCCAATTCTTCATGATGATTTCTTGTTTGGTAAGGTGTTGACCTCTTGTTTCCTTCCTTCCTTCCAGTATTCTGTGTACATGTTTTTATTTAGCTGGGAGTTTGTGGTGTGTATATCTCACACTGTGTCTGGTGGTTTTGAATGCACAATATTATAGACATATTACTCTTATTATTGTTTGGATATTGTTTGTTATTATTCATTATAAATATTATTTATTTATTTGTTCATTTGGTCAACTAAGTCCAGATATGAAATGTTCTATTTGGACTGTCCAGTATGAAATTTCATATTTGGAACTTGTTCAGGTATGGAATGTTCTATATTTGGAACTTGTTCAGGTATGAAATGTTCTATATTTGGGACCTGTCCAGGTATGAAATGTTCTATATTTGGGACCTGTTCAGGTATGAAATGTTCTATATTTGGGACTTGTCCAGGTATGAAATGTTCTATATTTGGAACTTGTCCAGGTATGAAATGTTCTATATTTGGGACCTGTTCAGGTATGAAATGTTCTATATTTGGAACTTGTTCAGGTATGGAATGTTCTATATTTGGGACTTGTCCAGGTATGAAATGTTCTATATTTGGGACCTGTCCAGGTATGAAATGTTCTATATTTGGGACCTGTCCAGGTATGAAATGTTCTATATTTGGAGATGTTCTATATTTAGACTTGTCATAACTAATGATTTTGGACTGCATTTGTCTATCACTGATCTTGTGGATGGACAAAATGTAAAAATTATGGGAGCAATAGAATGCTATATTTGGCTTGTGGTTAATTTTACTTTTGGTTTCATAGAACTTTAAATATATCACGTATACATGAACGGGTTATATGTTCCTTCTGTTTGTAGTTCACTTATCTTCATGGTCTTTCTGGGACTCATTTTACTGGAGCGGTCGTTGTTGTATCTGACTCTCAGTCGATGCTTCACAAGATCCAAAAGGGCAGGATTTGGTATGAGTGGATGTGAAATGAAATCAATCTTTCACTTTAAAACCTTTTAGACAAACTGCATATACCCTTCAGGATGGTGAAAATATTTTTTCTTACAGACTGCATTCGCTAGAAAGTCAAAAACATTCTGGGTTATGTTCCCTGATGTCAACTTCACATCATTTCTAGTTCTTCAAGAGCAACACAGCACAACACGTAACAGCCACATAGCCAGCACAACACATAACAGCCACAAAACCCAACACAACATGTAAGAGACACGTATCAATAATTGATTTTATTCCAACAAAGATTAATGAACATTGCCAACACAACATGCACATACAAATATGTGTTTGATTTAAAAAAAAATTTCATGATGTAAACCTATGTACAATAACTACATGTGAAATGCGTTGCCTGCGAAAAGTTACCAACACAAGAAAAGACAGAATCATCAGCATAAGATAGAAAGTTGGCACAAAACCATGCTTGAATTACATAGATAAACAAAGAATGAAGTGGTTTGGCCACTTAATAAGAGTGCATCCAAACTCCACAGTATACAGAGTCTTCTACAACAGAACATCGGGAAAGAAGGCAAGAGGAAGACCACGGAAAAGATGGTTAGATGCGTAGCAGAATCCTGTACATTGACCACATTTGTAAAATAGCTAACACCAGCGAAGGAAACAACCTCGGAGAACTCTTAAATGAATTTCTTTTTGCAGACGATCAGGCAATCATATCAACAACAGAAGAACAGCTACAACAACACATCAACAGACTCCAGTTAGCATGTAACAATACAACATGAGAATTAACATCGACAAAACAGAAGTAATGACATTCGCCAGAGAGGAAAACACTACCAACATCTCCATCGATAATCATCTACTAAATCAAGTAAAAGATTTCACATACCTGGGGAGCATTTTTTTAGCAAATGGAAGAATAACTAATGAAATTCAACACAGATGCAATAAAGCAAATCAAATGATAGGCAAATGGCGCCAATTTTAAGATGCAAACACGTCACCATGAACACAAAAAGAGCAATGTTCAACACCATCTTTCTCCCCACATTATGTTACCAGTGCCAAACCTGGACGCTGACAACAAACAATAGAAGAAAACTAGTCACAACAGAGATGAAGTGTCTACGCAGAATGCTGGGTGTAACAAGAAGAGACCGGTTGAGAAATGAAGACATCAGGAAAAAAGTGGGTACAACATCAGTACTAGACTTCATCAAGAAACAACAAATTAAATGGTTCGGTCACGTAAGCAGATTACCATCAGACAGTGCACCCTAAAGAGCAATGCTGCTCCGATACAATGGGTACAAAGCAAAAGGCCGGCCACGCAAAAGATGGACCTCAGAGATAACAGAGGCGACGAAAGAGACTATCTACGAAGCGCATACTAGGCCCGTTTTAGAAATCTCTTCCTGACCTGACGCTGTGATGCATACAGGATTTGAGAAAGAAGAAGAAAGAGAATCCTGTGAAAGAGCAAAGATAACAATCACACAAGCCACCAGAACAGCGCAAGACAAAAACAGAAAACCACGACAATGGGCAACAACCCAGTAGCAGTGTGACGACAAAAGAAGAAAGAAACCTATGTACTATCATCTGTAGTGGTTCAGTGGTTAGTATGAGCCAAACACATATTTCTTGTTGTTTTACTTCATCACTAGATGACAGAGTCTGGCTGAATGGATTAGAGTACGGCTCCCATGCGAGAGACCCTTGTTCAATTCACGGTACGGCAGAAAATTTTTTCTGTTGTGGGCACAAATGAAAATCCTAACCTCAATAGCTTTGTGTGTTGCCTAGCATTAACCTCAGTCGTCCCAAACCACCCTAAAAAGCGGTACTACAGGCATTAATGACAGTTTTATAAAGTTTATTTTTACTAGATGATAAGAGAACAATTTCTTAGTTCTCCAGAACTAAACCAGAGGTTTAGTTCTCCAGAACTAAACGACAAGGGAACTATCATAGTTTCTGATGTTAAAACTAAACTAATTCTGCAGATTAAAAATACAATTTTAAAAATAAAATAAATAATGAAACCAAAAACAGTTCTAAGAGTGAACAAAAAAACAACTCACCGCTTGTCATTACAAAATGTGATTTCATTATCATTATCAGGTGCCGTCTCCACATCGAAGGTTGACTGCAATGAATCTCCAGCATCCTCTGTCTTTCGCCTTGGTGTTGCACTCTGCCAGACCTGTCCATTTCTTAAAGTTTCCCTCCCACTTATCTCTTGGTCTTCACCTCTAGTAAAGATTTTATCATGGTGTCATGTCTTTTATGTGCCCAAAATACTTCATGTCTGAATTTGATTTCTTTTAATAATTGTTTCTTCATGCCTAGTTTTCCTAAACTTGTTTATTTGTCTGTTTTTCTGTCCATGAAACTCTGCCTATTCTTCTATATATCAACAACTCAAATGCATCAATTCTGTCTTCTAACTGTTTGTTCATTGTCCGTGTTTCCAAGCCATACATTAATATAGGATATATATAGCATTTGATCATTCTCATTTTTAACCTGTTTGTAATTTGTTTGGATGTCAGTAACTTCCTTATACTATTGAAATTATCCTTGGCCATTCCATTTTCTCTCTTTAATTTCATCACAGAAATTTAAAAAATAGAAGTTCAACACAATCCAATTACATTGTAAAAAAAAAAAAAAACTTCAAAGACCAACAAACAATGCAAAAAAAGACACTTCTAAAATTAGCCTCAATATAAAAAATGGGATATTAAATTCAGCAATATTATAATCTAGAAAGTATTGGGAGTAAAAATATGAATATATCAAAGTACCCATCATATTTTTTTAAACGACAGTCTGGCTTAGAAAGGTCAAATGATGCATAGCATTGAATTATGTAAGATTGATTGATAGTACCATCATCATTGCACTTTGGTGAGTAACCATGTGTGCTCTGGTCTCTTTCTTCACAGGAAGATCTCAGTGGCAGTGCAATAAACCCCGTAGCACCAGCAAGGGTCACCAATGTCGTTTTTCTTCAACGCTCTTTATTGACCACTTGTTAAATCACTCTTGTGATTTGTATGTGATCTGAGCCTAAGAGCGATTGTACATTGTGCCAGTTCAGTTTCAATTTGGAATATCTTCATTGCACTCCGGACATGTCCATAGGTGCTCCGATCTCCTTCGCAATATCTCCAACAGCGTCCAGCGACTCACCGTACCAGTTTGATTTTGATTGATGAGCCTACTCCTTACCTGTTATGCTGTTCTTTACTTGCTACTCCAAAGCTCCTGCAATCTAGTAGTAGACGTGGATTGGTTGAAATGAAAATATTCTTTGCGGCCACATTCTATGAGGGCGTTCAAAATATCAGCTCTATCCATTGGCTGGCCCTCTGATATGGTGGCAGTTATGCGCCTACAAGTAGGCCAGCACATCCGATTTCTGTGACGCTTTTTATTTACTAGGGTAGCTTCCTAGGCTCCTACCTCAGTTGCCTCTACACATGTATTGTAGGTCGCAGTGGTACTATTCATTGCTTCCCATGTGGACCCTGGCAGCACATGAGCATCTCTTTCTTACACAAGATCTCAGCACCAGCGAGGTCCCAATGTAACTTTTGAAGCTGCTGCCTGGGCAAAAATCATGCATTCTACTGACAAAAACTGAGCTGAGATGCAATTATGCAATTGTAACTAATGAAACAAAAATTTATGAAAATGACTGCTCTACAAGATGCAGAGATTCAATGTAATACCAGAACAAGCACAGAAAAACAGACACAATGATAACAAAAACACTTGTCAAAGCAAGTATGATTATTTAAATTAGTTACTGCTTGTGGCTGAGTGGTTAAGCCCTTTGCCTTGCGAGTCGAAGGTTCGAATCCGGACCTGGCCTTCTGTTCACGAGTGCAGTTTTTCCCAGAGAACCCTAGGATTGTTGCTGGAGCTACGGAGTTCGTGCTTTGTGCAATACTCGGCAGGTGGCGTGCCATTTCTGCGGAGAGGGACCGAGCCATATGGGGTAAAACCCGGTGCAATGAAGTCAATCCTTCGGCTTAAAAACCCTTTAGTTACTGCTTGTAATACTGCTTTTTTGATCGGTGTAGGACAGGAGAGATATGAAGCTGTGGAATTTAATGGCCGCATGGCTAATACAGTTGCAGAGAAACTGTTCAGGTTAGGATGCATTCTTTATCCCCTCAACAGATAATACTTCTTATCCTAACTATGGATTGAAACCGGGTCTCTCACATGGGAGCCAGGCTCTAATCCATTCGGCCAGACACTTGACTGTTTTACAACAAACAAAGATGTATATAAGTTTCTATACCGCCCGAGTGGTTACCGAGGTGAAATTTGGGGTGTAAAGAATAGAACCACTGTTACCTGCCACGCATGCCGTAAGAGGCGACTAAGGAGGTGTGGCTGAAATCGGATGCGCATGCCCCAAATGTGTAGAAGTCTATGCGTTTAGGGGTCTACCAAACCAATGTGCAACATATACACGTTCTTGGCAAAATCAAACATATCACAAAGAGTGATTAAAATTGGTCGAAGAACGAACCAAAGAAGAAGTTTCTATACACAGCATACAACTTGACAACACATTCATGAAAACCAGATATTCTGTAATAATAAAAAAAGTATCAACAAAATCCTGTTACATCACCTTGTTGCTATATTTGTTCCATACAAAATATAGCCTGTCTTTTCATTGACTCAGGAAACAGATGGGTGATGTGGTCAGCATCACGCCGGCCGCCTTACTTTCCCAGAGCATGTCTGGTACCCAGTTGAGGCTGGGTTGACCTGAGAGCCGTTGTGGTCGGGAAAAATTCTACGCAGATATTGCTGTACTTAATGAAAAAGCCAAGTTATCAACAAATTATTCACAAATGTTAACATCACCTCCCAAGTTGCTATATTTGTTCCCCCATATACAAATATACCAGTCTTCCGTGTGGCATAATCTAGTGTAATCAAGTGGTTAGAACAACTGTTAACATGCAATGAATACAATATGAGAATAAACATAGACAAAACCAAAGTAATGACATTCGCTAAAGAGAAAATTTCCAATATCTTCATTGACAAACGCCTATTAAAACAAGTCAAAAACTTTACATACATAGGGAGCATTTTATCAGTAAACGGAAGAAAAAAACGAAATCCAACATAGGCACAACAAAGAAATCAAATAATAGGACAAATGGCACCACTTTTAAAATGCAAACATATCACCATGAACACAACAACAAGATTGTTCAACATAATCTGTCTCTCTACATTATGTTATCAGTGCCAAACCTTGATGCTGACATCAAATCATAGAAGAAAACTAGTTTTGAAACACACTATAGAAGTTTGTTAAAGACCTGTGCTCCGCTGGGAGTTGAAAGGTGAAGAGAGAATATAAAAATATACCAGCCTTATGTCCGGCATAATCAAGTGGATAGAAGAACAGCTTTACCTTTGAAGTCGATGAAGGCCCCACCTGCATGGCAAGGGACACCAATCAAATGATAAAGCAGGCTTTCATGCAAAAATCAGAAGTGCTATACCAGGTGCCATGGCTAACGCCTGAATTCACAGTGGGTGAATGCAAAAGGGAGAACAACAACTATTTATACTCTCTTTAGCCTGTTACCCCCTTGGCGTTTAGGGCAGCAACAAATGTACACCATTCTTCCCTGTTCATGGCCTTCCTCTGTATTGTGTTCCTATGATTCATTTCCTTCAGTTCTTGCTCTATCGTTCTCCTCCAGGTCGTCTTAGGTCTTCCACGCTTTCGCCTACCCTCTGGAGTCCATCTCAGTGCAGTTTTTGTGTCGGAGCCAGTCTCCATGCGCATCACATGTCCAATCCATTTCCAACGTCGTCTTCGGATGATAGTGCCCATATTCTCTTGTTGGCATCGTGCAAGCAATTCTCGGTTCGAGATAGTAGTCGGCCAATACAAGCGTAAAAAAAAAATATTTTATACTAGAAAGATGAATTGTGTGTAAAACAAATCAGTTTTACCTGAAATTTTTGGCCTATTTTATCACAGTTTACGAAACTAAAATTGAAAACGGCTATGTCCACGACAATTGATCTTAGGTTTAATTAACAAAGGTGGACTGGAATATATGGCAGAGATCAACAATATAAAGAAGAGCTGGAGGGAGCTGTAGGAGATAGAGATAGGAAGACTTGGCATGGGTTGGTTGAGGGCCTATGCCCCAATCCAGTTTGAAAAGGCAGAGAGAGAGAGAACAGGAATATAAATTTACTACAACTGTTTAACTCTTAGATTTAAAAATGTCCTTTAGAGTAGCATTTGTAAACTGGTGTCCAACACAACCAGCACTTAGCATAGTCATTTGGCTTCTAAGAGTGAAAATATATAAGAAAACACAAATAATTGCATAACTACATATATGAGAGAGATTGATTAATATATGGATTAGTACAAACCAAACGAATCAATTCTCAATGACTAACTGTATCAGTTTGCTTCAAAGTCTTATGGTCTTCAATAAGCTTTTTCAGTTTGTTCACAGTGCTGTCTGTACACAGTGCTGTTTGCTGATAGTGATATTTGTTGACAGTGCTGTTTGTACACATAGCTAAACACGTAAAACAAAGTACTATAGTTTTACAAAATACATAAACAGTGACGATAAACAGCTGTAAATGTTTATGTATTTTGTAAAACTATAGTACTTTGTTTTACGTGTTTAGCTATTTTTCCAAGTTTTATAGCAGTCTCCACCCTTGTTTGTACACAGTGCTGTTTAGCTCAGCTATTTCTTCATGAAGTATGTTTCAGCTTGCAGCCATCATGTCTGTTCGAATGCTGCTTGTCACGGCTTGTAGATGTCTGTCACAATATTGAAAGTGACAAATCAACTGTGACAGTTGATGGGGTCCCAAAAATAAGTCCACATGAACTGAGATGTAGAGAGGAATAACAAAAATAAGATGAGAAAAAATGTATAAGATGTACTTAGAAATCAATTAGTAAACACAGACTCAATTGGTCAATGTGCGTAGAGG